>OY987266.1:1124443-2324443 GCA_963920665.1 Straminergon stramineum
CCCCCAGCCATTGTAGTAAGTCCTGCCGTTGTATGACTCACTACTTGACACTCCTCGATCGCGCACGTCCGGAGCTGGTAGATGAAGTTGCAGCTTGAGGAGTTGGCACACGGAATGAAGCTGAAGATGATTAGAACTGACTTCACTGCAGTCTTATATACTGCGCCGAAGACGAGTGGAAGAAGACTAACCGACCGCGGGGCATTAGTTGCCATGTCAACCTGGCCATTTTAAAATCTCTGACAGCTCGTTGTATTTGATTTGTACTGCGCCAAACCGAGTTTGCGTATCTGATTCACTTAAGCGGTGCAGTGTCATCTAAGCTTAATTCAATACGACCAATGATAAACAGTGTTTTAGTATTACATAAATCTTGAGAAATTGAGTGAGAGGGACGAACTTCAGCAGAGTGATGGCTGTTCTGACAAATTGATATCAATGCTTGACTTATGAGTGCTCGCGGAGCTTCAGCGGTGGCAACTGAAAAATGAAGATATCCTAAGAGGCTTCTTCTAGTGTTTGCAGCTTCGCAGTTGCTTCGACACCTCACCATTCAAGTACTGCAGTGTATATGAGCCTAGCGCATCTAGATTTGGGTTGGTGAAGCGCCACAGGCATGTTCCTTAAATTTAGCCGGTTTCTCTTAATAACGCACTTCGACATGTGGAGATTTTGGCTTCAAATGTCAACCATTGCAACCAGGAGGGCAGTCGTCGACCTAAGAGAAATTAGTGCTCATCAGAACTCAGAAGCATGAGCGTCCGCCAAATGTAGAGAAGCTGAACACTCAAAATAATATAGAAACAGTATGTAAACTATTTTTTTCAAGAAACCCTAATCAGTCTACCTGGAGATTTCAAAGTTGATTCGAAACATGGAGCATTAAAATATTGAAGAAACAGTCTCCTAGTGACCCGATTTAGTTCACTGTCAGTCTTTCATTAATTCCAGCGGTTCACAAACCCTTGCTCTGCGTTTCGCCAATTGGCGAGAAGAGAGCATTGACGTCATTTTCTGTGAACCACATCTGCCCTTTTCCTTCGAAAGAGGCTCTCCATGGCCGGATGAAAGCTTCACTTACGTGGCGGCTTCGTGGATCACGCCGGTGAAGTGCGCGTTGGTCTCGAACTTGCTCATTACTGTGAAAATCAAATGCAACGACCTGTCAGACACAATTCAATTAAAGGTCAGACCCAGTTGCTAAAAAATTAATGAGTCTTAGCGGTTAGTCTTCTTCCACTCGTCTTCGGCGCAGTATATAAGACTGCAGTGAAGTCAGTTCTAATCATCTTCAGCTTCATTCCGTGTGCCAACTCCTCAAGCTGCAACTTCATCTACCAGCTCCGGACGTGCGCGATCGAGGAGTGTCAAGTAGTGAGTCATACAACGGCAGGACTTACTACAATGGCTGGGGGATCCAAGCGCGTGGCAGCTGCGGCTCTGGTGAGTCTTTGCGCGCTGGTGGTGCTGGCCATGGTGGCGGAACCCAGCGAAGCCGCCGGGGTGTGCAACCCCAACGCGCTGCTGCCGTGCATGCAAGCCGTCCAGGGAGCTCGCCCTCCCGCCCCTAGCCAGCAGTGTTGCACCGTGGTGAGGACCGCGGACAAGAACTGCATGTGCAACCAGCTGAAGTCCGCCTCCTTCCCCGCGCAGATGGTGAACAACGGAATGCAGCTGCCCAAGAAATGCGGACGCACGGACCTGGGAGGCTTTAGATGCGGACGTGAGTGCACTCGATCGATCAACTCTCCTTTGCTTCTATCTCTCACTTCGCGTGCAGAGATAACCACGTCACTCTCATTGATTTCCATGTAGCATTGATGTATTCGGCAATTGTTTGACTGCTGCCGACGCTTCTTTCAATTCCTCTTTCATAAAACATTGATTCGTGTAGACTTTTTCTCATGCATACATTCGTATGCTGGCTCACCTGTTGATCGAGGGTGGACGATTTCTTGAGAGCTGACGAGGCAGAGGATGTTTGTTTTTGCAGGTTACACCTTCCCCTTCTGAGCGAGCTGGCGGTGAACTCACAGGTTTGGGTAGGTCGAGATGGTTTGCATATAAGTTGGCAGCTGTCCATGGCTCTCAAACCTGTGGAAGCCTTACTGTCAGGCAAATGGCTACTGCAGTAAGCGTAGAGTTGATGTTTTTGATCGGTGTCGCTAATTGCAGCTCCTCAGCTGAAATGGTAGCAGTAGTTAGCCCAAGCTAGCTACTAGTTGGTTGTAATGAGTTGGTTTTTGCTGCAATAAAGCCTTTCTGCAATTTCTATGAGACAGGACGTTTGTTCCTAGCTTTGCAATAGTATTTTCAGTGCAACCTGACTATACAGCAGTAGTGTCTGTCATTGCCTGCGTGATTGTATTTCAAAATAATCTCATTGCCAAGCTTTCAATGTGTGGGCTTGGAATTATTTTAAGTTTGTCCCAGCGACGATGTGTATGCTTGTTGTCTCTCTGTCAATGTATATTTCGTTTAAGTTGGCGGTGTTGCAATATTTTCGCACTTTTCAGTTTTGATTCATAAATCCATACCTACAGTATCCTCAACTTTAGATCTTCATTTACACATATCATTACTTTCGTTGAAATTGTGTCAAGATTACAAATTTGACTATCGGGACAGACTCGAAAGATCTTTAATTTGACCACCTGGGATCTCAACTTTTTCACTTTGCCGTACTTGAATATTTGAGACCTGTACAACACTCAATGTTGTTATGGCAAGTGTTCATTGTATCCTAGAATGTCTTTGTGTGAAAAAGTCTTATGAAACAAAGTAAGAAAGAAGTTTGAGTGTGGTACAATCAAAAGAATGGGAGAACACTTTGGATGGATAGAAACTAAGGTAGGGACACCCATAAGCACGACTGTCCCCATGGGCGTGACCTATGTTGTGACCCATTGCTGTTGTTCTGAGTCCCATGACAAACTATTAAGAAGAAATGGTGGTTATGGAAGAAAACAGTGGCAGAATTTAATGCCAATGGGTTTGCAAGTAGGTTCAATGGATGGTGGATTATTTTCATTAAGTAAAAATGACAAGGTGGATAGGGCGTTGGTTTAGGATACTGTGCATGGTGGAGCAATGGCACCTACAGGCAGGCGGTAACTTCAAGGTTCAATTGCACTGAATCAAATACATAGATAGGAACAATAAAGGAGGATACATTTACCCTTGCATTTACTGTATAGATATGCCAATTCTACAGTACCGGTTGCTTGGTATTGTGGAGTACTTTCTGACGGATTTAAGTGTAGTTTGTAACTATTACAGTAACTAGTTAGGCTTAGCATTGTATTAGCAGAAGACAGTTATGGTTTCAATTCGGCTTTACTTCAACACCTCCTACTAACAGACATTGATTTTCAGTGATTTTGTGCTTTGGAAATTTTCTATGAACAAATGCTTGTGAGTGGCAATCATGAACTGCTACCAATATTTTTGTTTTCTTCTTGCTAATCTAATGATATAATTTTCGAGCTTAATTGGTCAGGTCTGGTACTTCAATCTCCTTAAAATGACGCATATGGGTGTTCCTACCTTACATGTAAGGAAGATTTACTAGGACCTTCAATTGCTCAAAAAATGAATCATTATTTTGGGGAAAAAAACTTTTGTAGCATATTTGTTCATTCTAAGAAGAAAAATGCATCTTAAATTCTTCCTAGAAAAATTTGAACGTGGTTCCCATTATTTAAATATAAGATCAAATATTTGTTACATCTAGTTGGTAGTCAAAAGCAAACTTGTGATTCTCTTTGCATGTGTTTTTGGGACAATGTATGAATAAAGTCTAAATTCTTTAAGTGGTGAAAATAGATGTACCCAATCGACCCTAAGCTTTCATGTACAAAGGAATCAATTTTAAAGGCAAGTATTTAAATGGGGATGATTTGAAAACAAATCAGAATTAAATGGATGCAATTATCTTGTTCATTGCTCAAGTTTGTACATTTTGTAAAGTAAAAAGCATGTATTTAGGAAGGATAGAAAAAATTTGGTTTTCAAGTATAGGCAATTGATGTGATTTTACAATATTATTGTCAGTGTGGGTTATATCTCTAAGCATTTCACAGGATAGACTTAGACGTGTTGACAAAAAATTTATGAGATTCAATACATGAAGTCATTAAGGAAAAAAATGATGTAAATTTTGGCTTGGCTTTAGATAAGAATATTTTAAAATGGTTTAGTGATTCAAATTACTACCAAGACCCAATATAATTAAAATATCTTATAACTTGATGTTGATGTGTGTCAAAAATATGTACCAAATTAGAAATCTAAAAGATGTTGGTGAGAAAGACACTTCGAGATATTTGATTGAATACCATACGTGTAAGGCAACTTCGCCAAAAAATAATTTCAAAAAATGATGGCGAATTATTTTGGAAATTATGCTGAACATTTGGTGATAAAAATGAAAATAATTGATAGGAATGACAAATTATTTAAAAATTATAGTACATAAGAAAAAATGAATTAAATTAGGACTTCAAGGTGGACACAAGATCTATATGTCATCTACCATCAAGAAGGTATGTGATGACAAAATGAATGAAATACTTCATTGACATACATTGGGTGAATAGAGTGGAGAGGTCATTTTTATAAACAAATCCATTTTCTTAGATCATGAATCCTCAAAGGCTATGGGATAATTTGACTTGATTATGAGTGGTTGAACACTTATTAATCCTAATTCAATATCCCACATGGGTTGCTTTACCTCCTAACACCTCACAAATATAAAGATATATCTTCTTATCACTCCCAACATAGATCACAACTTTTGAGACTACGTTGAAGATTCATTCGTAAGGATATTGGTTGCGGTATGGTGCAAAATCTAGGACAAAAGTTGGATGAAAGGATAAACGATAAATATTTTTTATCTAGAAAGTTGAATTTCAAAACATTCCTTTTCTGGTGTCAAACATTAAATTTTCAAATTAATTAATTATTCACCCAGAGAGTGGCGAAGCTGCCCTGCACCTACAATAGACATTTTATAATTTTATGGGAGAAAATCTACAGGCTGAAATTTGAGTTATTCATGAATTTATTTATAATGCCTCTAAAAATATAATATGTAGTAACAATAAAAAATAAAATCAATATTCATAGCCACACCTTTTTCATCACTCCAAAAATTTATAACAAAGAGAGAAAGGTATTGGTTTATAGAGACTTTTATACGTGGTACTCATTAAATTATGTGTATTAAAATTTTAACTAATATTTGTTTTTCTTAATCACTCATCTATGAAAATTTTATAAATATGGTTTTTTATTTGACCTAATAGAATAGAACTGTGGTAAAGAGTACTTCTAAGCTAACTAGTATTCTTACTTAAAATCACAAAAATTTAAAGAGTTAAGGTATACAAGTTTATTTCAATTTTATTTTTTTCTAAGTAGCAAGGCAATAATTATTTAGATCACAATGTAACAAAAAGATGCATCATGTCCATCCAAATATTGAGAGCCATTGATATTTTTAACACACGCACACTCTCTAATGCCATTGATCTCAAAAAACAACTTGGCATACGGATATAGGATATTGTATTGATAGTAGATATGGATATGAAATACATGATATTATATTGGACATGGATATGGATATTGTACTAGTTTTGGATACCGGTATGGGATACAATATTGGAATGGTTATTGGATATGAGATACGGCGGACTGGAATAAATTCCATATGGACTGCCAAACCTAATGGCTTCTCTAAATTACAAATAAGGGGAGGGGGGGATAAAAAAAACATATTAAATTTAAATTCATTCAAATTATTATTTTTAAACTGAAAGAGGGGGATGAAATGAATTTAAACTCAAGTAAATTTTTTTAAGCTCATTGTGAAAGTTTTACACACAACATTGAAAGTCAAAATGCTCATGGTTGTTTGGCCAAACAACTTGACAACATGACAAACACGACATCCAACACGTCTAGTAGACCCCTTTGTTCGTCTAATAAAGTCAACTTTAAGGTTGGCTTTCAAATAAAGCACTTTCTATTTCCAATCTTGACATATTTGAGTTTCATTTTATTGAAGTGTTTCAATTTAATAATCACTTATTACATTCTAAATTATGGATCATAAATAAAGGGAGATTTCAAATTGTTTTTGCTGTTAGGATAAGGCCTTGTGCGACAAAATTGTCTAGTGTATACGACACGCGACATCAGACAAACAACTCGACACCCGAACCCCAAAATGCGTTCGACAAAACAACCCTGAAAATGCTTAAACAAATAAAGTTCAAAAAAACTTTAATAATAGATCTAGAATTCAATTCAAAGAATCTAGTAGAATAATTGATGCAAATTTACTCTCAACTTCAATTTGTAAATTGTACTTTCTACAATGATACTACTTTGATTAATTAATTTGCATTGATATTGAAAAATAATTTATAATTTGTAAATTCCATCAAGGCATTAGATTAAATTTTTCATGTTATTTAATTACAAAATTCTTAAATTGAATTGAAATTGGATTAATAATTTTTTTTAATTTAGTGAAATCAATTATTTAATTCACAACTTCCATGTCATTACCTTTTGCATGTTTTTAAGGTTAGGATAATTTTTTTCTTCTTTTTCTTTTCAAAGAAACTTCAATGCTTATGTGGTTTTGAATTTTTTATAGGTTCATGAATTTTTAGATGGTTCATTTAATTTTTTATCAAGTTTAATGTAATCATGTTTTCAATTAGTGTATCACTAGTAGTAGCGCATACAAAAACTTCTTTGTATTCATCTATATGATTGAAGTCTTCACTATCATTTCTAAATCTCTAATATTCTTTCTCATTCTTGATGTTGTTGCATTTTTAATAACATCATTTTTCTCCCTAGACCCTAAATCCTAAATTCTAAAATTCTAATTCTAATCCTATGACTTTTTGTTTCTTCATGCATAGTAGATTTTTTTAAACTACTTGACTTTATCTTTAATATCATTCATTTTTCATATTTCTTTTATCTACCATTGTGACTTCTATTTTATCACTCAAAGTAATCTTTTGTGCACTATGGATTCTATAATGACCTTTAAAGTGTCTTTATTTTTATTGTTTCATTTATTTATGATTTGGTATCTTTTTGTAGATCATTCATATTTGAATGTTCTTTTGATAAATACAATGGCTTTCATAAGTATTTATACACTTCAAAAATTGCAATAACTAATTGAGAAATTAGATTTTTCCAATATATTTGGATATGTTGAAGTTCAAATTATATACTTGTATAGAATAATTAATATTTATTTACAAATTTAATCAAATTTAAACAAACCTTTCAATACAAGTAAATGGTTTTCAAGATTTTGTTGTGACTTCAGAATTTTTTGTAAGAATTTCACGAATTGTAAAATTTGATTGAATTCTTGAGTGAAATATTATTGACTAAAATATGACTCCAAATATTTATTTTTCTTATAATTTATTCCAAACATCCCTAAAAATCATGAAAATTTTCTATGAAAATTTCATTTGTTTTCCAAATTCTCAAAAAACTTTGAATATTTTTGGAGAAAACTATAAAAAAAAATGAAATATTTTGGAGTTGAATTTTAGTCAATCATTATTTATTCAACAAAATTTTAGAATTTGTAAAATGTTACCTAAAGAATCCTTAAAAGAATTTTCATTCCACTGCTTAGAGAATCTTGAAAAAGGGTAATTGGTTAAAATAATTTTAACTAATAAACTTGATTAAATTATTTGAATAATATATTTTTTTCATTATTTAAAAATTATTCCATGCAAGAGTATTCTCCTTACTTGTACTACTACAATACAACATGTCTAGGTTTTGTTTAAAATCTCTTATTCTTCAATGAGCTATGACAATTTTTGTAAGTATATAAAATATTTTGATAGCCATTGTAGAAGTATTAAAAATGAGCCTTTGAAAAAAATCTTAAAACTTCATTATAAATAGGCATTCAAAAAATTCAACAAAATGTTCAATACTTTTTTATAAAGATGCACTAGTAATGTTTAAATTTTTGTTCATTCTTCAATAAAAATAGCATTATGATTGGTGAAATTCATTTTCATAATTTTATTTATATAAAATTTAATTTATATATTAATGATTTTTTATTTAAATTAAACAAATTCATGCATTCATATGTTAATAAATGACATTCACTTAGATGTATAGTGGATAATTTCCAAATATTATTGTAATTATCAAAAGGAAATTCAAAAAGCATAAATCCTAAATTTATGAAATTCAAGTGCCTACAAAATATTTATTGATGATTGACCTCAATTATACATTAATGCAAATTTGTAGTATTGTTCAATTATTAAAATTACAAGATCTTGATGATAAGAAATTTCTTAATTCTATTTTCATGGGTCATTCAAAGTCATTGAAGTTGTACCCTCTTGAAAAAAATTTAGAATGCTTTAAAATGAATTTAAAAACATTTAGACATCAAGGATGTAATTAATGCTTGGAGTGTAATTTCTTCATTTTGTAATTATTCTTATTAATCTATAATCAACTATATTTTCTAGTATTTTTCCAATACTAATCTTAATATTGATTTGATGAATTATTTCATATAAATTTCATAAAAACTTCAATCCTATAATTTTTAAAATTTTGTGATGAGACTTGTCACAAATAAGGATTAGTTTTGGAAAAGGAGTGATGAAATTAAATTTCTACATCAACATTTTGAAGGTTTATGTCACAAACTCACAAAGAACCTGTTTCAATGGCATGTGGCACTTTTTGACAGAATTTACTTAATTTACATTGAATTTGACCCTCACAAATAATAGTAGAATGTTACAAAAATTTGGCAAAAATATTCTCAGAATTATTATCATATATAATTTATTTGTATGATATCCATAGTAATACCTTGTTTTTTCATTAAGCTAAATGTAAAGTTATCAAGACTTCGACATAAAGAGGTGAACATCTATAGTTGAGGTCCAACTTTTGATAGTATTTTTTCCCAAAGGATTTTCCTAAATTAATTTTTTTACACATCTTAAATTACATTTCATTTAAAGGTACCTAGTCATTGATGATTTGTTGAATACACATCTTTTAACCCCTAAGGGCTCTCACATCCACTTTTGGGATGATGAACATATTGTAACTCAAGTTTCATCTTCATTATTTCGTGGATGAAAGTCATCCTAATTTGTGAAGATACATTGTTAAGTTGTTGTCCTATCTAATGGTTGGATTTTGTGTTACTAGAGTCCATATCTTTCTTAAATCACAAATGAGGAAGTATATCAAGTGGTTGACCATGGCAAAATTGCATTAACTCTACTTTAAAACTAGATTTGCAAAAATGAGGTCGTGAAATTAAAGAATACAAAAATTTCAAAAATTGCCAAATCAAGAGAACCTCATTTCAAATTCATTCCAATTTCCAAAAAATTGTACCAAAAAATGATAATGTTTTTTTGTAATTGGATTAGGAAGGAACTTTGAAATTTTTGCTTTCAAAATTTATAAAAAAATACTAGTGATAGAATTGATGAATCTAACTATACAGATGGAATCTACAACTTAAAATCTATCATTTTTCTTTGTATATCAACAAACTCCAAAATGTTCTTCCAAATCATACTTTATGATGATTTTTTCTCAAATCTTCAATTCTAGAAAAGACTTTGTATGCTTAGGGAGTAATATAGAAAAGAGTGTCGAATATCCAAGATTATTCTAGTTTGGAAAATTTAGAATTAGGACAAAAAAAAAATTGTAAATTTTATTGAAATTTTAACAAACATGGTTGTATGGAACTAGAATTTTTTTAAATTTTCATTTTTAAAACAAAATTTATCAATTTATCAATTAAATTGTTTAATGAAATCGATCTGCCAATTTGTGAACCCATAAACTTGCAATTTCTTAAGTGTATTAGTTTTTCATTTGATTATTACATGTTTAAAAATTCCAATGACTCTAATCTTTATGTTGAATCTAGATTTATCTTTTTGTCACTAAGGCAAGACAAATCTCTAGCCGATGCATTTGATGAGGGTTTTTGTATGTCCTTTCATCTACGGTGCATTTGATGCTTTTAATTTATCAAAGAGGTTACCAACTACTTGAACTCTTTCATGTAATATTAATTCAAGTTAATGTGGAGTTGACTTCTATTTTCCAAAGCTTTCAAGAATATATATGAAGCATCAAATTGGTCATGCCATTTGCTTGATTTTCCTTTATTAGGCATGATTTTTCAAGGTCATGATCATTTTTGTCTATAAGCTTAGTTTCAATGGGGTCTAGTTTGATGGGTCAACATCCTAATTAGAATATCCATGTGTCTATTCAAAGTGATTTGTGATGCACTTTCAATGATAGTAATTTTAAGTTCTAATTATATATGAGTCAAAAATTAGAAATAAATTTTGAAGGACAATATCTAGTTGGATTGAGAATGATCAAAGAACATGCTAGGCTATACATCATTTGGCCCCTTGAAACTAGAACTTGGATTTCTTTTCCAATTTTTTGTGGTCCTTCATGTTGGCCCCTAGTGTTGGTCGCAACTTCACAGCTTCTACTTGCAAAGAGAGATCCATATGGTGAGCTCGTTAAACCAAATGTTATTCCACCTTTAGCTTTTGAATTTTATTGTCAAAGTTGACCAAATTTTTCCTAGTCTATATTTGGTGTGCCTCTTCTTGCTAACATCCATAAAAACGAATGTATTGCAAGGATTAAGTTCAACTATAGAGACTTCATCAATTTTCTCACCCAATTTTTTTGTGATGGCCCAACATTGCCTCTTTTGAGGGGCAAAATTATTACAATGGACAGGGCATCTTCTAAGAGCATTGCTAACAATATGCCAAACAAGCCCAACCTAATGTTTTTGGAATGAAAAGTGAGAAATAAATGCTTGACCCCACCAAAACATAATCTTTGGCATGCCAAAAATTGCAATTTTACCAAGGGACATCAACTCTAGCAAATAGTTCATTGGATTAGCACTAATAGAAATTCTTTTACTTTAGACTAAAAACCTAGTGGTTGTTTGAAAGACAAAATAGTGAGTTACATTGGTGGAACAAATAAGAATTTGTTGTAACAAAATAGTGTTCCCGTATATCTCCAAGTTAATGTTTCTTTATATTGTTGGAGATGCTCTACACTATCCACCTCAAAGGTGAGGCTTGCCTTTTACCCTCCACCACAAAATGTCGCCCTTGTGAGTAAAAACTCTTGATACAAAATGAGAGACATTATCCAAAATGCCATTAGCCACACGCTCGATCACCCAAGCCCAAATCCTTCCCTCCCATTCCCATCTCCATCTCCATCTTCATCTTCTTCTCCAAGCCCTTGTCCTATCCCCCCCACCTCATCCCTACCGCACTTGCTCACACTCTCATGAGCTCAACAATCCATTGAGCGCACACAATGGCACCATGGTAACAACAAAGACAAAGTTTCTCGTCCATTATGTAGTCGCACTGAGCTCCAAGCTTGACATCATTGCCTGCCAACAATAGTAAAGAGGATGCCCACTCCTGTCAAGAAGGTTGCCACTATGACCAAGAAATTGTCCCTTGTGCCAATGAAGAAGGTGGCTTTTGTGGCTAAGAAAGCCTTTAAGAAGGTCAATGTGGCTCACAATTAAGAATCACACAAGTAGTATGGTGAGTGCCAAGTCATTTCATCAATTTGGGATACGAGACCATAAACCTTTACGAAATTGCCAAATTGGTATGAGATCTTTTGTTGTAATTCTTTGAGAAGCTTGTTGCATTTTGGATTTGGAATTGGAATTTTGATTATTTCATGTGGTTGGAAAATGTGCATGTGGTTGTTTTGGGATTATGCATGGTGCAGACACATTTTTATTTGCAATTGTGGATAATGTAGGTCCTAGTAGGAGGATTTACTTACCTGAAGTGCTTTTGTCTAAGGATGAGATCTGTGCGTATCTTATTGAAGAGATTTCTAGAGAGTAAGTATTTTTATGGACTCTAAAATCTTTAGGAGAGTTTGATTAATTAGTATCATTTTTAGTGATAATGTCCCTTGGCATGTGGAAATATCAAATGCTTTCTGTGTTTTAGATTAGATTTTAGTTTATAGAGAGAATATAAGGTCCATAGTAATTATAAACAATACAAGTGACCTTCTCCATCTTAAATCAAATCTAACACAATGATTCTTGGTTGCCCTTGAAAGAATGTACATTGTGAATGTGCTTTTTGCATAATTGTTGTTTTTGGAGGGGTTGGATCTTCAATGTGTAAAATGTAAGAATTCTTTTGACGATGAGGCAATTGTATTACATGATTTTTCAACTATGGAAAAGATCCTTTCGGTTTGAGCAAGAAGCCACAATACTTTGAAAAGTAATTCGTCTAGATACATTTCTTTATGTTTACTATGATTCCATCTTGTCATTTAGTCTTTGTATTCTTAACTTTTCTCTCATTCGTGACTTGTAGGTACCATGCCTATGAGCTTATCCACAATCAATGGGCCATGTTGGGAGTTGCTAGCTTTGTTCTTCCTGAGGCATTCAACAAAGTCGGTGTCATGTGTGGTCCTAAGGTTGTGTGGTTCAAGGTAAGCAAGTCCAATGTCCAAATTGAACGCCATAGTTCATTTAAATATTTAATGATTTCATTACATCCTAGACCTTCACAAATACATAGCGAGTCAATGAATTTCACATTTAAGTATTTTGGAGATTCAAATTTTGATTGATTCTATTTCCAAATCAAAGCCTTGTTGCTCAACAATGACACCATCAAATATTTTGGAGCCGACTTTCCCTTGAACCTCGGAGTGGATATCATTGTTGAGATCATTTTGGTTGGAGGAGTCGAATACTACAAGTCAACCAACAAGTCTCCATTGGGATTGACAAGTTCACTTACCAAGTTTGTATCTCCTATTTCATTTCAATATTGCCCATTGAAAAAAAGCTACCAACATTGAACTTTTGGAATTGTGAATTTGAAGATTTGGATAGGCTTCATCAATGTGGTCCATTTGACCCCCTCAACCTTGCCAACAACCTCGAACAATTTGCTTTGCTAAAGGTGAAGGAGATCAAGAATGGAAGGCTGGCTATATTCTCCATAATTGATCATATTATTCATGTAGGCCTACATTAGTGGCAAGGGACCCATTGAGAATTTGATAGCCCACTTGAGTGATCCCTTTGGAAACAACTTGTTGACCATCATCCAAGGATTAGATCCTAAAAGCACTTGAAAGTTTAGATCGTACTACAAATGTACAGAGGTTGATAGTGCCCCCAAACAACATTGTGAATCTCTAAGTCCTCAATTTCATTCTTTTTGGACCTTGACCATTGTCCTCGTGAGTAGTTTGATACTTGAATTGTACCCATGTGCATGTTGGTATTGTATATGTGTATGAATTAATCAATTGAGGAAAATTTCCATACCTTGTCAATCACTAGAAATTTGTATTGTAACCTCATGTTCTATTGAGAACAAGTTGTGATTATTCACTCTATCAAATAGATCACTCCTTGTGTCTACTCTTTTAGCTTGAGCTTTGTTACATTCATGTTGGAATATATGTACTACATATATGATATGTAGGTGTGTTCATGAGATCCCTACAATGTTGCATGAAAGTCATAATTTCTTACCCCTCAAAAGGACTTGAAATTCCACTATGGGCCTCATTATTTTTGACACTTTTGAATGGGTCATATGGAAACTATTGTTTTGACCGGCACATGCAATATTCTTCACTAATACTGGTGATTGACAAATTGGCCATGCATGATGTATATTCTTTCACATTACAAGCAATCAAATTGGTCACTTCAAATCCATGAAATCTCTCTTTTAGGGTAAATTCATGATGAACAACTCATCGAGCTTTCGGTAACCTTGAAATGACACTTAGATGACTCTTGTTCCACATCATTCTTTACAGTTTCAAAATCAAGAGAGACTAGAATCACTTATCCTTTTATATTATTTGATAACCAAGGTGCCTTAAGTCTACAAGTTAGCAAATCTCCAATTATTGCCATGTGATCTTCTCTATGCCATGTGATTGATGACATATCCACCTTGATGTAGATGAATGCTATTGTTGATACAAGTCATGCCTAATTTTACTTTTGCTTTTGCAATCTAAAGCAATAGAAGAGACTTAAAAAATAGGTTTGGACTCTAACAGGATCAAGAATTTGTGGTTCCAAAGAGTTGAGTAGATATGACATGATTATAGTTTCAAGGTTGTAGAAAGCTTTGAAATGATGTTGGAGACAATGAACAATAACACCTGATATATATATATATATATATATATATATATATATATATATATTCATGCCACCGATTTAAGTTATCCCTTGTTGAGAGGTGTAAAAGCATAAAGAAGAGGTGGAGAATAGGTAGCAAGGGCTTCATTTGCAAAACTTGTCAAGTAGTCATGACATGATTACTATTGAAGAAACTTGGAATCTCCAAACATAAAGAAGCATATTGGAGATAGAGGTAGAGTTTCCACATGAAAACAAGACAATTGAGTGGAATAAAGCGCATTCAACATTTCACGAGCTCAAAGAGAGGTTCTACCAATTTGGAATTGCAACATAGAAGAGTTTTTGTGTGGAAGTGGCTTGAGCAGGAGAATTTGTCACTCCCGATAACAACAATTTGTGTCTTAGCATCCCAAATGTTGTGCAAGACGCTATGGAAGAGGTTGAAACTTGATCAACCTCCAATGAAAGGTGATGATTCATCTCCCCTACTCCTTTCACAACTAGTCGCAAAACGTTTCAAGCTCTACATCACTATTCCTTGGTTCTAAAATAACCAATTCAATTGATCACATTGTAAAAATTAGACTTTTAATGAAGGCCAAATTTTGTATTAATAGAGTCAATTAAAAACATTCCATTTGTAGGCCAAGAAAAAATAAAAATTGAACAAAAGAAAGTATCCATTCAACCTTCCCCAAACTACTAAGAAAAGAAAAAGAAAACCATCTTTGTGCTTCTTGGTCCTTTTGTGTAATACCACCAAACAATGGTGAATTGTTAGGGTTTAATCAACAATGCTAAGTTGACACTGAAATTTTTTTCTCACATTGGTCCAGGATAGAAAAGGTTCTGAGAGCTTACCACAACAAGAGCTTAGAGATGTTTTCTCGAGGGTGTAATTCCCTTCATAGGAAGAGTATTTGTTCTTCCAAAAAAGTTGCAAGACAATTGTGTTGATGATTACATAAGTACAAAAGGTTTAGCGGGTGCTAAAGGCAAGTCCATTGAAGCATTTCACACCATAAAAAAAGCATGGAAGCATCCCCGTCAATACAACGTCTACATCAAATACACAAACTAAGGCAAGCAATCATATTTCCCAACAAAGTTTCTCATCTACAATCAAGAATTGGACGTGCTTATCATAGCACCTTTACCTCCATTTAAGTTGAATTTCCCCAAGTTTCACCATCCTGCTAGCATCAATACCATACATTGCCTTGGGTTTCCCAAGCTCATCGTAGAGGAGGCACTATCACACATCAAGTGTCTACCCTTGAAAGAGATCGAGTTTCTAGTTGTGTTCATAGGGAATGTTTATTGTTTCCGGGTGGAAGCAGGTACTCATAGACTATTGGTCATTTTTGAAAAGTTGAAGAGTGGTCCTAGTGGATGACTATGGCCGTTCGAAGGGAATTCATGCTTCCTCACTAAGCTTTGCAAAGTATATGCCGGAGCTTGTGAGCAAGATGGAATGTGGAAGGAATGCAAGTAGGAGAATGCATTAGATGAAATTTGGGGAAATAAGGGGTTGTTTCAAGCCTGTTCCCACAGTAGTAAGGGCACGGTTGACTACTATCAGCCATCATAAATACTAAACAATAAAAAATAATTTTTTTTAGTCTTGGAATTGAAAAAAAGTCGAATAAAAAATTTTCATCAAATTTTGACGTGGCCACTGCCTAACAACATCATCACTACTGCAATGGTGCAATTTAGCAAATTTCCTACTCCCAGAAACTACAAGGAACTCGTAGTCTTCTATTTTGCCCAAATCTTATCTAATGAAAGAATTGTATGAACAAGTGAATATGTACTTGGCACAACTCATGTCAAGGATGAAGCAAATCGTTGAGGTTGTTGTATTCGTCCCGATCAATGTCTTGATGAAATCAATGATAAATCCAATTACAAAAGTTATTCTCTATTCTTGGGAGTTACAGTATTATTACATAATTAAGGCAAAGGATAATAAAATTGATTCCATCTCCTCATGCATGACCTTTATTACCAATAGCATTTCTCAAGGTCTTGACAAAATCCCTAGCGATATATTGAACAACAAAAGCTATTCCCTACTCTTGAGAGCTTCAACATTATTATGTTGCAAAAAGCCTAGAGATTACCAAAACTAATTCCACAAAGATATCAAATCCGTTGCAGCAATGAGTGTATTTTAATTTGTGTAGAGCATAACTAAAAATTTCAATATATGTCTTCATAGTTCATTGTAGAGAAAAATAATTCACCTACAATCACTTCAAAAACCAAGTCTATGCTTCATTCAATTACACTCCATACACCATATGTTGAAAATGAGTGGACAAAATCCAAATGAGCAAACACAAATGTTGTAGTATCCTTTGTACACTACAATCCAAAAAAATTGAAACAAAAGCAATTACAATTTTGAAGTAAATGAATTCCAAAGCTAACTACTCCATAAATGCAAATCATCTATGCTTCTTTTTAAGCCTTAATGACTTGAATATTTTACTACATGTTGTTGTACATCATTTAATTCCCACTCCTCTTTGTATTGTAAAAACTTGATATACATGTGCGTCAATGAAATCATATACACAGATAATGTAGATAATTTGAATTTGAATGGAATTTTAAGATTCTTAATGAATCAAAGACTTGAGATGTCATTCCTAGTCATACATGATCTATAGATTGCAATTTGAATTGTTTTTGCATCTATTTGGAAAAGATTTGAAGATATTTGACGTAATACACAATTAATACAAATCATTATAATTTTATTTAGCAACCAAAACAATTATTTTCAATGCAATCTTTTTGAATTGGTGACATATCAATTTGTAAGGATTGTATACTATACATTTGTTTGGATTGCAAGTGGTTTAATATAATATGAAAATAACAAGTGATACCAAAATTTTGACAATATGTCTTAATTTTATTTTTATCAAAATTAATGTGGTTTTCAACATTTAACGCATGAACACAATAGATTTCAAATATTTAGCTTAAAAATAATCCTTCATCAATTTTTTTTAATTATATCATATTTATAAATGTAGACAATGGAAGATGAATGAGCTTTCCCAAAACAACCACTACAAGAAAATAGTGTCCAAATCAACCTCTTCGAATTGATTAATAGTGTCCAAAGAATTGACAAAAAAATGTCCACAATGACAAAAAATTGACAGAAAATGTCTAATCAATCCCTCCGAATTGACTCAAAATGTTTGAATTGACATTGCATCCTTGTGTTTACACAAAAAGTTGTACACTGTATGAACCTTAAGGCTATACAAATTGTTTGATGGAATAGTTGTAGGCTCGTGGCTTCCCTTGATATCATTTTTTTGGTCATGGCTTTCATTCCTTTACTTTGATTGCAGATTTAGTTGTCATTTCACTTTTTGAGCTTCATTTCATGCTATTGGACATGTCTCATCACACCTAGTACACCCTATATTTGTCAATACAAAATAGATATAGATATTATATTTTAAACATTGCATGAATAAGTTTGAAACCAAAAATCATCATTGGAATTTTATCATTTTCTCCAAAGAATTTTTTTTCCCTATACAAGCATTAGAAGAGATTCAATCTTGAATATATTAGGTTCACTAAAACATGTATTTATTATCACCTATACTAATTGTTAAAAAAAATGCTTGATATTTTTTCTCTTGGTAAAAATATTCATCTATGGTAAGAAAATCACAACTATGAATATTAAATAGTTAGAATGGGTGACATAAAATACAATCTTTTAACCGGCTTTAAACAACACTGCAGCTATTTTTTGGCCGATAAATGACAAAGAATTCTTTTGTGTAGGACAAAAGTGCAATTGTTCATCTTTGGAATTTTGCGCAATAAGGTTAGATCAGGCACAATAGTTCGACCTCCAATGATCACCTTTTTTTAAATAGATGATGCCATACAATGCCAAGAGTGATGATTTCAATGGTCCCACTAATTAGGCGTTCAAGGGTTAAATTTAATGTAGTGAAGGTGCAAAATTAGTGTCACCTATTGAATTAGTGTCTCTACAAAAAAAAAACTTGTGGAAATTGGCACCATTCATTCAATCATATTTCAATTTGAAATCATTGAAAATAATATGAATTTGACATTAGTAGATGATGTCATATAGTGCAAAGAGGGATGATTTCCATGTTCACTAGTGAGGTGTTCAAGGGTTAAATCTCATGCAGTGAAGGAGAAAAATTAGGATCGCATATTATTGAATTACTTAGTGTCTCTAAAAAAGAAAAACTTGTGGAAATTGGCACCATTCATTCAATCATATTTCAATTTGCACTAATCTAAAATAGTCTGCCTTTGGCAATTAGAGTAAACTTGCCATTTACCGCACTCATCCAAAATTCCCACAACAACTTTTGCCATTTACCATATGCTAACCGCACGATGCAACTACCAATTCAAACGCCATGGCAACAAAATTTTGTATCACTACCCAATGACCACACACTATGTAGTGAAGGGTTGCAAGGAATTTTAATTAAATTTTAGCTTCAATGCCTTTAGATTGCAATAATCTATGTAGAAGAAATCTTTATGCATTCTATTTCTTGAAGGTGAATCTTAACATGACATTTAATGATCAAGCCAAATTTCAAAACATGCAAATCTCTATATTTATATAGAGAAAGATTTGAATTTTGTTTGAGCAATGATTGGCAAGTTTACTATATGAGGATGATTGCCCATTTCCAGTCACTTAACCTCTATAAAGGACCAGGGATGCTAGTGTGTGAGCCTATGAGCCTGTATTTATTTTTCCATTTAGGGTTTGTAAATCCATTGGGGACCTATGACTATGGAACTAGATGTAAGGATGTACAATCCAAATGAACAACAAATGAATATGCTACTATGTAATTTTGTACCAAAAATTTGAACCAGTATATTTCTAAAAAATGAGATGTAGTCAAAATAAATAGTGTGTAAGCAAACACATGCTGAAAATACGTATAGGGGTTTAGGATGTCTCACTATGAAGTACATAGATGTAAAATTACAATACATCATAACACCATTATAGGGGTGACATTTATAAAGTCTAAGGGCCACTTCACACTACGGCACAAGGTTGAGAGTCCGTCGATTTAAGCCAATGAGATTGCAAAAACCCAAGAGTTTGGCCTCTCGAGCCTTCACACAAGGAGGCACAACCCAAAGTCTGTCGCCTACTTGTTTGCCTACATGGCATCCAAACGCCTACATGGTGACGGACTCTCGATTAGAGTTTGGGTCACCATTTCTAGCCAACCCAAACTCTAATCGAGAGTCCGTCAAGTTTTTTTCAGAAACTGACAAAATCTCAGCCATTAGATTGGACTGTTTTTGTAGAAATAGGTAGGATGCCCTCCCATGTTTATTTGTTTATTTGTGTCCCCATTGGGGTTTGAACCCTAGTCTCCACCATTACAATGGGGAGTCTTTGCATTCTATGAACCTACTTCCCTTCAATGTTTAATGCCACCTTTTTATTCCATTTATATCCTTCATATTCCTTGTTTAATGATGAATGCATGTGCTTTAATTATTTTTCCAAGGCCATTTTTGACTCCTTTCTCATGTTTTTTAACCTTTTGCTTGAAAAAATTGTAACATGGGCAACAATTTACTGAAAATTTCAGAAATTGGATGGATTAGAAGTTTAAAAAATGGAATAGGTTTGGACTTTGGGCTTGGACTTTGGACTTTGGCCTTTGGAGGCTTCACATTATGGCCGGCCAAGGGCTCCAATTCCTAGTTTTTTTGGCCTATTTATTGCTCATTTCCTTGGACTCTCACCAAAGTTTGGCCACTCAATCCCACGGCCTCTCGACTTGGACGGCCATAGTGTGAAGAGGCCCTAAAATAGAAAGAGCAACAAAAGTGGGCAATACAGGCTAGACAAAAATTTGGTGACAAGCAAAAGCTATAAACATTACAAGCACTAAATCATGAACAATGATTTTGAATGATTAAGTGTAGTCTTCATCATGGGACTTTATGTAAATTGAAATGATGAAAATGGTCCACCTATTTTATTTCATTTTTATAACTATACTTCTAAATAAATTTCTTTTATTGTAGACATTGAATATTTAAGACAAACATAGTAGTCATATATTATACACCTAATAAATGTATTAATCTCTAATGACTTAAACAACTATATTTCTAATTGATGCCCATCTTTTTAAGCTATCCTATTTTTTATTTTATTTTTTCTAAAAATAAAAATCATTTAAAAAAAATAGACTATACAATGAATTGAATGGTAGTAGTTTAGGTGGATTCCAAGTTAAACTTTGCTTTGTAGTATTTTATGAATTTAAGTGTTGTAGTTCAATTCAAGGCTCATGATTTCTTGTTCAATTTAGGCATAAGTTGAAGTCTTAGACCACCAAATGAAATGTTGCCACATCATACTTGGACAAATCGAATTTGAAAAACAAGACAATAGAAAAAAAATAATTGCATTTGATGACAAATGTTATACATAGTGGAGCAAGATAATCTTAATTCAAATTAATAATATGAACAAAGGAAAGACCTCAAAATTGAAAAGAAATATGAAATGAACCTTGTATAATACTCTCAAGTTTACAACCTCAATAATCAAAGTAAATTGAATTCTTTGTTTTGACTTCTTCTTGGCTCAGCTCTAATAAGATCCTTTTTAGACACAAGTTTTTTAAAATATGAGAGTGGTTGCCTAGTTCTAATTTAAATGCAATAAAGTTTGTAAACAAGATTTATAGAAACATGAAATTTTTGTTTTTCACTTTCTCTTAGCAAAATAAGATTTACTATGTTAAAATATGTGAAGTGAACATATATTGAAAAAATGGTAAAATAGTGACAATTACATAGGTTCTAACCAAATAAGCTTTAGATACTAAAAAGTCAAATGAAATGAAAATTGATAAAGAAATTGAAGGGATTACCAATTGACTTTATGAAATGTTACCAACATAATTGCAACGTCACCTTTGACCTTCAAAACAATACTTTCAACCACATAATACTACATGAAGTCGTATGCTTGATCTAAATTGATAATAGGCAATTATATTTGCAAACAATGTTTGCCATCCCACACTATAAACATTTAGCCATAGAAAACTTTGAGATCTTCATCATTTTCAATTCTTTCTAAAATGCAGTATATACCCATACAATATTAATACTCTATGATTTAATAATATCATCAATGACATCAGTTGTTTTCTCTTCACTATTTACCAATGCTGCTTAGAAAATTCCATTTTTTTCCACGTAACCACAAGTAACAAAACATGCAACTAGATCTAGGACATCATTTTTTTTAAAAAGGCATTATAACTTGCAAAGAAATCATATGACATAAAGGAATATTGATTTTTGCTTTTGCCCTTAGTTGATACTTCAACTGCTCTAGACAAGAAGAAGTGTTCATAGTCTCCTTCTTCAAAAAGACATGCAATTATAATTGTTAGTGATCTTTAGAAGAGGTTGAAGTTCAACATTTAATTTCCGTACTTATAGATTTCATTGTGTCAATATCTTTGGAATGACATTTAAATCTAGATTAGAAAAAGTTTTCATTTGTGTATATGTATTGTATAATATGTAATTTAACACAACAACTATTAATAGCTATGCATTAGAAAGGCAAAAAAATTTTAGCATTTGATCTAATCTCTAGCATATGTTGGAAGCAAATCTAAATAAAAAAAAATTATGGTCATTAACGGCTATGCACTAAGAAGAAAAGAAAATTTCAGCATTTGATCAACTTCTTAGAATATGTTGGAAGCAAGCACAAACACAAAAATGTGGCCGTTAACGGCTATACATTAGGAAGGCAAGAAACTTTTTGGATTACATTTACAAAAAAAATGACTAGTGTAATACAAACAATGAAATTTGAATCACATCCAATTTAAACAACTACATTTGTATTGGATGAGGTTGAAAAATAGCTTAGTCATTAATGGCTGACAAATAACAACCAACTTAAATTGGCCAAACTTTTTTAGAACCTAAAAGGCTAAAACAAATATAAAGGTCTAACATTTAATACCTAGACTCTAAAAAATGAATCTCATTCAATCTAAATCAAGACTAAAAAAAGTTATAGTTTGTGTATATGCAATATATAATATGTAACTCAACATAACAACTGTTAATGGCTATCCATTGGAAAGGCTAAAAAGATTTCAGCATTTGACCAAATTCTAGCATATAGTGTAAATAAACTTGAATCCAAAAAAGCATAGCCGTTAACGGCTACCCATTAGATGGATCCAAAAAATTGCAGCCTTTAATCAATTCCTATTACATATTAGAAGTACCCCTTAATATGTAGTCATTAACGGTTGTGTGCTATAAAGGCCAAAAAGAATTAACATTTGAACAAATCTTTAGCAAATGTTGACAATAAATTTGAAATTTTGAATCTGCAAAAGTGTGTCCGTTAACGACTACCTATTGGAAAGGCAAAAAAAGGAAAGCATTTGAATCCCAAGAAGCATGGCTATTAACGGCTGCCCATTAGAAAGGCAAAAAAATGAAAACATTTGAATCCCCAAAAGCATGGGCGTTAATGGCTCGCCATTGGAAAAGTAAAAATATGAAAGCATTTGAATCCCCCAAAGCCTAGCCGTTAACAGCTGTCCATTGGAAAGGGAAAAAAAGGAAAGCATTTGAAGCCCAAAAAGCGTGGCCATTAACAGGTGCCCATTGAGAAGGCAAAAAAAAAGAATTTTCTTTTACCAAATCATAGCTTGCCTTGTACCATATAGCAAAATGTTTTGTCTAGTGTTAGATATTTAAATCCAAAATAAACTTCAACACTTCATAGTACCATTTTTTAATACTATAAGCATTGAAATCAAATTGATTTCAAAGTAATGGTCATCCACCTTTACTTCACTTTAGAAATCACTTGTCATGTGTTGGAAGAATTGAGAAGAGGATCTCTTTATACAAATGGGGTGTTAGGAGGTATAACAACCCATGTGGGATATCTAAATTAGGATTACTAAGAGCTCTACTGGTCATATCTAGTTAAGTCAAAAGGAAGAATTGTGTTCAAATGTAGAACTTTGGACCTAATTTTGGCATAGTAGAATAACTTATCCTAAAAAATTTTGAACTAAAAATATTTGGTAAATCAAGTTAAATTTCGTTGACAAAAATACGTTTGATAATTGAAGACTTTATTCAAAAGTTATGGATAAAATTCAAAGAGGGGTTAGATTGTTAGAAGGGACATTTTCTTTAACATTTTCAAACATCTTCTCTGATTTTTGTCCATAATCTTTTTTTGAAGGCTAAAAATCACAAACAGATTTTTAGAGAGGAAAGTGGTCTTGATTCCCCAACTTTTCTTAGTTCAAAGTTTTTCATAAAAAATTGTTTTAGTATGCCAAAATGAGGCATGCAGTTCTACACTGAATACAATTCCTACATTTAATTTGACAATGAGTGGTCAAGCTTTCTGCTTTCATGTTCAAAATTTTGAATTGTCTCATACCTTTTGAGGATTCATGACAAAAAATGAATTTCATTGTAAAAATGACCTCTCAGGCCTTTAATCTATCTAACTGTCAATGAAATAATTCCTTCATTTTACCATAACAAATTTTTGTGATGGTAGATGGTGAAACGATAGTTGATATTTGATTCAATGAATTGTTATTGAGTTCTTTTAAGTTTTGGCAAACGATCTTTGCATTCCTTGAAAGGACTTGCTTGTTCCATTCGACAACAAACATGTACAGGCACATAAAGAAGCTAATCACCAAATAATTCTAAACCAGTATATCTGACTCTACATGCACTACAAGGATGCAACGTTGATATGTGAAGCGGATAAAATTTATCAAGAAATCAATACTTGGTGGTACTTTTCAAAGTTGCATCAAAACCAACAATTCATGAACTAAAGGATTAGATTACATTTTAGCACTTTTGATATCATCAATGGGTTGGATTTATGGAAATGGTATTACCTTTAAACTCATTTTTTTCTATTTCTTATCCTAAACCCTAAATTGCAAACCATTTGAATAATGACTCCATTCATCATCTTTGTAGAATTGAAATTGACAATAGAAGAATTAGCAAACATTCCAATATGTAATTTGGAAGAAACAATTCATAACAAATGAATGTAGGCTTTCGAGAAATGCGTATCTAACTTGTTCATTGCCACATGTGATAGCTGGATAACTTGAATTTGAACCTTCTTGCAAATGATTAACTATAAGATTTATCTCTACAAGGGCCCTTTTGAAAAAGGCCCATGTAAAGAGGATTTGAAACTAAAGAGAACTATAACATTTGTAGGTAGAAAGAAAATTGCAAACTTACTCAATGAGATGCTTGGACTAGAAGACATTTGCACTCGAATTTTATACTTGGAGGGAAAAAAAGTATTTGATTCGAGCAAAAAAAATCAAATCTTTTGATCGATTTTGAAGTTAATTTCATCACCCCACAAGATCAACTTCTCTCATGTTCAGATTGAAACTAAATCAACAGTTGTTAGAATGAAATCGAGGACTATAGTTGAGGAGTTTAACACAATCATGCCCCATATCTAATTTGTATTGGAAATGGATTGCAAAACATTGAAAAGGCTTTAGTGAGAATTTCATACAAGTCAAGGAAACAATGTCATATTGTTCAAAAGTACACACAAGACAAATGCAAGCTATTGATTATTACATTTAAGAAACCTATTGTCGTCCCTACTCATAAAGAATAGAAGTGAGATTATAAGTACATCGCAATTTAGACTGACAAGGATTTTTGGTTTTATCTAAACCAAATTGTATAATGCGTCATGGAACTTACGCATTTCAATATTCTTACCTAACTCAAGATTCCTAGTCATTTGTCTTGTTCTTACTAATATCAATTTTATGCGTACTAAAATCATCAAGACGTACGAACGAGTAAGCTAGTTGACAGATATTAGCATGATATGAAGTAGATATGTTGTATGAATATATCATCTTCAAAATTCCCAAATCTAGTAGCAAAATATTATATTCATATTTCAATATATATTCCTTGTAGGGATGAAAGAATATTTTACTATGTACACAAGGTTCCACATCCTATAATATTTTTGTTGCATTCATCTTCCTCTCATCCTTCAAATTGCCTCTAAATTATTCATACTCTCAATTGATCAACCCACTTTGGCAAAGCCTCTCAAAACATGATACAAATTTCAAAACATGCAATATCATCAACTTGTCAATCTTTTAAATCTAAAATTCACAGTCATGGGTCCCGTGGTAACAGGTCATATTTTTTGAAATATACTAAATTTTATTGAAAAAACATTAGTCTTTTAATTTTTAACCAAATTTAAAATAAAATTATATCATGTTTTAAATTTCAAGACCCTAGGCTCACACAATCCCTGCTCACTACTTATAAGCTCATGCTCACACGTTCACATCCTAGCATCGTTGATAAAGGACCAAGGTGTGCTTTTTGGCAACATAACTTTTTTGGACATGTACGTGTGATTAGAGATTTCTATATTTTTGACCCAAACTTTAGTAGAAGGTGTTGACGAGGAATATCTTTCATGTGCATGAAATTTCAAGGCATTTGGAAATATGAGTCAAAAGTTATGGCCTAATATGTAGTTTGTTTTTCAACTTGGGCAATTTGGGCAGATCTAAAAAAATCATTTTTTCAAAAATAAAAATTTGGAATTGGTTTTCTAGATTTATATATAAAGCTTTAAATCATTCCATTTTGATCAATGAGTCAAAAGTTATGATATATTTTAGTTTGCAAGCAAGTATGGATTCTCTATTCTAAAATAAACTTTGAAGTCCTTTATTTAACTCAATTTTCCGTATTTTTTGAAAAAAATAAAACAAATATTAGATGTATATTTTTTATTAAAACATTCCAACCATTGGGATTGGGATTTTTCAATTCCATGAAAAAATTGTTAATAATTTAGCATTTTGAATCATTCTCTACATCTTTCTACTTACTATTTTTTTCCTATATGTTACACAATTCCAAATGATCTGAAAATTTTCAAGCATGTAGCCAACTTGCATTGAAGAATTAATCTAGAGAAGCACCACCATTTTGGACATTTTTTCATACAAATGTGACCTTGTGAAGTGTAGCTGCCCATTTTTTCATAGGGCCCTTAAAAGGATTTTTGTCACTTCAAATGCTAATATCTTGCAATCTATACAATGGAATTTTCTGAATTTTTTTCCACATCTTTTCAATCTAGTGTACTACAAGATCCAACTATTACATGTGTCCAAAAATGATATTTTTCAAAAATTTGGTCCTTGTGTTAGAAATGACAGTTTTTGAGGGGTTTTGGTGATAATATAGTCAAGGAACTTTAGGGGTTAAGCATTTCAGCCTATCTAGGGCATGGGAAAAGTTCAGGAAAAAATTTCCATGTGTAGAGAAATAGATTTCAGAAGGATTTCATAATTTCCTAAATTTTTTCCTTTAAAAGAAAAATATTATCATGAATTTTTTTCATGAAGATTCTATTTGTCCCATCCTCCATATGTTAGGCAAACCTATTTCCAACCATAGGATGGTTCCAAAATCGATGTAAGGCTTCCAATGTACATAATGTGATCATGTAAGCTTTCAATGTACACCACTTTGACATTTTTGACATTCATCTTATTGGAAATGGAGCACCCTAAATTACAAGAATGGAAGGCTAATCAGAAATAGGTGATCTCCTTTAGTTCTCCAAATCCCTTCCTTTGGACCAAAAGACACTTCCATTGAGTTGGTCTATCTCGGACGAACTTGTAGTTGTATGACAAGCTTCTTGCGAAGGTCTAGTCAAGGGTGAATGTAAGAAGAATCCCCACTATTTTGTGTCGTAATAACTTTAATGTTAATAGCTTCCATAGATAATTTGGGGTCTCTGATTGCAAATATGAACTCAAAATTTGCGCAATAAATAAAATGTTCCTAGGTTTTCTTCAAAGGTAAAATATGAGGGCAAAACCACCTCTGCATGAGGCTTGTCATACAACTATAAGCTCAACCGTCCATCTCCCCTCCCCCACCCAAAACATGTGACTCACACTTCATTCCTTCATGCAGGGATGGGAAGTGACACGTGTCTCTCCTAGATAGGTGGAGAGTAGGGGGCCTAAGTAGAGGGATTGACCAACTTTACGCTCCACATGGCAAGATGACATGCAAGCCGTGTCAGTGGGGATATATATATATATATATATATATATATATATATATATATATATATTTGAAACAAATGAAACGGAATTTCATTGCAAAGGGCAAGATACAGAATCGGCAACCATAGGTGGCTTGCTGGGAAAACAAAGGACCACAGACTAACTACACAAAAAAACCCTAAAAACCCCGACAACTGACAAAAAGGGCTACAAAGTGGGCGTAGCACGCAGAGAAGCCATAGGCCTCACTTGGCTTGCCAAGAACAAACCCAATCCGCACACGTCATGCGCGGAGAAAGAATTCAAGGTGGTTGAAACAGGAAGCCAGCAAAGGGGCCAGACGCTTTCCATCAGGGCTGACCTGCCTCCATCTTGGCAAAGAAATCGAATTTGCATCGGCGTCTTTCAAACGAATTGAACAACCTGAGTTGTACTTTTGGGAAACGCTTGGTCTTGCGGCAAACCTCAGCCCACTCCACCCTCCCATAGTCTAGAAGTCCGTTCCAAATGTGACCCAATAAGCGCTCTGGAGTCCAAATTTGAGCATTGAAGACAAGATCATTTCTTTGGAGCCAAAGTGTCCAAAGAACGATAGTCCGCAGCTCCAACCAAATCCTCTTTACCTGATTGAACTTCCTGGGGATACCAACAGAAAAGATGTCCTGTCGCTACATGAGTGGCCTCCAAGGACCTTTAGCATCTCTTCCAACCAACATGGTATTCAATATGTGAATGGCCCATTGCCAAGCTCTTTGCGCTGAGAGACACTCCCAGAACCTGTAAAGCACTATCTCTTCATAGTGTCTAGGACAAACAGGGCAACTGGTGTCAATCGCTCCATCAATTTGCCCCCTCCAATGGTTGACTACAACTGCCCTGTGCTAAATCAACCACAGGAGGCCCGATTCCTTCCTTGCATGCTCCCATGGCCAAATCGTAAGCCACTTGAGTGGAAAGTCATGAGGCAACGAGCCTCCCCATTTTCTTTCCACTAGATTCAGCACTTGGTGGCCTTTCTTGAGTAGGTTGCGGCCCATACTTGTTGTGAAGTTCATGAAAGGCGAGCATTTTTCGTTTGTATTCCACTCGTATTTACCTGGATCCCACAAGAGTTGATCAACCCTCCCATAGAACAATAGTACTTTTGTTTTCCTAAGGCCGCTGTGGATCGAAGTGACTCTGACTCTAAAGAAGGTTCTAGTCAATGAGCTAGGCTAGCTCTCACTTGAATTTGCCTTAAAAGCTTGAAGTGTGTTGGATGCAAGTAGGACCATGTAGCTTTGCGTGACCCAGTCCACCGGTCATTCGAGGTCAGGTATTCCAATTCTTGCAGAGCCTTCTAGGGGGATCTGGATAACAACACGGGGCAACTTGTTGTCCTCCTCCGTGTACTAGCCAACCCATTTGTCTACGACCGCCTCGGGTAGGATATTGGTGAGCAGATTGCCCCATTTTCCTTGCAACGACTGCGAAATTGAATGCCATGCCTCTATCTCACCATCTTCAAGCCCAAATTTGGTACTTACCTTCCTTGTCGAGAGTAGATGACCTTGGATTTGGGCATCTTTGATCTGCCTCAAGCCATGACAATGAAGTTGGGCTGCTCTTTTCTTCGAGAACCCCAGACCTATGGTAGCAACAAAGGGAGACCACCAGAAGGATTCGATGCTCACTTCTTCCAAGAATTTCGGCCACACTGGTCAAACCTCTAGCTGAAGTTTTTTCCATGAGGTCGTTGCTCTAGTCCAAGCTATGGAGCCCTTATGAGCTTGAGCATGGGGTAATGTGAAGAATTCCATACTTGAGGCCTACCTGCCTCCTCCATAAGGTTGAAAGTTATTGAGGCGGTGCTAGAGGATGATGTGTAAGTTGGAATTGCCTGACTCGCATGCTTTGAGGACCCATTTTTCCATTAGGGTTGTGAGGGCATTTGTAGGATTGATCACATTAATCCCTCCTTTGTCTCTTGATTGGCAACATTGGATCCACGCCACTTTAGTGCGGGCCCTATAAAGAGAGCCTAACCACATGTAATTTTGGGTGGTAGATGTCACTTTCTTGATTCCTGCCAACGTGTCGCCCCATATCGAGACAAAGAAAAATGTGGAGGATAAGAGGACACTATTTACTATGATGCCTCTACTTATTGAGTTTATTCTTGCCATGCACTAGTATTGGAGTTCTTTGAGGATGCGGTCTTGTAAGAAGGAGTCCACTGTAGGTGCAGACAAGTTCAGCCTGAAGGGAGTCCCCAATAATTTGCATACATTGTCCACATCAACCCATTCAATGCTCAGTGTGTTGGTCCATACTAGACGTATTGGCTGATCCTTATAGCTCCAATATCCCCCGGATTTGGCCCAGTTTAGAATTAATCATATTGCCAAGCAAAAGCGTTCCAATAGGTTGATTGTGGCCAACACTGAGTCTCTCTCACCAAGCAATGTCATCGAGGTATCGTCAGCGAATTGCACGATCACTTGTTGTTTTTCGCCCCGTGGAAGTCTGATGCCTTTCACCATCCCCTGTGAAACTCCATGTTTGATTGTTGAATTTAGGGCCTCAGCTACTATTAGGAATATGTAAGGTGCCAACGGACACCCTTGCTTGACTCCTCTCTTGATGTGAAACATTGGGGATTGAGACCCGTTGACCTTCACTGAACCCTGAGCATCAAAGAGTAGCATTTCCATCATGGATACAAACTCCCCTGGGATCCCAAGAGAATGCATAGCTCGTGAGAGGAATGACCAATCCACAGTATCAAAGGCCTTGGCAAAGTCAAGTTTTAAGAAAATCAACGGCTACTTTGTGTGATTTGCCCAAGCTATAGTTTCCTGTGTGAGAAAGATGTTGTCGAGGATAAAGCGAAGAGGCAAGAAAGTCGATTGATTTGGATTGATAATCTCCATGAGAACCGGTTGCAGACGAAGTTGAAGCACCTTGGCAAATAGCTTGTAGGTGACGTTTAGTAGTGTAATTGGCCGCCAATTGGATAATTTATTTTTGGCACCACCCTTGGAGGGCAGACACCGAGCGCTGACCCGAAACAAAGAGGCCGCAGATACTCCTCCCCCCACAGCTTGACAAAAGTTCTCTTTGGTCGCCATAGATTTTTGCTTGTGCAGGAGAGAGGTTAGGCCCTTGTTTACTCCCGGCGGTAGCTTTTTGTTCTCAACGGCCCTGGTTATCATCAAAAGGTAGTCGGCTTTTATCTCCTCCCAGTATTTTTTGAAGAATTCAGCGGAGATTCCATCAGGGCCCGGAGCTTTGCTGAATCCGAGGGTGGGCACGGTTAGATCAAGTTCTGCAGCAGTAATTGGCTTGCTCCGGGTAGATTTCATCGTCCGTGTAAGCCTGTCTCCTGAGGTAGAAAGGACATTCAAACGCTGTTGCTTCCTCCTGCAGTGCTGAAGAAGGAGGAGGCTTGTCGTAAAGATGGCTGTAGAAAGCGGAGCATATCCTTTCCAAGCATCGCTGGTCGGTTTGTGGAGTCCCTTGCTCGTCCTCCAGTTCCGATATAATTGAAGCTCCTGAGTGGCCGTGTCGGTGGGGATATGACAGCAGGGCTGGTGCAGATCCCCCGGCGCCCTTTGACTGGACCTGCACGGACGGACGGATCAGGGTATGATTTACTGGCTACTAGAATATACTTTTCATCCATTCCCTTCTCTTCATTCATCCATTCATTACTGGCTGACCCATGAACCGAAGATGATAACGGCCCAGGCCACTTGTGGCTGGTGGGTGGCCTTGTACTTTGCCTTCATTTTGCAATGAAATTCCGATACATTTGTTTCAAAAAAAGAAGAAAGAAAATGAAAACGGAAAATAGTACGGAGTATCAATCTCTCCGCCAGGCCACTTGTGGGGAGTTGTGGCTGGCGTTCATGTAAGGTAAAACAGCCCATTATGGACCAAATGGGGGGGTTTGCCTTCTTGTCCGAATTTTTTTACTTTTTTTTCGAGAGAAAGTCAAGTGATAGAAATGGCAAGAACACTCGAAACTATATTTTTTCGACAAAGTGTGAATTTGTTGTGAATTTTTGAAGTGTTCAATCCATCACAATCCAAAAGAGTTTGTAGACTATCCCAAAACCAACAAAAATTGATCTATAACATTCATCTTACTCATCTATAGCAGTCACAATATTTTCTAACACAGAAGACCTGAAAAGGCACTTCCTACAATGAACTAACACTAAAAAACTGAAAGTTTTTGTTGCAATCACCAATTACTCCATTCCAGTTAGCTAAGACATTGAATGTGGCCCAAATCTCAATAACAAAAAGAAAACCATAATGGGGTCATTCTTAGGAGTCCACAATGGGTAAAAGGTCCATAATGGGCTGTTTTATCTTATTTTACTTTTGCAATGAAATTCCGTTTCACTGGTGTCAAAACAATAAAAACAATAGAAATATAGTATCAATGATGGTCCGGGGTGATTGATAATAAGGTCTTCGTTGCACGGGATTGACGGAGGATCCAAGGACATGCAGGGCTGGAATTTGATAGTCTCTGTATCTATCCCATCCGCTCTTTAAGGACCTATGTGGGGATAATATGCATGTCCGTACTGGCTAGTACCGTCCTACAGTGGAGGTACACTTCAACTACCCAGGAGGCCAGTACCAGGCGACCACCGTTCTACAGTCAACCCTCCACCAGGGTTATTAGGGCCTCCTTACCAGTGTTCCGGAAACTTTTTGAATTTTACCGGCTATTTTCCTCCAATTCCTGTAGTCAACCGGTTATTGAAGTTCCCATCCCGGTTATTTTCTCTATTTTCTACTAGAAATAGAAATTTTCTAGATTTTTTCACCGGTTTTTTGCCGATGTTTTCAATTGCAACCGGATATTTTCCCAAATCCACTGGCTAACTTTGAACTAACCGCTAGTTTTTCCCATTCCTTGCTCCTTACATGTATCGGTAGGTGAGGAAGCTTCACAGGGAGTGCTACAGGTGAAGTTTGCAACTATACTTTCATGTGGACTCGGTGGGTGGAGACCAGAGAGGAATACAATAAGAAATCGACATGTAGTAAGATAAACCAACCTATGACAGGCAGAATGGCTGGTTTGCTATGTTCACATTTTTGAAAAATATTTTTGAAAATCCCATATAAAGATAAACATGAGAAATGCAGAGAGAAATTGAAATTATATTTTTTTGACAAATTATCAATTTGTTATGATTTTATGAAGTGTACAACCCAATTAGCCCAACAAAGTCTGTAGACTACCCCAAATCAACAAAAAAAGGTTGGCATAATGGTCATCTTACCCCCTAAAACAATCATAACATTTTCTAACATGGCTACAACACTTCCTAACATGGCCATGACATGAAGGAATAAAAAAATAACTTTTTATGACCAATTTACACTAGAATGGTGTAAGAGCCCTATGACAATCACTAATAACTCTATGACCATCTCCCAAGACAAGATTATGGCCATAAATCAATCTAATGTAGTTAAAACCTCATTTCTTAAAAAAAATCTGCCATAGGTTGATGTAAGACTCTAATGGGTGGTTTTCTAGATGATTGCATTAGGAAGTTTGCATGTCATGGGTTGGTTTACCATAGATTCTCTCATGAGTGACTACTCTCCACCAATAGAGTTGTCTATTGATATCGGTGAAATGTCAACTCTTCCTTTTCTGCTTGCTCACCTTGGCAAGACAATTGGTTGAGCCTATTTCGGCTTGTTTCGTCCTACTGCATGAATTAGTACAAAGCTTGTCCATTGGGCTAGCTTATAAGTGCACCCTTAGTAGGGGTTTGACATAGGGGAAGCAACCCATTTCTAATCACCGCCGCATTCTAGCAGTAATTTCAATCAGGATGTGATTAACAATGATTAATGTTGGCACAGTTGTGACGCATTATGATTGGCTACAAGACTCTCAAAATTGCAATCACCCCTTGTTGACTTTTGCAACGAGCCCTTGGTTGGAAATAGGAAGGTATACATGACCAATAGGGGTGGAACAAAATCTTCAACTAAAAAATCCATACTGGTTATGTTTTGAGAAATAAAAATCTGAAAAATCATGGAAATCTCATGAACTCTATTTTTGCACATGGGAAAATTTTCCATTCTTGAAACCTCCCTTGTAGATACATATATTTGCTTAAGTGGTTAGAAATGGGTTGCCTCACCTAAACAAATCGTGACTAGGGGTATTCATAATTTCTCCAAGAATGAAACGTCTATGAAGAATAAGGAACTCTATTCTTAAAGTGGCTATTTAAGCCTACCTAATTTGATCATTGATAGTAATCGATATTTCAAGAAGTATATCAATCATTCCTAGATGGGGGTTGCATATAAAGCATAGTCGCTTTTAGAGCAGACTTCCTTACATGAAAAGTTCTAGAGTGAAAAAGAGGAGCGAAGATGGACTTGTTCTAAAGTGAAGAAGGTATGGTAACACCCCTTTTTGGTGTATGGAGTACGGTGAATGGAAATTGGAGAGAACCCTAAAGTTGTAGAGGAGGAGGAGTGATTTATCAACGCTCACATATGTTTGACGTTGTGTAAGGATGTGGTGTCAATGGTGACCCTCTATTGGTCAACAAGGATGTTGCGTTGACTTGTTGTTGTGGCTATGGTAGTTATTATTGCGACAGGGGATATTTTTCAATTGACTAGGCTAAACTTATTGTTGGGGAGGGTGAAAGCAAGAGGAATCCTTTGCATGCAAAATCTTCTTCATGTCCATTCTTCACCTCTGGAAGAAAATAATGGCCATATATTCTCAGTCTTCATAGAATGGGACCTTTGTAAGTCAAGGAGAACCAACTAGGGAGTGCTACATCTCCATTCTCTAAAGATTGAGAATGGGGTGAAGAAGGTGTGACAATCTCTAGTATAACAAGTAAGGTGGGTACTCCCTAAACCGCCACTTTTTGTTGATGTGCTGCTAGTTACTATTGTATTAGACTAATTGAATTTTTATATGTTCTTGATGGCACTTAAAAAGAGGTTATGAAGCACCAAAGAATGTGACTTTTGGATGCCATATGCAAAAGTTATGAGGGAACAAAGTTTGATCCTAAAATCGTTTTTTCCACATGTTAGAGAAAAATGGATTTGGGATTTCGGAGATGTAGTGAGAGTAAAGATGGTGGTTTAGGGTCAATGACACTCTTCATAGAATATTGACATTTAACACTTATGAAAATTTATCTCGATGACACGTAAGATTAACAAATCAAATAACATTTGTAAAACTTCAAAAGCAAATATGTAAAATTTATAAAAAAAAGAAAGGATGAAAGTACAAAAAATAGGAGTCATCACTCATTTAAGTTGGTTGAAAGAAAGAATCCATGTTAGTTTGATAAGATTCTTCACTCCAAGGTTGCATGGAATACTTGCTATTGAAGTGCTTAGATATTCTTGATGAACCACATGATGTCATTAGGTTAAATCAAAGTAAGGCTAATATATGATGCCAAGTTTGGTTTTCAAGGCACATTTGTCACCATTCGATTTGATAGTCAAACAAGCATTATATTAACTAGAATGTTGTCCCTCTTTCTACACATATAGATTTGTGAATAGTACAAATATAGACATTTGTGATGAACTACTAGGACTTGGTACAGTGTCCTATAATGCTCTCTAGTCTCCTCACTCTTGAAAATTATTTGATCCTTATTTAAATTTAAATTTACACACACATAAATTGGGCCAATCTAACAATGAACTAGGATGAAGCAATTTATTTATATGGCAATTTTTGGTGATTTCACCCCCTCCAAAGTGGAAATTACATAAAAAAAAAATATTATAAATACTATAATCTTGATTATCTTTAGTCTTATATTATCGTATTATAGAAATCTATAGAAATTGGTGGAAACTGATTTATTATAAACATATGATGAATCAAAGTTGGAAGTCTCCATTCCTCCAACTTGTTAAAGGAATGCACATGGAAAGAGGTGAGAGCAGAACCAAAAAGACTTCATTGAACCTCCTAAAGAATTTAATATTGAATAAGGCCTCCCCTAACTCATTGAAGATTCTAAAGCTACTATGTCTCTCTTTGATATTTCAGCCTACATTGATTTAAAAAGGTATGACTTCAATAAATTAGTGTCACATGCACTACTAAGATAGACAATCAATGTAGTTCGTCATAGATCAAGTTAGGGGGGACTTCCATTTGTTGGAATCAACCAAACTTTGTAGTAGAGAGACCAAAAGTTTTCCAAAATTCAACATACAAGTGTGCAAAATTTGCAAGTAAGGAATCATAATAGTTTCCTGACAAGATTGTAGGGAGAAGTACAAGAAAAGATAAGGGGAGTAGCACTGCAAGAAAACAATGTCTAAATTGACTAATCGTGTTTGAATTGAAAAAAGAAATTTGATAGAAATATCCAAATTGACAAAATAATGTTCAATTGACATTGTTATAAGTTTTTGACTTCCAAAAACTAATTTTAAGCCCTAAAGGCCAATATACTATTGAATGGACAAATAAAAATCTAGGTAGGTTCCAATGATGTCAATTTTGGTCGGATGTTTACAAAATTTTGACACACATTGTGAACATATATCTCTATAGTGGAAACAAGATTTTTTTTCGAATTGAGTGCCTAAATTAAAAAATTATGTTGCCTTGAATTTTTTGTCAACCTTGACAATTTGGATATCTTTTGGACATCTTTTGCAAAAATGCTCATCAACTTTGAAATTTGGCATGTATGTAACTAATAAATTATTGTATATAGTTATCAAATCACATTCTAAGAGGAGTCAAACTTTATTAGCTATATCCAAGGCAGTTTCAAGAAAAAATATTTTCTTCTATCTTCAAGCCCTATTATCAATTGAAATTTGTAAAAGTTGAAATTTTGCCACATATTCCAAATATTTGTCTCCAAATTTTTCTTTTGGGGATTTTAAATTTAAAAAATCTTCATTCTATAAAAAAATCATCAATTAATGACTAGTGTATTGCCAATTCAACTAACCTCTTTGCATTGCAAGGTGATTTAGAATAAGTTAGAATCCATACTTTCTTCTAGATTTTTTCATGAGTGAACCTAACATCATGTACTTATGAATGGTTAAAATACTCATTTTTGTGTAGAGCAAAAATTTTACTCCAAGAGGGCTTGAAGTTTGTTGAACTTTTTTTACAAGGATGAAATAAAAGGTTCTTTTTCACTTCCAAAACGTTCTAGTCTTTCAATCCACGTAGTCAAATGGGCTGAATTTTTTTCCACACCTTGCCTTCTTTGTTTCATACACTTTTGTATGGTTGGAATTCAGAAATTTTTTATCATTTTTTTCCCAACAATGCATTCAAAATTGGCAGTATTGGAATTTTCCATTTCCAGAACACCCTTTAGCCTTTACAAATGAATATTAGGCTTTAACTTTTGTGTTGCTTTTAGTTTGATATCAAGACAAAACTATTCCTAAAATGTAGTTTTTTTCTATTCATATGGAAGTATAAACATCAAGATGGAAGTCGGCCAAAACAATTCCAATCCCAAAAACTTCCATTTTTTTTCTCTAATTTTGACTCCACATAAAAACCTTGCACTTTTGGTTTCTACGATTTCTTGAAAATCATTCATTCAATACTTTCAATCCTTGTTGTCTTTAACTTTATAAGGACATTGAGGCCCCAAAAGAAGGTGATGGATGATCCTATGGATGACTTTCCAGATCAATGAAGAAATGAAGAATGCACCTATTGGTCCCAAAATCAAATCATTTTTGGCAAAGTACCAAGGTAACAGACCTTGCCTTTTTAGAATTAGCCCCAAAAGGACACTAAGGACAATAACTGTTAGATGATGACTTTCTCTATGATTGTAGAAATACGGAATGCACCTATTGATTCAATAATTGGATCATTTTTTTACTCAATACCTACTATCAAGGTGGCATCCTTTCAAGATGAACCATGTTAGGAAGTTGTCAACCTCAAAGGTTCGATGGATGTAGACACAAAGAGTGTATCTACTAGTCCACTAATTGGAATATTTTGATGACTACCTTAATGATAGGGCATCACATTCCTTTGTAGAATGACACTGAGAACACCAAGTGTCTTGATGAATGATAAAGAATCCTTCTATGTAAGACAAATTAAAGTGTAAGTGTTCATCTTTGGAATTTTTTGTGAAAAAAGAAGGTCTTGTACAATAATTTGACATCCAATGAGTGCTTTGGGATTTTTTAAGCAAATGAATCACGCTATACCAAAAAGGCTAATTTCCATGGTGTCTAGCTTGGTGTTCCAAGATTAACCCTTATAGGACCTTGTGGATGTTTTTTGTTTATTGGATGACCACTCTTAATCTATAGGATGGAATAAATGTTTTTTCATCCAATTTTTGATGGATTTGCTTGAGTACATTTCCAATGAATATTATTGCAAATTCCCTCATTGACTTTTCTAAAGAGGAAGATGCTTAATCTACAAATTTCCCTTGAAGTGTATTTTTGGCCATTTCTTGCTATTTGCTCTTGATGTAAATTTTGACCATAAAAGTGATTCTTTTGAATTCAAATATAACTAATGAAATGAAGCTTATCAAATGTAGTTTCTAATCCTATTGGAAAATTAGAAAAATTTGTAAATTTCAATATTTTATAGCAATATGAACTTTGGGCCTATAATCATGGTTAGTTGATTGTCTAATTTCAAAATGACATGGTAACTTTGGATTATACCATGGTGTTACACACTATAATAAACATCTATGGTGAAAATTTTAATTTTTTTTAGTATATTATGTATTTAATATGAATTTTACAAATTTTTTTCTTAAGAATTTCACATTTATTTCAAACTTTCCCCCAAAAGTTTGAATTTTTTGGACTTGTATTAGACATATGACTTCCTTTCTAATAAATGAATATAAAGATTTTCATTCATATCTAATTGCAAAATAGTAGCAAATTGAGTGATGGGCAATGAAGGTTGAAATTTTGAATTAGTAGTCATGGACCCATCCTTTAACCTTTACATCCCTAAGACACCAAATTCTATTGTCAACAATACTTTGAAGTTGAATAAAATCTAATAAAGTTATTATTTTCAATAGCTTATATTTTCAAAAATCAGATTTTGAAAATGAATGTTTATAACAATTTTTCTATTCAAGATTTTGTGCAAGGGTGCCTATTGGAAATCTTGATTTTCTAGTGTTGAGGGATCTTGGAAATGGGCCTTAGTTGAAGTAGATCTTAGAGAAAAAATCACATTAGGAATTCACTTAAAAAAATATAGAGTAGATTTTGAAAAGTTGTAAATTGATTGGAATTATGCATGTTATGCCCTTTAACTTTGTAATTTTTTTGGTGACCAATTTTTAGATTTGACATGTGAAAAGAGGATTGAAAGACTTCAAATCACTTTCATAGTTTTAACACCCTCATAATCAAACATTGTAATCTTTCAATCCATAAGTGATGTTGTTGTGATTTATTTTTCTATGTGAATTTACATGGATACAATTAAAAAAAAATTGATGAAACTTATCAAAATTTTGGCTTCTGTTCAAATTAAGGGAGGCAACCATTTCTAATCACCAACCCTTTTTGGCAATATAGACTGCTATCTTTCCGTTGTCGAGTAGAGAAGCCTTGCCTTGGGAAAACGCGGGGCTTCTAGCTACAACTAGATGTGGTTCAAATAATGAAAGATCCTGTGACCAAAGTCACAAATATAACAATAAATCCCCCCCAATGATGCCATATGAACCAAAATACTATCACCCTTCCATACACCCCTCCAAAGATATCATGGAGTCTCAATATACCCCATGAATGGTAAAAAATTGTAGAAACAAAGTCATATCCTTCATGAACTCCCCTCGAAGAAGTGTCTAATAGTTGATTGAGTACCACATTCGCTATACAAATCCAAACTAAGAGTGTGATACGCCTCTGAAAAGCTAACAAAAAGTTCTACAACCTCTTCAAAATTAACTCAAAACTAAGATACTGTCCAACTTTTATGGTCGGTCAAAATTCACCCTTCCCAACTCAAAGGCAGCTCACCTATACTTCACTCTCAAGCCCATAACTTTCACATACTACCTCCAAATCAAGAAAATAAACCCATTTTGGAAAGCTAACATGAACATCTACAAGCTCTCTAAGTTTCACTCAAATACAAAGTACTTTCCACATTTCATAGCCTTTCAAAACTCACTCACTTGGAAACCCGAAAGTATCCCTTCACCCTTTCACTCTCAAACCCATAACTTTCTCATACTACCTCCAAATCAAGAAAATAAACCCATTTTGGAAAGCTAACATGAATATCTACAAGCTCTCCAAGTTTCACTCAAATAAAAAGTACTGTCCACATTTCATAGCCTTTCAAAAACTCACTCTCTTGAAAGTTTGAGGCAGCTTCACAACACTTCACTCCCAAACTCATAACTTACACATACTAACTCCAAACTTCATGAGTGATAGCTTTTTGGAAATACAAAAACAAGATACACAAGCTCTCAAAATTTCATTACCAAACTCTCCATGTACAAAGTGCTATCCCCCTCCCAAAGTGACGGCTTTCCTAAGCAAACAAGAAAGAGGAAGAAGATGATCCTCAACCTCATCCGCCACCTCAACCTCCATGCCATCCACTTAAGTTAGTGGATTTTGGCCACTAAGATGCCACATGGGGCCATAATACCCACATGAGCCACTTTCTATTCTCGATAAGTCTATCCATATCATCTATGTGGATTTCTAATCCATTAAAAATAAAAATAAAAATAAAGAAAAAGATAAAACAAGCTTTACCTTTTGTTTTTACAACTTCAACCTAACTAACTAACATATTAAAATATCTTCTAGTATAGAAATCAAAGAACTAAGTGTTTGTCAAATAGAGGTAAAAAAAAAGAGTTCAAGTGGAGTATAACCCCATTTGTTTCTTGAAACTCTACAAAATAAAACCCTCCAATTTAACAAACAATTATGCATTTTCACATAATGAACACATTTACAATACGACACCGTGCAGAAGGAGATGACAGTAATTAATTAAAGCACAATTCCCCATGTTGTTGTAGTATATTGTAATTGTTTTACAACACTCTCAATTCTTGGGTGGATTTTACAACTAGCCCTTGTGGGAAACCTAAAGGTCTAAATGACAAGAGTGGGAGGAAAAGAATCTTCCACTCAAAAATTCATAGTAATTGTGTTTTACGAAATAAAAATCTAGAAAATTACGGAAATCTTCTTAACTCTATTTCTGCACACTGAAAAAAATCCCCCCTCAAGAAACTCACCCTCCACATAGGTGCAACTATTTAAGTGGTTGGAAATGGGTTGCCTCCCTTATAGCAAATCCCAAGAAGCTCGAAAAAGGCCTTGGGCATTTAGGCCAGGGTGGATTGACCCCTTCACTCATCCCCCCAAGTCAATCCAAAGGTGCATGTAAGAAAAAGACTTCCTATTTTCTGCTTCATTAGTTTATCTTTAATACCTCTCCTAGCCAATTTGGGGCCTCTGATTGCAAATATGAATTCAAAATTTGGAAATTTTTTCATGTGTGACAAATAGAAAATTTCAGGGTTTTCCCTTGGAGACGAGCGAGGGGGTCAATGCACCCCAGCCGGCATCATTTAGGGGTTAACGGTGAAAGAAACAGGAGAAAAGATTAAAAATGAAATAAAACAACCTGGTCGGTGCCCAGAATCTACACTACCCTCCTTCTTCCGACCTTCCCCCAACTGCCGACCTACCAACCGTACATACCGCCTGCCCCGTGTCTCCCCTCTCCGAAGTCCCCCATTATCATTTTCTTCACGTGTTTCGTCTTCCCAGCGGATCGGCACTCCCACAGACCCCTTCTCCCATATCCGCACTTCTCCATTGCAACAATCCGCAATTCGAGACCCAACAAATCCATGGAGTCTTTTAGGGCACCGCGGGGCCGCCACTTACTCCTGGGCGCCATCGCCGTCCTGCTACTAACACTTCAAGCAGGCGCAACAGTGGATGCACGAGATCTTACAAGGGATGCGCACATTGAGTCCGTGATTGCTCAGCACGAGCAACAGCAGCCATGGCTGGGAAGGTTGTTTGGGAAGTGGGGGATTGCTCCAGGGAAGGAGTGCGAGGAGCAGTATGGGATTATGCCGTGCTCCGTGAGCTTGGGAGGAAACGCGGCGCTGCTGGTGATTTACGGGTTCATGTTGTTGAAAGCCGCGCAGCTGTTGTCGGGTGGGAGTGAGCTGCTGTTGACGGTGCTGAATCCGGGGGTTATTGGAGGACTGGTGTTGCCGATTCTGGGGGCTTTTCCTGATGCATTGCTCATCACTGGTAAGCCTCTTGTGGTTCGGGTTGGGGTTGTGAACATGAGTACCCTTTGTGAATGGCAATGGATTGATTGTAGAGTGAGATGCGTCTCGTTTTGGATGCGTTTTGTTGAGATGGGGACTTGGTTGCTAATTCAAGAATCAGGGGTATCCAGGTTTGATTCTGTGGTGACTTCTTTGGCGCTCACTTCTTTCTTTTGGATTTGAAATTTTTGGTTGTCAGTCTATTTTTATGGGAAAGTTTAGTTGTTCTCAAAGCACTGTGGAAGGGTGGATGGTAAATAGTACTCTTGAATGTTGACTGTGAGTTGCGGACTTGACTGCAAGTTGAGTAATCAGGGTATCCATTTTGGTTTGATTCTGTGGTGACTTCTTTCTTTGGCGCTCACTTCTTGGATTTGAAATTTTTGTTTGTCAGTCAATCTGTATAGGAAAGTTTAGATATTGTCAACTACTGTGGTGCTACAGTGAAGGGTCGGTGGTCAACAGTACTGTCAAATGTTGAATTTGATTTTTTTGTGGAGATCGTTGATTGGTGCCTAATAGATGACATGTACCTTATTCAGTTGCGACGGGATCTCCAAGGCAGTACTTCAATTGAATAGTATCCCCAAAATTGGTGTTAGTAATGAGAATTTTTTGTATAGAGAGATCGTTGATTGGTGCCTAGTAGATGACATGTACCTTATTCAGTTGTGAGGGGATCTCCAAGGCAGTACTTCAAGCGAATAGTATTTCCAAAATTGGTGTTAGTAATGAGAAAATTGACCACAGACCAACTGAAATTTCTCTAAAGTTGGACCTCTTTTGTTCGTTCAACATCAAACATTTCAGCTTACGTAGCGTTGGTATTAAATGGTATCTTTGTTTCTGTTCGCATTCAATATTTTCGGATATGTACATAGTCAACTTCCCCTCGTTTCTAGTCTTCATCTTGATCTGACGTTGTTACAGAGCCAGTACATGCACTTTGGATTGAACTTGAGGAGTTTAGATAGTATTCAATCGTTACCAGTGCTTGAAGCCATTTCGATCTTTTCAGTTTCCTGTATGATGATGCCATTGCCTAGTTGATATTACATTACCTTTAACAGTACCTTTAACATTACCTTATGTTACCATCTTGGTCAGAGATTGATCTCCTTGCAACTCGATGATAGCAGCAGCACTTATTGTTGTTTGTGGCTATTGCAGTGTCGGGATTGGGAGCAAGCCAGGCTGAAGCGCAGGAGGAGGTGTTGGTGGGAATGGGTTTGGTTGCTGGGTCATCCGTCATGGTGCTCACTGCTCTCTGGGGATCCTGCCTTATTTTGGGTCGCTGTGACCTCGTGGAAGATCCCTCTTCTGGCAAGCTGGTGGCCGAGCATAGGAAATTATCTCCGGATAACAAATACAGTCTCACAAGTACTCCCGTCGACCTTCAGTAGTTTGGTACTTTCTTTTTTAATGTGAAGTTGGGAGTATGGTCTTCTTCATTTCAAGTAAATGTAGTTGCAATGAGAATGACACTTTTTGAGTATTTCTCGCTATTTTTTTAAGGTTTTACTGAATGTATATGCTAATGTTTGCTGTTCGCAAACAATGTCATTGGCTTGATGTTGAGAATTTGTTTTCGCTGTGGGAACAGAATCGGGAGTTACGAACGATAAACAAACGCAGTGGGCGTCTTGGATTATGATAGCCACTCTTCTTCCCTATTTGGTGGCACAATCACCTCGTTTACTGGGGTTGAATACCGAGGGGCATGCTTTTATTTTGGTTGCAGCTGTTATCGCAGTACTTGGGCTGTGCGGTTATTGTGCCTATCAGGTGAGTTAGCATTTCCAAGAGATCGTTCGCTGGAAACGGCCCCTCTCGTTAGTAAAATTCCTGGAACTACTTTAGAATTTATTCAACTGCCTTTTCTTACATAGGGTGGGTGGGGGGTGTCTTTGTGTTAGATGAAACTGTGATTCTTGTTTCAGTTTTCTCTCAACTTCGTATGTTTTTTTTTCTTGGATGCAGCTTGTGGTTCCATGGTATCAGGAAAGGAAGATCGCTATGGCACGGCACAAATACAAAAAACATGTAATTTCCAAAGCATCTAGCTTTGCTGAAGAGAAACAATTTGGCAAGCTGTTTAAAGACGATGGTCAAGCAGATGAGGAGGTGCTCAAGCGGTAAGTTTGTCGATGTCATTTGTGAATATATACGTTTTGTCTCCCTTCCATGGAGGACACCGTGCAATTGAACTACATCAATTAGAATCCCAACTTTGTGAACTTTCCGCTCGCACTAAGCAATTGAATTGTGCGCTTGCTGTTTCCACAGGCTATTCGACCATTTTGACGAGGAGAGAGATGGCTATCTGAATGATGTCGAGTTGAATTGCTTGATTATCGGAATAGGGATTGAGAGACAGCGTAAAATCCCTAGTAGAGGTGAATTGAAGCAATGGATGTCAGGGTTCGATAAATCCGCGGATGGAAAGATTTCTTTGAACGAATTTCTGGATGGTTTTAAGCGATGGGTGGAGGTCTGCGCTGCACAAAAGAAGTCTCAAAATTGGGATCTGGAGAATCAGGTGAGGTTTCATTTCTACTGAAGTTCGAAGGTCCTAGGTCTTTCTCTCCTATATTGGGTCACTCTGTTGATAAATTTCCTGCCATGTCATAGCGCGCGCGTGCGCACACACAGACAGTAACGCTGCAGAGTTTTGTTTATTTGCACCTATTTATTCAAAATTTTGTTCATGGATACAGAGCGTAAATTTGGAATTGTTGGAAAACGATGATGATGACGACGACGAAGAACAAGGTGAACCTTCTCAAAGGCAGATTATTACAAAAGCTGTTGGCCACTTGATTGCTGGAGCGGCAGTTGCAGCTGTTTTTGCTGATCCCTTAGTCGATGCCATTGGTGGCTTCTCCAAAGCCTCTGGTATCTCGCCCTTCTTCATCTCCTTCATTGCTACACCTCTGGCTACCAACTCCAGCGAAGCCATTTCTTCTCTCATTTTCGCCAAGAGGAAACGCAGGAAAACCATTTCCATGACTTACTCTCAGGTACTCTGGGCTTTTCCTTCGTGATTTATCTTCACAGATTATTCACAACAGTAGCTCTGCTTGAGAAAAACCCAACCGCTAAGTCCCTAAATCATCAAGAGGACTTGCTCCATATATATATATATGAGTTAATATACATCATTTAGAAAGATTTAAGGAACGTTACAAATGTGTTAATAGAAAGTCTAAATCATATCTACGATTTTGATCGACAAGTATACATTTTATTAGTTTTTATAATTGACTATGAGCTTCCAAAATGAACATTCCATTTCAGTGTGGGTGCTTAAGGGTTAAGAGCAAAGTACTATTCGCAGAAGTTAGATATGTGTCTCCCTGTGTTTCATGAAATCTGTTTGAAGAACTTTAAGGTATGAATACACCAGTGTTGTCCGTCAATGAAGTTTAAGCCTAGTACTATTGAAGTAGAGGGCCTGACTCCATATATTCAATAATGACTGCAGATCTATGGTGCTGTGACCATGAACAACACCATGTGCTTAGGAATTTTCCTGGCGATCGTGTACTTCCGGAGCCTGGTATGGGACTTTTCAGCTGAGGTTTCCGTCATCTTCTTTTCAACGTTGATCATGGGCTTTATGGCAGCCTTTCGGACCACGTTCCCACTGTGGATGGCCTTCATTGGCCTGGCTCTTTACCCTCTTTCCATCGCCTTCGTAGCATTTTTGGACTACGTTTGTGGATGGCATTAGTTGTCGACACCGGAGACTTGCATGAAGGTGGAATACTTATTTGGATACTTGGAAGGGAAGCGTTTCTGGCGTGCTGTGAACTTGTGTTCTGTAAGTGGTGGCTAACTAACCTTTTAGATTGCCTACTCATGTGTGTTGGCGTGATTTTTGGACGAATGAAGCCTTGTTATGTAAATGTTATGGAGCACTGGAATTTTGGAGATATTGGAACAACTGATTAGATGCTATCCCATTTCACTGTTCCTACTTTATTAGCTTGCGAGTCCAGAACTTATAGTGAATATTAGTTGAGTTTTCAGAAACTGATGTCTCCACACCAGTTTGAAATGTGGCGATATTGAAGCATTGAATAATAATTATCTGTTCTTTCGAGTTCACTTAGTGTCCTCTGCAACTTATTTATTTGGTTTTGCACAGTTAAGTTTGGTTGTTCCTTGTACTTTTGCTTTCTTTTGAGAATAAAATATTACTAGGCAGTACAGGTATTTGAAAACTCATGGTCTGTTTTGGTTTGGAATTCCTAGTTGCAACGCTGCTTTGGCCCTTATCGAATGCTTTCCAATCTTTTTTCGTAGATTGCATTTGAACATTTGTGCTTCTTTGGAATGACAATAACGCATTCAATATTGTTTTCTCGACCACATTGGAATAGTGGTGCCGCCCTTGCAGTTGTGAGTCCAAACAAGGGACCAAAGGCCTTTTTTGTTGTATAAAGGTATTGCATGTGGAAGGACAGTTTTGACAAAGAAGTGCCAAAATTGTATTTTCAGTTCAAAATTTGAAAGGTCCACATTACCCTAAACCAATCATATGATGACTTATTTTCTGAACCAAATTATTCAATTGATGTTACATTGTTTGTAAAGTAACATTATTCAATTTTTCATTTTGAGTGATCTTGTGATTCAATTCTTTGTCAAGCCCATTGTTGGCCTTTGCTTTTGTTGCTTTTTAGTTTTGTCAACTTATCCTTGGAATGACGTTGTCTTGTTCATAGGTACTTAATCCCTAAATGCCAAAGGCCTTTTTTGAGCTTCTTGGGATTTGTTCTAAATTGAACAAAAAGTCAAAATTTTGATAAGTTTTATCAATTTTTTTGGAATTGTGATTGTACAAATTCAAAGTAGACATGTTAGAGATTACATGGGAAAAGAAAGCACAACAATATCACTTTTGGATTGAAAGATTATAATGTTTAACCATGAGGGTGTTAGAATTGTAAAAGTGATTTGAAGTCTTTCAATCCTCTTTTCGCATGTCAAATCTAAAAAATGGGCACCAAAAAAATATGAGTTTAATCCTTAACCCCTAAATGCCCAAGGCACCCAAATGTGGTGTTTGGAAAACTTTGAAGTTAAGTAAAATCCAACCAAATTGCTATTATTAGTAGTTTATATTTTTGGAGAATTCTTTTTGAAGTCTAGTTTTCGGATCAAAAAGTTGATCTTAAAAATAAAGGATTATGATTTTTCTATTGAAGATTTTGTGCAAGGATACCCAATGCAATCTTGACTTCCCGTAGTGTTGTGGGCTCTTGGAAATGAGCCTCAAATACACTAGATCTTGGAGGCAAAATCACATTAGAAATTCATTTAAAAAAATCGTAGAATAGATTTTGAAAAAGCATAAATTGATTGGGGTTGTGCATGCTAGGCCCTATAACCTCATATTTTTTTAGTGACCAAATTTTTAGAGTTGACATGTAAAAAGTGAATTGAAAAATTTTCATAGTTTTTACACCCTTGTGATCAAACATTATAATCTTTCAATCTATAAGTGATATTGTTATGTTTTCTTTTCCTGTGTGATCTCTAACATGTCTAGTTTGAATTTTTATGGTTACAATTCAAAAGAAATTGGAACAACATATGAAAATGTTGATTTTTTGTTCAATTTAGAGCAAATTTCAAGAAGCTCCAAACAGGGCTTGGGCATTTAGGGGTTAAACAATGCCACGGACATTTTTTGTCTGATGGATGATAAAGCATCTTTGTATGGATAGAAATGCAAGTGTTCATCTTTGGAATTATTTGCAAAAAAAGAGAGGTCTTGCAAAGTAGTTTGACCTCAAATGAGTAATTTTTTTAAAAGTAGATGATTTCCATGATCACTAGCCCGGCATTCAAGGGTTAAAAGGCATAACAAGTATAATCCCAATCAATTTACAACTTTTCAAAATCTACTTGACAATTTTTTTAAATGAATTCCTAATGTGATTTTTTCTCCAAGATCTAGTGTATTTAAGGCTCATTTCCAAGAACCTTCAATACTAGAAAAGCAAGATTTGCAATGGGCACCCTTGCACAAAATGTTGATTAGAAAAACATAATCACTCATTTTCAAAATTGGATTTTTGATGCTATAGTATTGGTTCAAATATTCAATCATTTTTATTAACCCCTAAATGCCCCAACGGTGCTAGTTTGTGAGCCTATGAGCACGAGCCTACGAGCAATGAGCAAGGACTATGTGAGCATTGAGTTCTAACATTTAGAAAATTTTAAGAAAAAAGTCAATAAGATTTCTAAAAAGAAAAAGCATTATAAAAATTAGGATAAAATTTTCTATTTTTAGTAAATTATAGTGCCTAATACTGTAAAGATATTCCCGTGGACCTATTATTGTTGTTATGTACAATTTGTGTAAAATGTTTTATTTTCATAACGTACTAAACATCAAAGGTATATATTTTAATGGTAAATAACTAAACTGTAATACAATGCAAATTGAAATTGAAAAAAGATTGTATTGAATACTTTGGCAAATTACAGTATTTGTCTAGATAGAAAACAATACTCTTGAAGCTACATATCTAATTTCAATCTATAACCTTCCAATCTGAAATGTAAACACTCAAAGATTCTTAGTCATCTAGGTATGATGAAGATTCTCATTTGGAAGCTTGATGATACTAGCCCTACTAAAAAGGAGATTCACTTCATTGAAGTTGAAGCTTGGAGAATGTATAGACTTATCATCTATTGGATTCATTTTGCAAAAATAATGAAACAAGTAGTAAAGGTGTTTGCAATTCACATATTGATGGTGGCTACCAATTGCTAAGACGGCCATGTCTACAAAATCTGGACAAGTGCACTCTAAGTACATGCCAAGTGTAATTCGATAAACCTTTTCCGTGGGTTGAATTCCAGATTGGAGAGAGATTATGGCTCCAAGCCCAGAGAAAGGCAACATAGTTACTCCCAAGATCAATCCTTTGACATTTCCAGCACTCTCCCATTTATTGCGATGTTCTATAGTAGGAGCATTTACAATACGGTGAATAGCTTTGCTCCTTCTTGTTGTTGGATACGTATTCGCATGCAAAGGATTAGGCTGATCACAGAAGACCACTTCAAAAATGTTGGACATTCTAAATAATCCTCGAGGTGACATAGGTGGTCGCTCTTGGAGTTGGAAGCCAGCATCTTGCAGTAGTAGGGTTTCTTGGCGACTCAATCTAGTGTGAAATAGAATAGGCCATACATTAAGTACTTGGGGCCAATCAATTACCCAAGGACGTTTAGAGCCTCATACACATCGGTCAATATCATCTAGACAAAACCAAAAGTCAGTCATGATCTCCTTGTTTCCTCCATATTGTTTTTTTCTACCACGATACGTCAGAGCTGGTGCACCTTTAGATCCCTTTGCAATTTTCGCAATGCAACGAATGTTTGATCCCCTCTGTTGGGCATGACATTTGCAACTTGATTTTTGTGAAATCCGTGCAATATGCCATTGCGAAGTGTCACAATCACTCTCCATCGCAATTGTAACATGTGGTATATTCATAGAGGTAGGCAAAGTTTCTGCTTCATTGGAGGCCACTATTGGTGTACATGTAGATCGTGTTTGCACTCATGGCTGAGAGAAATTGACCTTGTCTGGACGATGGGAGTCACCATCCGAACCAATGGGAAGGTCAAGTTTGTGCTTACTACTACCAAACACCTCTTCACCTTCCAAATGTGGAATACGTGTTCCAACACCAATTGCTCCAGGAAGGCCATTCAAAGCCTCTACAATCTTCTTTGGATCGCCACTCCGTCTAGTGCCTCTTAACTTCAGCTCTTCTTTGGATGGCCCTGACCTTGATGTTGTGCCATTCAAGAATGCTCGGTAATTTGTCATTTGCATAAAGGCACGAATGCAGTCATCACAAGTGGCGGCAAATAAGTCATTACCTCAATTGCTTGATTGTTGCAACCATTTGTTATGCACTATTTCTGATAAATTGCATGATGGCATGTCCACCATTTCGTTGAGACTCAACCCCTAGAAAGAGAAAAAGGGTTTTCTTTAGTCCAAAATACAATGACTGAAAAAAAAACATGCCACACCTTTCGCTAAAGTATATTACTATAATTTTTTGATCACTCCATTGTAAGGCAAAGGTTCCCCTCAGCCCCGAGGGGAAGTTAATCATTACCTTTGGTGATCAGAATTCTATCAAAAGTAGTGGTTTAGTTTGTAGGGAACAAAATTGGAATGCAAGTAGTTCTATAAGAAAGACATTATGAAATGAAAATGGTTGTACAAGCAAGACATTATTAAAAAAATGACATCGAATAACTACCATTTGCATGAACCCGCCCTATTGGTGATATCGAAAGTGCCAAAATGCAAGCCACAACTCCAATTCACATAAAGCTTCTTCTGAAGTTGCTCCAGATGATAGCCACCAAGAACAAATCGCTAAGTACCGTGTCTCGGCTTCCTCTATGGTCTTGGAATCTTTATATTGGGAGCACAAACGAGTATGTTGGTGTTGTATATCCGGTTTAATGAGCTTTTGGGTATGTCGATGCATCGAAGTACTCCAATGCAAGAGACATGTACGCTCCTGGTTAACAAGCTCCTCTTTGGTATTCCCTGTGCCGTATACAATGCGAATAGCATTCCAATTTGCTTGTGCACTATCTGCCATGAAACCCTTGAAGTAAGGACTCATCACACCATTGCATCTCATAACATCATTTAGTAACCTTCACATGATGCATTGCACTTCTGTATCTTCAGATTGCATGTCACAAACAACGATTGTCATGACCTTCCTACATCCTGTGTCATGTACATAGCATGCCATGGTTGTCCAATCTTTAACACGTTTTACGTGGTCAAACATAAGCCACGCGTTCTCTAAATCTCCTCCAGGTTGCATGCGCTTCACCAAGTCCACTCCACTACTAGGTCCTTCAACTAACATTTTAAACAAGTATACCTTCTCTTTTCCTTGTCCAGGAAAGACACTATCATGAATGTATTCAAACTTCAAATTCCGTTTCATATTCATGATGCTATCTATGACCCCACCTCTACCAATGCTACAAAATGAAGTGATAATGTTACGGATGTTAGGAGAACTTAGTATTTGGAACCTATCCATGACATCCTCTAATGACTTTCCTTGAAACATTTCCTTAGGACCATCACCATTGTGAATAAGGTGGTTGTCTAGAAATTGCTTACTAGCTCCAAGGGCGATGGTTTAGTTAGTGGCAGTTGGAGTCTTAGCAACCTCACTTGCAATGAGACCGGAAATAGTGTCTAAAGACTCTCTACATGTTCCTGAAGCCATAGGATGCATGTGATTACCTAAATGAATGCATGTTCTCGTCATCAATGCAGTGTCACTGAAAACATAATATATTCTAGCATCACAAATAGTAACACAATGAGGTGGATATTTGCATATCTTGCAAATAATACTTGAATCCTTCGGAGGAGTTGAGCCAATATGGAATGGAGCAATAGTAGAACCAGACCACTCTGTCTCATTGCGTTTAGAGGACCGCTTCAAGTAATCACACTTGGAGTTGTTACATACCAAATGGCCTGCACAAGTGGACTTTCTGAACTTCATGCCATCTTGGTTGTGGATATTGGATGTCATGGTCCAACACCAAGTATGACCATCATATCGTTTATCCATACCCTGTAGATTTCCACCAGTGGATGATGAAGATGAAACATGAAGTGAAGGCAACTCAAATACTATGTCTCCATCAAAATTTGCGGGGAGATACTGCACTTTTTGATGAATCAGTGAATCGTAGTCTAATGTAGCAACTTCATTCCTAGATCCACGAATTGATGCCAAATTCCTTAAGTACCCAACAATACTGGTTGTGTCTATACTATTTGGATAAGTTGGTAGGCGAGAGTGAGTCAACAGAGCAGGACTACTTGATGGCATGTGGTATGTACTAGAAGTTGTCTTGAGCATATCTTCAAGGACTCTAACAGGAAGCGGTGCTTGGATACTTGGTTGGCTAGGGGACTCTCCTTCTGACTCACTAGATATATCTATAACAAGGTGAAGGACTTCTTGTTTCACATGAAGAAGTTGAATTGTATAACTTGCCTTTGTCATGTGTTGACCCTCCATAGAATTCCTAATATCATGCCGAGCACCAAGCATATCTACAGTGGAAGGATCTGACTGGCAAGGTAAAATCTCGGTGGAAGCACCCATCATGAGAGACAACAACCCATAAGCTCTATAGCGACCTAGACAAAAGTGCCAGGCATGACCATCCTCAAGTTCTAACTTCATCATGTGGACATACTCCTTCAAGCTTCCAGAATCAAACATGACCTCTTCTTCAATATATATACTGGATTGGAGAAAACCAAATCAGATATGAAGAAGGTGTGAAGACACTACAACATATCCTTCTTCTCCAAGAGGAAGAACAAGGGGAATCTCATGGCCATCCGCTCGAATGGAGGCCATTGATAACATATGAAGAAACAACAACAATGAGAACAATATCTAATGAAAACTTGTTAGAGATTAGAGACTAACTTACTATGTGTATGAGGTTCTATTGTATACATTATGTAAGCATGAGGTATACAATTAAATGGACATGATTAGGACAAAATGTAATTGTATTACTAGTTGATAAACAATAATATTGTCAGAGGTCTCCAATCTCGTATATCTAGAACTGCCACTCAAATTGAAGGAGAATCTTTAAGGGGAAGTCGATTATCTTACCTAACTCATAAGGAAAATTAATGCGAAATTCCAAGAACATGCTACATGTTTGTAGAGAGAGGACGGATTTAGATTTTGCTTAAATAATGGGCAACAGAAGAGTAAAAACATCCATTCAATTCCTTTTGGTAGTCATGTACCCTGATTTTCCATTAAACATTCAAATAGTTTATAGACTTCTAATTAATTCTCCATAGACTATCTTCGTATTTAAATGTGATTGGGTGTAAATAGGGTTAGTTATGTAGATATAAGTCCTGTAAATTGATATGACGTTTTTACTAGTCTAAGAGCCTCCACTTTGAAAAATCATAGAAATTACTAACATACTATTTCTAGAATGTCTAGTAGTTTTAAGAAATTCAAAATTGTCTACGGCCAATACTAGGGAACTAATATTGTATAGGATAGGTACCTTGAACTATGCATAATTGCTTATGATGATGGCTTTTGGTGCTTACACTCTAACTAATTACCCAAGTTCAAATTCAAAACCACTTTTCCACAATTCCAATTAAAGTATGGCCATCATGACATTTAATATGTTCCACAAATTTGTGGATGCCAATGAATTTGAAACTATTTGTCTACCTACATTAGGTTGCCATAAATGGAATACTTAGTAGTGAAGAGTTGTACAATATGTGGTGACATAATTCCAAAGATTGCCGTGGAAATTTGAAAATTTTAATCCCGTTACTATAAACGTGAAATAATCCTTTAACATGAAAGCTGAAGTCATTGTCTACCCATTCTAATGAACACCATAGGATTTGAACTTATGTGATGTATTGAGAATAGTGTGAAGTCCATACTGGAATATGCATTCCTGCCGTTGCTTAAATCTTGTTGTATTTCTTCAGATTCATTCCACATTATGATCTACTAGTCTCATGCATGCTACAAAAGATAGAATCGATAGTGTTTCCCAATGTTGTTTTAGAAAGAGGAAGAAGAGAGGGAAAATCTTATTCTCATCGCAGAAGGAGTTGCAACAATCGCGGAGAAGAAGGTTGCTATAGAGGAAAATTTGTCAGCTCCGACTTCAAATTTTCACTTTCATATAGAAGAGGAGAAACAAAATTTCCATGCGAATGAAGGAAGTGTACAAGAGGTATCAAATATTAAGGTGGAGCAACTCAAGTTCTATCGTAGGAGAGCAACGTCAAACTCGGGCATAAGTATATTCACTTTTGCATGGACACATATATATTCTTCATATGTTTTGAGTATTCCAACAACCTAAAGATTAGAATTAAAATAACCTTGATGTGCACCAATGTCCAAAAAGAAAATGACAAATTGTTTGAAACTAAAGAATCTTTTGTATATAACTTAGAGAGAAGTCATTCTACTTTCTAGATATAATACATGATGTGTTTGTCCTCTTGAAATGTTGAATTTCATGTTACAAGTGTACATATTTTTTTTAAATTTCAAATCTGCAAGTATGTCATGTAGTTGACCAAAACTAAATTGCAAAGACTAGAGCTCAAGACGGGATTAGCCACAATGGTATTGTAGATTCTAAGAACCCAAAAATTTCAAAAAATCAACATGTGAAGAGAACCTCATTTCAAACACATTCTAACAAATTTTAAACAAAATCGATAATATTCAGAACAAAAATATTGATGATAGCATAGGAAAATCTAATCGTCAAGAAGGAATCTTAAACTCACATTCTATAATTGTTTTTGTATGTCAATTCCACAATTGAATTTTCAAATTGTTATCCCATACCATTTGATATGCACCACTTTCAATACACAGGTAAACGGCTATTGAGGGTAACCGATCGGTCAACCTATTGGAAAGGTAACTGATCGGATGACCTACTGCAAAAGTAACCACTGCGGAGCTATCGGGAGCTGCTAGTTTGTCCCTGGAGACCATTGTCCTACTCTTCCGACCATTTCATTCCTTCTCTACGGTCAAGTTTGCACTATGATCAACTGATCTTAAGCAATAATTCTCGTGATTGCCTTGGTAACAATCTAGGTGTAGACATGGTTTAGAAAATATTTAGCTTGCGCATTACCTCAAGCTTGAATATGATGATTGCTAAATTAGGTTTCCATAATCTTTTTGAAGGAAATGCGAGAAGTGGCAAGGAAGCTTGCAACGAGAAACGCGTCAGCTAGAGGATTCCAAAGTGAGGGTGATGGCAGTAATGGGGATGTTGGCCCAGAAATTATAGTTGGCATTGAAACCGCCAAGACTTCTACTCCAGGTGTAGCCATTGTAAGTCTCGGCCCCCCTTTTTCAATTTCATCCTTCATGTATAGTTTGTAGACTTCTTTCTGAGTAATCTGTTTCACTACTACATCTTTCACCTTGGTTATCTCTTGCGTCTCGCAACTAGTTGATGGAAGAGTTTGAGTTTGTGAAGGAAAAAATTAAATTCATTGCTTGAACGAGGTTAGAGAAATGTATGATAGACTCAGTTAGAACAGTTTTGGTCTTTGGGTCATACCCATTGTAGTTTATCTTCTTGTGAATCTAGAAACATATTTGAGGGGAAATGAGTGGACAGATTCTCGTGCTCACAGTCAGAGCTAAAAATCTGCAAACTACGAAATTAGGGTTAGAGAACGGAAGCTCAACATATTGGCACATAATTAAGTAGAAAATATTCCTTAGTACGAAACCATCTGCATTGTATGAATTCGAAATGAATTCTGCAAATGAAATTTTACCTAGACAGCTCTTCCGATGATTCTCCAGATAGGCAAGGAATCCCTCGGCCCCAAGGGCAAGATTTAGTTCTTCCATTTCAGGTCATGAAAACCAACAAGGCACAAAGAACATACAGAGCACTTTGTCTCATGATATTGATTTAAATAGATAAAAAAAACCTATAGAAATTAAATACCCAAGACTCAAAGTTTACGGTTGGGGAAATTTCACAGAGGCTGACTATATTGACCTTGCATAAATTCCAAACTTCAGAGTGATTAGGAGTATCGAAGCAACTTTCTCGACAGTCTTTGCCGATTTTGAGACAAGCTAATTAAGGTCTACCGATTCAGAAATTTCATAACGAGGTTTGCCGATTGAGAAATCTGATCGGCAAGGTCTGTTGATTTAGAAATCTGATCTATAAGGCCTGCTAATTCAGAAATTTGATCAACAAGGTCTGTTGATTTAGAAATCTAATCTGCGAGGCCTGCCGCTTAAAAATTCTGATCGGCCTGGTTTGTCGATTAAAAAATCTGATCAGCCTGGTTTGTCGACTGAGAAGCCTCGGCCCTGATGGAATTGTCCTCCCTTGGATGCTGTGATCAATAAGTACTATTGTTGGCTTTACTAAATTAGATACTAATTAGATGATGAAGTCCATTATGATAGAACTTGGACTTCTGCTTTTCTCTCTTAAATTTCCTTTTGGTTGAGACATAATCGTTAATCCATCATTTGCAGGAAACATGTGGTGTGGCACAAGATTAATTGATCTTGCAATTGGATGCATAGTTGCGGAATTGCGGATGTGATCCATTTCTTGATTAGGATATTACAGTTGCCACTTAGCTTCTTTTCTTGCTTCGATTTGTTTTAGACTGGCTTCAGGAGAAGTTTCTAGATCAACTTATCAATCCATATTGCTAGCCTTGGGGCCGATGAGAGTCAATTGGTGGTTATTCATCGATCTCAGTTTTCCACACCCGAGGCAGAGAAGTTCAGGCCCGAAGTAGTTCTAGTTGGGCTTCTGCATTGGCTTGTCTTCTAAGGATAAACATATCGGTAGTTTATGAGTCACCGTCCACTTTGAATCTATTAGTTTATAAGCATATTAGTATGTATCCACAAATCAAATCCTTACTTGGGAGGTTAGTTTGTTGGTCAAAAATTATTTTATTAAAAAAATTATGCTTGCTATTTTTCCAATTTGGATTCAGTTGATTTTTTATCAATCAAATTCATGTGCATTATAGGAAGGCTTGGTCCCGATGGACACATTCTCCACTTTCAGTCTTAATCAGAATATTGAACTACGTGAGTTGAGTATTTAGTTTTATCATCCATATGTTATTTGAATAATTATTAAGGAACTATCATGAAGTTGGTTCTCATATTAGCTCTTGGGTTTTTATAGACTAAGTTTAAAGAAGGTGTTGTTATTATTCACTGATAATTGAGGATAAATTAAAAAATGAGAATATGGTTTAGATTAACTAGCCTAGTAATTTTGTGACATGACATAAGAGTGATAGTGATTCTAGTATCTAAATTAGTTAGATAGTGGGAAGCCTCGGTGCCAAGGCCTAGTCTTGTCATTGAGTTCTTGATCTCTCTGAATCGATTGGACCAACATTAAATATCATCAAATTCATTCATTTCTCGAAACACTTTTTTTTTAAATCAATTTGTTCATCCTCGTAGTCATCCTTTGGCACCGAGGGATAGTTTTGTTGGAGATTTTTTGATCTTATCAGATATATCTTACTTGTTTAGGGTTAAGAGAAATTCACTGATTTCATGTTTCACTGGTTGCTTTGATCAATTGGTTTATCCTATTTGGCATCCCCTAGCATCGAGGGGATAAATAGTTTCCTATGAATTGATGTTTTTAGGGTTTTGGTCATATCGACTTCTTGAATTGTATATTTGCCTAGATTAGAATTATCCTTTGGCATGGGTGGCCTCGGCACCAAGGGCACTATGTTTGTTGGGCCCTAGTGAGAGTATAATGGAGAAATGTTTGGTTTTTTATTGGTTCAATTTAAGGATTTTTAAAGATCTCGTGGTCCCTATTAATTGGGCTTCCTTATTTCAGAGTTGTTTTTCAACTCCTATTTGTTGTGTTCATTTATTTGATTGCATCCATTTGTCAATACTACATGATTCCTTCTAATGATTTGGTGTTTTTTGCAGGAGATGGGTTCTGATTCCAATCCTTTGCAAACCTAAGGTTTGCTGGATCAAAATATTGATGAAGATAAAGACAAGGCTGTGGAAAAGACGAGCACGGAATTCACCACCAAGGATGCCCTTCGGAGAGCCCAGAAAGTTAATTTTGTGGCTTCCATTGCTAACTTGAGATTGAAACCTCATTCAATTTCACGTTTGCGGATACCACTGTGTCGACTTGCTGTGATGCCTATGGTTTGTCCAACATTAGCATGTGATTTTACCAGACTGGAGCAGGAGTTTGTGCACGGATACAGAGATGGGTCATGTGTGTTTTATGTGTCACTAACTAACGAGAAAGGAGAGACAGAGCAAGTGTCTGACGTTGATAAATGTGCTTGGGGCCCAATGTGGAATGTTGAGAATGACCTCTTCAATGCCAAACTCAATGCAACACCAGGCTTGGAGCATTTTCAAGACTCTAAATTTTTTGTATGCGATGGTAACCATAGGTTGCTTGCATGGTCTTCATATATATCCAAACATCATGGCCATGACCGAGATTAGCACATTTTGGTGGATTCAATCATTCTTGAGACGAAGGGTAGAATTAGTGATGTTATGCATGCCATGCACAACATCAACAAGTAAGTGCCTTACCTCATGTAGTTTACATTTTGGTTTGGTATGTATCTTAATTTGTGTTTCATATAACATCTCCCTTTTTCCTTGCAGACATACAGAGAATTCATTTATCAAAACCAGTCTCGTACACACACTCTATCGTGTTCAAAAATATGGAGTTCTTCCACTAGACAAGTTCTAAGAGCATTTGAGTACCTCTGAGATGACACAATGCCAACAGAGACATTGAAAGAGTTGGTATTCTATGTCACTCGAAGTGTTTACTTCGTTCATTTTTCGGGTAACATTTCTCACTAAACTAATCATGTCATTCTTATATTCTTTGGGTTTAAGTTACAACAATGCTCATGGCTATATTATTGTGTAGTACGAGATTGCAGCAACAACTGATATTGCAATTTGACTATATGAAGAAGAAACACCAAGGGAAGAGCAATCAGAGGAAGGCATTTTAGTTGCCATGAGATTGGGTACGAAAGAGAAGACATCCAAGTTGATCCAGAAGTTGGGGAAGTTAACAGCCGTGGCTAATCTCAACCTTGGGAGTGAATGGCTTCGAGAGGTAAAATGAAATTGCATATGTCCTCTCATCTTATGTTCTTTTCTTGTCATGCCATCTTTCTGAGTCTAAATTCCATGTGATACAGATTGAGCGCCATTGGAGCTCAAATATCACCCCCAAAATGACTCTCGAGAAGTTGCAGTTGATTGCAACTTGCAATGTCAGTAGTGAGAAAAAGGTGAAGTGGTTGTGATGGTGGAATTCTTCAATTCAAACAAGAGAGGCTAGAAGATTCCTATTGAAGCCAGTTGGAGAGAATGAATTAAAATCATTCTTAGCAAAGGCCTATTGGTATGCAGGGGTAAGTGCTTCTCCATGCCTTACAATTGTGTTATTTAGCAGATAACATTATCATTTGGATTCCAAAGATATCTATATGTGACAATTTTTCTTTTTCTATTCTACAGATTGAAGAGGTGGGGAATGAAATGTTTGAGAAAATTGTCAAGAAGGATGAGCTATCGTTGTCCATGGATTCTCCCCAAGAACCAAAGAGTTTTCTAGATTATGTGGAGGGATGGTGAATCCGAGTTTGGGACCATGCATTCTTGATGCATTTTAGGGGGCATGATGTCTTTAGGAAGTCAGATGACTTCAAGAAGCACAAGGGCAGTGATCTAGTTGTAAAACGTGTGATTTACAGGTATGTATTCTACTTTCATGTTTTCATTGTTTTATGGTTAAGTGAATTATTGATTTCTTGGTTGCCTGCGATTTTTCTTAATAACATTCTTTATTTCTATAGGTATTTCAAGTACGAGCTGTTGCCAAAAGGAGCAATCGCGAAGCTTGATCTTCCTCCTTTTCTAGGAACATGGTTGGATGTCTCCTGTGAGCATTGCATGTTCTCAACATCTCACTTGAGGTGGTGGACCAGTTTGCATCTCAAATCAGGTGCATGGTATTTGGATTGCCCACCAGAGTTCACGCTGTTACCAGAGGAGCACCTCAAGCACTCTATCAATTCTCATGAGGTTGTAGAAGAAATTGACGAGTTTGCTGGTCTTGATGAGGATGCAAAAGCAAAAGCAATGAAGAAGAGGGATGAAGTTGACAAGAAGAAAGCATTGAAAAACTCGGAGGGTGTAGACAAGGCTAAGGAGAGAATCACAAAGAAGGCTATGAAACTAGTTGAGATTGAAGAGGCTTCAGCAGCTAAGAAGACTAGGGGCAAAATTATGAAGCAACAAATTCCACCTTCATCTACTAGAGATGAAGGATCCCAACACATGCAATCTTTCTCGTGAGGCACCAAACGTGATGTTGATTATGTTTCACTCAATGATGATGGGATGTTGCATGGTCCATCAGCTATGAAGTTTTTGAATGACTCAGACATTTCTATCGATGAGTTCATTCTTAATCATTCTCTAGTACATGTTTTGGCTGATCCTCTACCCCAAGTATACCACAACATCATCAAATTTATTGATGAGGTTAGCAACTTCATTTGCCTTGATAAATTTGCTATGATTTTATTTTTTGACTTTATTTCTTTGTTTTACTAACTATCATAATTCTATTGCAGCACAAAGGAGTGAAGCAACGCTTCTTCAAAGGAGTTACAAGTGAGAAACCACACATTGATCTTATTATTGCCGATGTTCCAAAGGGTTTGCCTGTCCCTGATTTGTCAGTGCCTACGACCAACGTGCCTAAGTGGAACATGGACAACCCTCTAGGGCTAGAGGTAGTTTTTGAATTCGTTGATGGTCATTTGCATGATGATGGAGCTCTTATCATTATTTATCCTTTGAAGGTTGTTACAAAAGCCACCATTCGCACATATGCAACTACATATTATTTTAAGAAGATGAAGGATTGGTGGGGAATGAATTGGTTACATTTGGCCTCACCTATTTCTCCTTCTAGAACGGTATCATCATTTGTCCTTTTGGTTTAAAATGTAGTTAGTTTTTTATATACAGTTTTTTGTTGAATATTTCACTTTTAATTCTAAGCAAGGTGTTGTATGTTTATATTGGTTTTCAATTGTATGATGTGAGATCTTTCTACTTGTTTTACGTTTCAAATAATCTAAGAGTATCCAATTATGCTTACATTATAGACTAACTATCTTCATATCTCTTAATTTTTATAGACTCAACGCTTTTGTATTTCGTTGTTTGTGAGGAACTTGCTTGGTATTGGTCCTTCAAAGTTTCAATTTCAGCCATGCCCAAGCTTGAAGAAATTGGGGGTGGATGTTGCCCTAGACGACGTCCTTCAGAATTTCACCAAATTGGAGACTTTGACCATGGACCACAATTCCAAGCCTTGGAGAGGGGCACGAGAAAAGGATCCACGATTCTTGCAGATGTTGATAGAAGCATCATTACTTCCAAATGACATTGTTCTAGACTGTACTACAGGAACTGGTAAATTCAATTGCCTTCCCCATCTATATTTGTAATCTTCATTTACATTTCCTCCTCCAACTCTCCCACCATTTTTCTAACAATTGATGTTGTGGTGATCTTGTTATTAGGGGCCTCCATCCATGCATGCAGGATTGTGAGTAGACATATAGTTGCACTTGAAGAAGATAAGGCCATTTTTGAGGCAGTTCTAACTCCAATGATTCATTCTCTTTCGGATGTTCCAATACCACTCGCAACAGTCATTTTGCAATCTAACGATGAAGATGTAGTGGAAGTTGAAGTTCCCCATATTATTAAGAAATCTCGTTTCAGTAAGTAAGTCTATCTTTGTCTAGAATTTTTTTCAATTTGTAAGTGTACATCTAAAACATTGTTTAAATTTTGTTTACATTTACATTGCTTATTTATTTCATTAGGAATTTAATATTTAAATCATTTCTAATCCTTTGTTATGTATTTGCAGCGTGATTTCTAATGGGGTAGTTCATCGACTTTTTTTCACTTTACCTCAGTTTTTCCCAAGCCCAGAGAAGTCCTATGTATTGTCATCATATGTAGAGGCTTTGGCTTCAACATTTGCATCTACTCAAAATTTTCCTATGCATGAAAAGTTGAGTTCTTTAGATCCTTTGGTTTGCAGTTTGTAGATGTGACAGCCTTAGAATCAGACACAAAGTCATCATCAACTACTAGCAGTGGCCACTCTCAGTCTATGTCTACATTTTCTATGTAAGTCTATTTTTAGTTACACTGCACCTATTGGATTTTATTTTATCGGCCATTATATATTGTTTTGGTACTTCAATAAGTAGTATTCTATGTATCTGAAGTTGTTATATTTAAAGCTTCCTTTGTTTTCAAAAATTTAAGGGATTATAAATGATATTTAATTCACAATAACATTGTGTTGCTAAATGTGAAGTTCACTTATCATTTATCCTTGCTAGGAGGAATTAATGACCAATGATTCAAAGGCTCATTGATTATTACTTTATTTCCTACCATCAGAGTACTACAAATGAGTAAAATAATTTTGTTTATGATTTGGAAATGATGTCATATGTCAACAACAAGTAGTGATATTTTTGCACGCCTCAGAATTCGAAATTATTATGTATTCTAAATAAAGAAAATAAAGATAATTCGCCCTACATATAATTCTATTGTCAAATGTCATAGAATGCAACCAAGTCTACGTCTCTTTGGCAGCATTTAAATTTCAAATTTTTTTAGGCCACACGAATTGGAGTCAAAATTGCATTTCTAAAGCTACATTTCATTAGTTGCTAAATAAAATTAAAAGGCATCATTTTAATGGACGAAATTATTATCAATAAATAGTAAAAAAAAGGGCCGAAATGCACTACAATAGTGATTTATGGATTAAGTATCTTTTTTTTATAAATATCCTCAACTATAACAAGAGAATTTGCAATAAATTTCACTACAAATGAACTGAATTACCATGAAGATAAAAAAAACTTTAATGACCGTTTTTTTTTTCATCCTACACTATAAGGTGAAGTCTTTATCTTGAAGTCCACGATCATAGTACCTCATCAATTTTTAATACAAGAAAATCTACACTCGCAGCTCACACTCTTATGCTCACAGGCTCACAAAATAGCAACCCTACTAAATGCCCAAGGCACCAAATTCTAGTGTCATCAAAACTTTAAAGTTACAAAAATCTAACCAAGTTACTATTTTTAATATTTTATAATTTTGAAAATTCTTTTTGATGTCTAATTTAACTTCCTCCAAAATGAAATCAACTCTTCAAAAAATCACTTTAAGAGCATACTACCTTTTTCTTTCCAACCTCATAGCAAAGAGAAGTTGGCACCCTTGATGTCATCGTTTGCATACATGAAACATAAGAGAAGGGATGCTCTAACTATTGGAGGCAACCCATTCCTGATCATCGCTCCCTTTTAGCAATATAAATTGTTTTCTTTCCGCGCAGGAGGAGATGGCAGTGATTATCTACACCACAATTCCCTGTGCAGTTGTGTCACATTGTGATTGTTTTACAACACTCTTAATCCTTAGTGGATTTTGCAACCAACCCTTGTGGAAAACAGGAAGGTCTAGAAGACCAGAGTGGGAGGAATGGAATCTTTTGCTCAAAAATTCTTAGTAATTATGTTTTGAGAAACAAAAATCTGGAAAATAATGGAAACCTTCTTAACTCTATTTCTACACATTGGAAAATTTTCCCACCCAAGAAATTCACCCTCTAGATATGTGTAACCACTTAAGTGGTTGGAAATGGGTTGCCTCCCTTAAAGGTGTAGCAACAAGTTTTGTAGTCTTGAAAATCAATCTTCACAAAAATAAGACTACTTCCATCATGCTTTGAAGAGTGGCAAAGTAATGACTTCTGGTGGAAAATTGAAAATACAATTGAACCTTGATTCTTCCACACTAGGGCCATTGCCATAGGCCAAAATAGTTTACAACATACTATCAATGTGTAGGACTTGAAGTCAAAGAATCTATTCTTATCCTATAGGGCATGGCCACCTTCAAGTTATTAGCTAAGGAATATAGTTGTTGGGCAAAGATTTGGCAACTTATAAGGATGGGGGATCAATTCCCTAACCCATACAATAGTATGGAATTTATCCCTTGGTAGAAGGGGCATTTGTAGCACAAGCCATTAGAAGGCATGCCATTCCCTCCTCAAAAAAACATTCAATATAGAGAGCTTAAGCTAGGTGTTGTATTTTACCAACACTAGGAACTATTTAGAATGTTGTTTATTTTTTCAATCCAAAACTTGCTACTTACACTACTAGAAAGTAGTAACCGTTTAGACAAAAAATCAACAACCATGTGTTATTTGGGGTAGTAGCAGACATGAATTACACAATTCAATAGATTTTTGTAGAAATGTCATTTCCGTTCTATTGATTTGGGTCCTACACTTTGAAAAAATTTTAAACTTTGAAATTTTTAGAATCTTCAAAGAACCTCTTAGGAATCTATAGGATCTTTTGGGAATCTTTTAGGAACACATGGAATCTTTTGGGAATCTTTAAAATCTTTTTGGATTTATTGTTTTTTCCTTAAAGATTTGAATATAATCTTATAATTTATGTCAAATTTGAATTAGTTTTTAAATTTGATTAGAATTATAGATGATTTCAAAATCTAATTCAAATTCGTTTTTAGTAAATAAATTTGATTTAATCTTAACTTGATTAGAATTCTATTCCAATTCCAATTGCATTTTCTATGGACTATAATTTAAATTTATAATTTGATTAAAACTCATGTTTATATATATTTTGAAATATTTTTCATCGAGTCTTGTAAGTATTAGAACTTTTTGGATTGCTATAATTTTTATTATTACTTGTCTAAGAGCACTTTTGAAGTATTCTCACTTTAAATAGACTTCTATGTTTCAAATATTAATAATTTAAAGTAGTCTAATTTTTGAATTGTAAATATATTAATAGTTAAAAAAAACTAGACTTAAATACAAAATTTGTGAAACATTTTTTGTAAAAAGTGGACAAAGTATGAAGAAGCAAGAAAAGGCCTTCAAAGTCTACTAAATTTAAACAACACTACAATAAATATTAAAATTTGATTGCTCCTCACCAATTTCTTAACATTTCACTCTATATAAATACTGACTTTCTTTGCACTAACTTTCATCAATTATAGTTATAGTTACTACCATAAACATTATTAACCCTTAAAGAACAAACCTATAACCACTAATTTTAAGCCTCAATGCCCATCACTCAATTTGTTGCCATTTTTGAATTAGATATGTTTGAAATTTTTTATATTTCTTTTTCAAAGATGAAACTACATGTCCTCTTTACTTCACAAAAAATTTAGATTCTTGTGAGGAAAATTGATTTTTATGAGAATTTTTGAAGAAAAAGTGGAAAAAAATCATATCAAATATAAAATCATTTCAAAAAATCTGAAAATTTCACCATGGGTGTACATTATAGTCACAAACATCATGGTGTCATCTCAAATCCCGTGTCATTCCATAATTAGAATACAATAGACACTAAAAATACATCCAAAGTTCAAATTGTAATAAAATATTCAATATTACGGATTTTTTCAAAATTCAAATTAGAATAGAAACTAGGTCAGATGACCTTCGTTTCATTAGTTGAGCTCAACTTTAAAAAAATCATTTTTGTGGAGAAATTTTAAATTTAGAGCAAGGGGCAAGCAAACAACTTTCCAAAATATACTAAAAATTGCACATTTTATTATTTGTATTCTTTACCAACTTGTCATTCACATGAATATAAACACTAACAACACTACAAACACTAGTAACACTACAAACTCATTTAGGTGCCCTTCATAATCCTCTGTGAAAGGTCTAGAAAAAAAATGGATAAAAAATTGCTTCCAATCTCCTTGCACATCCATGTATAGTCGTTTAAATGCCACAAAATGGCATTCTCAACATTTCAGGGTTAATAAGAAAATTATCAAACAATGGTTTGCAACTTCCAATCCAAATTGAATTTAAATGCAATCTTAATTCGAAGGCAATCTTAATTTACTTGAAATATAATGTGAATTAAGATGCAATTTGAATTAGAATTCAAACAAAATTATAAATTCAAATTGAATGGAAATTCAAATTTGAATGGACATTCAAGTTGAATTACAAATTTAAATTGAATTGGAAAGGGTGATTGCAAGAAACACCTGTCCTATTTTGCGTCACACTTTCAATGCGGTGGTTGTTTTGTGCCAAAACTATTGGAGAAATGATTGAATGAACATGAAATTCAAAATGTAGGTTCCTCTAGCACTGATGAATGAACACAAATTAATCTGAATTTTTCAAAATTATTTTAGGGTGTGAAATTGAATTTCATTTACATGTCACATTTGCGGTTTTGATAGTTTTTAGTACTATCGAGTACCTTTTTTGAAGGATTACATCGTCAAAATTGGACAATGAGGTGCTGTAGTGGAATTACAACTTTTGTGGAGAGGGATTTGCAAAATCATGTTTCAATTGCCTTTGGCATTGCTCCAATGTGTGCAACGTTTACACAACATTTTCTAAGTAATACAAAATGTTTTCCAATTTCTTCTTGCTCCATTCAGTAGTTCTCTTAGTTGGCAATAATGGCCACTTTTAAATTTATTTTTCCAAAATCATTAACTATTTTTCAAAAATGGAAAAGTTCCAGCTTCATTTTCTGGGGTAAATTGAAGACACTATCAAAAAATAGTAGTCTAGGGTATAGTGTAGGACTCAGTATTGGGCGGGGCCCACTACGCCTGCAATTTTGCCAACGTGGATGACAGGGATTGTCCCAAAACATCAGCCTTCCCTAACATCTCCTACTGTCATCCACTACCATGCGGCCACGCATCTTCCTAGTGTTTCATCTTGATTCCAATCAACAGTCTACGTTTCATCTCCCGTACCCTTCATAGTACTCGCAGGACTCGTAGTACTAATAGGACTAACGCAGCAAAAACTGAAAACGCAACAAATAGGACAAGTGTTTCTTGCAATCACCCGAAATCAAAAGTGAGTTGAAATCTAAACAAATCAAATTTTGGTCCTGTCTCATAAGCTTCAAAATTGAAATTAAATGAAATTGTACAATACTTAAAAGTCAATAAATAAAATCAATAATCTCTTCATACACATCCTATAGCATCTTTTGTGCATTGGTTGAGTCTTTTTAACCCCACACGCGAGGCGGGAGGGTTGAACTCCCACGTTGGCCCCCTCTGAAGGGTGCGATTCGGCCTGCCCCTATTTGTAAGGGCAGGGTTTGCCAGCTAGCTCTGCCTTTGCTAGGTGCCCTACTATAAGGTGGCATGGGTCTTATTTAGATTACTTTATGTGGTTTTCAGCCATTTGGCATACTACATGGCAAAAAATAATTGGAATTTTTAATTTTACTAATGTTTTTTTTGTTGTTTAATTTTCAATGTCCAAATCAACAAAATCGAACAATAGATTTTTGTTTCATTTTGACTGGTACAACGTGACCAAAACAACTGAAATGAACAACAAATTTCAATTAGATTTCTATCATTTTGGACATGGTTTTTCTAGTAGTGTTATTGGGTTAGTGCAACAAGAAAACAATGTATAATATCAATTTCATTCTTCTATGGGTTGGTTAAAGCACTTATTCTTAATCCATTTTGGTGCATGTGGCCTAACCAACAACCTTTGATTGGGTACATAACTTGTATGGGAAGGATTCTACTTTAGACAAGACATGAGATACTTGATCTAGCATTGATTAACCTCTCACCGCCGAAGACTTGAATAGGTTCAAAAACAACATTTCTTTTAAAGTGCTATAGATAGAATTTTCATTGAGTTATAAAGATCTCAACTATAAAATCTTGTAGTGCACTTGTTGCAAACGACATGCATCAAATTTGGTGTCATTGGACCGCATAGATTGCAAGATTATAATGTTTTAGTGTTGAAAAAGGATGGTGAATTTTTCCTAAACATACATTTGGAGGTGAAATTCGGTTCCTAAATCTACTCAAATGAAGAAACTTTAAACTCTGAAGTGATTCAAAATCAACATACCAGCACATTGATGACAAAAATATCATTCAATTGACTCATTGTGTCTGCAAAATGGCTTTGAAATGTCAAAAAATAGCAAGAAAAGTTGCAAAAATCACATCAAAAACTAAACCTCCTTCTACTAAAATGCTTTTCAATCACTCATAACTTCTTGGATTGATATGAAAATGTATACAAACAAACTAGACTAGTATGTGAAACTTTTACAAGAAAAATGATTGGAAATGAACATTGTATGAAGAAGAAACAAGTTATCTAAGTTCATTGTAATCCAAAAATGTCAGGATTTTGAACTTCGAATTGCTCCCAGACATTCAAAACAACCTAGATTGACATGAAAATTCTACCACAATAACTAGACTTCAAGGGGAACATAATCCCATAAATTTTTATTGAAAACAAACTTTGGATGAAGGAGATACAAGCCCACAGAGTTGCAGCCATCAAATGCAGTTTGGTGAACTCAAATTGAACTTCTGAACTTCAATTGGCTTCCAAAAATTCAGCAAATCTTGGATTGATCTGAAAACTTTCCCACACAATCTAGAAGACAGAGTGCAAATTTTGCAACAAGTTTTATTGAATTTGGACATTGAATGCAAAAGTTACGACACTTTGAATTTGGCTTGAAGACACTTTTGGTCCCTTGAGGCGGTGAGCAGGGATTTTTTTTTCATTTATTGTAGGCAATGCCAAAACCAATGATTACCAAAAGGCTAAAGCTATTTACATCCATGAAATTGGATGAAACTTGAAATCCATGGATGAAGTTTCATTTATTCATCCAAATTTATACACATTCATCCAAATAGAGTGATATTGTCCCAAGATGTGGTAGCAAATTAGCGATTTCATCCACTGAAAAGCAAGAATATTTCACCTAATATTTCGTCTAAAAAATATTTCATCGCTTATTGACGAAAACTCACTCAAAAAAAAAACCTGGCAGTGAGGGGTTAAATGGCCTCATATTCTCCATGCTAATTTTCAAGTCAATTGGGAGGAGGTCTAGGACTTGGATAGAGCCTATAAGCAAACAAATCTTATGTGGAAGCTAAGTGAAGGCTCTCATACAATTAATTTATGATGAGGAAAGATTTCCAATCACTTTGATACTACTTGATCATTGTGTAATGTAGGGGAGGACAAATTGCTATACACAATTTTTGAATATGCATCCTCTCTGAATGCATTTGAGACTTCATCTATGCCTTGTGTAATATCCTTATTGCTGATACAAGGGATGTACCAACCTAATCGAACTTGCATTTCCACATTGTTTGGGATGTGTCAATAGACTCAAGAACAATTGTGTAAGCTTTAGGCCTTCCAATAGGGTCCTACGATTTGGTTCATTTGGATAGCTAGGAACTAGACCATTTTTCAAAACATTAGTTGGTCATTAGAGGCAATGTCATTGTCAATTTAAAAAGGTATTGTTAACTATGCTAGAGTTTCTTGGAATAAGTTTCAGTAGGCTACCCAAGTGTCTTAAGCTCAAGGCCAAAATCCTTAAGCAATTCGATGCTTAGTAGAGGCAATTCACTCAAATCTTCTCTTGCACAAATCTTTAGATCTTCTAGGATAGTCAAAACCCTATGATTGGGTGGGGTAGCCATATTTGTTGTGTTTCCAAGGGCTTGCCCATCATCTTGCTGTGTCAAGTGTATTTTATTTCCTTTAAATAACAATGTTTTAGCCATTTGTTCTTTCCAAAACAAAAAAACAAAAAACTAGGTATATTTCTTGTGATTCACTAAATTGAGTCAATCTCTTGAACATTTGTATTCCAAAAAACATGTCACAAGAATGAATGAAGAAATTGTAAAATTTTGAACACAAAAGTCATAGACTATGAGGTATTGCACACTTCTTCAAAAATGTAAAAAAATATGCAATCATATTGTAATCATATTGCAATATTGCAATAATAAAAAGTTAGTGAATCTCAACATTTATAACCTTTAAGGTTTAGATTGACCCTCTTTTCTAAAATTGCTAAAACTAATTTTTGAAAATTTTAAATAATATAAATAAGGCATTTACCTTGGATAACTTTCTATGTAAATGATAAAATGTACAATGTATACATTGTAGAAAACTAACTTTCTCAGCAATTATTAAAATTTGACTTTTGTATTGTCTTTTAAAAAATTATTTAAAATGTAGAAATTGAATTCGATAATTATTAAAATAAATTTGAAGACTTTTGATTGAATCAAAGGTATAAAATCTTCTTGACAATCCTAAATAATCTATAGGTTACTACATATGCTATTACAAGATTGAAATTGACATATTTTTCTTATAAATATCATCTTAAGACAACACTAATAATTAGTATCTATTTTCTAATATATTTTGCAACCATGCTATCATTTTTCAACAATGACATTCAACAACCATGCTAGTACTCTAAAATGTTTTCCCTTTGCACATACATAAATGAAAGAATATTTCGAACTATGTAAGGTCTTAGTATTTTATTTCAACTACTTTAAGAAATTTGCACCACAATTGTTAAAAAATCTATTTTAACCTCTGAATGACCAAATGATTGTTAAACATACACAAGTGATTTTGGGTAGATGCATATGAAGTCATTTTCTAATGGATGTTCTTCGAATTTTGACATGAGGTGTGAACATGTACCACCTAAGTGTGAATATAATTTTTTTTCCAATTGGGTATGTGGATCAAGAGTTATGCTCCCTTAAACTTTTAAGGCAACATGGGGAACTTTTGCAAAACTCTTCCTTTACTCTTGAAATTTGGCAAGTATGTAACTCATATGATACAAGATGCAAATATTAAAAAAATAACCATGTATATTGTAAAAATTCCAATCTAGGAGGAGTTAAAGGTTGCTTGCCTTGTTGGGCAAGGTGAAATTTTTTTTCCTTCAAACTTCAAATATTATAGTTTTTCAATCTATGTGGTCAAAGTTTCGGAATTTTTTTCCACACATTCCTATAGTAGTTTAGTACAAATTTATACGATTGAATTTTGAAAGAAATCTTTTTTTTTTTCATTTTTTTCTCACTACCCTAAAAAGTGGCAGTTTTTCACAATTTGTGCTGAAAATGTGCCTTAGTCCGTTAGGGGTTAAAGTAATTTATTGATCAAATCAAACAACAACACACTACTTACATACCACTGGTGTCTTCCAATGTATGCTAAAATGTAATCATATACTATTGTGTGTTAAGTATGAATAGTGTATGTATATGTGATTTGCATGTTTCTTTTCTTGAACATCACAAAGTTATTTAGCTCTAAAAAATAGACCTTCAAAATTGAAAAAACTAATGCATATATAAATCCATGTTTGCAAGCCTTTATTCTTGAACTATATTGAAATTCAGTTTCTTAACTATAAAATTCAACAAAAAAATTCTCTTAACCTTTATATGATTATTGAACATGAGGAGGTCATTGAGTAATGCACATTCCAATCATATGTCTTGCAATACAAAAAAATATAATGCAAATTGCATCATAGGATGCTCGCCAAATTTAACATATTATAACACCACCAAGTGCACTTTCACTTTTTTGCAATTGAAAACCACAAATAAATTTCAATATTTTCATAAATAATAATGTTTTGGTAAAAATCTATATAAATTTGCATTTCTCTAAAAAAATTCTTGGAATCTAACAAGTTCAAAGCTTAAACTTGTAAATACCGTAGGAACAAAGTTTATCCTTTGGATGGTCCAATCTTTTTTCATTTTAAAGAAAGGATAAATTTCATTCTCATGTGTGAAACTTCATTAATTCTATATTCACAAAATCAAGTTAAGTTCTAGTTATGTTAGATGTTTCTTGATTCTATATAGAGTAGTTTCCCCCCAAAATGCTAAATTACCAACACCTTGTATTTAGTACTTGAAGGTTTTTTTTCCTTAAAACTTGATTTTGACATTAAAAACAATTTCCTTTGCTTTAGAGCAAAGCTAACAAAATGAATTTTCTAAAGCCTAATTTCTACTTTGCTTGAAAATTCCTAAAATTGATCATTATATATTATTAAGATGTAGAGGATTGATATCTATGGTACTAAATGCATAGAGATATAAAAAATTCTATCATACTATAACATTCTTTACCATAATATCTGTCTACTTTGATTTTTTTTTAACATAGAGTAGACATTTGATTTCACTACTAAAATTTAGAAATAAAAATTTTTACTTATAAAATAACGACAAAATGGAGGATACAACGTACAAGTTTTGGAGTATCCTACAAAGTCCTGGGCTTCATCCTTTCAAAGTTAACTTCAAACTAATCAAATAGAGGGAAAAACTATCATAGATTGTCTAAACCACAAAAGCTTAAAAAACAACTAAAGACAAATGCTTGGGAAATCATACATTTTTTAGAACCAACATTGTATCATACAAAATGTGAAAATCCTTTAAAAAGAGAAATTTCTAAAATACATCAAACAAGTTGGGTAAACCAACCAAGTGAGTGCTACAAATTATTGGCTCTATTGGCTCTAGACCTTAGATAAGGAAGCTTTGCATCAGCAAAAGCTTTGTGTGACAATGCGAGGAAGCTTGAATAGGTAACTTACTCGAAAACTTTGCCAAAACAACACGGACATAGCCAATCGTAGTGTACTTCAATATACAAACCACAAACTCATTCCAAATGCTACCACAAACGGAGTCTACTGAATAACACCATAACCCTCCTGCCTCATTGGAGCCCTAACCTAACCATAGTTAAGATCTGGCACTGTACCCTTCCTGTTCAACTATCCGGGGGAGAATTTCCACCACATGGGTCACTCACATTTTCAACAGGGTAGTTGGGTTTAGGGTCTCGGGATTAACTAAACCCAGGCAGAGGATAGGATTCAGTTAGTGGTAACTTAATCGAACCCATTAAGCTTAGCAGCCAGTGATGGAACTGTGGTTAATTAACCTAAGGTTGGTGGAATGAACTCGTCTGTGTTAATCACACCGCAATGGCTGCCATGGCTTTTGTTGTAGCTGCCAGGACTTTGTCCTCCACGTCTGCCGTGGCCGCGTGCCCCTCGCGCTCCATTACTGATTGGACGTAGTCCAGCCTGTCATCAGCTCGCGCACCACGCTTGCAGAAATTAACAGAATATACTATAATAGACACCCATTTCTACTCTATTATTTTTCTGTTTTTCTATTTTTGTACAAGTGAGAAAAATACATTCATTGCATACATAGATATGCTTTAATCACAGACCTACCGACTATTTTTAACGGAGCCTCCATCCTGGGATTAGAATATTCATCAAAGTCTCGGTATGGTAGTACAGTACAGTATCATTGCAATAATGAAATATTGTTCCGTTATTTCGGGGGAATAAAAAGAACTCTGAGGGACTGACATACTGACCCAAGTGAACTGGTATTGAATTCCGGCATGTGAAAATGTACACGATTGCAATGGAAATTCCGTTCGCTTCAAGAAGAAAAAGAAAAAGAAAAAGAAAATGTACACGATGGTTCTCCATTTGTTAAAAAAGAAAGAGAAAAAAATGTATACGATGAATATATGGTCCCACACCGAACATGAGATCAGGTACTCAGTGTGTACATTCTTCACACAAGAAGAATTTCAATGTAAATTGACTGCGAAAGTATAACCTATTATTTTTTAATATTATCTTTTTAAACAAACGAGGAGAAGGTATTAACATTGCTACCACGTACCGGATTTCCATATTGTCTGTTGCAGAGCACTTTTCGAATTGGGTGCGACGGGGAGTCCCTTGATACAACAGCAATGCCTGCAACATAAGAATCAACGAACATTCAACTTTTGAATATTCTGTACTAACAAATTTGGACGAAAAAGTCTAACTGCACTCAAACGTAAATATTCAGCAGGCCTACCGAACTTAACCTCGAAGTAAAAATGTAGGAAGCCGCATCATGCAGTCTACATTCAGACTGAATGATTTCAGGTTTGGGTTCATTGAACTGCAGAATGTACCACATGGAGATCGAAATAACTTATATGATATTTAATAATCAAGCCTAAAACAAGGGCGTAAAGTAGTTGACATGCACTGCAGGGTAGGGTAGATGGGATAAATCGAATTATTGCAGTATGGGCTGAGCTGGAAATGATGATTGTGGTGATAGTCTATTTCTAGACTACTCAAAAGAAAGAATATGGAGATCGTAGGACTGTAGCTTTTACCTTGAGGTACTGGTCTTCATCTAGTGTAAACCTGTGGTACATTCCTGGTGGCAATACGATCAGGTCGCCTTTCTTTATCTCGATACGAATCCATTGTCCGTCGAAGTCTCGGACGTCCTCATAGCCTGTGGATAGCCCATACGTAGTGTCAGACTGTCAGATTTGGAGACTTGAAGATTTGAATGGAGGCAATTTGGGCCAATCTACAAAGAGACTTCGTACTTTGGAATCAGGATGGAGAATTTCGTTAAAACGGCGCCATTCGGCACTTTCACGGATTACACCACGCGGTCTCAAAATGACGTATAGAATATGCCATTTTAATGAAATTTCCTATCAGGACTCAAAATCCTGCAGGATTGGATTTGGAATCAACAACAAAGTCTAACCCACATGTACGGAAATCGTGAACTGTGACGCTCAGATGTACTGATTTCTTCCAGCTAGATTTAAGCATGATCACAGCATTCTTTACCTCAGAATTTCCTCTCTTACGACTTGTTTGACACCTAATTAGATTGCCTCTCCACTCTCCAGTACTATTCTTGAGGAGGGGTATTCATTAAAGTAGTGACCGGCATCTTGCTACTTACTACTAAGGTTTACAACACATTCACAGAGGCGAAGGAAACCTGCTACTACGTACGGATTGATTGCGCATTAAGTTATCAAAAGGACCCTTAATCCTTAACACCTGCATAAACTCTACTCCATCAGTCACACTAGAGAGGATAGTAAACGATTAACCTACCTACTCCGTCAAGAATGAACCGAATCTCTTCATGGTCATGAAGATGCTCCATAAAAAACTTCTTCGTATTCTCCTCGAAGTTCGGGAGCTTCCCGGGAGTAACGGTCAACACTTCCTGTAACCATGCACGGCCAAGTGTCAGAACAGATAATAAAGAGTTTGTATATACATTATTATGTGAGGGGGTTGACCTCTGCAAAGTGCGAAACGTAATTGGAAGAGAACGATCTACAACTTGGCCACGTGGCATTGACTTGACAAGAATCGTAATTGCTTGTAAATCAACCTGGGGTAGGTAGGTACAGTGTCAATCTTTTAAGTACCTCGTAGTTGTAACCGCGAGCACTCTTGACTTGGTTCAGAAATCTGTTGTTCTCGAAATCTTCGGTTTCAATTTGTGTCCACGTGAGCACACCCAACTCTGAAAAGTTCCGAAGATATCAATTAGTATAGAAATATTAGAATCAGTTTCTGGAGATATCCAACTGAAGGGGAAAGCGGTGCCTCGCACGTCTAAACCTTGTATTCCAACGAGTAGAATGCACAGCAAGTGACTTCATGCCCACACTCATATGACTGAATAATCTTTCCAGAAAAGGAAAGAACGTCGGTGCCCATACTTATTTAACTGCGAAAAGAGAACAGTCACTCCATTGACCTAAACTCAGGCACAAGTATTTATAATTAAAACCGCAGTTCATGTGGGAGCACATGAGTCGCATGCACGTTTTAAAATCAGAGACTTCCTTTTCGAGAAGCTCAGACGCACTATCTAGAGAAATAATTTTAATAAATTCTAATTCATTTAAAACAGGAGGATGGTCTCTTACTCTGCAGATGATCGGTTGGGACTTCTCGGTTGGGATTGTACCGATGGGGCTGGCAAGGGGGTTCATCGTTGGGGTTGTAGTACCAAGCGCTGATGGGTATCGATTTCTTCACTTCCTGCCACACCAGTACGCAACTTTAACAACACAGAACTGTACTGTCGGAGCTGAGGATCAGGTCGAAAATCCAGTGGATATGAAGTTTGTCAGAGTCTTATCGACTAGGAAAATTGAAAGGGGTGGTGGTGGTGGATCGAATGGACGGGAAAGTACGCCATCATAGTCATCACCGCTGGCACATGAATTTTTACAGTACGGTGCATGACGTATATTCTACAGCAATGATGATGGACGCAAGGGTAACTCATGCATGCAACCTTCAAGCACCTTTAAAGTTTGCCGGTGCGAATGACATTCCGTTGAAGTATCTACCGCCATTGTGATAGCTAGCTGGAGAGATGGATAGTCAGAGAGATCAATCGATAAACCCCGTGACACCCTGTCACATTCAACGCATTCAATCATCAGTCCCACCGAACGAATCTGATGCAATTCCTCATCACAAATCATGAAATATTCCCTGTTACCCCGTTCTAAATAGTTTCCTATATTGCAGGAGATTCGGGTTTCGAGGTTGTGTTCAAGAAATAAAAAGATCGTCACCCTCACCAAAATTCTAACTTCATGACAGTTAGCAGCTAACTAATTGAAAACCTGGTTGCGAACTTGCAAACGGACCTAATTTGTAACGGAATTGACTGACGCAGCAAGCGATTGGTGCAAGAGAGAAGCAAGCTGAAGCCCGGGGAACCATAAGTAAGTCAGCATACGCAGCAGCAGGCGGTGAAGGGCTAAAGAAAGGCGATAATTCGGTACAGTTGCGGTCCAATACATGGAAATGGCGCACTGTTCCATCCGCAAGTAGGTCAGGTGGTCCCCAGTTTCGATCCTGTCGAGGATGTATATAATCGCTCTACATTTGGAGGTTCCAGGAGAGACTAATAAACCTCCAGCAGCACTACACGGCTAAGTTAGCTAGTGAAGTTCTAGTGACCGAGCCTAGTCTAGTTTGTATACCGAGTTCGAAGCTCCAGTTTCGCACATAGTTCGAGATTCCCGTTCCGTATCCCTACGTGTATCGAGCAAGGAAGCGCTTCAAGCATCCCCTATATACGGAACGAAGCTTGAGCACACCGGTTCGTTACATGTCCACGGATCGGACCACACACACCACAAACCCCGGACTCTCGAAATTCTCACTCTCGCCACAATATCAAACAATCCGCACAATTGCAAAGTACAAAGAAACCTCGATCCATCAAGCTCCACACTGGAACCAACCCCTCTAGCTAGCCCTCAGTTTCGATGTCAATCCTGACTCACTCGATCTAGTCATTGAATTGTAGGCGCTTCTCACACCAGGGAAAAAAACAAACTACACCCGAAACAACAGAACTCGAAGATCCCAGTTCCGAGTCAAGGATCGAATGCATCCCATGCCATTCCCGGTGCCAAGATAACCAACACTAGCATTCTTAAAATCATGGCCACCATCCAGAAATGAAACCGTTTCGTAATCCTACTCGAGAATCGAACTAGACAGCATCTACTATCTAGCTATGCTACAAGTAGAATAGGATGGATTCACGTACTGATCGGATGCTCTAAATGAACCGTCGATTATTGCTCCCCACACTCCACAAACCACCGAAATAGCAGTGACGTAAACCAGCGATGGCATATATACCGAACAACCTCTCTGGAAAAGGGCGTCGCTTCATTGCTCGTGAGGTAGTTGCAGCAAGACGTTTGTCGTAATCTGCAAGCTGTCGTGATGGCGACTGTTTGGACGGAACGACGAGGAGAAGACAACTCCTAACTTGCACTCGTTTCTACCGTATTAAAGAATTGTATTTTTACGGAGAATTTGGTGCACACCAGTGAAACTCTGTCGCCAAGCTGAATAAGCTTAAGGTTCATTCTGTGTTGAGTGTCTGAATGTGGTATAAAAGAGGTTGCGGGAGGACCTGTTTGGGAGGGGGAAAAGCTGAATTCCTGGCAGATCTTTTGGTACTGGAGGAGGAATTGCGGCCTGGAATCTCGGAGGCTCCATTCATTTCTTATATTAATGAAATTTTTATAATAACGAATTTGGCTTTGTACCTTTGTCCGAAATTCCGCTTCCACTTTCGGCGTAGAATGAGGAGCGGGAATGCAATTTTACCAGGGACGATGGAGGGAAGAGAGCAGGGAGGGCTCGCTACATGGTCAATTTCATTAAAATGGTGGTATTCAGAGGCCATTTTTCAGTCTAAGTTGTGAAAGGGACATCTAGGACTTTTGTAGATTTTGGACATCTAGAACATCTATAGATTTCAGAAATGTAGAACTCTTGTAGATTTTTTATGGCGCGGCCTAAACCACCCATGGCATGTCTAGATTTAAGACACCTAGGACAAATCTAGACTTCTAATATCTAGGACAGGTTTAGATTTCGGACCATGCAATTTGAACTTTAAAAGTGCCAAAGTAGCAAAATGGACTGTCAATTTAATGGAACACTGCCATTTTAATGAAATTGACCATCTATTCATTTCTTTGGTTAAGTGTAAATGCTTTAATTTGGCGATTTGGCGATAGAACCCAATGTGATCTAGAGAAAGAATCTATTTTGCTATAGAAATCAACCATCAATTTGAGGTTTATGGAAGCAACTTTTCTACAACTTCCATCCGAACTTAATCCTAGGATTTGTCAATTTCTTTTGCTTGTAGTAAATTTCATAATTCACATGGATTAATCAGTAGGGATGAAAAGAATTTAAAATAGCAAAAATAGGTTTCTTCATCCCATAGTTGTTTGCTACATTGGTGATACATAAAAATCCAAAAGATTCACATTAATTGGCTTTATTGACTACCATGTGCTAAGGTCAAATTTGATCAAAATTAAGTATACATGTCATCTTATGAATGGTCTTAAGGTTGTCACACCTCTATCTCCTTGGGGTGCCCTAAATGCCTTAGTGAGCAAGGGGGACTCCAGGGGTAACTTTGTCATGACCCTCATTAAAAGGCGTGCCCGGCCACCTTGGTGAGCAAGGGGGATGTTGAGGGTGACTCCCCAAGCCTTGCAAGAGATGAGGTGAAAGGGACTAGGGGTCTCGAGCGATCAGAGCGATGTAACGCTCTGATCTGGACGAATTTGGGAGCGTGTCGCACATGCTTGAAAAGCTTGTAAGAAGACGCGTCTATGGGTCCAAAGAACGTGAGAATCTGAGTTGGGAGTCAAAAGATATGGCTCCTCAAAGTTGGCAATGTCCCAGCCGCTTCTCGAGGCATAGGGACGTGGGAAACAAGGTTTGGGAGGGTTCCTTTGAGCCAAATAGGGCATGCCTTATATCATTGGAAAGATAAGGAGACAAGATTTCTAGAATGATAAAGCTCATGAAGAGATGAGCTGTGAGCTAAAAGTTATGGACATCCAAAGAGGGTGGAGTCCCGGAGAACTACACCTCCCAGGGGACTCGTACCTTTGGAGGGCCATAACTTCCTCAATACTTGTCGTATTAGGGAAAGTAAATAGTGTATGGTGATCTACGGAAAATGTAAATCACGAAAATGGGCTCGCACTTAGGATTTGGAGCCCAGAGATAAAAGTTATCCCGATGGGAAGATCGGGAGTCTTTGGGGGGTCCGGTTTGGAGATACCACTTGGAAATGGGTGGTCTTCCAAGATGGGGTGCGTCTTGGGGGTTCCTGATGACCTCTAGTGACCTCTAGTATGGAGGGGGGGGGTGTCAAATCCCGCAGAGAGTACTATGAAGAGGGGTGGTCTCCCTCCTCCCTCCCGGATGGTACCATGGTAAGCCTAAGTGGCCCCGAGTGGTGAGGTTAGTGTTGGAGCCTCACCACCACTTGTGTGTTACCGTGCAGTGCTTGTGCACTCCTTGATACCGGTTGGGTGGTGTCCCACTCCACAATGGGCCATGGTGTGAGTCATATATAGTGAATCCCGATTAGTGAGTCCCGAAATGAGTTGGGTTGGGCCTAGTGGGGAATTGGGTCCCATTCAAGGGCGTTTAGCACCGGTGGGGAGTAGTGCCTCCACCGAGTGCTTGGACATCAATAGAAGTTCCGCCCCATGTCATCAAATGACATGCTCGATTTCTTGTGGGAGTTAAGTGTTGGAAAGAAAAGATTGGGAGTCACGGAGGAATGAGGAACCCCGTGATTTGAGTTGGAACCTAACATTGTGGATGCGTGACATGTGCAGCGTTAGGGGAGCGTAAACCTTGGTGACACTAAAGTGTTAAGTGCTTGGAAAGTGAGCTTAAGGTGTTAAGTGTCATTAAGGGATGCAACAAACTTTCCAAGCTTTGCAATAGTCTAAAAAAGGAGAAATAAAAGACTCCCAAGCAAATAGGGCACAATAATTCTTTAAATAAAAAGAAAATGGTAGAATGTCATTCATGCTTAGAAAGTTCTTGAGAAGACAGTTCTAACTATCTAAAGAACGCATGATTTGGGGTTCTCTTAACAAAGCATGGTATATATCATATCATTAAAAAGACATGAAGATAAGAAAGCTATAATGATAAGCATTATAAGGTTCTAAGATATGAATTAGAAATTATGGCAAAGAGAAAGGTTCTAGTAAAGGCATGACGCCGCTTCCGGTGAATCCAAATCTTTAGAGGGCCATACTTTTGTGATAATTTGTTCAAATGGGACATGTGAAAAGTCCATCGGTATAAACTCGTCGCTTAGATATCTGAAATTGGCTCGCATGTGGGATTTGAAGCCATGAACGCAAAGTTACGCCATTTAAAAGTTCAAAAGTCCAAACAGAGTTGGAACTTAGCGATTTCGATTGGAAATGGGTGGTCTTCCAAAACCCTATGGGATTTGGAAAGTTCCTTCGACCTGCAAAGAAAAGGTCTATTGAATACCACAAAGAGTACTATAGAAGGGATTGGCCTCACTCTTTACTCCCTCTTGAAGCCTTGGTGAGTCTTGGTGACTTATGGTTGGTGATGCAACTTCACCACTAGCTTCAAAGCACAAGTAGACACTTGTATAGGTGTCTCGGGGCACTGGTTGAATGGAATCTTGCTCTTTGCTAGGCCATTTGCGATATGTCCTAAGTTGTAAGTCCCCATTAATTTTTGTGTAAGAGTAACAAGTATACAACGGACATAGTATGAAGTGGGGTAACAACCAAGGGCAATTAGGATCGTGATGAGTAGTGCCACCACGAATCCTAATACAGTAAGATGGAAGTTCTGCCTCATGCCACCAAGTGACATATTAGGTGTCATGTGTGAAGTGCATGCTAATAGTCCTAGGGATATAGACTTAGCAGTATGGATTAGAAATGTGGACTAATGCTATCGGTGTGTGGCACATGTAGTGTTAGTTAATTTGGGCCCAAGAAATACTGAAATTGAAACGTAGTTAACCCTAAAAGCCGTGAAAGGCTTTTAAAAGTTGTTTGAAGCTATATGGTGTTACTAAGGCCATGACAAAGGTGAATTAGACTCTAATGTGGAAATTCAATTTTGGCACTCGAGTGCTGAAGCAAACCTTAATATACTTATCTATTGACCTTTACAATACATACCTATTTGGCTAGTTAATAACATAATTATTTTTTAGCAATTTGTCACCAAAATACAACCAAGTCCATAGACTAGTGATAAGCCTATAGGAAATTTGAGATCTTTTGGAGCACCTTTTGCCAATGCCATTTGAGTTTGGATCTAGAATCTTCAAATATTTTTTCTTATAGTGAATTTTGTAACTCAAATGGATCTAGAAGGATCAATAAAAATTGTAAAAATTGGCTTTCTCATAGTACAATCGATATGTTTGATCACCGCATCGACGATACTGAGAAATCCAAAAAATTTACACTACAAACTAGTGAGGCTATTTGACTAATTCATTGTTCCAATTAAGTTAATTTAGCTATCTTGCACAACACTAATTTGTACTCTTTGTGCTTGTAACACTCATTTACTAAATCATATTATTTTGAATTATTACAAACAAAAAATTTATTTATTGTACTAATTTTTCACAAGGATAAAAACTTGTAGCAACATTAATTTTGTAGCTAATTATAATTCTCCCTTGTCATTATTATTAGTTCAAATTCATATGGTAGAACTTGGTTTATATAGAACAAGAGCACTTGCAAGAAGACCCACATGGCAAGATAGACTATTTTGGGGTAACTATTCTCTTGGATTGGTTCCCATGTCTCTATATACAAAATTCCACTACACTCATTTGTCTGATTAGTCTCTATAACATTGATTTACCAATGTCATACTATTTGTAAAATAATGAAATGAATGTAGGTTGAAATATTATTGTATTGTATCAATTTCTACAAATATTACAAATTCTGTATTATCACAAATTTTCCAAGTGACACTAATTCCCCCTTCACTAATAGGATAAATCAACATCAGTAGTGTTGCAACCAAAACCGCTGTCAATATCAATGTGACCCTATTGTTGTTAGTCTTCAGAAACCACTGTGGGCACTGACTAACTTAAAGAGCAACCAACTTAGCCAAGGCTTGCAAGTGTGGAGCGTGCTAAATTTTTGACTGCAAGTTGGTGCATTCATGGTGCAACAAATTTCATTTCTTTGACCAGACTTACTTGTCAAATGCCGTTGAGGACTTGAGAAGCTGCTCACATTCAAAGAATGATCTGGCCTCATGGGAAAACAAAAAAAGGAATGATCCGTCCACAAGCATCTTCGGGGGAAAAAAAGAATGTTCTCATGAGCGTCATGGGGAAAAAAAGAATGGTCCAGCGCAGCATGGGAAAGAAAAAATCAGACTCCAGCCACTGTGGTGGGAAAAAATCAGATTCAGTGAGCTGCTGAGGATTCAAAGTGTCTCCAAAGGAGACTTTCTTAATATGCTCTATGTTATTGCAATTCATGCGCTTCCAAATAGCCACTTCCAAATTCATGCACTTCCATTCTTGGTAGGGCCTTTTTTTTTCTTTTTTTTCATGTTCTATTTCTGTCACATCTGACTGTACTTCTTCAATAAAACCAAAGTCCACCTGCATTATGTTTATTTTTTGCTTTTGAGAAAAGTTATTCTCCCTCTTGTATGGAGATTGAGTGGAGTCAGGGCAGGGACTCTGGGAGAATGTCCTCGCTGAGTCACGTCAGTTCAGTTTCACCTAAAGTTTTTCCATCCCACCACCATCCAAATACTTCAAATGAAAGGATGAAAACAAACACCAGGCTCTCATAGAACGAACTCTTATGTTTTGGATTAAACCACTCTCATGTTCAGATCAAACTTTCGTAGCTCAATGTGTACACCTTCGTGTAATCAATATCTAGTTTGGATCGAGTTTTCATAGCTCAATGTGTACATCCTTGTGTAATCAATCTCTTGTTTTTTGCGACACTTTTTTGGTCCAAATGTTGGTGTTGCATTTGGGGCAAATAAATCATGTGTGTAACTTACATACCATACTGAAGAAATCAACTCCGTTTCAATTATGTGACAGATCTATCTTGCAGGGTTTGCTAGGGCTGTTCTGCAGTGAGGACACTGGCAAATCACCTACAGACAATAGAGCTGCAGGGGAGGTTGACATTTGCGATTAGTGAGTAGGATAGGAAGTTTGGAAGTGAGGGTTTATTTGAAAAGTACAGCTTCTGTCTAACTTATGTACTCCCTCAGGCTGTGAGTCTTGAGCAGTTAAGTTCAGTGACTGAAATTGAGTTATCAACAAAATGTGTGGCACATGATAGACTGTCCGATGAAGTACTCCTGATTCCGTCAGCACTCGCCAATGGCACCCCTGCAGACGAACTAATAAAGTGACTTAACTTACAGGAGTCCTGACTGACTGCATGTTCGACTGACTGATCCTGACCCTCCCGCCATGAGCATGATGGATCGTGGATGAAGCTTGCACTTTTCTGCTTCAATTCTGCAGAGGAAAAATATCCACAAGCGTTTGGCCACTCATGATTTGACGCATCCCATCTTCACAATTTTTTGCAATTTTTTTTGGTGGGAGTTGATCGATGTTCCGAGCTCTGGAACATGCCTGACCCTGCAACGCCCTCGGGAAGGGAAGGCAGCAACTGCGAGGGGCTTTAATGATCAAAGCACAGGCCCTGGCATTTGGCAAACTTAAGGTACACGGCCTTCAGGCAGTGGCTTGCAAGGTAGGGAGGCTCCGCAGCAGGAGCATGCATTCAATGGGCATTCATCAGCGGCATGGGTCTGGCAAAGCTTATAAAAAAATGGGGTCCCTGTTTTGGAACTGAGTGAATGGATTATTTGTTTGTCCCATCTGTGGCATTCATTATTTTGACTTTCCAAGTCTCCTGGTGTGCAAAAGCAAAAAAGAATCTCCGTCCATTCAGCTATTCCGATGAACTAGAATGTGGAGAAGAATAAGAGCATCGTCAATGGTTCACCTCATAGGTGGCTCTGCTGAGCTTGCATGTGGCCTACGTTGGATTGTGGCCCTATCGAGTCCTCAGGGAAGGCTTCCATGTGGAGTTAGGGCCGGTGAAGTCCACCGATTAGTGGTGGAATGGGTGTTTGGTTTTTCTAGAACTCCTTGTCCACCATTGATTGGTGAACTATACCGGCCTTGACTCCACATGGAAGCCTACCCTTATCTAGGGTTGCGAGTCCACCAATGTTCAAGTCACCCCTCCACTCCCCCTAGACAATGTCTTCACCAAGTGCATCAATTGTGAGGCACAATGTTTGTTAGTAGTTGCTTTGTCTTGTTCCATATTGTTTGCTTATGATTTCTGTGTCAAATTTCAATGCTACCAAATCCTAGAAGGCTCATAACAATCAATTGCAAGAGAGCTTAGGTGGCACAACAATTTTTTATGATGAGTGAGTGTGGTGGGGATGAGTGAAGAGTGAGGTGGAACTATAGGTGAAAAGGATGCCTAGTGCTGACGCCAATTCATTTGGCGAGCCTTGTTTAGGAGGAATCGCTAGTGATGCTCTAAGTAGTGCTAGGTAGAGTTAACAATCCTAGAGAAAATGCAAAAGTTTTTCCATGTACCAAGAGGATATTGTAGTAGGTCTAAGTATTAATATATTTCTTGATTTTCTTCTTAAAAAAAGTCTTAGAGTAGGCATTATTTTTATATTGTTCAAAATGGTTTAACTTTGTACAATCTCAACAAATATTAGAATAGAAAATGAAGGATATTCCTCTACTGACAATTAAGTATTGACTAATTTGAATTATGTGGTTACATTTGTTGGTTCTCTTGGTCTTACATTCTTGCAATGTTCCTAAAAACTTGGTATGCACATCATCTTCCTACCATTGGTTAATAATGTTGTGAATTTCCACAAGTTCTTGTAAAGGTTACTATTTTAAACCTCATTCCATGTCCTTCTTCACAACCAAACATAGAAATCATTTTGTTTCTAGTGAAATTTTTTTTTCTTCATAAAATTGATATCTTTTTGAATGACTTAGAAATTGCAATGATAAGGAACAAATAACCTTGGAGAATCGAGAGTTTTGCAAAAGGTATCAAAGTATGCAATACCAAGCTGTTTCTTTGAATTTCAAATGTTCAAATCTAAATTTTTTTGGTTAATAAAAGGGCGCTAATTGCACAAAAGAGTTATAGATAATAATGGACCTTATATAGTCTTCTCATCCAACTAGAGACTACTTCAATTGTACTTGAAACCAGACTTAGTATTTTGATACTATATAGATCATAATTTCTAGATGCTAATATAGAACACTAGGAAATGCTCCAACATGGTTAGGATGAACCAAGAGTACATCCACATCATTGTAAGGCCCACTTGTCAATTTTCCTACAACTTCCCAAGCATCTTAACCCATCCACAAAATCAAGGCAAAAATGACAAGTGGTACATTCATATGTGCTTGTCCAACAAGACTAAATAAATTTGAAAGCTTTTCAAGATTCTTTAAATTTCAAGAAATTTCAAGGAAGAAGCTAAAAAGTGAGAGACAAGCACTATTGACCTCTTATTTCAATTGAAAAAAATGAAGGTTACCCATGAAGTTGGAAAACCTTACTATGTGCACAATCTTAACATGTATATTTTTTTGGAGACCCATCATCTTCAAGATGCATTGGAAAATCAAAGTGTCCAAATAATTATGTGCATGACCTTGTCCTTGCCAAAATGCAAAGATGGGCCTTATATGGAAACAAGCTCCACTTAAGAGACTTGGTGTGGTCTACAATTAAATAAAAACTTATCCCCTGTTTTATAGGTAGTTAATTCTGTCTATTTTAACCACTTCTAGTTCATAGGAGGTCTATGATCCTAAAATAATATGATCTCAAAAAAAATTCCATCCCTGATACAACAACGAATTTGAGAGTTCTTCCCACGGGGGTGGGGGACAAATGTTGAATATTTAGTTTGTTTTTCCTCCCTACTCTTTATGGCTTCCTACCATGCATGTGAGCCCGTGGGCAGAGAAAAAACAACTACAAGAAGAGTTCCACTGATCATCAATAAGCATGGAAATCAGAGAATGAGTTCCACCAATATCAATGCATTCCACACTAGGTTATGGAAGGAACAATGCTTTCTATTTTCTGGTAACTTATCAGTGAACACACCCACCCACTCATATGATACATGGCAGGAGGCTCTTGTCCCCAAAAAAACATTGTCACACATTGACACCAAATTGATTAGGCCCCCAATTTTTAGAAATTGTTGTGGGGATTTTTTTCCCCCTTCTGAATGCTTGGATGATTGTACCTGTACCTCAAAGTGCAAGTGCCCTTCTTCCATCTGAGCCGCCGCCACTAATTGTACTGAGCACCTGGCAGTGACTGACTGCTCCCATTCTGAAAGGACGTGACTGCTGAACTCACTGATTCCAAAGCAAACTCGCCGGCAGCGAGAGCACAAGCCGGCGGGCACATAACTTACGGCTGAAGGCCCAGTTCAGTTCCGGGGAGTGCTTGGACAAAATAATGCCAAAGGTTACAGGAAAGTCTGCTCTTGAAGCGACTATTGAAGAGCTGATTGCCTTTTCGGGGAAGCTAAACTCATTGAAATGTTTTTCAGTAAATTTTCATAGGAAGAAAAATGGAATTGACATCTAACCCAAGTCGTTTCATACTTTTTGGAACTTCATGGAATTAGTTACGAATTTTTGAAGTTGAAATGTAGTAGTCACTAAAAGCGACAACCTCTTGAAATGCACACTATAGGTACATTGAAGAAAGAAAAATTTACCTTTGTGTCATGATCACTTTTAGAGTACGGTTGCTTTAAGAAGAGTCTACCTACCTTAAGCATACATAGTCTTACCTAGAATTGACTATTTGAAAACTAACATTATAAAGTGCTATTTGGAAGAATGTTTTGGAATTGATATACAAATAAAAGTTGTAGATCCTATCCATATGGTTCGATTCACCAATGCCATCACCAACATTTTTTATAAATTTTGAAAAAAAAATTTCAAAATTTGATTACAAACATGTTATTATCATTTTTTGAGTACAATTTGTTGGAATGGATTTGAATTGAGTTTCTCTAGATACGGTGATTTTTTTGAAATTTTTTTGTTCTTAGAATCTATGACCTCAATTTTGGAAATCCTATTTTGAATTAGAATCAATGCAATTTTGGCTTCATCAACCACTTGACATACTTGCACATTTTTTATTTTAGAAAAATATGTAATTGAATAACATTAAATCCAACCATTAGATAGGACAACAACTTGATAAAGTATCTCCACAAATTAGGATGACTTTCATCCAAGTAGTGTCAATATGTTTGTTGTCCACTTTTGGGACAATGATCTCATCAATGTGAAACAGTAGGAGATTTAATTAGGCTTAATATGCTCTTGTGCGTAGGCCTATTTGCCCTGAAATCAAAAGAATCCACTCCACATTTATCATTGGTGGGTCATTTCTTTGATCACCAGTTCACCACCATTGTAAGGTAGGTTGACAGAAAACCCACTTAGCGGTAGTTCTTAAAAGTGAGTCCTAGTAAATGCAGATAATAATAGATCTTTGTTGCACAATGTTCATCACAAGGACATTGAAATTATTGAAATTAGGACTCAGATTTGAAATTTTATTAATTCAACCTTAACCTCTTATAGCTTTTGCTTACCATTTTCAAATTCCATTTCTGAACTTTACATGATATTTGAAGAAACTTGTTTACATGTAACTTTTTTTTTCAAAAAATCAGACCTCGATAGCGCAATACACAATCATGTCTGTCAGTGTTTTTTTTCTCGATTTTTCGTGATCCAGACATTTTCAGTCACTGAATTTCTGTTGGAGTTGCAATGTTACTCTGCACCAGTACTGCTGATGACCAGACAAACTTCAAGATGTGAATGTGCTTATATAATTATACAAGTGATTACACCGGAAATTACAGAAAGGAATCAGTTAAGCTTGCCGATGTGAGCAACTTAGAAATCTCAAGTCTAGTGTTAAACTCCAAATGACAGATCCAGCCTGAGGGCTTGGGTTTTCACAGAATCTTCAAGAAAACTCCCAATACCCAACTACATGTGAACATCCTTCATATCATTCTCTTTGTACTCATGAGATGCATCTATCGATATAAGTCTTGAAGTGTTGAGTCACAATTTGAACTATCTTGTAGTTTTTGCATTGGAAAGTTTGATAACTTTTTTGAATAGTGGCATGGTGGTTGTCCATGACCTTGAGGAGGGCCAAACTAAGCTCATCATTGATTGGTCATTTGAATGTTCAAGCTACACGGTGCCCATTTAAGAAAGATTCTGAAATCCAAGTTTGGGCAGCCCTCTAAGAACCTCAAATGTTCTTTACTGGTTAAAGGCAACCGTGTCATGGTCTCATTGGATTGTCTCATTGAATAGGTAGAAGAGATTACTGCACATAATATTTCTCTTCATTCTAAGCATATACATCAACCGAAAAGTACATATATATGGATATCTTCAATTGAGCATAATCACTTGAACATAAATAATCCCCCAAATGCTCTCAAACCGCTCCGACTGTCGAGCATTCTCTTGTCGATTCTAGCATCGACTAAATCATGTAAGGCAGGCAACTAGCTTTTTCGGCAGTCCATGGTCGCCTGGAACCACTCGAGCTAATCAAACTGTGGTCAATATTTCTAGACATTAGAACTGAGCAGTCCCTGACATTGTGATGGATTTGGCTGCTTCAATTGATCAGCACTTGAGAGCTGCGAGACGCTCAACAAGCAGATCCACTGCAGGCTTGTGGTCCAGCAAGCTCAAACGGGCATATTGAGGGGAGACTCCAAAGCAAACCCCACTGCGAGTCAGGATTCCGTTTCTCTTCAAAATCAGGTGACAATCCGCCTCCGGCTCCTCACATTTCAGCCAGATGAACGCTGTTGCAGTCACACGCAAACAAGAAATTTAACACCGTAACTTACAACAAGTTCTATAATCCCAACCCACAGGTGTTAAAATTCCCAGTGAGTCTCACTTTTTCCAGTGTTCCCAGTGTATTACACACCGGGAAAGTGAGACTCACAGCAGGAATTTTAACACCGGGAACCCAATATGAGTTTCCTGTGACCATCACTTTGAGAAGTCTATTCACATGGAACCAATATGATCAGCTATAAATGATTTGTTTAACCCTTTTCAGTATGGGCATATTAACCTCATGTTTTATTGCGGTATTGTAGAACTTATATGGGGATTTTTAATTTGTTCAAGTAGATAGTTTTTTTCACCCTCTAACATATGCACTGTGTTTTTTACTCAATCTAATAGTATAAAGATTTCCTCCATTGAAATTATATTTTTCACAATAAGATCAATCAAATGGTCATTTTATAATCAAGCATTTTTCATCCTTAACTTTGAAATAGTGCTAATAAATGACCTTCTATGAAACTCTAGAAACAAAGAATACACATGTTCAATCATCTATGAATGTGATAATTCTTAGGTGAATACCTTGGTAAAAGTTAGACATCACTTTGGAACATATTTGCTAAGGTATGTTCCAAATTTTGCATGTTTTGCTGAAAAGCGCTGCTCAAGTGTATCTCAAAACAATGCATGCAGCTAAAAATGTTGCTAAATTTTTTACTAAACCCTCCTAATTCTAGTAGTTCAGGTAGGCATACCCTCATTCATTTACCTGGATATGCCGAGTAAGCCATGCCCAAAAAAGTACACATGGAAAGCACTGGGATCTCGGGGAGGCTGAATTGCTTGTTCCCTGCCAAAGCCGCTCTCACTCTTCCCCAACGGCATTCCATCACTGCCATGGCCCAATGGAAGAGTTGCTTCCCCACAAGCATCCCTTCCATCCCACGATCAGTCGCGTAGCCCCTCACAACGGCACGCAAAATCCCGGCGGCACGACACTGAGCATCGTGTGACACAGTGATGGTATTATGGACAACAAATTCCGCCATCTTCTTTGCCACTACAGGATCCTTCACAATTGCCCATCTACAATTACATTACAAATTAGAGGGGCCATGCTCAAATACCCAAGTTTACAAACCTCGACAATAGCATAGAACCAATATACTAGGGAGCGGGCAAGGAGCCACGCATTTTGCCATGCGTGGCTCCCTACCTGCTCTTCCGATGGTAGGATCGGTACCTCATTGCAGATTTTGCAATCTAGCAAGAACGTGAAAAGGACGTAGTAAGCTTGTCCTACTTTCAACGAGAAGGAAAAAGATCACAAGACGACAGGTAGTCTACATTGATAGACCATGTTATCAGTCATGTAAGATTTATTATTCGCATACGTTTGGTACCATCCTTTTTTCTTTTGAATTTCACAAACATTATCAACTCCGAAAAGTGAAGCTGAAGTGACAGTGAACACCCCGATTCAGTGGCTCACCCAATGCGGACTCCAGCATGTCCCGTACATTTGGACAAGGTGAACAACATGACGTCGTGGTCCAAGGGCTTGGTGATGGGCATATAAGTTGGCCAATAGTACGCCAAGTCATGGATTTGAATGAGCCGAAGCCCTTCTTCCTTCCTCACCAATCCTTCACGAAGTCCGCCGCACGGGTTGTTCGGAGAAGTGATCACCTCGATGCAGGCTTCGTTGCTCTTGGGCTGGTACGCGCGTGAGTCTCCGGCCCAGTGGAACAGCTTGGACTGCAAGTAGTCGATTACCTGAGGATACGCCTGCACAAACGACAGTCTCGTCTCAATACACGAGCTCGCACATGATTGTTCCCCATGTCCATTAAAATGGCAAATTTTCAACAGGTTGTTACTTCTCCTAGATCATAATTGTCCATTTGGGGGCCCTAATACCTTGGAAGGATGCACCCCTCGTGACCAAGGTAGTCACCAAAATATTTCAATTATTGGACTCCCAATAGGTCCATTCTTTGTAATTTGTACAGTTAACAATGAAGTCATCCATCGGACTTTCTAGGTCCGCAACGTCCTTACATGGTTAAGTCACTTGAATGTCACAATTTTGGCACTGTAAAATATGTCATTCGGTTAACAAATGTATCATTCAGTCTCCTTTGGCAAAATCCCTTTCTTGCACAAACTCTGAATATGAATAACTAAATGATTTTGTCACATAAAGGGTCAACCAAACCTGCCCTACAGCTACAATAGTAACTTCAAATTGACCATACTACATAGAACACGAAAATGACCCATGAGAAGACCCACATGACTACTTAGACCAGTTGTGACTACTCTTTCTCATGAATCGATCATTTCCAAGGTCAACGTAGACTATGTTTTCACCCGTAGATATATAACATTTGTGGTACCTACCGAGTAGAAAGGTGATTGGGCCACCACAGCAGTGCTGCTCCTAGTGGAATCAGTGTTGCCGAGAGGACGATGATCCGAGGAGGAGGCCAACGCGTACAACGCAGCTTGGAAGAGCTGCGTGCTGCCATTGCCCACAACAATGCGACTGCCCTCGGTAACAGCATTTCCCACCAAGGCATGGAGAGCCCGAACAGCATCTTCGAGCTCGGCATTCTCGAACCCCGGCCGTGAGTCCTTCGACTCCCCAAAGTAACTCAACCCGTCGCCAGCGTTGCGCACCATCACGTGCTCGCATTTGTGCACTTTCCAGTAGGCGTCGAACATGGTTGGATTGCCACTGCACAGTCAAATTGTACACCACGAAGTTAATTAAAACACCAAATTTGTTGTTGTTTTTGCACTAGTTCGAGCAGGTATATATGTGTGCCAATCCTAGAAGACTGGTGCATATTTTCGCATATAACTTAGAAACTTACTGGTCACAATTCAGAAGCATTCCAGGATCTACTGGAGTTGCTGCGTCTCCACCGCCCGGTTTGCTGGCGGATCCTTTCCTTAGTTTCAAATACAATCCCTGCCAAGTGAGTTTGCTGCCATCAGCTGCCATCTGAGTCACAGGCATAGAAAGTGTTATGAATAAGTTAGAGTGAATAATCGGTTGAGTGCCCTGTAACTTAAAGGAGTGCACCAACTGATGGCATTCGAGACTGAATGAAACCTCTAAAACTGATAATTCCTCTTCAGAGAGGGTTTTTGCAGTAAACAGTAATGGAAGAAATGAGCAATTGATCATCAAAATGCACATCATATGCAAAAGCATGATCTTTTTTATCAAACCACCAGGCAAGCTAGACTTTCCCCAGGTACCCGAGATTTGAGACCAGCACTTCTGAGTACTTAATAACATCTTAACAAGATGAAATTGAAATAGAACCATCCCCCTAAAATGAGCTGTAATTCTATATCCTTGGCTCTGAAAATCAAGTTGAGATATTGTATTTTAGTTAATAACCTGCAGATCAGAACTAGAGCGCAGTCATCAACTCTGGAGAAATTTAGTTAACGACTGTCTTGTTAGAGTCCCATACAAAAAAAACAAAATCGACAAAATCGACAGGCCGGTACATAAGCTTGGACTACTAGAGGCTCTCTATCTTCAATAATTTACCACGAAGTTTTGAACTTTCTTGTAGCACAAGGTGGAAAAATTCTAGGCCGGCACCAAAATTGTGATATTCCAGTGTTCAATTCTCTTAAAACTAGGACCAGCATAGATCTCAGAATTCAATACATTCATCAACTGAAACTGCTGAAACATTCACCACACAATCCACCGTTTTGAGAAATATAAGTGATAGAGTTAAGTTATGAATCCTAAACACCAAGATATTAAACACCGCAGCAAGAATATAATCGGATCAGTACTGCAACTCAACACAAATTTAACGGAAGCTTTCTGCGTCTCTCTCTCTCTGTAAAAAGGTTTCAAAGTTGCAGCAAATGATTCATGAATGACTGGAATTCGATCTAAGAAAGCCTGATTGTTGTTACCATAACTTTGAAGTCCATCTATCATTAATCGGAATCACATCGATCAAAAGCTGGCTTGCTAATAATTTTGAATGAGAATCGGAGCAATCTATCGAGCAACACGAACCAACAAATACGCACTGCCGGCCAACAAGAATAAACCGACTCGAGGAAGAAACAGGAAATGAATTATCTGTGAAACAAACGCCAGTAGCGTACCTGAATAAAAAAAAAATCAATGTGCCTGTTGCAAATGGTGTGATCCCAGCATTGATATATGAATCTACAACTTATGCTTCCGTGTTCCAAGAAAGAAAGGGAAGTAAGTTAACTTCGAGAGCTCAGGTATTCTAACTGAGCTTCTTCAGGAGACATTTATATGGGCAATAGCTAGTCTGGCAATGGGAAGCTTAATACTAATTAGGATAGGTGCAAATCCCGGTGACGGTGGAGGTGCAAATCAATCCCGGGTGTTGCATTTCGGAAGTTACTAGTGTGGAGTGTTGGGGTTACTTGATGTCTTCTGGCCGGGAGTAGGACATGTGAGTATGTGACCACTTGCTCATGTGACGGAGTCCCCATCCCCCCATTGATTGCGTGCCAAAAAAATAAAAATTTGGAGGCTTGGAGAGGGACTGAAGATTTGTGGATACCAAATGACCAGCTTGATGTATTGATTGATAGTGTTGTGCACTGTATATTATAACGTCGATTCCATAAAATTGGTGGTATTTTATGTGGCAATTTGACATTTGCAAATTGGTTTGTTCTAATGATGGATATGCAAAGTTATTTGGAAACTTAATTAATTGAGATTGCGTTTAGTTTGTAATGTTGGATACTACTGAGTATGCTAGGATTTTAATTTCACCCCTTTTTTCCCGGATTTGGAAGTTATTTCATTTCTTTCTTTGTGTGAGGATTCATCATTTTAATAGTATTGATGTTTCACTCATACGAAGCTGGAATTTGTATGATGAGAAGTAGTGGAGAGTATAGAATGGGTTAGTTAAATAAATAAATAAAAAGTAGACAAGAAGAAGTCCCCATATATGACCAACTAATGCAACTGTTGCAAAAAATACTAGGACCAATTTGGATTTTATGGGTCTTTTAGGGGACAAATGGGCATGTTTTAATGTACCAATAGTTTTTAGCCCAAAATATATGATCATAGATATTGGTCCAATCTCTAATTTTGGTTAAAGCAAAAATTTATTGACACATTTAGAATAGAATAATTATAGGGACTCTAAAAACACCATACTTGTGGGGAAGATGTCCAAGATTAGACAATTATTAGAGAGTTGGGCCTTCCTAAGGCTTCTTTATATTGATGATTCTAAGGTGGTGGGCAAAACTAAACTTTGGAGATATACTTCATTAGGAAGAAGGAAAGTACTCTAATTTGTTTTTTTGGATGCATAGATTATATTTCACTTTTCAAGATGATTCCAGAACAATTATTTTGTTTTCATTTGGAGAGATATAAGAGCTTAAAGTTTTGGTAGTGGTTTGGGCAATAGACAACTAAAGTACTTTAGAGAACTAAGTAGCTAAATTTTGGTCAATATGGCAAAAGAAAATTCTTGTACTTAGATACTGGCCAGGGACAACAATTCCAAACAAAAGGTCCTATGAAATCTCTAGTTATGATGTCACATGTTATCTGATCTAAAGTGTCTCTCTCTTGTGTCCTTGTGAGTCACAATTTTTTTGATACAATGTAGACTTGCTTTGAAACATACTTACAAAGTCTTCTCCTCTCATTATATTCAATATTCACCAAAAGAACATGTGATAGCAATAGATTGTATCTCTCAACATTGAACAAAATGAGACATTAAAAACATTTGTAAATCATTCCCATCCCTACTGTAGGAACTTTTTTGGCTAGTACATAGTATATGGCTAGATATTCGTTTGAAAAAGAGAGGTTAATTCATTTTATTCTAAAAGAATTTCTTTGAGTTCCCGTGTAAAAGTTAGAGAATCTTAAGTCAGTCTTATCTTGTGATTCATTGAAATTTCAAAATCTTCTAATAGATGAATACTAATTTTACTTTAGTACAATATTTCAATTAAAATCCAATCAAATACTATATTTAACATGTAATTGAACTCAATATTGAAATAGAATAATTTAATTAGAGATATTCATAACTTAGATATGCTTGCACTTGGTGTTAAGAGTTGATTGAGTTAGGGATCTTGATAATGGAATTTTTTTATCACTTTTGGACAAGATTCATGTTGTTGACAATATTCCTAACATCTAGACAATGAAAACATATCCAAAGATTTGTACAATGGAATTCAAGATAGAGATATCCTTAAGTCCAACTCTATTGTCTATGTTGATTTTTTCCTTTGAACTCCTATAAATAAGTGCATCTAATACTCAATGGAATACATTGCACCATTTTAAACTAATTGAATTTCAACCAATGGGATTTAAGTATTATAAAATCTTGGAATATATGCCATTGAATATTAAATACACTTTTTTATAGGAAGTCAAAGGAAAAATATATTTGATTTTTAATATATTGTTATCAACTCATTTATATAGTTTAATCTTAGTCTTTCATATTTTCAATTATTGAATGATATAGAGTGGTCATGTCAAAAGACCAAAATATAACATAAAATTCTGAAACCCTATTATAGGTGTAATGTTGATAGATGTTTAAGTGCATACCTCAATAAAAAAAACGTTTCATCCAATGAAAAAATAATAGTGATTGATCAAAATTGAACAAAATTCATTTTTATGACAACACTACAATTGCAAAAATTTAAAATCTATTTACAACTTGTTATGCAACAAAAACATCTATTGTCAAAAGTTTATACTATTTGATTTTTCTATTGATGCATTTTGTTATCTTCCTTGAAGCTTCTTAAATGTCATTTGCTTCAACTTCTATAGATGTGCAATGGACAATTGAATAATTATGGGTCAACAAATCATGTCAATTTTTGCAAAGTTTCAACCAAAATTTCCCTAGGAATCACTTTGTTGCATTTCAGGTTGCATTAATGATCTCATTCCAAACTAGTGTGTCCTATGCCATTGCCATAGTCAAAATAAAAGGAAAAGTAATTTTCTAATTTTTTGATTCAAAAAAACTTTGAAATTCAATAACTTTCACATTGTAAGTCCAACTGCCACAAAACAAAGCTTGAATGTGCACCCCTCCTCACATAGCACTTTCTAACGGTACCAAGAACATAACCTAGGGATGCACAATTTGGAAGATCTCAACATAACAAACAAAACAAACAACCTAATTTAAGGTATGGATGTCTAATAAGAATCAATATCATAACTACTTTTAATTATATATTTTTAAAAGTGCATTGGAAAGATGTAATTTTGATACCCTTCCTATATTGTTGAGGCATTAAATTAATTTGAATTGATTTAGATGTATTGCTATAATGTTATACATAGTTATGAAATGATTTTCCTAGTGCTTATTATTTCAATGTTATTTTGAAGCATTTTTACACTAGTGAAAATATAGTCTATTTGAACTAGGGAAAAGACTTTGGGGTGATTGCATGAAACACCTATATTATTTGTTGTATTTTGCAACAAAACTTATGATTTTTTTAAAGTAATTTAAAATTAGAAAACCAATTTTTTAAAAATAAAATATATGGTCGATATATGCACCTTTAAGATGAAGGTAACTGCCAAAGGAAGTTCATTAGAAAATTCTCTAAGTAGGGGAACTATAAAAGTGACAAATCTCAAGAAAATAGATACTTCAATGTTTTAATTAATAAAAAATAGGAAAACAGTTTTCAAAAAAAATTGTTCATTTCTAGCAACTCTATGGAGATGGTAATTCTCCCCCAAAAGCACCAAAATAATTTTTTACATGTTTCGAAATGCAAGTAGAAAGAGGCTCACTTTGTGAACTTCTACACAATATATAATTAACTATTTTTAGAAATACTTTGATTGATAACTAAAAGCATACTACAAGACCATGTCTTCCAAATTTTAGCTCCAAATTCGTTTCTTTGGGTACTACCTTGTTCCAAAAAATCTCAAATTGGCAAATTTGAAATAAAATTGGGGGCTACTATTAAATTGTAAAAAAAAATTTTAAAAGTCCAAAAAAAAGCTAGGTGTATAATAGTCATAAGTACCTTGCCTATGAATTTTGAGTCATTTAGAATGTGAACACAAAAGTTATAGTCGGGAAACTATTGAGCATACAACATGTGACAAAAAATAGTACAAGTGTTTTATGCAATCACCCTTTTACAAAAACCAAATGATGAATACATCGTTGGTTCTTTTCTTAAGATCACTTCCCTGGTCTATGCAAATCGTAATTTTGTTACATATATTTTTCCTAATAGTGCATGTGATACTAACTTACCAAAATTACATTGTTTTGAATTAGTGTGAGTGGAAATAATATCATGTTATATTAGTTTATAAAATAGAAAATTTTGTGGTACCTCTAATTATCAATTTGATGCTACCCTTGCTTCACAATCCTTCACTATCCTTCATGAAGAGCGAACCACCTTGTGTCCTACTTCTTGGCCCTTCCCATATGGATACAATGTATAATATATGTATATGGTATATTGGTATAATATATATAATGAAATGGATACAAAAATGTTAGTATGTGGTTTTGTATACAGTTGGGTATAAATACAAATACAAATACAAATACAATAACAAATTCTATCCCATAGCTTTTGTACCTTTGAACTTGCTCATCCATCTTCATATATTTGATTTTTCAAATAAATTTTGGAAAAATGGGGCCTCAAACATGGGACATAATGCATCCCATGACGCTACCTCCAACACGGGAGAGTGAACATGTGAGCATAGAATTTATATTATAGACACCTTTTATGTTTACAGGTATCTATGTTGTAGGTATCTACGTTATAAATTCTTTTCATGTTGTATTGTACCTTTGTTGTAGGTACATATGTTATAAATACCTTCAAATGATTGTAGGTACCTACCTATATCTATGTTCAAGGTTCATAAGCTCACGTCTATGCACTCACACACTAACATAGTTGTCCCCTACACACTATTAGGACAAATCAGTGTGGTGTTACCCCCCTTGAAATGCAGATTTTAGTATTAAAGTTTGATGGGCTTCTCAATAACATTAAAAATACCTTGAACCAATTGTGCGGGAATATGAAAAAAATTGTACTTTGTGGCTATTTTGTAACTTGCAGATCTGGGGGCATAGTAGCTTTAAATTTGCGAAACTTGCGGGAGTGAACAGTGTACTCGGCAAGCTCCACTCAAACATTGTCACACACAGGACTGATGGATGCATTTGTAGCACAACTTGACGTGCACAAAAGTTAGCATCTACTGGTATCCCCCAAGAGTGGGCACGCTGTAAGCATTGCAAATCGATCGATCAATCACCACCATCTGCTCGGCATACAAATATCCAGCATGAAGTTGTACAACCGAGAGTCACACTCTAAAATATCCGTTGCCAATTGCACATCTATCCAATGCTGCCAATCCCAAGTTCAAACAAGTTTTCTTTGTCGTTGCAGATTCGAAGAAGCTTGATTTACTACTTTTGTCTCAGGACAGTAATAATGAAATTTTAGTGTTTGCAGCACTAAATATGAACCCTAACACTAATTAAATGGCAACAACATTGGTAATGTTACCAGCACTAAATGGCAACAGGAACACTAGTTGTCAACTAAACTTCCACCAAAAAAACTAAATCAAAGTTGAGATGGTTTGCCTTCAATTAGTATCCAACATGAATATCAATTGTTAGCTAAATTTCCACCAAATAAATTGAATGGTTCACTTTGCACTAAATTAATATCCAACATGAACATCAAATATTGTTAGTTAGATTTCCACCAAAAAGAAATAAATTAGAATCGAGATGGTTCACCTTGCACAAAATTAGTATCCAACATGAACACTAATTGTCAACTAAATGAGAATTAAAGTGAATTACATGATAGGATAAATAACACTATAGGTACTATAACACTTAAATTTCATTATTAGTGTAGTAGGACAAACTTGGAAAAAGTTTGGAACTATGTGCAACTAATGTACCTAAAATGGTGCTAAATTTAAGGAAAGTCCAGAAATGACATTTGAATATTGTATTCAAATATATGAATACATGAATTGGTAGATTTTCAAAATTTGTGCCCTCATTTCAATATCCTTATGTTGAACACTCAATAAAGAACATCTATTAATTACCTAAATTTACTATGGGAGGCATCTAGGTACACACTTGGTTTTGAGTGAACCTATCTTATTTCACATCCTTTCAAATGAAATTTTTTTTTTGACTCTGCATAGGTGAGCAATTTGCACAAGTGACTATATCAAATTTCCTAAGTTTCAAAATCATACATTGTTAACCCAAGAATGATGCCAAAGCCATTTGGTGGCACTTGGATGACTTCAAAAAAGTGTTAATTCATAATCACAAAGTATTTCTCATCCAATTCTTGTATTGGGATTTGCTTGAACGGAAGTTGCCTAGATGGTGTCGAAAATTGCCTCATTGAGGTGTTAATTTTAAGAGTTTTTTAAACAAGAAGATGCTCTAAAAGTATACCACAAAAAAATTGTCATTTTAGTGTATTTGAGCAACTTGAATCTCTACACTATATTATAAACCTATGGTGAAATTTTCAGATATATTAAGTTTATTTTGTATTCTATATGATCCTTTTTTCTCTTTTTCTTCATAAATTCACAATAATTTCAAATTTTCACAAAAAACATCTGAAATTTTGAAGGCTTCAAGAGGATGTGTGATTTTATCTCTAGGGGAAAAAATATATACATTCATATGAAGTTGCAAAATGGGAGCATATAGAGTTAATTCTCATTTAATGGTATACATCATTGAAGTTATAAGGATATTTCTGAGAATATACAATACAAGTAGAACCTCTCTTAGTGCAATCTCTCTTAGAACATATATGCAATAAGAGAGTTGAAGAAAGTAGGTGAGTCTGCTCGTGGATCAAGATGGAAAACTACTTTCGCCTCTCCAAATACATAAACTTCTCTTATTGCATAGTCCCAACACCATGCATTAAGAAAGGTTCTACCAATAATACCATAGAAGTTATTAAATACCATAGAAATAACCTCAATGACATACAATATACAATAACCTCATTGATATAATTATGTCCCATTAAACATGACTGTAAATATAGAAAAATTAGAACTTAAGTAGAGACACTCAAATGCACCAAATGCCTAAAAGTGCCACTTCAACAAAAGTTCTCATTGTGTACATCTCCTACATGAATATATACCTACCATTGAAGAAATGATTTTGAAACATGTACCAAAAAAACTTTGATTCTTCATAACTTTTGTATACAACAACCAAATGATGCATTCTTTGGTGCATTGAAATCTCCTTTCATTTGCCAACTAGAATATAATCCTTTTTTTATTAGTCTAATAATAAAAAATATGCACAACAGAAATACAATTAAATAGAATATGAGTAAAGATCACTCGTAATCAACCATTTAATTAAAATAAAATAAACAACAACTAGCAAGTACCCTGATATCACTGGTTCAATTTGGAGGGAAGTGCCCTGAGACTGAGGGATAAATCGCTCAAAAAAACACGCTGCTCAAGATATCTCTGAAATTTTAACATGTGATACGGACATCTGTTTTCATACAGAAAAAAGGGAATGACATATGTAAGCTATTACAACTCACAACGCCCAAAATAGTAAAAATCACACACTTTACAAATGACTCTTTACAACACTTGTTTTCTTAGTCTCTTCCTTGAAAATACAATACCAATCGCCCTCTAATTCTTAAATTTTATTTCTAATGTTGCCCTTGTCTTTACTTGTGAACAGCCTGGCCCAAATTTTAAAAACATAAATAGAAGCTTGAGCACCACAACCCCATCAGCTCGAGACCATTTTTGCAGAATCTTTTGTCATAGAGAATATTCCCACGCTTCTTTGAGGATGTTCTTTGCTAGAACTGCTGCTGTACAGTATATAAGTCAAGCAGCTGCCAAAACAGTAAAAGGATGAAAAAACTACATTTTCCCTTATGTACCTGCTGATTCAAAATCATCCCGACGCCAATTCTTGGTGTCGTTGGCGTTGCAGGGCTAAGTCATTGTTTTGAATTGCTGCCTGATCCTGAGATACCTACCTATTTTGGTTCATGCACTGATTGAAATTCCAATTCTCTTCGCAGTAAAGGTTGACAGCAGTTTGCGTCCTCGCCATAAATCTGCAGAGCGTTTCATTAATCTTTGAATGTAATCTAGGATGCAGCTCCCTGAAGCATCTCCACTATCAAAGTCTTGATGTCCCTGCAGAACCCAAGCACCATAAAATCAGATATCGTGTATTATCAAGATAAGAGGAGCTTCATCGCACAATTGCAACCATTTCATTGTGATACCCCAACTTTAGGCTGCGCCCCTTCAACCTCAACTCGAAAGTTGGTTCAGGGTAGGCTACAAATTGATGGTGGATGACCCTTGCAAGTTTGAGAACTTACTTCCTATCCTGCGCAGGTCTTGGAAAAGGAATTCGAAGTTTTACTGGTTTTCCATCATGACCAGCCTGTATCGGAGATATCAAGAGTGGCAACCTCATAAATAACATTGGAAATCCACAAACTCAGAAAGTGAAGTACAAAATGCAAGTCGTCAATGAATTTTCAAAAAGACCTTTGAAGTAAGCTTACCTCAATATTGAAGCCTAGGCGATCCACTTGCAGGATCTTTGCATAAGCAATCTGCACTTGGTAAGAAAACAGAATCATGAAAAGAGGCGCAGCGGGAATGGTCCAAAAATGAACCATTTGGACAAGACAGAAAACCCGATTTTCTTCCATGAAAATAGATGGTTAGTTGCTACCTTCACTCCTAGTGACGTTTCCGCAATTGCCTTAGTTTGGTCTGCATGGTCTCGGTTCATATGTCCCTGCACACAATTTAACAAAAACACTTTGAAGACAATGTTGAGGTAAGCATGTGAAAGAAAAGCTAAGCATGTAAGAGTTTGAACACCATGAACATCCTTAAGGTTTGAGCACTGTCGTCTGTACCGCAATGGGTGCAGTGAACTGTGCTACAGGATCAACAGCTCCAGCGAGATATTCTTCCCCATCAAGTTCTGCGAGATTCAGAAAAAATATTGAGGTCTTTCAAATGGAAGTCCCAAAAGAACATTTCTGATAATTTTATGATAAAATCTTAACAGCCGCCTTATTCAATTCCAAAGCCAACACCATTTCGACATTGTAATGCAGCTAGAGAGAACACATTCCAGGTTTTTGTCTCCACCTCCAAATGCAACAAAAGCTGTGGCCGATCCAGCAAGAAATCGTATCTTCTTGGGTGTTATTCGGAAAAACCTAAAATCTCCAAAGTCTACCTGTCAACAAGCAATCAACGCTGTGGATTCATAATATGGTACATGCAGACATATTACATATCGAATACCTTGGGAGTTCAACAAGAGGTTACCAATATTTAATTTATTTCTAAAATCCAATTTCAACAAGAAATTTCAAAATAATTCAAAGTAGATTGATCAATTTTCTCCTAAAATATTCAAAGTTGGCCCTTACCCAGAAGGCATCTGGATGCTTCCTCAAGTATACTGATCGTACACTTTCCGATTCAGCATCAGAGATCTGCACAATATTTCGATTTTCTCAGTGGAGTTCCTTAATCCAAAAATCCTCTGAATAATATCATCACGAATGAGCTGTCTGCAGGGACTCACTGTTTCTGCTTCGCCTATAATGGTGACGACAGTATCGCTTATGTCGCTTGCATCCCTAGCAACAAGCAATGAGCATTTTGAATTTGTTTCCAGATCCTGTACATACACACAATACAGTGAGTTGCATCTTACTGCCAATGCACAAGGACAAGTCAATATTGTAGTTCTATGTTTTCTGAAATGAAAATCTTCTATTGCTGTAAGCACATAGTAAAAGCTCTAAAACACCTCTTTCTCCTCGAAACTCCAGCCAAAGACAAAGACGAAGGACAAAAATCTATTCAACGCAATACGACTCAAAAGCATGCATGGGGTAATCAGAAATAACCTTAGTGTGAGGGGAGAGAGAACTGATCGATAAGATAGGACGGCCACTGTCGTCGGTCGCATACAAAACCATCGACCCTAGAGGAAACCCATCATATTTCTGCGAACATCCCTCAACGTTGAACAACAACAATTGATGATAACAAGCTGATAAAAATCCGCAAAGAAGTAGGAGTCATTTTACCTCATTATCTCATTCCACCAATAAGTCCTTCAATAGTACAGGTACAGGCATTGTGCTTCTAACATTGTAATAAAAGCTACAGGGAATATACAGGCGTCCACCTCCTCAATATCTTCTCAATATCTTGGATGATAAATTTCATGCAAAATTGCTCAATAAGAATATACACTTAGTGCTCAGTATTCAAATGTCCTGTGCCTATTTACCGAATTCGGTGCTGGAGCCAAATTGGATTGGAGAAAATAAAATGAAGAGTCCATTTATTCTGGCGCCCACAAAGCAGTATATATACTCCCTTGGTATCAGGAGTGCAGGGCTAAGGCCATCAATATGTTTCAAAAAACGCCTTTTTTGAAGAGTCGAATAATTCATCCTCTTTTGCGTGGAAATGAGCACACCTGAGAGATGGTAGACAGAGTTGCAGCCGAGCTAGTTGCTACAAGCGTGCGGGATTCGTCCACTTTTGACAATCGTGCAGCCTCTTTCTGCACCACGGTACGGTTTGAGTGAAAACAACATCTCACGAATTGGACTAGATCGATTGCAAACGATTAACCCCTAAAAGACCAAGGATCCATGGTTTTAAAATGACCAGTTCATTGCTCCTAGTGTGAAAAACATAATTCAAGTAGGTTAACACAATATGTCACCAGGACAGTGGAGAAAATTGCATGTTTAAGTCAAAAAATAAACAACTCAGGACAAAGGAAGTCCCCTTATGACCTATTCAAAACTTCAAAATGACTAAGAGGCAAAATTTTGGACCTATAAGTCCTTTAAGGCCGCTGTGCTTATGTATAACAATCTTACTTGATGGGCCCGAACTTCTTCCCACCACCTCGTCTCCTCGTCGAGTTTCTCGTTCGGCATGGTCTGCCAAATGCAAACACTGCTCTCTCGTCAACTATCCCAGCAATCATTTCTTGCATACAAGTGATGATAATAAATCAAACATCCCTGCCACAGAATAGCTCAACGATTGTGAAGTAGGCACCACCGAGTGGGAGGGTGGTGGTTCATTACGATGACATATCCAGACTCGATTTCCGTTCAAATGGCAACACTTACGTTCACAAAATAAACCTATTTTTCAGAACTTCAACTGACAAAACGGACACATTTCATGATCCTAAAAGGTCAGATATCTCTTGTTAACCCTAAATGCCTAGAAGGCCCTGCTGGAGCTTCTCAAGTCATAAATAATAACAATTTCATAGAGCTGAGACCTTTATAAAAAAAATTCATTTCTCTCCTGGGGTTTTCCAATCAAATAAGTAAAAAAAATTAATTGAAACATGAAACCTGTAAAAACAATTCAAAAAATGCCTATCACGAAATCCAGGAGATATGGTTACGGTTATTCCTTCTAAGCGTGTCAAGATGCATATTTCTACGTATGTTATTCTAAAATATCTTCATCTTCTCATTCGAATCAACTAAACTTAAAAATAGATTTGAACTTCAATTTTGAAGTAATGGCAAAAATTCAATGAGTAAGTCCATTGACAGAAACGTCACTTTCATTTTGCCATAATCTGTAAACTCCATGACTCGAAATTCCGCAACCTACACACAAAACTCGCATTCCTATTCGAATTTCCATGGTGACAAACAATTCCGAAGGACGACAATCCAGAATTCCATCCCAAAACAAGAAAAGTCGCAAGAATTTCACATCACCGGAATTGCAACTACAACAATCACCAAATGCAATTTGCAAGCCGACCTGGGAAGCAGGTCCTGAGGAAGAAGCCATCACAGTAAACTGGCGCATCCACGGGCCACCATTATTCCGAGGTTGCAAGCTTTGAGGACAGAGTGGCCTTCGCAATTGGCAGCCACGACGGTTTGATGCGGCGACAATTTTGCACAGTTTGGTCACGAGTGACGGAGCTGCGAGAGGGTGAGGGCATGTGGAGAGCGGCACTGCCATTCGGAGCGCCATTGCCACTGCAGCTATTGTTGCGTGAGGGAGACAATCTTTCGCGACAAGCGAAGAAAAGCAAAGGAAGCGCGGCAGGGCCTTATCACCGTAGTGTTGGCATTTCCACGGTCGTACGTAGAGTAAGCTTGCCAATCACCGCACAGACAAAATTCAAATCCTTCTCCATATAAATGTAGAGACTTGCATGTTTTGAAATTTGGCGTCCAGATTCATCTCCAGAATTGACGATTTGAGAAAAATCATTATAAGGTGCTATTTGGAAGCATACTTTGGAATTAAAATGCAAATAGAAGTTGTAGATTTTGTTTTGTAGATTCCATCCATACGGTTAGATTCACCAATGTTATCACCAATCTTTTTTTATAAATTTTGAAAGAGAAATTCCAAAATTCCTTCAAAATTCGATTGCAAGTAAAATATTATCATTTTTTGAGTAAAATTTGTTGGAATGGATTTGAAATAAGATTCTCTTCACATGGTGATTTAAAAAAATTTTGTGTTCTTCCTATCTATGACCTCATTTTGGCTAATCTAATTTTGAACTAAAGTCAATGCAATTTGACCACTTGACATACTTGCACATTTGTAATTTTAGAAAAATATGAACTCTATTAACATCAAATCCAACCATTAGATAGGACAAAAACTTGATAATGTATCTTCACAAATTAAAATAACTTTCATCCAAGTAGCTGGGAGGATGAAATTGAAGTTTCAATTTGTTCATCATCTAGAAAATGGACATCAAAGCGTTTAGGGGTTAACCCTGAGCGTCATAGAGAGAACAACATAAGTGGAGCTTTTTTTGGTTGGATTTAGAAAATCCAGAATAATTTGAGAACTACTTCGTTGCTAAAGTTTTCAAGGTTGAGATTTGAAGCGAACATACTGATGAAGACAAGTCTGCAATTTATAAGAGAATCCACCATGCGGATTTTAGGATTATAATATTTGATGAACTTTGTATTCCATAAATCTTATTTTCTCAGTGTCCAAAAAACATCTGCTTCGACGCACAGGGGTTAAGTGTCATGTTAAGATTCACCTTTCAAAAATGGAATGCAAAAAGATTTCTTCCTACAATTTTTATTGCAATTTAAAGGCAATGAAGCTACAATCTAGTTTAAAATTCCTTACAACCTTTCACCACATAGTGTACAGTCACTGGGTGGTGATACAAAATTTTGTTCCCATTGCAATTGAATTGGTAATTGAATTGTGTAGTTAGTGTAAAGTAAATGGCAAGATTTGTTGTCTAGTTCTTGGATGTGTGTGGTAAATGGAAAGTATACTCTAGTGCTTGGTATTGACATATCACCGATTTGAGAAATTTTTGTAAGAGTGTCATGAGCTTCAAGATGAACTAGTGTGCCCTGTGCCATTGCCACAAAATAATAAAATAAAAGTTAAACTCATTTTCTAATCTTTTAATTCATAAAAAATTTAAAATTCAATATCTTTTTTGTGGTGAGTTGGAACACTATAAAACAAAATTTGTGCACCCCTCCTCATAGAAAGCTTTCTAAGGGGACCAAGAATGCAATCGGGGGATGCACAGTTCCAAAGATCTCACCATAACAAACAAAACAAAATAAACAATCTAATTTAACCGATATAGACTAGTGTATGTTGTGCCATTGCCACAATGAAAATAAAAGTAAAAGTAATTTTTAATTCAAAAATAACTCAAAATCCATAATGTTTATATCGGAGGTCTAAATAACAAAGCCTGTCCACCCCTCCATACAATGGTCTTTCTGACAATATTAACCTCTAACTACCCAACCGACCATATATGGTCAATCTAAAATTTCAGGCTCATTTGGAGATGGGTAGTTAAATTCTTGTGACTAGTTAAAAAAAATTTACAAGGAGTCTCAAAGGTTAACTACTGAAATTTTTTATTTTTTACAAAAAAAAAAGGTAAATACTTGATTTTTGAGAGGTCCTCTAAGGCATATATGTATCTTAGTGAAAGAGTAAAGCTTGACAATTTCACTTGATTTGATATCTAAAAAATTATATCCATCCATTTGCTTTGAAAATGGTCCCAATGGAAAGAGTAAAGTGTTTTCATGATACATGCCATTGAAAATTTAAACATGCAAATGTTGATTTGGAGTTGATTGCAATTTCTACTTATAAAAAAAATTGCATTTCAACAATCGCAAGGTGGATTGTGTAATGAATTTGATAGCTCTTCATTTGAACTGAAGGTTTTTGGAAGTGCATTTTAGCACGATAACACAATTTTTAGTTGGTCATGTAACTTCCAATCCCCAAAAAATCTTATATGCAAATTTCTCAAACATTATAGGGAGGGGCAACATACTAAAAATAAAAAATGTATATTTCTCTTGTTATAATCTCACAACTACTATGTAATTTTGCTCTCAAAATTGGTAGGTATACTAATAAGCAAGCTCTTTAGACATCCATACAATTAGATTTTTTTTTTAAATTCCATTGGGGATAATTATAAGCCTATGCTCTTTTTTCATAGTCAAAACACACTTGGAAAGGCTTGGGCATTTAGGGTTTAAGAATGCAACTAGAGGACACACAGTCTAGAAGATCTCATTGTAACAAACTAACAAAACAAATAAACAACTTCATTTGAAGTATAGAAGGTATAGACAGTGTGCCTTGTACCTTGTGCCATTGCCATGGTATAACAAAATTAAAATTAAATTCTAATTTTTTAATTCATACAAAATTTGAAATTCAATAACTTTCACATTGTGGGTCCCAATCCACAAAACAAAGCCCATGCACCTCTCTTTGTGGAGAGCTCTCCAACGGTACCAAGAATGTGATCGAGAGATGCACGGTTCCAGAGATCCCACTATAACATATATAAACAAACTATGTTAAGGTATAATAACAAGTGTGCCCTATGCCATTGTCATATTAAAAAAGAAGTAAAATTTTATTTTATTTTTTCTAATTTTATTTTTTTATCTTTGAAATTCAATATCTTTTCTACTATGAGCCAGAATGCCATGAAATAATGGAGGAGTGAAAGGGTTTGTTGTGGTGTTAGAGGTAGGGTTGTTATTTTGTGAGCTTGTGAGCCCGTAAGTATACAACTTTTTCAAGATTCCATCTAAAAATTTTGGCTAAAATTTCCTATTTTTAATAAATTTTATTTATACCTATTACCATGGACCTATTACCGTGGTCCCTTGAAGAACCTTGATGTGCCATTCATTGGACTTCACTAGATTTTAAGAAGAAAAAAATTGATGATTAATTAGGATTCTTTTGAAATCAAATATGGTTGTTCCATTGAAAATTAGTTTTTTACAATCACTTCCTTCTTGCTGCTTGGTACCCCTCAACGTTGAGGGGAGCCCCCCATTGTAAAAAGCGAAAAAAGAAAATTGCTGGAACATCCCAGGAACTGGGCGCACATCTAAGCTTTTCCAAGCTAACCCATTTGCTTCACAGGAATAGATTATGTTTCTTATGCTTGTCTATATTATGTTTATACACTGCTTGTATCCTTATCATTGTGCAATCTAATTCAAAGTCCTCTCAACATCCATATTGTACTTATGCTTAGGACATTAATAGTCATAAGCTTAAGAGCATGCATAATATACATATACTATATTTGCTAAGGCAAAAGTAAATATAGAGTACACATAATAACATTTCAGCCATTCAAATATTTTTGACAAGGCAAAAAAAGATCAAAAAATCTAGTGTCAATTGTCTACCAACCACTCATGGTTTGTTTTGCAAGGCAAAAAATAGACAGAGTATAGAAAGTATAGCCAACTCCTAAGCATTATCTTTAACAACACCATAATAGTCACAAAACTTCAAGAAGGAGGAAAGTCAAGAGTTATGACCCTTTCCAATATTGTATAATGCAAAGATTCTACAACATATAGCAAGAGTGGAATTATAAAGGATAAGCATAACCGTCTAAAGTCTAGTATTCTTCCATGAGGGTGTAGACCTCACCTGCACCCATACAAACCAACCAACACGTAGTGGATTAAAATGCGTATGTCAGGTGTTTGCAGCCTACACCACTTGTTATCGTTTTCGCACGTAAAAGAACAAGACAAAACAACAGCTATGTTAATCCTCAATCATTTCAAGAGACCAGAACCTAAACATTTGCAGAAATAGTTTGAGAAGAGGAAGTAGCCATGGAAAGAGCCTTGATGCACCAAACCAGAGCCTCAATAACAACAGCAAACCCCTAATGCACCACTGCCCTACTTGTGTGTAGATGCCTCTATTGCTCAATCACAAGTGCTACAGCAGGTTCAACTACAATGGAGGAGAATAAAGGTCTTCTTCCAAAATAGATAGTACCTTAATTGTTTATTTTAAAAAACAAAACACCGAAACTAATGCAAGGCATTTAATCTCTCACGAAAATACTAAGTTATTTACAAACAAGTATGGTCTCATAAAGTGACTAGTACTACAAAAGTAGCATCCGCCTCACGAAAATACTAAGTTATTTACAAACAAGGAGTTGGTTAGCCACAAGGGACATTCCAAGTCCAATTTATTGCTATAATTGATTCATAAAGGTAGGAAGGCCCAAGAAGAAATGTCAGTTAATGTAGCCTCCATTTTATAATCAATGTATCAACCTCCATTACCTAGTATGGTCTCATATCCAAATGACCATGGTACTATGAGTAAATGACCATCTCAGTTCAACTACTCTTATTAACCATTGCATTATTCTAGGCAAATATATATTCCAAGGGGCTACCCAAAATTTGTAGTACTAGTCACTTTATGAGACCATACTTGTTTGTAAATAACTTAGTATTTTCGTGAGAGATTAAATGCCTTGCATTAGTTTCGGACACTATACAACTTCCCTTAAGCCATCATGTGTGCATTGAAAGTGACAACCCAACCATATGCTAGTACAATAACTTATGTTCCTCCTAGATCATTCACAATCCGAATTGGGAGGGGGGTTGGGAAATTTCAGCTCTAGAATTTGGATTTCATTCTCCTAACTAACTGGCGAACAGGACATTAGAATCCCTTAGCTTCATTAAGACCATTGCTTGATTAAGCAATAAAATTTGAAGATTCAACTCAAAATATGTATCATGTATCCAAAACTTAAAGAAGTAGCTAGAAAAAAAAAAAAAAAAAAAAAAAAATTGAAAATAATTTTCCGTGGGTGGGTGGCTCCCCTCGGCACTGAGAGGTAGCAAGTAACAAGAGGGGAGTGATCAATCAAACAACAATTTGATCAAGACAAAAGAATTCGATCTCTAGGAGGTCCCACAAGAAGACAATGATCAACTAATCAACATTTGGGTGTAACTAACTTCATTCCTGACACAAATAATTCCTATCAACCAAATATTTTCTTAAAATCTTAACAATCTTAATAGTGTTTTTCATAAATGTTAACAAGTCTAATTATCAACACAATAAACATAAGCAAAGATCCATGCTACTATAAGATAGTGATCAACAAAAATGAAACTTAGTGTGGCATGTAATGAAATCTTATCAACAATTTTTTTCTAAAATCTAAACAAATTCAATAATAGCACATTGAGAAAAAATTATTGGTGTGTTCCTATGACTTCGGGAGGGTCCATGTTCTTACAGGACAATGATCAACCAATATTCTAAACAAACTCCCTTCCATCTCCATTCATCTTTCACATCAATTGGATTCTTTATCTTCATAATGTATACTTGTAGATAAGATTCAAAATTATAATTTTTATCTGAAATCTATATATCTATGGTAATAGGTCCATGGTAATAGGTCCATGGTAGTAGGTACTAAAATTTACTAAAAATAAGAAATTTTGATCCAAATTTTAAGATGGAAACTATTTTTTGAAATATTAATAAGTTTCTAATACTTTTTCAAATTTCTGAGCTCAATGCTCACATAATCTTTGTTCAACACTCATAGGCTCATGCTCACAAGCTCACAAAATAGTATCGTTGGTTAGAGGTTGCATTCTTGATACAAATAGAAAGCTTTATGCACAGAAGAGTGCAAGGGCTTTGTTTTGTAGTGTTTGGACATGCAATGTGAAAGTTATATTTTTTCTAAAATAATGTTTTTTTTCATTTAAAAATAATTAAAAAATTCATAACTTTCACACCATAAGTCTAAACGCCACGAAACAAAATTCGTACATCCCTCTTCACGGAAAGCTTTCCATTACCAAGAATGCAGCCAAAGAACTCATAGTTCCTTCAATTTCAACATATCAAGCTAAACTAAACTAAACCAACTAATTAACTAATTTAAGGTGTAGACTAGTATGCCATGTGTTGTTGCCATAACCAAAATAAAAATAAAAATAATTTTCTAATTTTTTCTCTCATTCTTTTTGTTTTTTATTTTTTTCTAATAGAAAACTTTATGCATGAAAGATTGCAAGAGTTTTATTGCGGTGTGACACATTGTGTTCTTGATACAAATAGAAAGCTTTGTGCACTAAGGAGTGCAAGGGCTTTGTTTTGTGGGGTTTACACATGTGATGTGAAAGTTATGGTTTTTCCATAATAAAAGATAATTTAATTCAATTTTTTTATTCTTAAGAACTTTGAAATTCAATAACTTTTACACCATAGGTCCAAATGCCAAGAAACAAAGTCCTTGCACCCCTCCTTGCAAAGAACTTTCCAATGGTACCAAGAACGTTGTTGGATGCTTCATGGTTCCTTAGATTTTAGCATATCAAATAAACAAAACAAAACAAATAAACAATTAAATTTATTGTATAGATAGATTATGTATCCACCATGTCCAATTCAAAATGTAAAAAAAGCTCGTCAAATCTAAGGTAGGAGGCTCAAAAACCACTTGGGCATTAAGAATTGTCCCTATAATTAGCTTTGAAATGGATATGAGGTGGTCTTTAAATTGACCACTTTAGTCATTGAATGGATCGAAGAAAAAAATATTATTTTCTGCAAAAGCCAATCATTCTCCTTGCTTTCCCCATGTCTCTTTACAAGTTGTAAGTGAATGATTTATGGAAGAGCTAGGGTCATAAATAGGTGCCTACAACACAACTCATTTAAAAATTCACAAATAATTCAATAATGCTTTGAAAAATATGAAATCACTTGTGTTACATTCCACATCTATTTCTCTTTGCTTGAAAAATGAGCTAAAAATATTTCCATCCAAAGAAACACATGAAAAAAGTGGACTAGCCCTTAAATGAGTGTAATTTTTAGCCTCCTACCTTAATATGTGCATTGTTTTCCAAATCCTCAAATTCAAATTAATGAGCACTTTTACAGTGTTGTATGCTCTTTGAGTGAATAATATCCAATTATATAGTACAATGTATTCACCTAGAGTAAACTTGCCATTTACTGCACAAATCCCCAAACCACATAACAACCGTTGCCATTTACAATACGCTAATTGCACTAAGCAACTACCAATTCAATTGCCATGGGAACAAAATTTTGTATCTCCACCCAATGACCGCATAGTCTATGGTGAAGGATTGCAAGGAATTTTTAGCTAGATTTTAGCTTCATCGCCTTGAGATTGCAATAAAATTTTTAGAAAGAAATCTTTTTGCACTCTTTTTTTTGAAGGTGAATCTTAACATGGCATTGAATGATTGTGTCAAATTTCAAAACATGCAAGTCTCCATATTTATGTGGAGAAGGATTTGAATTTTGTCTGTGTGGTGATTGGCAAGTTTACTGTATCAGAAAGAAAAAGTAGTGTCTTTGCAGTCAACAGAGATGCTGATGATTCCACAAGTGCAAACCCCGCCACAAGTGAACAAGAAAGAATATGAACAATCACATGTCCTAATTATTCTACATCATCTGAGTACATTTCTTTTCCTTTCTATACTTTATACTATCTACCCTTTCTACACACTATAATTTACATCTTATACTTTCAAACCTCTTTACTGTAACCCTTTCTAAAATGACATTCGAGAATACCTTCTACACTCATTGCCATACTATCATTGACTGCACCACGCTTGTCACGCATTCAAACCATATAACATTGAAAAAGTTGGGCTTCTACTGTCAGAAAAGCTACAGTAGAAGAATTATGTTGTCCCCAATTTTTAAGAAATTTGCAAATTGCAGAGGAGCTGAAAGTTAAAATAACTTAGTGCTGGGAAGGAAACCGAGAAGAATCCTTGGTGTAACTTAAGCTTAGTACGTTGAAGAAAGTCGGAAGAATCATTTTGTGTCCTATTTTGAAAACAAATGTGCAAATCACGTATGGTTTAGTCGCTTGAGGAAAGCTAGAAGAATTGTATTATGCCTACTTTGGAAACAAAATTGCAAAAATCCTCATTGAAATGTAATGTACAAGTCGAACCTCCCTTAGTGCATGGTGTCAGGACTATGCACTAAGGGAGGTTCATGCATTTAGAGAAGCCATGAGGCCACTTGTCTATTCATCTTTAATCATGGGCATGGGCCACCTACTATTTACAAACTCTCTTAATGCATATTATGCACCAATGGAGGGTGCACTAAGAGAGGTTTTACCTATATACCTTTGTCAAGAAATTCATGATTTTTGAAAATGAATTGCAGTTATTTATTAACAAATATGAAATACTATACATTTCATTCAAAATACTATCACTAGTAGAAAACAATGTTCTACACAACAAAAACTAGTTGACATCTTTTAAACACTACATTGACTAGAACACATATTTTTGAAAACTATGTTGCAGTCAATGCCCATTTTCTATTTTTTGACACTAAAACCAAAAAAATGTCAGCTAATTTTTGTTGATTGAAACACAATTTTCTACTAGTGTATGCAAATTTTATGTTATTTTAAAATTATTTTATTAGCAATTCAATACAGTAATAAAACAAAATTGATCCCAACTTGCTTTTCAATTTTATGATAACACACTCAATGTATTGTAATTGATAATTTCAAAGCAATTTCAAGCCAACTGTAACAGATAGTAATAAGGTAAACCTACCCATGACAAGCATCTAGGAAATTACCCATTAGAGTCTTACATCAATCCATGAGAGACTTTATGTAATTAATATGATTAAGACTACATTAGGTTGGTTACTAACCAAAATCAATGGCTTGGGTGATGGTGATAGAGTTATTAGTGCTTGTTTTAGGAACTTCTAGCTTTTAGTGTAAATTCCTCAAAGCAAGTGATTTTTTTAATTCTTCATGTTTTGGCCATGTTAGGAAATATTGTACCCATGTTAGGAAATATTCTAATTGTTTTAGGTGGTAGGATGGCCATCATGCATACACTTTTTGTTGGTTTTGGAATAGTCTACAAATTCTTTTGGGTCAATTGGTAATCACACTTCAAAAATTCATAAGAAATTCATACTTTGTCAAAAAAATAAAATTTCAATTGCTCTCTTCTTTTCTCAAAGATGTCTTTGTATGGAAAAAACTGAGTTTTTTTGCTAATTGTAACAAGGCAAAAAAATCATTCTGCTTGTCATAGGCAAGTTTACCTTATATGAAAGCTAGTCAAGCCTCAAGCTCATTCAAATAAATAATTTCATCATAGGTGGCCCCTTTTGTGAGCATCCCAGTAAGCTTTAGTTTGAGTTTGGTAAATTAAAGGGCCTAAAGTTATTTTGGGATACATGGCGGAGCATGTGAAGCTCTTACATTGTTGTTGTTCACCCTTGCTCACCCTCTTTCATCTTACTTAAGTTACCCCCTAAGGGCTCCGATGTCAACTTTCACAATAACAAATAGATTGAAACTCAAGTTTCATCCTCGTTATTGTTTGGATGAAAGTCATTATAATTTGTAGAGATACTTTATCAAGTTGTTGTCCTATCTAATGGTAGGATTTGGTATTACTAGATTACATATTCTTTTAAATTCATAAATGTGTAAGTATGTCAAGTAGTTGACCAGGCCAAAATTGTATTGATTCTAGTTCAAAACTAGATTATTTTGCAAAAATGAGGTCATAGATTTGAAAAACACAAAAATTTAAAAAAACTCCATGTTTCAAATTAAGAAAACCTTATTTCAAATCCATTCCAACAAGTATTACTCAAAAATGATGAAATTTTGCTTGTAATCCAATTTAGAATGGATTTTGAAATTTTCCTTTCAAAATTTATAAAAAAAATATTGGTAATAGCATTGGTGAATCTAACCGTATGGATGGAATTTGAAACTCACAATCTACAACTTTTATTTGTATATCCATTCCAAAATATTCTTCCAAATAACACTTTATAATGATTGTTCTCAAATCTTCAATTATAGAGAAGACTTTGGATGTTCAAGGGTTAAAAGGTAGGAAGCTTGTAATAGTGAAAATTCTATTATATTCACTTCTACTCAAACACATTAGATTTGTTCTTTCCTAGTACTAGCAAAATTCTATTAGATTTACTACTACAAAATGATAAACTAAAGAACTTAGGGTCTTGGGCCAAGGATTTTAGCCTTGTTGAGAGTTTTCCCCCTTAGATTTTAAAAACACAAGTAGCTAGATGGATCCATTTTATGGTATGAGGATCACTATTTAAGAGAAAATTCAAAATATGTAATGAAAGAGACCCAAGATTTTTTTTTAATTTGGAAGAGATAGAAGAATCACCTCCAAATATCTAGCCCTTGAAAGTTAATGGAGTGGAAGCTCCTAGATACCTTCTAGAAAGGTTAAAAAAGGGCTCCCAAATCCTAATCATCATTTCCAAATTTGGACCAAATAAGAGACATACACCTAATACCAAGTTGTCCTTTACTATCTTTTCATAGAAAGGTTCTTAAATGGCAACCTATCTTGATGGAACAAGTCATTGCAAGAATCATTTGTACTATTTGTTGCATTTTACTAATGTTGGAAATTGAAACTATCATTATTGAACTTACTATTACTACATTTGAGTATTGTTTCCTAATTGAGTTGGATTACCTAACTCGTTCATTTGTTCCTTGATTTCTTGTAGTTTAGGCACGTATCTCCATTCCATTTGTCCATACAAATGAATGAAATTTCCTTTTCATCTTTCTTCTTTTCTAGGATTATATATGTGGTGAGCCCAATTGAAGACTTCATAGCACTTAGAATTGTGCTTTAGTACTAAGGTAGACCAACCTATTACCACCCTGATTCACAATCTGAGTATATTAGGACCAACTCTAGGAGGGTCACATATTTTTCAGAGGTCTCCGTATGTTTCAAGAATCAAACCTAAGTGGAAGTATAATTTTCCAATAAAAATTCTAATTTCTATGAATTTCTAAAGTGGTCTGCCCTAAATTACAAAACCACCATTAGACTAGAGTCATAAATGTCCTATCTTAAACCTATAACCACCATTACATATACCTATTAACACTAGAGTATCCACCAATCAAAGGTTGACACGTTACCCAAGTTGAAATTAATGCCCTAAAATTGTCAGAATAATGAATGGATTTGGGCAAGTTTTATGGTGGAGATGGGGCCAAAAATAGGATGGCGGTTATAGGAAGTTGGTAGAAATGGGCTAGTCTACCTTATTGAGGCAGAAGAATTGTAATTTCTTCAAAAACAACATGTCCCATTTGAATTTTGAAAAAAAAGTAGAGCTATTGTTTGTAATTTTTTTTTGAGGCCATTGTTGTGAACTTCCCCAAGGAGACATGTGACAAAGAAAAGTTGAATTTGCAATCATTCATGAACTACCGAAAACCTCAAATTGTAGACCTTTTCAAGCAAGAATAAAGCATTTGCATTTCTATTTTTCAAAACCCTTCTACAAGAAAGGGTGATAGGGACATAAGATAAGATTGTAAAAAGTTTTAGGTTGTAACTTCAAAAAAAAGTTACTTAAACCCTAACTGCCCAACCAACCATATATGGTTGATTTGAAATTTCAGGTTCATTTGGAGATGGGTAGTTAAATTCTTGTGACCTTTTAAAATTTTTTACAAGGAATTTCAAAAGTTAACTATTGAAATTTTTTATTTTTTACAAAAAAAAGATAAATACTTGATTTTTGAGAGGTCTTCTAAGGCATATATGTATCTTAGTAAAAGAATAAAGCTTGACAATTTCACTTGATTTGATATTTAAAAAATTGTACTCATCCATTTGCTTTGAAAATGGTCCCAGTGGAAAGAGTAAAGTGTTTTCATGATATACACCATCGAAACTTTAAACATGTGAATGTTGATTTGGAGTTAATTGCAATTTCTATTTATAAAAAAAATTGCATTTCAACAATTGCAAGGTGGATTGTGTAATGAGTTTGATAGCTCATCATTTGAATTGAAGGTTTTTGGAAGTGCATTTTAGTGTGCTAACACAATTTTTAGTTGGTTATGTCACCTCCAATCCCCAAAAAATCTTATATGCAAATTTCTGAAACATTGTGGAAAGGGGCATCATACTAAATATAAAAAATGTACATTTCTCTTGTTATAATCTCACAACTTCTATGGAATTTTGCACTCAAAATTGGTATGCATACTAATAAGCAAGCTCTTTAGACAATCATATGGTTAGATTTTGAAAAAAAAACATATATTTTTATTAGGGATAACCAAAAGCCCATGCTCTTTTTTCATAGTCAAAACACACTTGGAAAGGCTTGGGCATTTAGGGGTTAAGTGTGATAGACCTTTGGGAGTACCATTCCACAATTGTTTTATTTATAGGAAATATCCAAAAGTTATGGTAGAATTTTATTCTCCTCATGTAGCCTTGGAAAAAATCTCATGGCAATTTGAGTATGATTGTATAACTTACTTACCCAAATCCAATTTCTACAAAATGTGTGGTACAAAATCGTACAAAAGTTGGGGTAAAGGATATAGCCAATTCAAGGACCTATTGCTACGAACAAGAGTTTGTAGAATGCAAAAGCAATTCAATCAACATCAAAGAGAGAATCAAGTAGAGAAAATTGTTCCATCTTTGGATTTTTGCATGTCCTTGGAATCCTCTTCATCTAGTAACTAAAAGGACTAGAATTGGTGCAATCACACTTTTCTCAAACCTTTTGGTACACTAAAAGGGGCCCATTTGGTTGGGTCATTCAATGTCTTGGGCATGAGGCCTTTGCCGTGGGAGCACCACATGAGATGTTCTAAAATTGATTTTTTTGGAGGAATCCCAACTTCCCAAGCTATACACCTCTAAATGGTGTTAATGTTGAATGTCACTCAACAATTAGTATGATCTTACATGGCTCCATGTCTAATGGTTAATATGAAGTTTTGTCTATTGATCAAAACTTTAAAAATGAGAACTACAAAGCTAATGTGTGAGTATGAAAATGTGAGCATGTGAGCCTTGAGTATACATTTAAGTAGATATCTTACAACCATTGAGGGTGCTTAATATATACAATTTTAATATAGGTATCCATAACATGGTTAAACTATAATCATGGAAGATTTCTATAATATACACCCACTATAACATATGTACATAGTCTTCTAGGCTCATGGGCTCACTCTCCTAAGCTCACATAATAGGATTCCTCGTAATGAGAATAATATCCTTCCTTGAATTCACAATAGAATATTCCATCCATTGCTACAAATTTATGGTATCAAATATGGCTAAATGCATCCAATTAAAAGCCTTATTTGCAATTTATGAGTAGCAAGGATAATTATTTTGAAAAAAATTGCCATTTTGAGCTATATTATTCAACATTGTCGCACAAACCTTTCGTGGTGATGATTGACTAACCAATGACTTCTCTAAGCGTTTGAGGCAAAGGGCTATTTATTGCTCATAAGCTATATAATTTTTTTTTTGAGGGAATATGTGGCAATAGGTTCTTCTATTTTCAATGGATGAAATCACTTATTTACAACAAAATTTAGAGACAATATTGAGCACTCTATTAAAAAAGGAATGTACACATTTTAAACAAATACATATATTTTCATCCACATTTTGTATGTTTCATCTATATTGATGAATGTAAATAGCTTCACCAATCCACTAGAGCAACGTAAATGTTTTTGACAATTTGTTGCCTAAAACTGACTTGCTTTTAAGGACTATCAACAATCCTAAAGGAAATTTGAGTTTTCATGGAGTAGCATTTCATCAATTCTGAAGCATGGACCTAGAATTTGCCAAATCTTTCTTATTATAGTAAATAAATGTAACTGAATGGATCACAAGAGTAAATGGTTAAAAATAGCAAAAATGGGCTTTCTCATCCTACAATAGATTGACCTCATCAGGAACATGGAAAAATCTCAAAACTTTACTTTCCAATGGAGATAACTTTCCAAAAAATAATGAGAAAAAAACACTCTGAGTGTAAGTTACTGTAGGCCCTTGGATCCAAAGCATTCATCGAAGTCCGCCATGATTAAAAGCTCTCTTGTACGGCCCGCCCAGGCCCGTCACGCCGGCGACGCCGCAACAGCGAACGGACTGTGCGTGTGTGCGGCGGTGCCGAGCATATTCCCACAGCTCCACACGTTTAAACCATTACGTGTGCAGTTCCCACCTGACGACGATGATTTCCTGTTCAGATTTCTTAGCAAACTACGAGACGTGACAGTCCAACGGTCTTCCATTTCTCAAATAAATCTAAGTAAGCCACAGCTAGTCAGCGCAGTGAGCGCGCACTCATCACGGAGTCGTCCAGTCGTTCAGTCAGTCACGGATGGCGTGCCGTGTGTTGCATATGGAGTAAACCACTGCTCGAGACAACCGGCCTACGGAAGGAACCCTTCATCAGTTCAATTCTTTCAATTTGTTGGTGAACTTCACGGTGCAATGATTCTGAACTCGCGATTCAAGCTCAGTCGTAACAACAGGAGTCGGCAGAAATTGTTGGGGTGGGAAATTTGCAGAGGAGACTTCGGAACAAACGAGGTGCGTTTTCTTGGCTTTGTAACCCTAATTGGGTTTGATTTTTGAATTTTTAGGGTTTGGGGAGGGGCGTTTGTATGTTAATGTCGAATTGCGGAATTGTGCAGCTTCGAAATTTGTAGTGGGAAGAGGAGAAAGTGAATTGGTCGGCGAATTAGTGACAGTCGACTTTCTCTGGTTCTGTTTTGCTAGGAAGTTTCTGGTGTTTGAATATCAGAAGCTCCGGTTCTGATGATTGTTGACAAGTGGTGTTGTTTCAATCCATTGTAGCTCTGTAGCTGTGCCGTAAGGTGCTTAGATTGGTTTGTATCAGCACAATTTGATCGTTCTTGCGAACGTGCTTGAGTTGTTGTGTTCTCATCAATTGGGTGTACGATGTCACTCAGTCTGCATGTAGTCCGGAAGAATCTCTTAAACAAGTTGCAGAGCAAGGTTTAATTGAATTGCAACATGGATTTAAACCTGAAGCCGGTTTCGCTTCAAAGTTCATGGAGTCAAATTATGAGTGCATTCTGAACGAGTGTGATATGCTGATCTACACTTTTGGTCTTGACGTGTTCAGACGTCATTTTGCTTGACGATGTCTGTCTGACTACATGTCTTTTCAACTGAAGGTGTTATGTTACTGCTGCTTTGGTTCTGACGTTATTTCTGTGAAGCAGCCACTCGGTGGTGTATTTGATCTAGCGCATGACCGGAGCGAATTGAATGCCTACCTGCACTCTAGTAATGTAAAGCAATGTAAGTGCTTGTCGCCGATGTTTAGCAATGTCAAGGAAATGAACTTGTGCACAATTATCGTGTGATCTGTTACAATCAGGCTAAGATATCGATGGAATGACACGTGGATTCTTGAACCCCTAAAGGACCGAGATGGATTTAAAATGGCCGAGTTAATTGAGTATTATGTGAAGAATATTACTCAGACGCTTTGAAATTTTGAATCAGTGAAGACCATTTTGCTTGTGTCGGTCAAAATATCAATATCCCATCTGACCTCTTTAAAGTGAGAGAAAAGGACTTGAAGCTTCTAGGTCCTAATTGTACAATCGTAAGTATTATGAGAATTCGTGATTGAAGCTACAAGATGTATTTGGATAATCATCGGTAACTGTTAACAACTATTCTGTTGATTTATTTAGCTAGACAAATGTTTGATGTGTATTCAGTTTTTTAGTTGACGTCTCTTTGCCAAAGTTGCGTGGGCTTGCGAGTGCAATTTTGGAAATAGTCTATGTCCAGTCATGCCATGGGTTCTGGGCTCAAGATTTGCCCTCAGATGTCCTCAACACAGCAAGATACATCAACCTATGAAAATCTGTGCGGTGCGGAAATAGTGTCGTAATTTATCGTTTGAGTTCGAGTTTTTGAGACGGCGATTTTGATTCAAGGGCGGTGTTTTGATCATAGGTTTCATGGAGGCCAAGGTTGTGCGAAATCGAGTTAGGGAGAGATGAAGGGTGAAGAGTTCCGAAGGGCGCCGTGGGAGAGTGTGGAGGGATTGAGCAGGATGACAGGGTTTGAAGGAGGAGGGATGGGCGATTTGAGGACGTTGTTATTGCGGCAGCAGCGGAAGGCACAGAAACTGCCCTTGGTGGATCACAAGGGGCGGTTGAACGTGGAAACCAGGGGGCTGCCAAAGACGTTTTTGTATTGGGGGGATTTATTTCATACTTTAGTGAACATGCCCACGCCACGGTTCATTGGCATCTTGATGCTGAATTATTTTTTTCTCTTTGTTGGCTTTGGAGTGCCCTACTATTACGATGCGTATAATAACAACTGCATTCCAGGAGTGCTGACGTTCGACCATGCTCTCTGGTTCAGTGTCCAGACGTCTATGACCATCGGCTATGGTGGGGACTTAACCCCGGACCCGAGTTGTCGCCTTACCAACATTATGGTCGTGGTCCAGTCACTGGCGAGCTTACTTGTGGCGTATTCTTTACTTGGCGTGTTTTACGTCCGATTCTCACGTCCTGCGCGGCGTGCACAGACGATAATCTTCAGTCGGTATTGCACGATGCACGAGGAAGATGGGGTCCCTGTGATTTCTTTGCGTATTGCGAATATTCGGAAGCATCAGATCATTGAGGCGAATGTGCGGTTGTTGATCGGGTTCAACAACACACTCGGGGGTAGCGCAGAAGATCACGAGACAGTGTTTCATTTCACGTCGTTGCCCGTGATTGGTGGCAACCAGGTGTTTCTAGGATTGCCTTGCGCAGTGAAACATCCCATCACGAGCACGAGCCCGTTGTATGGGTTGAGCATCAGTGAGCTGGAGGATGCGGATTGTGAGCTTCTGGTGCTGTTGGAGGGTGTGGACGCCTCCACCTCGTGCAAGCTTCAAGCAAGGCACTCTTACTTGCCCAAGGACATCCGGCAGAACGTCATGCACGAGACGATGGTTTTCCGGTCCCCAAATGGCCGTCGCTGCGTGGATTTTACGAAGTTTGATACGTTGTTGCCTGTGGCGTCCGCGTCGCTGATTACGCGTCCGGATTCTTCCGCCGCTCTGCCGCCGATCTCGCAGGCGGCTCAGGCAGCTCGTTATGCGTTTCTGGCTTCTTCGGGAGCGTCTCGACGTGATGGTGACGGTGGTGACAATCCTCGGATGTGGGACCTTCTGAATGCGTCAGCCTCGGACATCCGAGAGCGAGTGCAGCAGCAGCAAGAGCGAGAGTACTTGCCTAGGGGGCCTCGCCGGCTCCTGAGGTCAGGCTCTGAAAACTCCTGGCTGGAGCAGCAGAATTGGTATCCCCAAAGCGCTAGTATGCCTGTGGGGTTGGGCAGGACCAACGAATTCGCATTGACCGCGTCGGAGGCGTCGAGTGAGACTGAGGAGCTGGAACTGAAGCTAGGGGCAGCTGAGGCGCAGGTGCACGCGTTGAAGAAGCAGTTGATTGAATTGGCCACGAGAGTGCACCAAACGCTGCAGCAATCTTCGACTGCTGCTGATGCTGACAAAGGCCCTCTCATTGCTTTTGCCTCCCAAGCTCTTTCCATGGCCCTGCCCTCGAACTAAACCTCGCAGGCATTCGGCTCCTGGGATTTATATCATATTCGGCAGCACTTGCAGAAGGTTCTCTTTCTCCCATGGGGCGGAGCTTATTGATTTGCGACAGCGCTTGTCGTCTTAATTGTTTCTGTGATTGCATAATCGTGGCAGGCCTTTGCACTGAAATGCAAGTGAACGAGAGATATCGCGCATTTGCAATTGCTGTTAGTGAAGTTTAGTTTGTGCCAAAAAGAAAGAAAAAGAGCAATTTTCTCATGCCACAGATATGTGCCCCCAAATGCTGTATTTTTAGTCAGCGCCCTGTTGGCATTGCCGGACGCTTAATTCATGCCGGTCTCACAAAAGAGACCGGGCTCCTCCTTTGCTGGACGAATTCTATGAAGAGAACCCGACTGTGATGTGGTCTGGAAAATATTGACTGCTGTTCTCCCTGATGGTATGATGAACCACTCAGCATACATTTTGCCGTGTGCTGCTGCTCTTCAATGCGATTGCGGATCTTGATATTGATTTCACTTAAGCAGAAATGAGTCACTGGGCGTGGTGCAGGGGTGTATCTCAACTATCTCTATTGATGAGCTACTGTGGACGTTACATTTCTTGCGTCATGCTTGGAGCAATCCGGCCAATTTATCAATGGTAACATGAGCCCCAAGGTTGAGATCGACGTTTATCGAGAGATGATTCTGGCTTAAGAGTCATCTCTCTCGTTTCACCTCTCAAACCCGGCTCCTTGTGTGCACTTGCTTCCTGCTTGACAGAATTCCGACTCTCACACTCTCTGCAAACGTTATTACTGTAGCGTTTACACTTTTTCATTATTTTGTGCCTGATTTTTGGTTCGAGCTGGAGATCGTTTGTTTCACAGCCCTTTCAGAGAGTTATGAGATTGGAGTGGGTGAAGTGTTTGGTATTGTCGGGTTTTGGTGTGGAGACTTGTCTGGTGTTGTCGTTTCACGCTTTCAGCCTTTCAGAGGAGAGCAGCTATGTGCAGGAAGTACTGTACATGAAGTAATTTCCTCGGGCAACGTTTGAGGCCGTTGTATGAATGACTCCTGATTTTGTTAAGCACCGAACTTGGTTTGCGGCTACGAACTTGCGGCTTTAGGTAGAGGAAGACGGCGAACCTCTGTTTATTATTGTGTGTGTTATCCATCATGTCTTTGTGGCTTGTTTCTACATTATGTTATATTAGCTTCTTTTAAACTATTAGTGAAATTTTTTCCTCATTGATGCTGGTTGTTTGAATTATTACAATGCTCTAGTCAATGCTCGTAGTCACATGTTTCCCGGAACTTTACAGGCGGAAATCGTCCAGCATGCCAAGTCCCGGTGGCTGGACTGTTACTCAGGAGACGCCCAGTGCATGTTGTATGGGGAGAATTTTCCAGCGGTGTACACTTCAGGGGCGGGGGTGTCCCCAGTGCAGCACTTGCCCCTCATACTAAATCATGTAATGACGTGAATTATTGGCACGGGAGCATCAAGCTAGTTGTAATTCAGCCTGTCATTCAAGAGGTTCAACTTCAAGGCATACAGTGGGTGAGACTTCCGGAGCAAAATTATGGCTTTTGTACGCAACATCACCGTGATAGTACATCATTGCTCGTATCACTTGTTAGATTGACACCGAACTGGATAGCTTCTGCAAAACCACGCGACGTGCCTGAACCATTCTGCAAGCAAGGTTCGTGTAATCAATCAACATACAACGGCATATCTCTATCGATCATGCGAAGTAGATGTGTTTCACCCCTAATCTGTGCCAGTTTTCAGATTTCGACTCCTTCAAACTCTGCGACTGCGTGAAGTTGCGTTTCTTTAGTTGGCTGTCACAAATATCATTACTCCTCGTCCTGCACTTTCTTCTTCATTTGGTAATGATAATGCTGATCTCCACCACATTTGGTGATGGATTTATCGCAGATGCATAAATATGTCATGATCTGTCTATCGAGTGTAGTTTTGCTTTGGCCTATTGTGACGCATATTTTAGCATTTTTCACGTTCCTGATGCAAGTACAATGACTCAGAACGATCCTGATTCTCCGAAGTTCCCAATTACGAGTCCATTGGCTTGTGAAGGAGTACTTCCTATGGTATGAGAAGAGTGGAGTCACGGTCTCAGTGAAGAGGTCGTCACGGCTTTGTGGTGTGGTTAGCCAAAATCCTCTGGCAAAATCCCATGGTTGCCAGGTTGGCATCGGCAATTAGTTGGATCTAAGATGGACCCTACCTGAGATTTACAGGTCGAAACACCTGAAGTTGGGAAATCAAAAACTAAACAGTGAATATGAACATTCTTTGTTATGTTTTATCGGAATTGATGGAGGCAGTAGTGAACTTCATTTATTTGCGTGGTGTTTTTGCATTGAACAGTGGTAGCTTCTCACTGGCATTATTTTCTTCTTTCTATTTCAGTGAAGCTGCAATTATGGCTACGTATCTGTGTGATCTGAGTTACTGGAAGGTGTTCCATTTGTAGATCTGAAACTGGTGCAGTGGAGTATTGTTTGGATGAGGTTTGCTCTGCAGTTGCTTGATGTCTTAGTTGTTTGTTAAATTTCTTTTCATTGTGAAAAAGGGAATCTTTGATATTGAAGGGTACGCTAAGTTCCTACTCATCGTTATTGGCTCTTTTGTCTATGCAATGCACATGTAGTTGAAGTTTTAATATTTATTCTTTGTGTGACTTGTTGAATCTGAGCATTTGCTAATTAAAGCAGACTGTAGAGGCTCTCTTCAAGGAAAGCAAGTTCATGCTTGGATGCGATGCTTAGTGATGTTCTTACTGCCAAGGGGATGGACTTGAGCAAAATCATTGTGCGTTTTGAAAAACTCTCTTTTTAAAATTCTATGTAGTGTACACTAGCTTCCTGAGTTTCTCCAGTATGTCAAGCTCAGATGTCCGATGGAGTGGTACTTAATTTTTTAATCATTGAGAACTTACGAGTGAGTCTGCAGATTGGTTTGGATGAATATCAGTTTAATGTGTATTATTGCTTGAATAGCTATTGACAAATTTTTGGTGTATTTTTGTGTTAGCTATCTGCATACACCTCTTTGCTAAAAGTTGTGAGAGCTTGTGATAGCTGTTTTGGAAATGGTCTGTGTCCAGTGATGCAATGGCTTGTCATGGAGCACAATTCATAAATGTACGAAGGTGAGAAATGAGCTTTGCCAATGCAAGTACAGAGATTACCAACTCTGATGTGGTCTGAAATAGTGACTGCCGTTCTCCATGATGGTAAGCTTATGTTGAAAGCATTTGGCGTACTTCTTCTTGCGCAGCTGTCTTTCCGTGTGTTTGCAGACCTGGATGTTTCTATTCTATCAAAAGGCAATCGTGGAGGATTGATGTAACTTCTTTTGGTGAACACATGTCGCTTCATATGTGAAGTGGTTGGAAGAGTGTGAAACGGTCCAAATTTGTTTGAGGGATATGTAGTTCTAGTGTCGCTTTCTATGCGGGCACTGATGTGGAACCATGAATGAACATACGCTCCATGTACGCTGGTTCCACCGATTTAATTTCCTTGAAATGTGGCTCCAAAGTCCCAGTGAGGAAAACGTGATAGTCTCCTTCCACTTTACTCCATGGTGAGGATTGCCTCTAACAATGACGTTCCATCCGAGGAGAGCACTTGTGTGATAATCTGAATGGCTGGCCCTACTTTCTCCGAACCTTACTGGACAAGCTTGTAACTTACTGGTTGTGGTACTTGCGGTTGAAGAGCACACATCAACGGAAGGTGGAAGCCGTGAAAACACTGAGTTGGTTGATTCACAAACTGTTCATTCGAAAAAAAATTGAGAAATGTATCAAGCGCCCAAGTATCTTTACTCTAGAAGGACGCTGGCCTATGACCAAGCTAGTCACTAAAAAATAATGTGGTCTTTGGACCAATAGGTGCATTCTTCATTTGTACACTGATCTAGAAAGTCGTCATCCATATGTGCGGAACTAGCTACACAAACTTAGAAGGAAAAATTTCAGATTTCGTCCTTGAGTTCCATTCATTTTCTAAGTAATTTACCATCTGTGTCTCAAAAAGTCACACTTATCAAGAGCTCTTTGTTGCAACGTAGTACATCTGTCTTTTTTCTAAAACCCAAGTTCTTCAATTGTTTTGCAACTGTGAAAGCATGGACTACTAGCTCTAAAACTTCTTGCAGGATAGTGGACCTGATCTTGGATGAGTGAATTTGGCATTAATTTTCCTTAACTTTTCGGAATCCTATGAGGCATCCCTGCTATATGAATGAACGTTTTCTGATGACCATATCGTGAAGAAAGTTAAACGGAAGTATGAAGTTCTTGGGCAGACAAACACTCATGGCTAGTGTTGGCGTGTGCCTTCTCGTGGGGTTCTGTGGTTTCACAGAGATTGGGAAAGAAATGGGATTGTTTCGCTCTTCAATTGATGGACAACAATCTTACAGTGGGGACATCGAGGCGTTTTCAGGTGGTGAAAACACGTGGTACCGGTTGCTTCAAGTGATTCTCAGGTCCTTTGGAAGGTCGAAGGTGGAGATGAGAAAGGAAGTCGATGAAATCTTTGTTGACAAATCTGGATCTAGAGATACCCGAAAAGTGCAGGAAGCTGTTGATGCTGTGAAGAGCGGCAACAAGAAACGAGTGACTATTCATATTGCAGCAGGAACATACATGTAAGAAACCGGACTTCAAGGCTTTTGTATTTCAAGCAAGAGCTTCTTTTTTATCTTTAGCGTAATAATTTTGATCAGTTCAGAAATGTTCTTATGGTTTTGAGTCAACACCTAATGTGACAGCATGGCATTTCTTAAAGTCTTGAAATTCAATCCTTCTATAGTACACTGTTTTGTTTGTTTTGGGTTGTGTGTGTGTGTGTGTGGGGGGGATTTGATGTGCCTTCAAGAATGTTATGCCAGGGTGCCATGGCTGATGCTGACAGATTTGTATTTGAGACTTATTAGTGAAAAGGTACGTGTGCCAAGCAACAAGCCATACATTACATTCCAAGGACAAGGCCTGGATAATACTATAATTACTTGGAATGACAATGCAAATGCGACAAATTCAACCTTTAAAACAGCATCGGTAGCTATAGAGGCAGATCACTTCATTGCACACAACATCAGCTTCCAGGTGACATAGCCCATCACACCGTGAAAATTTTTGCATATTGCATCACTGAAAAACTTAAGTAAGAAGATTTTAAAAACTGACTTTATGGTGCACTACTGCATGAATCTATCATTCTATACTAGTGAAGAGTTTGTCTTACTTCAAACAAAGAATCCACCCAGGCAATTTGGTTGGGACAGTTTGCTTGGAACTTCCAACCAAACTGTGTGAATTTCCTCTGGTTGGAAGCTCTAGTATGTTGAAAGCTTTATTTGTGTCACATGGAACAGAATACTGCTCCGAAACCAGGACCAGGAATAATCGGCGCTCAAGCAATTGCACTTCAAGTTTTGGGAGACAAAATTGCCTTCTACGGTTGCGGGATGTACGGGTACCAAGACACACTAAACGATCACCAAGGTCGCCATTTCTTCAAAGAATGCCACATTGAAGGCTCGGTTGATTTCATCTTTGGCAACGCGAGGTCTCTTTATGAGGTATTCCACAAAACCAAATCAATTTCAGAGTTCATTGTATGTGTACGAAGTTAATCAGTTAGTACTGTAAGCAATTGTATGATTCATTCTTCGCGCAGAAGTGCACCATAAAGTCCAAAGCGGACAATTGGGGAGCCATCACTGCACACTCGCGCATTAGCAATCTTGAAGTTACGGGGTTCAGTTTTGTGCATTGTTCCATTATTGGGACTGGAACTATCTTCTTGGGGCGAGCATGGCGTTCGTATTCTCGTGTCGTCTTTGCTTCAACGTACATGGAAGACGTCGTTGACAGTCGAGGATGGGATGATTGGGGCAACACAAGTGCAGACATGTATGTTCCAAGCCCGTGACTGAGCAAAAACAAAATCTTATCAGTTTACCATTTAAAAGCTACAACACTAATTTAGTTAGGAGTTCCTATGGTGTTGAGAATTTTCCGTGCACAAGGAATCTTACAATTTTTTCTCAAATGGTTGGCGAAATAGGACGGTGTTTTATGGAGAGTACAAGAATACAGGACCCGGGGCAGATATGGCTGGGCGAGTGGCATACGCAAGGGCCCTGTCACCAGAGGAAGCTGCAAAATATACGCAATTCAAGTGGATCAATGGCTCTGACTGGCTCCATAAACTGTCATTGACATAGTACATTGGTTGCCTAATTATTGATCATTATTTATGAAGTTAAATTCAAAACTTTCTATGTTGGGGTTAGTGTATTCTTGGTCATAGTGTTAATCTTGTAATTCTCTATAAATTCATTAAATTTTTTTTGATAATTAGGATTCTTTCATTGCAAAAGATCAAAAGTACTCACTCACTAACACTGCAAAAGGATAGTCAGTCTATCCTTGAATTTTCATTTTCGGATGGCATAATTTCCGAAGTTTTAATATGTAATTTGCTAATGGATTTCCAAGTAGATGGTGCACTTAGAGCTTTGTGAAATCTCTTATGTTATTTAGCCATTGAGAGACTAGAGATGTTTACTAATTTGCTAATGACAGTTAATCTTGCCTTCGTGTTTTGATTCTGGACAACTAACAATAATAGAATAAAAATGAACAATAATATAACAATTATTCAAGTCCAACATTCCAGAGTTTTTGTAACGTAATTGCACAGAAGACTACGCTTCCAATGAACCAAAGTAATTATTGATAGTAACTTACTTTCTTTGCAGCCTCAACTTGCAATTCAGTATAACTGTTATCTAACCTCTTTGCTTGATAACAACTTTCTCCTCCTATATAATACGCTTTGTTTGGAAAGGATTTGCTACCTGATAGTTGGGTACTGTGAAAATTGGTCAAAACGTTTCGAAGCCCCTGCAGAGCACTGGCATGAGCACAATTTTTTTATTTAGTAAAGTTTAGGGTCAAGAGCACCTTTACAGGGATCACCTAAGGTAGAGGATTCTAAAACCGTTACTAATACCAATAACTCATATATTCGTACACTTTTGTTGGGCTTCCATTAGCATGTTAAAAGTAAGAAGGATTTGGCTGAACGTGTATGGCCACTCCTCTTTGAATGAAATCGGGGTTGCCTAATGTTCCTTCACTAATGGTCTACAAACTACCATGTCGAAATTGCATAAGAAATTTATACTTAAGAAGAAAATTTGATCTCACAAGATTTCTCTGTTGTACCCAAATATCTGTCCAATATCGCACTCATAAGTGTGGTCGATGATGGAACAATGTAAGAAACTTCCTCAAGAGCACTCAGGAGCAAATTACAATGAGTTTTGGTCATGGAAAAATCCCTCAGTGGAATTGTACAAAACACCTCCATGGATGAGAATTCCCGGTGGCTATGGAAATCCCGGTGGCAACTTGGTAACCAGGGCTTGACCCCGAGGCAATTCATAGCCTATTTTCAACTCATTCATCAAACTTAAGCTTGAATATGTACAAGCATATCACTTCGCCGTGGGTCCTGTCTCTTGCATCCTGCATTTTTTAGAACGCAAATATGTGATGCAAAATTCCACTACAAGAAAAGCGCCGTTCGGAAAAATAATACACTCTATAATGCAAAGTAGAATTCAAAATCAAGAAGCACATTCCTAAGTAGAATTAAGACAGTTTCAATAACTATTTGATAGCATCTCAAAGAAAATCTTTGCTATGGTTCATGCCTTTGAATGATCACTTTGGCTAGAAGAAGACCTCCCGAAATATGTGAAGATTCCTTTAATGATGCTATTTAAAAGTGCTTGAAACAGTTTCATTCTAACCAAATTTTGTTCTACACAAATGTTGCAAGTGGTAATTTTCCATATTTGGCAAATTTCTTCATTTTGTCAATTCAATTCCTGAGGATTGACAACTTCGATCTCGAGAGAAGTATGAGCTAGAATTTGACACTCAAAAGCATCCCACTGGTGTAGACTCTGATGAATATTTGAAATTGGCTTGTTGATCAGTACATATGAAATTGGGATACGTAATGTGCTCACTAGAATTATTGCACATTCACAGGTCCATCATAATTCCTTTCGCTCATCAAGAATGCAGGAAGCTGCTGGGAGATTGAGAGGTATGAACAGTGAATAGAATATCGAACAATACTATGGATATTTTGTTACATATGTAATCAAACACCTGATCAATCAATGGAAATTAAGAAAAAGTGGAAGCTGAGTTTTAAACTTGAGGAAGTACATTTAAGAAGAATGAAATATCATACAAGTTCAAAGACAAGTAAAACAAGCAGTGACACTTTTAACTTACTTGAGAAACATTGTAGACATGATTCTCATTTCTTGCAACCATCATTCAGTTCATTTGCAACAAGTCAATTAATTATAGCTGCATCCCGTAGTTGGAAAGGAAAAGAATAGTGTAGACCAATAGAGGGCTGAAAAATCCTTCATTCTGGCCAAGCTTCGCAAAATTAGAATGTGTGTGCATGATGAATCTTACATTTTTCCTCAAATGGTTGCATGGCTATACAGGACGGTGTTTTATGCAGAGTACAAGAATGCAAGACCAGGGGCAGATATGGCTAGGCGAGTGGCATACACAAGGGCTCTTGCATCAGAGGAAGCTGCAAAATCATATTCAATTCAAGATTTCAAGTGGATCAATGACTCTAACTAGCTCCGTACAACATCATTGCCACAAGGTGGGCACCCCAAAAACCGCCTCTTTTGACTACTGTGCCTAGTTCCTATTATGAGAGCTGGCCAAACTACCCATTGGCATTGCTCGACATTGTTACTGATATGCGGCACTGAGCTTGCATGGCATTCCACTGATACCGAGGGACCAATCTCGTGGTGTAGTGGTTCCAGGGAGGCACATGTGGAGCTTTACCTCGACAACTAGTGATCTTACCATGGAAAGACCAACGAGCTTGAATGGGAGATTCATGACGTTCTGGTCCCAAGTGCATCGCGCCCATAAAAAACTTAGATTCGACGCCAAAAGGAGTATGCACAACGACGGAAAATGGAGGGGAAGATGAACGGCTTGCACTCATGAGAGCCACTTGGAAGCGTTGTGGTAAAGCCTCGTGACTCCGAATGCTCAACTTGTCGAGATTTGTACCCGGTGAGTCCTGATCGATTCCGTCGTCTAGGTAGAAGAGGGCTGTAAAGAGCAAGTTAGCTGCCTCATGGATATAGGCAAGTCCGTCAGTATCAAGGTACTTGTTGGTCTCGATCGTCAAGAATGGTATCTTCGTTGCATGGTCAAGTTCACACTTTTTACCCTTGGGTACCTTGATGGTTGGATTGAGGCGGACGCTACATCTGCTCGAATCGGGCTGGAGTCGCTTTAAGTGCTCCATGGCATCATGGCAATGCGTTTTAGAATCGGTCACAACGTCCACCACACTTTTCAAAAAGTAAATTAGGATCTCTGACTGTTGGGGCTTCTTATCATATGACAATTGACCGCAACCCAGAGATATGAGGGTGATTGTCCGGTGCTTACGCGACATGGTTTGAGCTTCTCTAATGGCGATCTCGGCCGGGCAGTTGAATCGCAAACCACCATCGATCCACCGTTGGTTGCCAGCTTCATAGGATGGGAAATAGGTGCTAGCGGTTGATGTTGCGGCAGCTGCATCTTTCGCACTGAAGAGATGGTTGTTGAGCACACGCCCCCCCAAAACCAGTTTGCGAACTGGTTGCTCTGTCTCCTTTTGGACTGCCTGTTCAGGTAGGTCATCACACTCGTTCTCCAATATTTCGCGGTTGTACGAGGTGAACCATGCACCAGCGAGGTTGTTGTCGCGGTCTCATGATGTGACGATGACATGCGGACCACCAACATAGCTACGCAGTAGCGGCTGTTCTCCAAAATTCTCCTTTAGAAGCTTTAGTAGATTATCATTTTTATATTTTGTATCATAAATCCTCAGGAACTAACAGACCCGCATAGTGATATCATAACCTGCACCAAATCTCAACGTTTTGGAAGAGAAAACCTCTCTACAGAAGTCTTCGAACAACTCAATCACCTTCGGTAGGCTCTTTGGTTGTTCATGGAGTATGTGTGCAGTAAGTGCCAGTGCAATGATGCCCCCGGTGCTGGTGCCAATGATGAAATCGAACGAATCCTTGACATGCATATCACGAAAAAAGGACATTATTTTTTCAAGCGAAAGTAGCTCGACGATACCACGGATGCCTCCACCATCAAGTGAGAGGATGCGGTAGCCAGCCAATGAGGGCAGATCCTTTGGAAACGACTTGGTAGGAGAAAGACAAACATGGCATGTCAAGTTAATGCCCATCTTAGGCAAGTAGGAATCAACTACTTCCTTCAAATCAGCCACTTCCTTCGCACACATGGCACAGATAATGTGGCCACATGAAAGCACCTTCGTCGGCAGCTCCACCATGCAGCTTATACAGTCTCTACAGAAGATGAAAGATTCCAACCATGGATAATTGTCACACTCATACTGGCGCACTTTTGATAGCTGTGTCTGAATCTCTTTCACATCCAACGTTTTTGCATTCCAGAGAGTTTTTTCTACTAGGTTGATGAGCCTATAGTTATTTATTGTATGTTGGACTTCAACATACGGAATGAAGTGCCCATCCACCGCACAGCCTTTCCACTTCGCACGAAGGTATGTGAAGCACTTGCATGCATATGACGCACTGTGTCGCAATGGCAAGGCAAACGGCCTGACTCTATTTGGGCGGCACAGGGTTGCTCTCCATCAATCATTGTTTGAGTTTCTTCAAGGGCTTTTCCAAGATCCTTGGGTAGTTCAGCATTTGCACCGACCGGAACATTCAAACTCAATCGGCCAATCCAGAGAAGCACTGGCAATTTGATGCACTCTCGAACGATGCTAAGTGATGTTTGATACCTCTTGGATTTGCTTGTGCATTGCAAGTTCGCCTGCTCAACTGCCCTACGAAAGTCGACTATGTAATCTGAAAGTTTGCCAAAGGGAGGCCTCCGAGCCATGCTTGCCGTATAAATGTCAAACTCTGCATTTAGGTCTTTGTTGAAGGTATCAGTCGCAAGTTGCATGTGAAGCTGAAGCTGGCGGCGAGTGAAGAGCTGATTTGCCTTCTCTCTAGATCCCCGGATACACGTAGTACACTCATGGATCTCTTCACGCAACATCCTCACTTGATGCAAGATCACACTGGCATCGATGGCCATATGCGGAATGAGACAGACTAGCGGTTTAGAGTAGTAGCGCTGGAGTTCGTTGTGACTACTAATGTCTCCCTCTATCCATTTTTTGTATGCCCCTCAAAAATCATCGAACTCCGACTCTTCAGCCTGTGGACCCGTCTTGTTATAGATGAGAATCAATTGAAGTCGATGCTGATTTGCTATTTCGACAGCCGCCCGTCGACCCCATTGCAACAATGGCTTCAAGATGGATTTTGGCTCCTACCAGTCACCTGAAAAGACAAAACAAAGAACGTCTACAAAGATGTAGAGCATGCATGGATACGATATCTGAACGTGGTCGTAGCGCTTGTCGTGGAAGACTTCGTATTTTCCTACTTTTGTATGGTAAAAGTTGCGGGACACCTTCCACACCCTATGGATGCCGCATGGCTTCTTTGAGCCTTCAAATCCTTCACTGTCGACGTAGAGCAGAGGGTATGTTGAGTCTACGGTGGATCGTACCTATGAGTGTGTAGGCACTTGACTGCGGGGGACATGTGAATATCGGCTGACGTTGATTGCGCATCATTCGGCGCGCCCGCCAGAGGCATTTGGCCAGCATCTGTCTCACCATCCAAAGAAACAAGGATTCGCAGCAAGGTGCTCTTGCCTACTCCGGTTGGTTCGATGAATGCCGCCAAGGATGGTTGCGCATTGGGATTTGCAACCAGCAATGCAAGTCGTGGCTGCAGGTGGATGTGATGATCAATTGGACTAAAGAAGCAGAATTTGTTCTTGTCATTGGCGAGCATTTCATCATTTGTTGGCGAGGAATGGCCTAGGCCGCGCTCGACCATGAGGTGCTCGTCAATCACCATCCACCGATGGTTACGAATTGCCTTAGAAGTGTGTACGACGTTTGTATCACATGCTGGACAGAAGGATTGCTTGTAGGAGAGGCAATAAACCACCACCGGAGCTAGCTCTGGATGGCACTCACTGCACCTCATCATGTCAGACGAAGATGAGATTGAGAGCGCAGCAAAGTTCAACGTAGCAAGTTGGCCAGATCCATCAACGTCAGCCGCTTCACTAGTCGTCGACATGATAAGGTGAGGTCGCAATGGGAGTAAGCAAGTGCAAAAACAACAAGACTTCAGGCCTAGGTTGTGTATCGCTAGAGTCCCCTGAAAAAATTCTTGACACCTCAGCGCCACTCCGAACAAAGCATCCCTTCAATTAAACCCGAAGAAAATCTCTACTTCACTCCTACTTTCTAACCATAATCCAGCTCTACTAGAATTAATGTATTAATCAGCTCAAACTCCACATAACTCCAATACCGTAGCCCTGAGCACCATTTAATGTAACTACATACTCTCAGCTAGATAACTTTAGGGGAATAAAAATCACTAATCAGTGATCACACTCTAAACTCTCATGAACAAAGAGCAAAGTCAACAAGTAGGGATATGGTTAGTATCCAAAGATCAACAATTTTCGTTTGAAGCCAAGACGAATCCAACAGAAATAAAATCATCGATCCCTGAATAACACATATCACGAGCAAAGTGACAATGAGACCAAAAATGTGAGCAACTTCGTGAAAGTATAATTTCACCTTCTGGAGTCAATGTTGCTGCACCAAAACACCTCGTATTGGACCAGGATGGGAGCTTTGGAATTTATAGCCCCCCAGCCAGACGGCCAGGGTGGATTCCCCCTCGCCCGTCCCCCCCTAGTCAATCAAGAGGTGCATGTAAAAAAAAAGACCCCCTATTTTGTGCATCATTAATTTATCTTCTCTACCTATCCAAGCTAATTTGGGGCCTCTAATTGCGAATATGAATTCAAAATTTGCAAATTTTATCATGTGTGAAAAATAAAAGATTTCAGAGTTTTTACTTCAGGACAAGCGAGGGGTCAATCTACCCCACATCCATCCAGATCTCATTTTTTTTTCTTTAAGATTCCATATCCAAGAGTTAGAATCTTGACTAAGAAACTAGAGACTTATTACTATGTGTTGTTTCAAAAAAATGTAAATAGTAATTATATTTACATATGCTGATTTTTATGCTAAAGATGTGATTTTAGTCTATTTATATATAACTATGAAAATATTCATTTATTATTAATGGTATTCCAAGTATTTTTTAAATAGCAAGGCTATTTATAGATGTTGATTTTCCACACTTGATGCTTAAGATTGGATCCGTAGTCTATTTACACATGACCAATAAAAAGTCTACCTATTACTATCTCATGCTTTCAAAAAATGTAATAGTTATGCTAATTGTGGACAATGATTTAGCATCACTTGAGTCTCAAAATATGGTGTTAATCCATTTATACACGCCTAATTAAAATGCATATGTGGAAGACTTATGCCTTATGGCTTAAACATATTCATTTTTTGCAATTATTATGTTGTCTTACAATTAGTTCCAACATACATGAGTTAATAAGATACATTTAGAGTCATACATCTAAAGTAGAGTATGAAGAAAAGTAAACAACAATGCCTTGATGAATTGGTATCTAGTAAGATAATTCCAAATTTCAGTGAATGGACCACATGTGGAAACCCCCCAACTCACATGACCCTTAATGAGGCTTGTCTCCATACAGCACGGCCATCAAGCTCGGTTCCCTTGATTGAATGAGTATCAAGGCTCAATCCCAAGCTAAAGGGACCAAACTCAAAGGCCTTAAAGCACTCGTCTCTCTTGATTTAGAATATTGGGAGAATTTTATTGATTTGTTACTCGCTTGTCTATCTATATTTTTTCTAATGTATTCATATACAAAACATTTATAAAACAACGGTATGGTCATGATCCTCATCAAGAGGTGTGCATGTGCTACCTGGTGAGCAAAGGGGACGTTGGGGGTGACTCCCCAAGCCTTGCAAGAGATGGGATGAAAGGGACTAGGAGTTCTGAGCAATCAAAGCATTGTACCGCTCTGATCCGAATGAATTGGGGGGGTGTCACACATGCTTGAAAAGCTTGTGAGAAGATGCATCCATGAATTCAAAGAACGCGAGAATCTGAGTTGGGAGTCAAAAGTTATGGCTCCCAAAGATGGTAGTGTCATGGTCGCGTCCCGAAACATGGGGACATAGAAAACAAGATTTAGGAGGATTCCTTTGAGCCAAATAGAACATGCCACATATCATTGTAAAGATAAAGAGATAAGATTTTTAAAATGCTAAGGCTCATGAAGAGATAAGCTGTGAGTTAAAAGTTATGGGCATCCAAAGAGAGTGGAGTCCTAGTGAACTACACCTCCCAGGGGACTCGTACCTTTGGAGGGTCATAACTTCCTCAATACTTGTTGTATTAGAAAAAATGAATAATCCATGGTGATCTATGAAAAATGTAGATCACGAAAATGAGCTCGCATTTGGAATTTGGAGCTCAAAACTAAAAATTATCCCGTTGAAAAGATCAGGAGTTTTGGGAGGTCCGGTTTTGGGGAGACCACTTGGAATTGGGTGGTCTTCCAAGATGGGGAGCATCTTGGGGTTCCTGATGACCTCTAGTATGGGGGGGGAGGCTATCAAATCTCGCAGAGTACTATGAAGAGGGGTGATCTCCCTCCTCCCTCCCAAATGGTGCCATAATAAATCAAAGTGGCTTTGGGTGGTGAGATTAATGTTGGAGCCTTACCACCACTTGTGTGTTAGCATAGCATGTTTGTGCATTCCTTGATACCAATTGGATGGTGTCCCACTCCACATTAGGCCATGGTGTGAGTCCCGTTTGGTGAGTTCTGAAATGAATTGGGTTGGGCCTAGTGGGGAGTTGGATCCCATTCAAGGGCAGTTAGCACCGGTGGGGAATAGTGCCTCCACCGAGTGCTTGGACATCAATGGAAGTTCCGTCTTATACCATTAAATGACATGCCCGGTGTCTTGTGGGGGTTAAGGGTTGGAAGAAAAGTATTGGGAGTCATGGAGGAATGGGGAATCCCTTGACTTGAGTTGGAACCTAACATTGTGGGTGCATGGCATGTGTAGTGTTAGAAGAGCGTGATCATTGGTGTCACTGAAAGGTTAAGTGCTTGGGAAAGTACTAGATGGTGAACTTAAGGTGAAGAGTGTCACTAAGAGGTGCGACAAGTACTTTGGTGTGAAATTTTGGTATGAAGTATTAGCTGTGGCTTTCTTCGTGGACATGTGGACGAATCATGACTTCATCACAACGGGCTCACTAACTAGGTTCATAGTACTATCATGGTGGATTGATTACTTAGTGGAATTTTGATTTTGTTCATTTTATTTGTTCTTTGTGAAAGCAATAATACACAATGTGTTCTTAAGACACCTGTTGGACCTCACTAATATGACATTGGTTTATTTTTGTTGTTGGGATGGGAACATGTGAGGGCGACATCCTCTTGGAGCAATTGAATGATTGAGCAAACCACTTCTTCCACAAAATTATGAGATGCTTTGGATGTTTCTACAAACTTTTGTATATATTTGAGCTAGCACATAGGAACACTTTGATCATCCTTATGTTTAAAAAATATTGTAATATTTTAGAACCTAGATCTATAAATCACTTGTAGAAAAAATGGGGTGCTATTTTAGAACCTAGCTTCAATGCTTCAAGTGGAAAAACCTTAAACAAATAGACTAGATTCATATTTCTAACTAGTGACTTTGGTTGAACTAAAGAAGGAAAATTTTGGGTGTATAAGTTTAGTACAAGTAGAGTTTCAATCTCTTTGTTTTCTCATAGGAAATTGACAAAGAGACCTTGATAAACTAGAAAAATATGGTAGCAATGAAAATTGTTACGGTAATTTGTATGACAAGAAACTGACATCCCTAATAAACGTGGAACTATGTGTTTAAGGATAAATAGAATATTGCCCTTGAGTAGGCTAGGGATGTTCCACAAACACACTATTTTTTCTTGTACTGTTCATCTGTTGACCAAGACAACTTGTAGTCAACATGGATGGTCTATTAGTCGATATGGATGGACAAACTGTCAAGTCGGCAACAAGCCATCGAAATAAATAAATAAATTTGTCCGTTAGCTTTTGGACATAATCCTAAAGTGTCAGAACGTATCTCGACGGACATTGACGGACATCTCAAAGTGAAAAGCTAGTGACAAGATGGGATGGAAAATCTTGCTTGGTACTTGTACCCACAACAATGTCAAATAAATCCTTCACCTCCATGTCAGGAAAGAAAGACATCACCTTCTCGAGGGAGAGCAACTCCAAGATTCTACAAACACTTCTAACATCTAGTGACAAGATTCGGTAGCTGGCCAAGGGGGCCAAATGTTTAGGATGCCACTTGACGAAAGCGAGGCACATTGGGTATTTTAAGTGGATATCTCCTTTCGGCAAGGACGAACTAGCCACTTCTTTGGCATAAATGATACAAATTATATGTCCATATGAGAGCACCTTAGTAGGTAACTCAACCATGTAGCTCATGTAAACTTTGTAAAATGTAATAGTCTCCAACCAAAGATATTTCTGACACTCCAAGTAGTGTACTTCCAATAACTGTTCCCAAATCTCTTGCATGTCCAAAGTCTTGGCACTGTGGGGGGCACTTTCCATGAGATTGCATGACAAGCTTGCAGTTTGCACTTTGGACTTCTGAATATACAATGAAGTCTCCATCCCATCAAAGAGCCTTTCTACTTTGGGTAGAGGCATGTGGAACACTTGCATAAGTGTCTTGCATTGTGTTGCAATGGCAGATCAAAGACCCTAATCCTTTTCTCGCAGCCCAAGGTTGTTCTCCATCAATCAAAGTTTGAGCTTGTTGGAGAGCTTTTCTAAGATCCGTGGGCAATTTGGCATTTGCACCTATGGGCACGTTCACATTGAGGTGACCAATCCCGAGAAGCATTGACAGTTCTATTCGCATTTGGACAATGTTCATTGATATATGGTACTTTTTCGATTTTGTCATGCATTGGAGGTTGGTTTGCTCCATTGCCCTATAAAAGTCCACAATATACTTAGAAAGCTTACTTGACAAAGGCTTTCAAAACCATATTTGCAGTATAGATATCAAATTCTTCATTTAGATTCTTATTGAAGGTATCAACAACTAGTTGCATGTGCAATTGCATCTAACGGCGGGTGAAGAGTTGGTTCGCCTTCTCTCTAGATCGCCTAGTAGGCCTTATGGAGTCATGTATCTTCTCATGCAACATCTTCACTCTATGCAAGACTGAAGCATCATCGATGGCCATTTGAAGAATGAGGTAGACCAATGGATCCAAATAGTACAGTTGGAGTTGGTTGTGGCTTTCATTGTTGTTGCATATCCATTTTCGAAATCATTGAACTTCGACTGTACAACCTTTGGACCTGTTTTGTTAAAGATGAGAATCAATTAAGGGCGATGTTGATTTTGCCGCTTTAATAGCCACCAACCAATCCTACTCCAATTGTAACAATGGTTTCACAATGGATTCTTGTTCACGCCAATTGCCTGAAAAGACAAAATAGAGGATGTCTAAAAAGATATAGAGCATGTATGGATACGATAGCTAAATGTGGTTGTATCGCTATTTATGGAAGTCTTCATATTTCAATTTCTTAATCTTGCCTGGTAAAATTTACAGAACATCTTCCATATGCTTTGGATGGCACGCGGCTCTTTCGAGCCACCACATCCTTTGCTATCTATATAGAGTAGAGGAAATGTTGAATTGTCACTAGAATGCAGTTGTGCCTATGAGTGTGTTGGCACTTGACCACTTGCGTACAATCATGTGAATATCAGTTGACCTTGATCACGCATCATTCGGTGCATTGGTGAGAGGCATGTGGCTTGCATCTCTTTCACCATTCAAAAAAACAAGGATTTGTAGTATGTTTCTCTTGCCTACTCCAATTGGTCCAATGAACGCCTCCAAGGATGGTTGGGCATTGGGGTCTACAACCAGCGATGCAAGTCGTGGCTATAGGTGGATGTGGTGATCAATCAAACTAAAGAAGCAAAATTTGTTCTTGTCATCGGCATGCATTTGATCATTTGTCATCGAGGAATGGCCTAGGCCGTACTCCACCATGAGGTACTTTTTAATCATCATTTGCAAATGGTTACGAGTTGCTTTAAAAGTGTGCACAGCATTCATATCACACAATCCACCCATGCATACCTTGCAAAAGAGGCAAAAAAATTCCATCAAACGTATCTCGCACTCACTACACAATCTTGCCATAGTAGATGAGTTGAAGACCACGGTGGAGTTGGACGTCACAAACTAGCCAGTTTCATCAACGTCAATCCCTTTTGCTTTGGTTGACATGTTAAGGTGATAATTTGAGGTTGCATGCAATGGAAGTGAGCAGGGGCAAAAACAACAAGATTTGGGGCTTTGAATTGATTTGGGCCACTAGGGTCCTTTGAAAAAATTCTTAACACCTTAGAGTTGCTCTAATGGAAGCATCCCTTCAACTGAACCCCTAGAAAATCTCTACTTCATTACTATTTCCTAACCATAATACAGATCTTCTACTTGAACATATTAGCTCAAACGTGACTAAACTCCATCACTATAGCCCTCACCATTCAATGTATAGAGTTTTGTATATTAGTATTCTATTTGGAAATACAAATATGGACATATATATGCACTAGCAAATTAAATATACTTTCACAAGAAGTTCAAACCATCCAACTATTAAAAGAGATAAACCTCCAAGAGAATATATCTCCTTACTCCCAAGCTTCATCTTATATAATAGAGGACCTTTGTTCTACTTTTACTTTCTATTTTTTATTCTATTGAGAATTGTCTACTAAAGTAAAAGCTTTAGTCACACTTGGATGTATTCTAAGTGAGTTCATATCTCATCCAAATTTTGATCTTCCACCTCCAATTCTCTATCTTCAAATTTCAACACACTTGTCTTTATCTTAGAATTGTCTAACTCTAGAGCACTTGTCATCCAAGTGTAGATGTCTGACTCTTGTAAACAAATCCATTATCCAAAGATATCTATCTCCAAGCAATCTTTGCTTGCATGCTAGTGCATATTTCATCATGAATTAGTTCATCTATCAATGAATTCATTCATCAAAGTTCATGACAATCACTTCACATTGGTGTTTTCATGGTATGATTCACTAACTCATGTTGCATTGCACAACTTTGAAATTTTTGAAACTTTGTAAAACATTTAGGAATTTATAGATAGAAATTGGTATTAGAATTATTTTTTTAAAATAGAGATACTTGAAGCAAAGTGATGTTTTCTAGCAATGACCAAAAAACTAAAAGAAAAAGGAAAAAAGGTTTTAAATAACATGTATGTAATCTAAATTGATATTTATATGGAAAAATTATGTGTTGTCATAGTGCAAAAGTGTACCTCCAAATTCAAAATGAAAGGAAAATACAAAGTTGCACATGAAATTCTGAGCTATAAATTTTTCAATGTCCATAAGACCATAATAATATATGAAAAAAAGGAGAAGTTCAAATTTTATGAGGAGTTAGATTTCAAAAGGTGTTATATTTTGATTTTTGAAATGTTTTACTATTTCCAAAAATCTTTCTAATATATTCCATTATCAAAATAGCTTGGGATTATTTTACACATGGGTTTATTTTAAAATATTTGAATAATAATTAATAAAATCAAACATATACTACATGTACTTTCAAAGTTTGATAAAAAAAGAAATTTGCTCAATTGCAAAGTAATATTAAAATGAATTTTTGATACTCAAACTCTTCAAAACAAAATGATTTTGACAAACTATAATTCTATTTAATTGTTAATACATACCTAATTTTAAAAATTGGATTATTTTAGTTTTGTTATATCATTGCAACACATTTTCTAAAGTAAATTTCAAAAGTTTGTCTAAATTACTTTTAAACAAAATGTACACTATGCCAATAAGTGCATTTAAAGCAACAATATAGGACAATTGTAAATTCCTTCAATTTTGTCACCCATACAATGCAAATACCCACATGAAATTAATTGCTTCAATTGCAAAACAATTGCAAAACAATTGCAAAACAATTGAAGACCCCTTATACATGTCTAAATCAAAATTAAGAATAAATGAAATTATTTTTAAAAAATTCACTCATATTTAAACAAAAAATTATAAAAATTGTCCCTTCCATATATACATTTCCAAATATAGAATATAACATACATAAAGAATATTCCACTTACACATGTTTAAACACGTAAAAAAAATACACCACCTACACATGGACAAAAATGATTAAATGAAACTTAACTCCTGAAGGACCAAGACCTTTTTTTCATCAAATAACACTCAAAACTCCCATTTTTATTGTAAATAGTAGAAAATTTTGAAAATTGTATCTTTTGTACATCTAACCACAGGATCTTACTCCTAACTAGTATGAAAATGTGTGTAATAAATTTCAGAAATTTTGACTGCACAAATTTCAAGATATTTGTGCTTAAAGTGAAAAAAAAATTTGGTACATTGTGGGACTAGATTAGTTGACTTTGAAGCTTCTTAACATAAATTTTTTGCACCACAAAGTTTTGAGGTTTAAATCTTTATGGTGAAAATTTGAGTTGAGAATCTAAGGGGGAAAAAATTCAAAAAAATCTTAATTTTCATTCTTAAGAAAATTGTTAAGTAGAAGTAGGTATGAGATAGAAGGAAAATCTAAATTATTAATATCTCTAAGATGGAATTAAAAAGTTCTAATTCAAATGGTAATATTGTTCTAGCAAACAAATCTAATCATATGGAACTTCTTTTTTAATTGTAAAAATTGCATTCAGAAATGAATCCTACAAGTTATTTTTTCAAGAAGATGCTTATAATTAGATTGCCCGAAAAACAAGATTTTGCATAACTTTCACATCACTTATCCAAATGAAAAGAATAAAAGCTTTTCATGTAGAAAAAAAATATAATCTATGAAGAAAAAAATTAATTCAAATTTTATGAATTTTTTTTTCTGCCTAGTCTCCCTTGTTTTAAGCTTATTTTTGCTTACCCCCTTTAACATGTCCAATTACCACTTGATACAGTCCAATGGACAAAAGGTCTATCTACAACAATGGCTAGTTTATTCGTCATTCGCATTTACAATATTTCTTAAAGCAACAACTCAATGTTAACAACTCAAATAATATAGGATGAAGAGCTATTTATTAATTATCTTGATGAAAGGTCCAAGTTGCATTGAAAAAATATCATTATCAAATGAAAAATACACAAAAAACTGGTTCACTTCATTTATTATGTAAAAGAAAGATTTGTGTGATATCTTTAAAAAGAATCTTGCTCACATAAAATTGGACATCTCAAAGTCAATTTTAATTTACTATTGGATTGGGAGTTATGAAAATACAAAATCCCAAAAATTGTGAAAAAATTTGAAAGTGTTTAATGCTCCAACAAACTTGCACCTAGGGCAATGGTCAACTTGGGGTATCCCAAAAGGTTGTCTTAACTAAAATGTTAGTCCACTCTCATGTGTCAAACGACCTCTTCTTCTAAATATAATATAGTATGATTTCACAAAATGTGGTTTTAACTACCTAAACTAAGAATGTGTCAAGAAAAAAAAGTTCATCACAACCGAAGAATTTTAAGAATTTTTCATGAATTTTTTAGTTGAAAAAGTAAGTTTTGTCCTATGTACATAAAATCCTCAATAACAACTTAACAAGCATTTGGAATATAAAATAATTTAATTTTAATATTTTTTTTGGATATGACTTATATTTAGTGGTCTAATATACAAAATAATTAATTTCATCAATAAAAATTTAATAAATTGTGCATTATGATGCTTGCAAATCCCCAAATTTTAGTGTTTTTTCTCACATCTATGAATAGATCCATAAATTTCAAATTTCAAAAAACAACTGATGAGGAATAAACATTTTGATCTTGTTGAAGTGCAAGAATTTTTTTTTACATTTTAGGGTCTTCTAAATTGATCAAAATGAACAAATTAGACAAACTTTAGAGGTTTTAAACCAAAATCATCTAATTAGTGTGTCCAAAAAGTGATACCCTAAGTTGACCATTGCCCCTTAGGTGTCTTATATAAAAAGAAAACAAATTTAAATATCCTAAGAAAGTCTTACACCCCACTCAAGAGTTGTGGAAGAACTAGTACAATAGTACATTTTGACTAATGTGACTAATGCCCCTTTAGTCACATTAATCACATTAGTCAGAACTAAGCAAATCTTCCACAATATTTGCCTCTTGACTCAAATGATTATCCAATACATTCTCAACAATTTGAAAAAAATCCTAAACATGCAAGTGAACAAATGGAATTGGACATGCAACACCAATAACCAATTTGTCTTCAATTTTGGATTGGAAGTTAAGAAAATCCAAAAACTGTCAGAAAATCTAAAAATGCTTAATGCTACCAATATCTCATACCTTGGTATCTAATATAGTATAGAAAATATGTGCAAATTCAAAGAAAAATTTATACCTCCATTCAAGAATTGTGGAAGTTTTAGTAAATTGAATCTAATGTGACTAATGTCCAAAGGGGCAATAGTCACATAAGCCACAACTAAGCAAATCTTCCACAATACTTACTTCTTGATTCAAAAAACTATCCAAGACATTTCAATGAGTTGCAATAAATCCTAAGGAAGTATATAAACAAACAAAATTGGACATATTAATACCAATTTGTATTTATTTTTGGTTTGGGAGTTAAACAAACCATTGTGAAAATAATCTAGAAGTGGCCAATATTCCCATAAACTTGGGTTGAGGTTTTTTATATTGTATAGAAAGCATGTACAAATTCTATGAAAATTGTACATCTGCACTCAAGTGTTATAGAAGATTTTATACATTGTGACCCCATGATTGTAACCAATGCGATTAATCTCCAAAAGGGGTGTTAGTCACATTCACCACAACTAAGCAAATCTTTAACAATATATACCTCTTCACTTAGAAAAATATCCAAGACATTTCCAACAATTGAAATAAATCCTAAACAAGCATATGAACATATAGAATTGAATATATAAAGGCCAATTTGTATTTATTTTGAATTTGGGAGTGAATATAATCTAAAAACTATGAAAAAATCTAAAATGTTCAATACTCCTACAAACACGGACCTAGGTTTCTTTTATAGCATAGAAAACTTATATAAATTCTATGAAAATTTACACCCCTACTCAAGAGTTGTAGAAGATTTAGTACCAATGATGACTATTGTGACTAATGCCTAAAAGATCGAAAGATTCACTGGTTACATTAGCCACAATTGAACAAATATTCTACAATACTTACCTCTTGACTCACAAGATTATTCAAGACATTCCCAACAATTGCAATGCATCCTAAATACCTAAATAAGCATATGAACAAACAGAATCGAACATGTGGGTGATTGCAAGAAACACTTCATGTTTGTGGCTCAAAAATCCGATTTCTGGTTGTAGGACTAGCAGTACTATAGACTACTATCAATTTCGCTTGTCAGACTACATTTGCAAATTTCAATTGTCGATTTTAGGCTCCTACAAATCTTAACCGTTGATTAGTACTATATAGTACTATGTAGTATTGTAGACTACTATGGAGTACTATAGAAGCCACTAGGAGTAGAAAATAGCAAAAAAAGGGTCTATGGACCTTTTCATTTTTAGTAATTCAAAAAAAATTCAAAAAATTCCTAGAAAGAAAGACATTTTTGTAGACAAGCCTGTTCTCACATTGCACCAAAAATTTCTTCAAAGAAAATTTTCTCTTGCCCGACAAATGTGCACGAACAATGGTCACTTTGGCCCCATGTAGACACCTCATGCAAAGGTTTTTGCAAAAAACTCTTTGTCTTTCATTGGAATGCAAGTTTCCCTCTAGCTTCTCGAATTTGTGGCTTTCAATTCGCATTTTTGGGTACAACTTTAGCTCAAAAAAAACCCCAAATGGCCAAGGTAGACACCCAATCAAGATCACTTTAAAAATAGTACAATAATTTTTTTTTAAATCCAAAATATACAAAATGTGTGAAACTTTTATGTGTACCTTCATTCTAAATTTCAAGACAAATGGACTTACGATGCAAAAGTTATGACTAAAAAACCACAAGTCCGAGGGCAAGGGGACAAAAAATAGGACAAATGTTTCTTGCAATCACCCATGTCAACACCAATTTGTATTTATTTTTTATTTGGGGAGTTAAAATATTGCAAAAATAATCTAAAAGTATCCTATGCTCCCTCAAGCTTGCACTTAAGTGTCCAATATAGTGCAGACTGTAGAGAATATATTCAAATTCAAAAAAATTGTACTCCCCCTCAAAAGTTTTGGAAAGATTAAGTACATTAAGTATGATGTAACTAATGCCCAAAAGGAGCATTAGTCACATTCGTCACAACTAAGCAAATCTTCCACAATACATTCCATGACTCAAAAGATTATTGAAGACATTCTTGAAAGTTGAATTAAACCCTAATCAAGCACATGAACAAATGGAATTGGGCACGTCAAACACCAATTTGGATTTATTTCAAATGGTTTAAAAGGTAAAACAATCCAAAATATATGAATAAATCTAAAAAGATTCGAATGCCTCCATAAACTTAGACCTAGATTTCTTATATAGTATAGAAATCATATGAATGAAAATTCTAAGAAAAATAAAATTTTACACACCCACCTTGACAAATGTGACTAATGCTTAAAAGGGGCATTAGTAACATTAACCAAAACGTACTAAGCAAATCTTCTAGAGTATTCACCTCTAGACTCAAAAGATTATCCAAAACATTCCCCAAAGTTGAAATAAATCCTAAACAAGCATATGAACCAATTGAATTAGACATATGTCAAACCCCTATTTGTATTTATTTTTTTGTTTGGAAGGTAAAACAATCCAAAAATTGTGAAAACATCTAAGAGTGATGTGGATCCGTTGGTTGGAGTGAAGTCAATCTGAAGCCATCGCGAACTACATCGTGTGATCGTGTGATATAAATATAGTGTTTAGTGTTTCCGGTGTTCCAGTGTTTGTAATGGTTGGTTATAAAGCGGTGGTGTTCACTAGTGTCCCTCTCAAACTCAGCATTCTAGACGCCGGATTCTTGTATGGCGTGACAAATTCATTAATTAATTGCTGGCGTTTTTCTACTCCGAAGTTGTCTTCGGGTTTTATAACAGTAACCGAGAAACAGATAGACATAGGCGTTTCTCCTGTGTTTTAGTCACTGTTGTATTTACTCGGTGTTCTTGAGACTGAACGCAGGGTGGTCTAGAAGAGGAAAAGCATGATGACGGTTTGCTTCAAGTTATGTGACTGAAAGATGGTTGGCAAGCTGCGCGCTTGTGTCCTCTTTGTAGTTAGCACTGCTTCTTGTCTCTGTGAAGTGATTGCTTTGACCTGCTTGAACTTTCTTCTAGTCAGAGAAGATAAAAAATTTTAGATGAAGGAATGATGTGATGCCAATGTGAAATAGCATGCTTCCGAAGATTGGGTTGTTCCTGAGGGAGAATAGCTATTTCCTCACTTGCTAAATGCATTCAATTTTTTCAAGAGGTCGTTCATGCCAAAGTTACAGTAAGCCGTTTGAGTGCGTGTTTCCAATTTTCAGTGGTTTTGCATTTCGTATTTATTGATCGATCCGTTTGAACAGCTTACCTCATCCAATATTCTGATGTTTTGCTCCAGGTTGAGTCCATGGAACTTGAGCTCACTAATAAAGCTACAGCAAAAGCCTAATTGCAAGTGCATATAGAGCCGTGGATGCCACCCCGGGGTACACCTGCCGAGGAAACTACGGTTGTGCACATGGAGAAGCTCTCAGGTCGTGCATGTTACTGGAACGATGACATTCTTAGGCAATATTTCCGTCATATTTTGTGGATTTCCTGACTCTCAATGTAAGCTTATTTGTAAAGAAGTTCAAGCTTGAGGTCGTTTCATGTGGCTCCTTATTTACATTCCTGCTTATGGGCAATGACTATTTCTTTACCTGTAATTATTGAAGTCGTGGTTTTCGATAGGATTGCTCAGAACTCAGTTGCTGCTATGTTTTCATCTTTAACCCTCAGAGGTCGCTAACTTATTGAGGAACATGACTCTGCATTGTCTGTGATGTTTTCTGACGACAACCATGCATGCTTGTTTCATCACATCGAGCATCACATGCAACTATGCAAGCACAAGTTAAGGCATCCGTGTCTAATCCTTTTATTCAAAACCAAAAATTCTTTCATCATGCTACCATGCTGTGAAAATGTAATTATCAAATGGCCAATGTAACTGTTGTGTTCTCTAATCTGCAACATGCGGGAGACGTAGAGTAGGTGTCATGACTCAAAAAAACATGCAGCGAAGTAAGAGACAAAGAACTGTGTCCTGGAATACAAATTTGTAGGTTTAGAAGAGGAAGGCCACACGTCATGTACTTTACAGAGTACCTGAAAAGTCTTGAATTTACGAACCATTAACGAAGAACAAAAGTTCAGGAACATGTGGATGTGCCCTGTCTCCTCATGTCTTCTATTACACTCAAAGTTAATTTCAGCGGCCATTGCAATGAGGAAGAGCAGCAGGTATTACAAAATTGAAGTCATCTGCATGATGTTTCAAAATTCTCTACTTGAGAAAGCTAAAGTATGCTAAGTATGTAATCCACCTGCTGCTTTAACGTTTCCTTACATTTTCGAAAACTTAACCATGACAGAGCAGTTTCTTTGGGCTTCAACCAAGAGCATGTTCACCTGGGTTGGACAGGTACGTCGAAGCTGCTCTGCGACCAACAACTTCTGTTGCTGCACAATTAGCTTGCTGCATTGACGTCGATTCACAGAGCGGAGGACTGAGAGAAGTTCACAGGAGACCAATGTTGTTGCCGAATTAAGCTGCGTGGCCGTATTGCATGAAAGGAAGGGTGCACAAACTATGTCTGCAGACAATTCCGAAATACGAATTCGGAGATTGAAGCTAATGGTCTAAAATGCTATAGGAAAAAAACAAACCAACTTAACGTCGACTACGCAAAGAATTGGTACTTTAACAGAAACCAGAATTCATCTGTGGATCAATGCAACAAGATGAACGCACCATCGGCACGAACGAAGACTTCATCATGATCGTCTTTTCGAAGGACTTGTTACTCGCATGTGAGAATCCTTCGTCCTGACCGGTAGCACTTGTTAGTAACCTTGTTTGTCTGCATTATCTGTGTGCTGCAGTGCAAGACAAATGAAAGAAAGAAATGTACATAACTAGCGAAAAGGGTTTGGACAGAGAACAGTTAGGAAGTGGCGGCATATGTGAACGAAGAGAAAAAAATAGGAGGTTGATGAAAGGGCAGGAGTCACTTACCTGCACTGCAACTCATGAGGTACGACATGGATTTTTCATAATGTCTTTTGATACTGCAATAATCTGTTGATTATTTCGAGTTCAATATAATCTTTCAGGATCTTGGAAGCATGTACCACCTCCAGCTAGATGTGCATGACCTAGACCACTGTGAATAGTGGAGAGTTCAACGAAAGACTTGATGATTGCGGAACAACTCCAGAAGTCCACATCCGAAATGAGTGATGGGCACTTCTCATATATGAGTGTGGATGTACAATTTTCTTCGAATTTGCATGCACTACTCATATATCGATCAGTATAGAGACGTGGGAACCGCTTTTAATTTTTAATAAACTCGTTATGTTAACCTTGGATTGAAATTGTGGAGACTCAAGTACCAGAAATTCGCAACGTCACTTATGTTACTGTGTATAAATCCTAAATCTGTCCGTGAAGGGGGCGGTGGCGCGGTTTGTGTATCCAGATGGACTGACCCACTAGTATTAACGGATACCTATGAGACGTCAAACACCAAAGCTAAATTGATATGGTGAAGTCTTGTTTAGCTCATATCGGTACTCGCTAACTATGGAGACTTTTGCCGATGATTTTGGAGGAGTTCAAGACGACATCGGGATGTTTCCTTTTGCATTAGAATCAAGGATTGTCCTACCTGCCGAAATTTAGCAAAAGGACATGCCCGGATGGTAAATTCGGGTGGAAATGTCCCAAAAGAAATTTTGAATGTTAGGTGATTGTAAATATAATGCATATATTTAGATAGAAGTTTCTTGGAATGTACTATTTGACAATCCATATGGCATTGATGGAAGGCCTTAACCCTACAGTTCTTTTACTCTATTTTCACCAAAAACGCTCAAAAAATTGCCATTTCTAGTACAAGGACCAAATTTTAGAAAAAAACCGTTTTGGGACAAATGTAATAGTAGGATCTTTTAGTATTCTGGTTTGAGAAGATGTTGAAAAAAATTTAGAGACTTTTAACATGTGGATTGAAAGATATAAGCATTTGAATTAACATAAATCTTTTTGTTGGCCCTGTGAAAAACATGGCAACAACACTTCACAAGGTCACTTTTGTACAAAAAAATGTCCATGTTGGTGGTGTTTATTTAAATTCATTCTTCTAGGCTTGTAGGTTACATGCTAGAAAATTTTTAGATCATTTGGAATTGTACAACATATAGGAAAAAAATAGTAAATAGAAAGAAGTAAAGAATTATTTAAAATATTAAATTATTAAGAATTTATTTATGGAATTGAAAAATGCCAATCCCAATAGTTGTATTGTTGTAATAAACAATCTACATACTACAATTTTATTTTTTTCCAAAAATATTGAAAATTGAATTAAATAAAGGACTTCGAAGTTTATTTTAGAGTAGAGAATCCATAACTATCCACAAACATTAGAGAAAGTTTGGACTCTTCGGAGGGCTGCCAGGAAGTGCCGGCAAGGACCCTCACTATATTACATTTATTTTGCTTGAGGAAATTTTCCCCTATTTATGCACTTAGTCACTTGCAAATGTTAGAGCATTCACTATAAAGTACTATTAGTAACAATTGTGACAAGTGTTGTTTTGAAATTTGAAAGTACCCCCGAAGGACCTGAGTACCTCCCTCTGACAATTGTGAAATAGAAAACTAAAATATACTTTTGGAACTCCTGATATTCACACAAGGTGAATCTTTGTTTTGTTAGAAAATTCCCTCTTTTTAGTAGCTTCAATAGGTTCCAGAAATAGACTAGTTCGTCAAACCTTGGCATCCCTCCGGAGAGTCCAAACTTTCTCTAATGACTAAAACTCCTCATAACTTTCACCTCATTGATTAGAATAGAATTATTCAAAGCTTTCAATGTATATATAAATCTAGAAAACTAATTTCAAATTTTTGTTTCTAAAAATATGATTTTTTTTAATCTACCTAATTACCTGACCAAAGAAAAAAACTACATATCATATGATAAATTTTTAACCATGTAATCAAATGTTATGAAAATTGTTGGGCCTAAGAGAAAAAACCTCATCCCCATGTTGTGTGAAAATTTCAAAGAAAAAAAGTAAAAATTCCATTTGTAGTAAGCTACCCAAAATCGCTATGTTCCCAAAGAACGTAGCTTGGTCTTTTAGGGGTGAATTTATGTGGATTTTTTGACACCTTTAAAATAATGGAAAATTTTAGTTTTGTAGTGAATGAAAAGGTTGTAGTAGATGTATGTATGAATATGTAGGTGCATATACTTCTACAGTAGTTGAATTGTGTACAATTCATGTTTTGTAGTTGAAGTGTGAAAATTATCTAGAGAGGACTTCTCCAAGACTTGAGAATTCCGGAATAAGTTAGTTTAGGGAATACTTGAGTCACTATATAAAGGGAAATCATTCAAATGAAGCATAACAATTCTTCAAGAGGTGGAGGCCATAGAGGAAAGTACAATAGGAGCAACACGAAGGTAGAATGCTCAGAAAGTGTCCATCTAAGGGAAAAGAGCCCTCTGTGAATAATTCTGTAATTGAAAATGTTTATTACATTTTTTTGGTAGGAAGAAAAATGAAGAACACATCAGTGAGAATTTTTATCAAAAATTTCTGATTGTGCATGAAGTAGAAACAATTTTTCAAAGTGGAAGGGGTGTTGGTTGCTCTTTATACTCATAGGCTCCACCAGTTATCAATGAAAATATGGCTTTAAACAGAGTAAGTGAGTCTAGAAAGTGAGAAATACAATGCTTAGGTTGTTCTTGTGAGTCCTTAATGTGTCTACTTGATATCAAAAATGATGCAATGGGCATGTCTATACTCCCCACTAAAAAGTCTAACAAATCATTACTTCACAATTCACTCACCACTGTCAGAAAGAATTTACTATGCTTCATTAATTACATTTCAGAATTTGCTCAAAGTATCTTAGTTAAGGACTCATTCATGAGTGAAGATTGCACATTCTAGTCACCCCTTTCACTTGATGAGTACTCAAAAATGGTGCACATATGACTGCAATTTATTTCCACACAGAGTTTCTTCCATATAAACAACCCTGTGCACTATTTATGGGACTTTTGTAGGGGTAGTTCTTAATGCCCAAATTGTTTTCGAGCCATCTCCTACAATACAAGAAAGAAAGGGTCTACAAACACGTCATGACATGTGTTGTTACATCTGTGCCGTGGATGGTTAGGTACATTAGTTATTGAGTTGTATTGGACAAGGTTTGGCCATTCAATGAGGTGGGCCTCAAATCCAATGTATTTGCTGATTAATTTTTTAACCTTTAACCCCTCACGCCTAAGGGGACCAAAAGTGTCCTCGGTTCAAATTCAAAGTGCTGTAACTTTTGCATCTGATGTCCGAATTCAATAAAAGTTGTTGGAAAGTTTGCGCTCTATATTCTAGTTTTTGTGGTAAAATTTTCAAATCAATACAAGATTTTCTGAATTTTTGGAAGCCAATCGAAGTTCACAAGTTCAATTTGAATTCAGCAAACTGCATTTGATGGCTGTAACTTCGGGGGCTTGTATCTCCTTCATCCAAAGTTTGTTTTCAAGAAAATTTGTTGGATTATGTTCCCCTTTAAGTATAGTTATTGTGGTAGAATTCTCATGTCAATCCAAGTTGTTTTGAATGTCTAGGATCAATTCGAAGTTCAAAATCACGACATTAATGGATTACAATGAACTTTAGCGGCTTGTTTCTTCTTTGTACAATGTTCATTTCCAGTAATTTTTTTGGAAAAGTTGCGTATACTAGTCTAGTTTGTGTATATAAAATTTCATATCAATCCAAGAAGTTATAAGTGACTGAGAAGCATTTTAGTAGAAGGAGGTTCAGTTTTTGATGTTTTTTTTGCAACTATACTTGCTATTTTTTGACATTTCAAAGTCATTTTGCAAACACAATGAGTCAATTAAATGATATTTTTTTTCATCAATGTGTTTTTATGCTTATTTTAAATCACTTTATAGTTTAAAGTTTCTTCATTTGAGTAGATTTAGAAACCGAATTTCGCCTCCAAATGCATTTTTAGGAAAAATTCAGCATCCTTTTTGAACACTAAAACATTATAATCTTGAAATCTGTGAGGTCAAATGACACCAAATTTGATGTATGTAATCTGCAACAAGTGAACTACAAGATCGTATGGTTGAGATCTCTATAACTCAGTGAAAATTATATCTATAATACTTCCAAAAAAATGCTGTTTTTTGACCTGTTTAGGTCTTTGGGCAGTGAGGGGTTAATCTGCTTCATTGTTTCGATTCTGGACAACTAAAAAAGAAAAGACTAAGAATGAATCAAAATATAACAACTATTCAAGTCCAACATGCCAGAGTTTTTATAACTTCATTCCACAGTACGCTTCCAATGAACCAAAGTAATCACTGACAGTACTTCCTTTACAGCTTGAACTTGCAATTCGGTAAAACTGATAACTAACCCATTTGCTTTGATAACAACTTTGTACTCCTATAGAATACTCTTTGTTTGGAAAGGATTTGTTACCTGAGGGTTGGGTATTGTGAAAATTCGTCAAAATGTTTTGAAGCCCCTGCAGAACATTGGTGTGGATACAATTTTTTTCTTCAGTGCAATATAGTTTCAAGTCAAGAGCACCTTTACAAGGATCAACTAAGGTAGAGGATTCTCAAACCGTTACTAATACCAACAACTCATCTACTCGTACACTTTTGTCTGCCTTCCATTAGCATGTTAAATCTAAGAAAGATTTAGCTCAACGTGTATATCCACTCCTCTTTGAATGCAAATTAGGGTTGTCTAATATTCCTTCACTAATGGTCTACCAACTACCATGTTGAAATTGCATAAGAAATTTATACTCAAGAAGAAAATTTGATCTCACAAGATTTCACTATTGTTCCCAAAGATCTGTCTAATACCACACTCCTACAAGTTCTAAATAGTGGTACAAAGAGTATCCTTTGCCTAAGTGTGGACCACTTCCTTCAATTGGTGCAAATTACAATGAGTTTTGGTCATGGAAAACATCCTAAGTGGAATTATGTAAAACACTTCCATGGATGAGATCTCCATGGTGGCTATGGAAATCCCAGTGGCAACTTGGTGACTAGGGCTTGACCCTTAGGCAAATCATAGCCTATTTTCAACTCTTTCATCAAAGCTTGAATATGTACAAGCATATCACTTCGCCGTTGTGTCCTCTCTCCTGCATCCTGCATTTTACAAGAATGTAAATATGTGATGCAAAATTCCAACCCAAGGAAAGCATTGAAATAATTTACATTCTAGAATGCAAATTAGAATTCAACATCATGAAGCACATTCTTGAATAGAATTAAGACAGTTTCAAGAGCTATTTGGAAGCATCACAAAGAGAATCTTTGCTATGGCTCAAGTCTCAGAATGATCACTTTGACTGAAAGATGACCTCCCCAAATATATGAGGATTCCATAAATATGTGATGCTATTTAAAAGCCCTTGAAACAGTTTCATTCTAACAAAACTTTGTTTCTAGAAAAATGTTATGAGTGGTAATTTTCAATAATTGGAAAATTTCTTCATTTTGGCAAAGTTTTGTATAATTGTGCAAAATGTAAGTCTAAATCAGTACTAAATAAAAGAAAAAAACACTCACCCGTCTCATTTTTGGCAATCCCCAAACTTAAAATTTTATTGCAACATGTGAATTACCAAAAAAATTTATTACTGCAAACTAACTTGGAAATTGATGTGATGTTGAATTGTCATCATGAGTTTGAGTCTGTTGGTGTTTTCAATGTCCTTCACTATGAGACGCCACCGTGGATACCAGATTTGGGGAAGCCCAACAACATATTTGTCGATTCGGCTCCTAAGAATTGACAACTTCTCAAGGGAAGTATGAGCTAGAATTTGACACTCAATAGCATCCCACTGGTCTGGACTACGATGAATATTTGAAATTGGCTTGTTGATCAAAATAAAATTGGGATACGTAATGTGCTCACTGGAATTACTACACATGCACAAGTCCATCATAATTCCTTTCTCTCGTCAAGAATGCAAGAAGCTGTTTGCAGATTGAGAGGTATGAACAATGAATAGAATAGTACCGTCGGTATTCTAGTACATGTGTAATTAAACACCTGATCGATCAATGGAAATTAAGTAAAAGTAGAAGCTTACAATAGTTTTGAATTTGAGCAAGTGCATTTCAGAAGAGGAAATGTCATACAAGTTCAAAGACAAATAAGGCAAGCAGTAACATTAAACTTACTTGAGAAACATTGTAGACATGATTCTCATTTCCTACACCATCATTTGGTTCATTTGCAACAAGTCAATTAATTATAGTTGCATCCTGCAATTGGAAAATAAAAGAACATTATAAAGCTCACTATGGACCAATAGAGGACACTAAAATAGAGAGAATTGTACTAAGATGGAAAGAATTGCCAACCTCAACCATCAAGGGCACTCCCTCGATGGAAACTCGGTCACCAACATCAAAAGGGTGCACAATAAACAAGAAAAGAATGGATTCAAAGGTATTGCGAAGTAGGTTGCCAAAAATACTAACAGCTGGAGATAGTAGCATGGTAGTGCACACCAACAAAGCTTTATTGTTGAAGCTCATGATGAGAAAGCTTATAGCAAGGATTACACTGATCAAGACCTGAACCAAATCAAAGGATTCAAATTCAAACCCTTCTTCTCTACCTTTTTTAATCAGAATACCTCTACGTCTCAACCCAAGTTGCTACCAAGAACTTGTCTATTACACAATTCTTAAAAGATAAACACTTGGGTGTAATAATGGCCAAAAGTTCCTGGTTCCATATCTTTAGGATTTGGAAAAGATTGCTTAGAAATATTGAAGGGAGTAGCAAAAGTAAGGCCAAAATATACCTATAGTGAGAAGGAACCATGCCAGGCTATAGTTTTTAATGGTAATTACAGGTGCTGGAAGTTATTGTAATTGGCTATAAGCTTCCAAAAGAGAAATTTCCAATTTTAGTTCAAACATGAAGAACTCTAAAGATTCTCATACCCCATCGAGGAGCAGGTTGATCTGGTATATCACTGTGCGATTGTCATTTAAGGTAAGTGACAAAGACTTCCGCTCCTTATAGACGTCCAACATCCATTTGAGTAGACCTTGTTTCGTAATGGTCCCATCCACAGTCACTTCAAAAGTCGAAAATGCTTGCGTTGCTTTGTTTGGGGGGAAAAGTTTCATGAAATTCTTGAGCAACAATTCTTGTTGTCCTTGCTCCGCAATGTTCTTGAAAATCTGAGCATGCCAAATCATCCTACTTGAGAAAGGAGTGAAATGCCCCCTCAGCCTTGTGGATCAACACCAACTACGCATAACTAATGATCACGTCACCCCAATGCTCATGGTGTGGGAAAGACACAACATCTGCAACTCTAGTTCCATCAACATTCTTGCTTTAAAAACAACCAATATGATTAACCATATTGTGAAAATTATAATTCAAAGGGAGCCAAATTCACATCCCCAGAAGCGGGGAAGAACACTCCAAATGTTATTCAAAAAAGAGTTTCTTTTGAATTAAATGAAGTCCTGATATGACCTACTCAAAACTGCTAAAATCATGAGGCCCAATTTGTATATCTCTAAGGCAAATGCAATGCAGGGGGGTAGAGATAGCTAACATATTTAGCGGCAGTTGTGGCCATGGGGATGCTATCAATTTCCCAATCTGGTTCCAACAAAGACGCCTTGGAGTACATGTGCAGGTTGCGAGTGCGCACCACCTTTATCAACCTCATCAATGTCCACGCTGACACTGACTGAGCCAATCCCCAACCACATGAACGATGGTTACTTCTCGTTTTATAGATACAAACCTTTGATGCAATCATAAAAATGTAGCTTAAATTTAAGGCAAACGCTCTTCAACCATCGAAAATACAAGAAAATCTTCATGAAGACCATCTATCTAGACAACCCTAAACCCTAAAACCCTACACATTGCAACCAAATATTATTTATAATGAATTTTTACCATCAAGTCATCCTTTACATGTCCTACACCTATCCAACACTAGAAGATTACCAACCAAGGCTGGCAACCAACTAATTGAAGCTAGAAATTTATGCAAACTTGCTTCAGCCATTGAAAATATAAGAAATTCTCATGAAGACAATGGTTGTAATCCTAAACCCTAAAATTCTATACTTAAAATGAATTTACCACCAATGGATCCTTTGTATGTCCTACACCTATCCTTCACTAGAAGATTAACAACTAGGGCTTGGCAACCAATTAAACCTACAAAAGAAGCAATGCAATACTCACATCTTTGGTAAGAGCTTGGATCTTGTCTTGAGCCAATGTTATTTGTTGCTCGTGCCCTGCTTCATCTTCTAACTCGCCTTCTTCCATCTCAATGTCCGGCTCCACAAAAGGTGGTGTCTTCTCAGCTGGAATGAGCACTGGATTGACAACAGGAATCGGTACAACAACAGGCACCACCCCAGGAAAAACTATAGGAGGTTCAAAAGTTGGTGCATCACCAGGGATTTTAGCAGCAACAACAGACTCCACTAATGGAGTTACCAAGTCCAGCATTAGGGGGTCTACCAGTGGTGGCAAAGCTTGCTCTTGGAAGACACCCACCGGTTGCTTAAGATTAGCTTGCGTGTTTTCTTCCTCAATCTGAATGAGTGTTTTTCCTTGTGCTTGGGGATTTGTCTCGAGTTCAATATCCTCTAGTACTCCTTGCATTGTTGCTTTCTCTGCCACAATTAGCCCATTTGGATACACATGAAGCTTGGGTCACAATTGAAGGCATTCTTGAAACATTAGTATTATGGTATCTTGATAGGAGGTTGTCTTCTTTGAGTATGCTAGGGTTTGTAGGAGTTGTAAATGGCTATGGGGAATTGGCAAGCCTACACAAATCCAACGCATGGGGAAATATATATATGCTCCGAGTAGTCTACTCCCCCTTCTATAGAATTGTATAACCTCCCAATGTTTGAATGATTGTGTACAAAATCACCAAATGCATTGAGTGAGAAAACAATTGGATCTCAAGAGAGTTCAGATCTTGTAGTACCCAAAGTCATCTCTCAATTGCATGATCTTACTATGAAAGCACACTCCAACACTCGACAAAGAGACCCTAATAATATCCAATAAACTCGTGGGTGAGTCTGATATACCATCTTCGAGCTCCAAAAGTAATGCAACAGGTGAAGGTGAGGATTCCACAACAATGTGAGCAAGGGTTTGTTCCTCCAACATCTCCTACACGAAGGGATCATTGAAAATTTGCCAACATGAACACATGAAAATTTTACCAATCTAAGAATCAATAGAAACTACTTAAGCGACAATTATGAGTCTCCCTATCTTATGATGAATCACTCACTCATATCATAATGTATGCATACAGTATGCAAATGACTCTCTCTTTGGTGCAATGGAAACCTTGGAAACTCGCCAACAAGGACATATACAAATTCAAACAAACTAATAATTAATTGGAACTAAGTAGCAATTACAACTCTCCCAATCATACTCACCGGAAAAGTGACCTTCGTTTGTGAATATCTATCACCCTGAGCATTATCAGCAACCTGTTTTAAACTTGATTTTCTCTCAAGAGTCCTTGCCAATATATCCACACCGCCCTTCAAGTTGGCAGGCACTCCCATGGCAGGATCATCCCCTTTGGGAGTTTGAGATTGGAAACGAGGCGAGTGTGGAGGAGAGCTTGAGCTTGAGCTTGCATTTGTTGTCAATGCAAATGGGAGGATGGATGGGATTTTGGAAAGCCAAGAAGTGGGCACACTATTGTCGTCATTAATGTCTTTGTATTTGGCCCAAGTGGGTGTGCGTGGTTCCAATTGCTTGTCTTTCCTTGGATGGAACTTGGGGAGTATAGGTGAGTATTGACATTCAATGCGGCCCTGCTTTTTTTCGTCCCGAGCTGTCAATTTCTTCTGGGAGGGGGCCACTCTGAGCTGTCACATGGCAGGCAATTTGTTAGCACAAGTTTAATTTTTAAAAAATTTTGTAGCCCCATTTTGAAGGCAGGAATATGCTAGGGAGACTAGATTGCATAGGAAGAAACTACTTGACAAAAAAGCCCACACCTTGTGTGTTGTAAAATCATTACTCTAATCTTTCTATCTCGTTTTCAATTTCAAACTTGTATTAGTAACAAGAAAAAAGTTGCCTCTTTAATGTGAATTGCACTCTTGTTACCTTGAATGCATATGAAAAAATGCAATTGAAATTTTAAATAAAAAAACATGTTATCTCACCTGTAGCTGCATATGATTTTTATTCACATTTTTAGCTTGTTAATTCAACTCTGTACAATCTAAAGTGAACCTATTATTAGAAATGCATTTGCAACAAAAGTTGCCCCACCTTGAACACTGGGGTTGCTCGTCTCCTCCCGCCCACTGCGCCACGTCCATGGGAATGTTTGTAGCTCCGTGGTTCTGAGAGCACCTCCAAGACATATTGATGGAACAAAGAGTCTTGGATTCTATCAAAGTAGGCCGTCCGGTGAAACGTGTCGGCTAAAATCTTCACCAGTAGCACCTTGATCACCCACAAAGTTGACGATGTAAAAGCGCACATGAGGAGCTGTCCAGATTTGATGATTATTAGTAGCCCCTCTCGAGAAGTTAGCACTAGATTTGGACTCTTGCAACATTGACACCTACCAATCCGGTTCTCATGGATGCAAGACTCACATGAAGCAAATCGAAAAGCCATAGATAACAAACCAAGGATTCATGGTCATAAAAAAACAATTAGAATGATCCTATAGTGAAAATTAGAATGATCCTATATTGAAAATTAAAATGATTCAGATGAGGTCAAATTCTTTTATCACCAAAACCAGTGAAGAATATTGCATGAAATATGAATAGAGCTCAACAAATGAAAGTGTCTAAACATCCTACTCAAAACTGTTAAAATTAAACACCTAGAGGCTCAATTTTGGCTTTTAAGTCCTTCAAGAGTTACAATTTGTGTACCTTTGTGACAATAGGGATGGTGTTAGTCACATCGGGAGTATGTTGCACTACAAGAGTCCATGTGAGAAGGATGAACCCCAACCACAAGTTATTCTTCACAGGACGCCGAAGTCCAAAAATGAAGTAGAGAATGTGCTTCTTTAGAAGAAAGTTGTACTCGATTAATATCACCATTAGCTACGCTGACAATTGCACCACCATTCTCCAGTCAGTACAAAACAACATGGAGTCTTTACTGCACTCAAGCATCTTAAATCTTATCCTCTAGGATCCCAATTTTTTCACTAGGAAAGAAAGTTCATATATATAATGCCAAGTCTCCATTCACCACACAACAAGCAAGAGGTTCCATTCTCCATACAAGTGAACTTTGGACCTTTCCCCACAACCATCTATAGAAACTTGCGCCATCTAATCTTTTGCTTATGTATTATGTATTAATTAAGTTAAAAATCAATTGCAAAAAACTAAATGTCACTAGATTATCTGTTTTCATACATTAATACGTATGAACATTCACATGTATGGTCAATCAATGTGCATCTAATGAACTGTTGATAGTTAAAGGAGTCTCTACTTTAATAAGTAGGCAACAGTAATGTACCAAATGTGCATGATATGCTCGAATCCAAATTTTGAGGTCGTAAATCAAGAGTTTTGAGTGTATTCAATAGATGAACTCCTATGCAAAAGCTACAAAGAAGAGATGCAGTCTGAGGTCGATCTAGATACCTTAACACACCAACCAGAGACGAGTCGTCCAACAAGGGCAACAAAGCCCAAGGCTAGCCATTGCCAAAACTCGAATTTCCACCATTTGATCTCATGGAGCTTCTCAATGTGGATGGCACAGATGAGCAGAATGCAGGCTATGATGAGAAAGGACCACTGGGCATTGTGCACATGTTTGTTCTTGATTTTCTTCCACTTTTGGTATTGGGGGATCATGGAGTCATCTAGAGGGTCATGCTACACAAGAAAACCACATCCTCTACCTTAGACTGTGTGTTCCAAAATTCCACAAAATGTAAGGTATGTACACTTGATTGTAACCTCCAGTCACCTAATTGCATTACTATGTACACCCCTTTATTTCAAAACCTAAATCTAGGATAGTCATTCTCATCTTATGAGATTTGTGCCACATGAATAGGAGAAGAATGACAACTCTAAATTTTAGTTCTAAAATGAAGATGGGGTAATTATGCATTGTGATGCAATAAGGTAGGGGATGTACTTATGTATACTTATATAACCTGATGGAACCCCTTTCAAGACAGATGGAAGTCTCTCCTTATGCATAAGAAGAGGCCTATTCTTTTCTAACAAGCAACTAGTACACTACGATTGGCTTTGTACAACAATGACTCAAACTTGCTCAAGGTAGCTTTTTGTCAATGCAAAGCTTCAAGACTCCCCTTTGGCCAATGTCAATAACATGGGGTTACTTTAGCATTATTATGCCCTTTTTCTAGGCACTTGATTGATCATGGTGTCCAAACCAAGATCCAACCATCCAACATTCAAGTTATGTTCAATACTGTGAAATGAAAGCAGAGGCTCATTAGCATAGATAACATCCCTTGACTCTCCAATGGTTCAACATGTTCTTTCTCATAACAAGGCTCTAGTTTCACATTACATAGTCCTTCATGCAAAAGTGGAGAAGCCAAAAAATTGGAGTACAAATTACCTCAATCTCCGCCACCACCTTCTTTGCCGAACGCCCTCCCAGAATCGAAACCAACGAACGTTTCCTTGAACCCTTCGACGTCAACATCGCCCCCACTGGCGTTGGCAACAAGTCTCTCAAATTCTTCCAAAGCACTGAAGTTCTCGAATTCCGAGACGGTTGTTGGCCTTCCGAAGCTGCCAATGGAACCGACGAAGTTCCCGTTGGCACGGGAAGCAGAGAGGAAAGATTGAGCCCCGCTGTTTGATCTGCAAATGCAGCCGCTGCCAACAGGGGAGGCCGGTCTTGTAACCTCGACTTCACACGAGCATACGTTGCCAGGGGAATTCTTGAGTAGTGAAGAGCCTCAGGCTCCTTCTTCACCATGGGCTGCAGATTGGGAGCAGGAATTGGCAGCTTCCAAGACAAAGAGAGGAGCTGCACTGATGGAAACTTCAGGGAGGGAAGTCTCACTGATGGAAGCTTCAGTTTCTGTAGTGTAATTGTAGGGAAAAGAAACCGAATGTCGGTGAAGAGACTTGTTGGAGGGCGAGATGGAGGAGTGACAAGCTTTGAAGACTCTGCAGGAATGGAGATTGGCATTAACACTTTAGCACCTGGATCCTTTGAATCCTTTCTTACCTGAATTTTGCATATTTTTGTCTAAGTATATCTACATATATAATTTATCTCAATTTCAACAAATTCACCATACAAAAAGTGTGTTCTTCTAAAAGCCAAGAGTTGGTTTGAATGAATGAAAAGTTTTGTGATCAAAAAAGCCCTTGGAACCTCTCTAGATTTTTTGTTCAAAATTGGGACATCAAAGTGCTAAGGGATTAAATAGTATACTAAATTGCATAACATTCTTGAATGCTCAGGTTGGTGTCACTCAAGAATGTCACTAGAACAAGAATAATTCGTGTCACATTGGCCCACAATTCATAGGCAAGCTTGCGTTCAAGTGAAGGAGAGAAAGGAGTATTCGATTCATAGGAAGCAAACAGTCGCCTGGCTTGAAGCTCAAGAATGTTATGTGCCAAAATCACTGAAAACTGCCAATTGTATGAACATACCCTTAGCAGCTGGTTCAGGGGGAGCAGCAGCTAGCTCTGATGATGCCAATACGAGCTCTGTCTCAAGCATAGTACTCAGCTCTGCAACTGATGATCCGAGATCTTCTGCAATTGTATCATCAGATGTACTTGCACCATTCTCTGCAGCAAGATCATCCTCCCTTTTAATGCTGGGTTTCCTTCTCTCGTCTTGAAGGAGGCAGTCGATCAAGCCTTGCGTCGCATCTTCTCGTGGAAATTCCAGCTCTGGATCTGGAGGAGTTTCTCCCAGTGGACCGTCTGGGTGAGTGACCCAGAATAAATCCCAGTTGCAAGGATCCACAGAGGCTCCTTCTCCTTCGGGTGATGGGCCAAAATATTCATCATAACCCACTGCGTCGTAGAATACTTCTTCTTCCTCAAAGAGTTTCGATAATTGAGTCCGAATGAACTCCATTAAACGAGGCAAATGAGACAACAACAAACGTTTGGTGGTATTAAGCAAAACGGAAGCTCCGGATGAACCCTAAAGGACCGGGATTCAAGGTTTTAAAATGACGAACTCAATTGATCAGATTGTGACTAACACATATCACACATATCCCCAGAAACATTGCATGTATCAAACGATAAAAAAGGATCAAACGAAAGTCCCCATATGACACACTCCACTGCTGAAAACGTCTTGATAGTAGATATAAGAGATGCTCCTCGGAGTACCAGCAATGTTAGGGTCGTGTTTTTCCAGAGACTGCCTGCTTGTGAGATGGTGACCATATCTTTAATCAATCTATGAAAAACCCTAGGCTTCCGTATCAACACATCGAATGCCATTCTCAGCAGCAATAAATTTCCAATTCACATCTTTCGGACTTCACCAGTGGAAAGTGAAAACCTAATCACATTTGAGCAGGATAAATGAAACTCTGTGGTTTTGGATTCTGAACCAGCCCTCAATCCGTCCAAGCAAACAAACGATGCACAGGAAACCAAAGCGACAGGCAACAAAGCCACAACTTGACGCATCAGCAGTTGCCATCTGAAAGATCACCAGATTGCACTCCCCAGATACACGAAAGTTACACCCCTACAAATCCTTACAAGGTTTGAATTCGGACATGGTTGCGCCAGGGCTTGCGTTCAAACCACAAAGGCGCTCATCAGATCATTCACGGCTCGTCATCGCTGGAGTTCAGTGTCCTTCACCATCAGCACTGGATCCACACTGAAATGATGTGAAAATCTCGGTTAAGAATCGGCTGATCAATCCAAGAACATCTCTGCTGCCAGCTGGGGATGGTTCAAGTTCAATCGCAAGTAGGGCTAAGAGAGCAGCACGTGTTTGATCCAACTGACACCAACATACAGATGGAATTATATGATGAGTCCGAGGGAAGGGACAGGGTAGGTTGACGGTAACGGATCACGGGACTACGTTAACTTCCGGCACAGTAGTCATGTCAGCACTAAACCAACGTAAAAAAACAGGTTCGTTTTTAGTAAACTTCAATCTCTCTGTTGACACAGCTGCGAAGGGACGAATGGGCTTCGAAATGCACTCAGAACTTGGCATGTGGAAATTGTCCAGTCAGATATGTACACAACACGACAGATTCTGAGGTGTACAATTACAGAGTGTATCATGACAGAGGTTTGAGTGTAGTTTGCAACAAAAAAGTCGTTCCACCTAAGAAGCTGATCTTTTGGGCAAATATTACAGCAGTGTCTCTTCATCTGTTGATGCCTCCATAGGTCGATTTCGACTACAGGTATAGCATGCTGCTGCTGGTAGGCGCCGTCACACTGCAGCCCAAGGACCTTTGGGATTACCAAAGTGGATGCGTGAAACTTGGTCTTCTAATGTGACATGGAATATGCAGCAGCAGAAAGGCTCCCTTGCCTATCAAGACTCGGCAGTTCTATCATCACCAATGCTTCTCGAGCATAGTTTCAGCTTGCAAAACGAAGTCATACTTACCTATCTGAGAATTGCTGTAGCACTGCACCTCTTTGACAAGGAGAGATTATAGTCCAACTCAATTTATAGTTCGCAGAAGTAAATTACATCTGTGGCAACTATCGAAACATTTGGCTTCGAAATTCATGACGGCATTTTTACTTGATTGTTTTATTTGGTATGCAATGTTGCTGTGGTGTTTGTTTATTCTAGTGAACTTATACAGAAGCTGTGTATGGACCTAGGACTAGAAAAAGAATGCAACTGAGAAGTTGATCGCTTCAGTCTGTAGAGCTCGCAATCGAATCAGAACGGTGCTGCAAAACTAACAGAAGCTGCCACACTGGCGAATGCTAGAAATATCATTGAAGAGTTTTCCATTAATCAGAAAAAAAATACTTGAGAGCCCAATAAAGGGACCAATAAAGAGAGGGGAAGACGTACTTTAGTGAGAGCCATTGAGGCCAATATGTAACTACTGTTCTAACAACATAACCCACATAATAAGTGCCGCGGAGCCCGAAGGTGGTTTCTCCATCTTCTGCCTCTCCTCTCTGCCAAATTTGCCAACCTGTTAGGAATTGTCAAAACGTTACAGGTGAGAGCGATGAAATACTCGCATAGAGGGCAACACTTTAGAGCAGAAAATCACGCAACCTCTCTGAAAGCACTCACAGAGACCATATGTACGGCATCAACGAACCTCTATGGTTCACTAACAATCAGCAAAGGAAACAAATGAAAAGCAACATGATTTGGTCAAACTGGTAACCAGAGACAATATGTACAAGAGGTTGGAAAAGCAGCTTCACCTTTCCCTTGTAAGGGTTCATCGCTGCCGCATTCGGAATAAGATGGGGGCAACTCATCATTAATGGCAGCCATTAACACTTCATTCACCTGTACCATTCACCAACACGTATATAACAACTATGTTGCTATCTCAAGCATGTATGTCATAGATTTCATCAAATATACACTTGGCTCACATTTCAGTTTTTCAAAGCTAGGATTCTAAATCATGCTTGTTGTACAGGTGAAGAGGTAAAACTCTGGCATGAATCAAGGATCTATTCTTGGGAACCTGTGAATACTGAATCCTATTTCGCAAGGCATCAATGGTGCATGATTGATTCTATCGACCTCACTAATTCCAGAGATTAAGGCTGACAACAGTCAAACAGAAACAGAAACCACCGTCCACACATAAAAAAACAAATGGTCACCTCTTTCGTGTCTTGATGCGTAATCATGTGCCCGCCTGGAAGTTCCACCATGCAAGAAACAGGCTGCAGTTTCTCGGCAATTTTACGGCCATGTCTTACTTGAGCAACTATATCACCTCTGCGTAACAGAAACAATGCTCAAGCAGTCAAGTACGTCCCAAAGGTATTCTAAGGATAAATCCTTGTTCTCCAAAAGCCTCAATTAACGAATTAGTCTAAACTGGTTACAAAATCTAAACTTTATAAAAATTTAAGACATCAGAGCCGAGCATTTCAGTCAAGAATGTCTAAACTGGTTGCAAGGAGCTGCTTAAACAAGAATTACTCGTACTAATCATTACTTACTAACCTTCCATGAATAACCACCACCCTGACACCAGCTGATCGTATATTGTCGAGTTCACGAGATGTAACCTTGTGAGTCCAACATGCATTAAATTGTCCGTCAAGCGCGTGCTTAGGTTGCATTCCACTGGATGAAAGATTCTTCACGTACTCCTGTAACCCAATCGAGAAAGTCAGTGCCAGAATACTTACCATAGATATGGATTGCAAGATCACTATTGAGGCTGCTTAGAGAAACACTTTGTATAAAGACTGCAGACAGCTCACGAAAGAGGTTGTGAAAGTGCTCTGACTATATATCTAAAAGATATCATGATCCAAGGTTACCTTAAAAAGTATAGCCCTCCTGTACTCCTCACCAACTAAAGTATCCAGGTAATCCTGCACCACCAACATCACAAACCCTCAGCCATTGCTCGATCATTCTGACAGGTCAAAAATGTAGGTCAAAAGACAGGTAGCATTTCTCCAACCCCAACCCCCGCTCTCAAGACTACCTCTCAGGTAAAAAATCTAGTACCTGTGTGTAATGGGTGTCAAGATCAACACGAGCACGTTCCTCGGGAGTCTTTGCGCGCATAAAACGGTATGCAAGCTTTATCATAGTCTTGTCAACCTGCCCAGTCAAACCAGAAAGTAAAATGTCTGCTAAAGGTGGACAAATGCGATCAAACGATGCTGCAGAGGAACTCAAAAACTATGAATCTCCTACACAACTACTTCCATTTTGCTCATGTCCGACATGGAGTTTCATGGAAGGAACAAACCTTTGGCAGACACTGATAACCCCCTCCTGTGGTACTAAGCATGGCCAAGGATATTACTCGCTCTGGAGCAATGCTAGCCAACTTACATGCAATCATACCCCCTGCTCTGACAGATGCACAGATACGAATCTTAAAACAAAGGGATCAAACAAATACTGAAATTCCATGTCAACCGAAAGTTCAATGCTCGCTGATGCAACCCTTAAACTTCGGAAGGAGATTTGCAATTTTTTTCAACCATAACATCCAATAGCTCATCTGTTAAGGTTGACAGTTAATTTGGTAATGCAAGGCGACACCACAGATGACTAATACCCAACCCCATGATTCAGATAGGCATGGACGGTGCGAGTTACAATTGAAAAACTGCAGCATTAGGGGGAAAAAAAATACAAAAGAAAAAAACAAGACTGAGGGGTACCCATAGAATGTCCAACTATATTAGCTCTTTCCCATCCAAGATGATCCATCAATGCCAAAGCATCCCTGGCCATTATTGATGTGCTGCAAAACACAGAACAGAGAATGTAAGATTCCCATCCCCGGACCCTATGAATCATGCCCAAATGTCAGTTTCAGATGTTGTCTAGTAGGTCCTGAAACAATTGTAGTTAAATGAAAACATCGATCACACCTACGATTTGCAATGTGTGCATCGACACCAGTTTCATTACTCACAACATCAAACTTCTAACAGTTTCGCTTCCAGCTCAATCAGCATCCGTGAGCAATGAAACGGAGCTCATAAAGGATAAGATTACGTACAACTGATGTCAGAAATTCAACATCTATCATACTCCTTTATTATTAACACAAATGAAAGAAATCTCAAAGCGAAAAATCATTCATTTCAAAAGGGATATCTGATACGGTGATAACAAATACTAACCTGTAGTGATTTTTGTGCTCTGGCATTGAACTTCGACCGACACCTCGATTATCAAACGTGCACGCTAGAATTCCATTCCCTGATACACCTGCTTCCCCTCCTTCCTCACCATTTTCAGACTCTATGGCAGCCTCTGGATTCGGCTCATTGGTCCCACACAAGTCCTTCAGCTGGGGTCCCCAAGCCGCATGATCCGCTGCCACACCTGACGCAACCCGACCACAAATTCAGTCCCCAAAACCCTAAAGAAAGAAAGAAACAGAAGCACAAGAAAGCCATAGCCATGCCACGTTCGGAAAACCCTAATGATAAGGTTTCATGTAAACATTCCTCAAAGGATTAAGTTCTTAAGTCTCTGGTTGCAGAGAATTATGACAGAGAATTCTTCAACATTCCCGATTCGGATTTGCAGACTGCGTTTCTGCTAACTAGTTTGCAAATTTCTCTGGTTTTTTCAACATCCAGCGTTCTTGAGCTACAACCTCCAAGATAAACTTGAAAATCGTTGAAATTGAAACTGAAATAGACCACAAGAACATTCTTCGGACGCCATTCCTCGTAATTACGGTAGGAAACATAAAATCTATCAAGGAAAGGAGTGTCAGATTCGAGAGATGAGCCCTATACCAGAAATAAACAACACCTTGATGTCGCCAGACCCATAAACTTGGTAAAAAATCTTCACAGTCGAGGGTTGCACGTCCTGGTGATCTACAGCGAAATTCTTCACCACACAGAACGGCATTTCTTCCAATCCTCTCCAGCCCTAATTTCAAGCTCCTCAATTCGACCACCACTAGTGCAAAATCGAAAAACTCCTCAATTCGAAACACACAATTCTAAAATGGAAGAGAAAACGCAACCCGTGAGACTTTGAAGTGTCAATTGCGCACGTTGGATTTGACTGGGCAAGCTTGTCTTGAGGGCACAAAAGTGAATTGGGTTCAATGTTTTCGAATCCAAGATTTTGCTGCGAGCTTGACTTTTCAGTTAACTCCACTTGTGGCCATCCAGATGTCGAAGAATGTGAGAGAAGGATTGAGTGAGGGCTCATCGGTTGACAGCTTCACGAGCTGCAATCGAGTGAACCAGTGCGGTAACGCGGGGACTCCGGGGAGAATGTAGTGCGCAGGATTCAGAATCTGTAGACGACGGTTGTGGATGAATGATAAATGATTCTGTTCCGCTGTATGACGGATTCTGTTGCTGAGATGAATGAGGCTCTATTTATGGATGCATATTGATGGGGCTTTGCAGTGAGAGGCGTGTATGCTGACTAGGGGCCTTGCGACGTGGAGTGACGTGTGGACTCCACCTGGGCGCATTCTGGACTGCTGACTGGTTCACTGATCAATATCATATATCATAGGGGGATCGCAATTGGACTGGCACTCCTCACCGAGTTCGGTGAAAAAGTGACGTGGCAGCTCAGGGTTTGTGCTGGGGAGACATTAAGCGAACCCACTGAAAGATTTCTTACTTGTCCGCCATTTGTTCTTGGTTTACTTCTTGGAATAAACTCTGTGTTGAAAAAGTAAAAAAGAAAAAAAAAAAAAATTTACCCATCTTTAAAGAAGAATAACATAATCTTTCATCAAATTCGTTGAAAGGCTAAATATTTTACTATGACTCCCCATAATATAGATATTGTAGATTGGGTAAGAACTCAATGGAGTCCAAAAATTTGGACCCCAAATATTATTGTGTTGCATCACTACCTAGTACTTGCATCAAAAAAGTTGGGCCACATTATTTTGATGCCATTTTGATAGCAAGGGCTATTTCAGTGTCATTTTGATAGTGGAGTTGGTATGGAGGTTGGCAACAAATTATCTTCAAAGTTTTTCAATGCACCACATTCACATGCTTTGAAGTTGTTGATATAAGGTTAGAGCACCCAACAAGGTCCATGTACCAAATGGCATCACTATTTAGGCCAATAATTCATTCTAAAACATAAATGTAACTGAATTGTACACACCGTATCATTTTAGGTCAAAAAAATAAGCGCTCTATTGGCTACCTATATTTCGAGCCTGAAATGATTATGCTCTGTAGAGTCTAAGGCCATTGGGTACAGGGATGCCATTGGGTGCTCTTACCTTGGTTGCTTTTTTAGTCTTGAGGCACATCGAATGTTGTCTCGTGTATTGCACAATTCTTATTTTCCCAATAGACTATTCATTACTCAAGAAATTTTGTCATAGCTAAAAAGAAAGAAAGAAAATTGTACATTGCAACACTTTGCCAATGAACTCTCTATCACCATGGACCATTTTGTTGTCATAGCCTATTTATTGTAGCCCATATTGAGTGGACAATCAATCACAAATTCACAACCTAGTACAAGAGTGACTTCCAAATTGTGACACTACTATAGTGACTTTGAAAATCTTTCTTTCTTACATTTATATATGGAATCCCCATTGAGGATGCTCTAAATGTTTGAAGTAAAGATTGTAAGGTCAATTTTTTTAAGCAAAATAAATAAGTAGTAGAAACTTATTTGATAAAAAAAACTTTTGTGTCACATAGCATTTTTGAATAGGGAGGTTCGAAGCCTTTCTACTATATTGAAAATAATTAGTAGTGTAGTGGTCCATAATTCATGGGTATGTTTGCATTCAAGATTTTCTACATTGAAAAGAGCCTTGATTTTTGGGAAGCAAATTGAAAGCCCCTTAACTTGAACTTCACAAATGTTGTGCATTGGTTAACCCCTAAAGGACCAAGGCCTTTTCTCTACAAAAAAAACACTCAAAACTGCCAATTCTATAGCAAAGAGTAAAAAAATTTGAAAATTGTTTTTTGTGCACATCTAACCTGAGGATCTTAGACCTAACTAGTATAAGTATTTGTGGAAAAAATTTCAGAAATTTTAACCGCATAGATTGCAAGACATTTGTGTTTAACCCCTAAGCACTCCAATGTCCATTTTTTGACTGATGAACAGATTGAAACTGGAGTTTCATCCTCCTCACTACTTGGATGATAGTTATTCTAATTTGTAGAGATAGGTTATCAAGTTGTTATTCTATCTAATGGTTGGATTTGGTGTTATTAGTGTATATATTTTTCTAAAATTACAAATGTGCAAGTATGTCAAGTGGTCAAATTGCATTGACTTTAGTTCAAAACTGGTTTTTTCAAAATGAGGTCATAGATTTGAAGAACAAAAAAATTTCAAAAAATCAAAATATGAAGAGAACCTCATTTCAAATCCATTCCAACAAATTTTACTTAGAAAATGATAATATTTTGCTTGTAATCGAATTTTGAAGGAATTTTGGAATTTCTCTTTCAAAATTTATAAAAAAAGATTGGTGATAGAAGTGGTGAATCTAACCATACAAATGGAATCTACAAATCATAATCTACAACTTTAATTTGTATTTCAATTCCAAAATATGCCTACAAATAGCATTTTATAATGATTTTTCTCAAATCATCAATTCTTGTCACGACCTTCATCAAGAGGCGTGCCCGGCCACCTTGGTGAGCAAGGGGGACGTTGGGGGTGACTCCCCAAGCCTTGCAAGAGATGAGGTGAGGGGGACTAGGGGTCGCGAGTGATCAAAGCGATGTAGCGCTCTGATCTGGACAAATTTGGGGGCGTGTTGCACATGCTTGGAAAGCTTATGAGGAGATGCGTCCATGGGTTGAAAGAACACGAGAATCCGAGTTGGTAGTCAAAAGATATGGCTCCTCAAAGTTGGCAGCGTCCCGGTCGCGTCTCGAGGCATAGGGACGTGGGAAACAAGGTTTGGGAGGGTTCCTTTGAGCCAAATAGGGCATGCCACATATCATTGGAAAGCTAAGGAGACAAGATTTATAGAATGACAAGGCTCATGAAGAGATGAGCTGTGAGCTAAAAGTTATGGGCATCCAAAGAGGGTGGAGTCCTAGAGAACTACACCTCCCGGGGGACTCGTACCTTTGGAGGGCCATAATTTCCTCAATACTTGTCGTATTAGGAAAAATGAATAGTGCATGGTGATTTATGAAAAATGTAGATCATGAAAATGGGCTCGCACTTGGGATTTGGAGCTCGTAGATAAGAGTTATCCTGATGGAAAGATCGAGAGTCTTTTGGAGGTCCGGTTTGGGGATACCACTTGGAAATGGGTGGTCTTCCAAGATGGGGTGCATCTTGGGGATTACCGGTGACCCCTAGTATGGGGTGGCTGCCGAATCCCGCAGAGAGTACTATGAGGACGGGTAGTCTCCCTCCTCACTCCCGAATGGTGCCATGGTGAGCCTAAGTGGCCCCGGGTGGTGAGGTTAGTGTTGAAGCCTCACCACCACTTGTGTGTTACCATGGAGTGCTTGTGCACTCCTTGATACCGGTTGGGTGGTGTCCCACTCCACACTAGGCCATGGTGTGAGTCTCGTTTGGTGAGTCCCGAAATGAGTTGGGTTGGGCCTAGTGGGGAGTTGGGTCCTATGCAAGGGCGGTTAGCACTGGTGGGGAGTAGTACCTCCACTGAGTGCTTGGACATCAATGGAAGTTCTACCCCATGTCATCAAATGACATGCCCGGTGTCTTGTGAGAGTTAAATATTGGAAGGAAAGGATTGAGAGTCACGGAGGAATAGGGAACCCCGTAACTTGAGTTGGAACCTAACATTGTAGGTGCGTGGCATGTGCAATGTTAGGAGAGCGTGAACCTTGGTGGCACTAAAGTGTTAAATGCTTGGAAAGTAAGCTTAAGGTGGTAAGTGTCACTAAGGGATGTGACAATTCTGGAGATGAATCTGGATATTTAGGGGTTAAAGTAGAAAAACAAGCTTTTCAACACATTGCAGGACTAGATTATCTAACTTTGAACCTTCTTAACTTTAACTTTTTGCACTACAAAGATTTGAACTTTAAATATTTGTGGTGGAGAATTGAGTTGAGAATATAGGAAAAAAGATACAAAATAAATAAATATTTATTCTTTAAAAAATTATTAAGTAGATGTAGGTACAAGATAGAAGGAAAATCTAAATTATGAATATCCCTCAAATGGAATTAAAATGCACAAATCCCAATGTTGAGATTGTTCTAGCAAGAAAATTAAACCATAAAGACCTTTTTTGGAAATATTAAAAAAATTGCATTCAAAAATGAGTCCTGCAAGTTATTTTTTCTGAAAGATGCTCTAATGGCCCGAAAAACAAGATTGTCCATAACTTAACCCCTAAACGTGCCAACGTCCACTTCTTAGACGATGAACAGAGGAGAAGTTGAATAGCTCATGGACAACGACAATTTTTCATCCATCCTTTTTTGTGGAGGTTGGTGCCCATGTTATGATGCCAGAATGGAATAGCTAATGCTTGAATATGATGTTTCCATTTTTTAATAAATAAACAAGGCCAAAGGTGTTTAGAAAACAAGAAATTTTTGTCTGCCCAATCATGACAAGAATAGAGGTGCCAAAAATTTCAGAGTTGTTCCATTCATTGTAGGCAGTGCTCTTTTATACAATTTGATGACATCATAATAATGTTCTCGGCTTTTTTTACTAATGTTCCCAATTGCATGAGGACAACTTTGTGGAATCGTATGAGAATTTATGAAGGCATTCAGTTGAATGTGTACAGTACGACAGACACAGTTGTCACTCACCAATGACATAGCGTGCAATTCAATTTTTGAATGCAAATTCCCACCATTTGCAGTTTGAGTACAAGGACCTCCAAGTTCTAGAATGTCATGTCCTATACTCACTAGAAGGCTATGTCGTGCTCATGAACAATTCATAGAATAGAGCTCCACAAAGTACAACATTCTAAACTGTGCAATATTGTGGCGCTCTATACATTGAATGCACCGTTTTTGTAAAGGGGCATGTACTAGCCAAGATTACCTCTAGAGTTCCCCATTAGCAAAAAAATAATTTTGCAATAAATCCACTTCAACTTGGCTAGCACTCACTAATGTCGAACAACCTTTCCCATGCCATAGTAGCCTCCTTGCCGGCGCCTACATTCATGAGGGCCCAATTCTACAACTTGCACAATACTCTTGCATCCCCCATAAGAGAACATGAGAATACCTGTTTCAATGCCCTTTCATACAGAGTATGAGTACATGTTTACAGTTGCAAAAGATATGAGTACATGTTTTCATTTGGAGAAGATTTGAAAGTAGCCATTCCGCTCTGAAGTTCACAATTACGGACATCTGCTTCATTTCATAGTCCTCTTGAGTGTAAGATATCTGATGAGTAGTATTTCTTGATGTCCACATGAAGGACTATTGTTTGCTTGTTTGACTACCCTTTGTGTATTCCACTGAAGCCCATCATCATGTACTACAGTCAATTCCCGTTCCTACTATGCATAGGCTCGCTCACATTCCACACTTGCACAAGACAGTACATCGTTCAGCAGGGATTTATCATAGACAGTAAGCTCTCATGTTCTTTTCTATAGCACTTGATATTCAGTGCTCGACCACGTTTTGTACTTTGCATGTGTCAACAATACTTTGTGGCTCGTGCATAGCAGTCCCATGCACAACCTTGGGTGTCCACTGGAATTTCTTGTATGCAATCTTGTTCATTTTTTCACTAGTGTTGGCAATTGGTAATATAGAATGCACCATCGCACCGCAGATAATCCCAAACAGTTCAAATTTAGTACTCAATTATTTCACTATATATATGATCATTTTTTTTCAGGATGTTTATGAACACGGCAACCGACAATAAGAACACCTATACCACACAATAATGAAACCAACTTTTCATGGCCGTAGCATTTGCTTCCTCTGAGCAGCAACCCTCTTGGTTGTCATACATTCGTCAAATTGTTCAAGAGTGGACCACCTCCATTGGTGCTAGTGACTCTCAAGCACAATAGATACTTAGACTTCTAGACAAACGGCAATTACTTCAGAGGACTGTGAAGAGAAGCATCAAGAAGAGGGATACACCACGGGGTCTGCGCTTTCTTTTTCGACACCACTGTGCACACATTCTGCGCTGGACGAACAGACTACCTAAAGTTCATCTTGAAGGCTTCAATGACAATGTGAACCACGCGCTTCAAGTCCTCCTATAGCTAGATGTCAGAGTTTCTTCCCGCATTTGCCGAATTTGTAGTTGCAACGCGTTGTCATAAACGACAATAGTTCATGCATCTTCCTGCCAATACATCATTTGCTGCAAACATGGGCGACAATGTTGACGATAGTAGCAAGAACTCCAACTCTCCGACACTTCCTACATAGCCAACATGTCCGATGCATTGTATTGGTTCATTCTAAACTGAGGACAGTACGCAGTCATCCTCACAGGAAATGAAGCGTGGAACACGGAAATGAAAACACTTGCTTACTAACAACGTGCATGGCAACGAAGAGAAATTACTAATGAAGATGTCCAAGCCGTTGTTGGACTTCTCGAATGTGCCCATTCCCCCGCAACTAACGACAAATCCTCAGCAGTGCATCGCATCTAGCAATAGGACTCTCATTGAAAGCTCTAACCGCCAATGTGTCATCCGATGGCAAGGCGACTTCTCAACCGTTCGCACCTCCTCGCCAAACCAGCTTTCTACAATTGTGACTATCCCAATGCCTATGCGCTTCCCTGCAGCACTTCTAGCAGCACATTCCGGAACTCAGGCAACAGAAGAGGCACTAGTGTGGGTTCTTGGTCTTGCTATTCACTCGTACATGCGCAGCAACAGACTGGAACTCACATATGTCGTCTTATTCGATAGCGGCAAAGAAGTGCACTTGCCTTCTGGGGAAGTGGACTGCATAGATCTTCTTAAACAAAACGACTAGAAGGAGGTCTCCATTCCCGAAGTTGACAATTCCAACTTCCGATTACCGGGTGGCCATCCATCGTCCCAAGAGCGAGAAGAGAACAATCTCACATCATTTCATAGCTTTTACTCCTCATTGTTGCGCTCCTCCACTGCCGATGGTTGCAATGTCGAAGACAACAATGAAGTCTCGTCCCTTCCAGGGACCTCTTGTCCACCCCGCCTGTATGAATATGGGATTGCAGAAGCACTGCCGAAGACTATACTGCCCTCAGTGATTACTAGCGCAGTGGTGACCTTACACCCTCAACTTATAGAGACTCCAACTGTAGTTGCAGAAATTGCGAGTGCAAGAGCCGCTTCTCCTACTTGATTTGCTTCGACTATGCCCCACTTGGAAAGCTTTCTACACCTATTTGAAGAAGTTGTCCATGACAATGTCTTCTCTTTGCCTTCATATAAGAAGTGGCCACATTGCAAAGATGATCGTGCATAGTCGATGGCTCCCACTCATGCGATACTCAGCAATTGCCGGCCAGACTTATCGGTTGGTGACCACTACAGAATACAGACGCCGTCGTCATCCATATTGCCTACACAAGTCGGCGATGGTCACAACACAATGCAGGTGCAACAATTGAGTTCTCAGCAGCATTCTCATAATGAGGCGCTTGCATCAACGCCTACGAGAAGGCTTCCGAAAGCACCGGTCAAGTCATGGAAGGCAGCACCATCGTCTGAGGCGACTTCTTCGAGACCTACAGGCGATGCACCCATAGCCACACGAGCCCCACACGAAATGAGAATCACTCGTCCCATCGACTCCCTATCGTCATGTAGCAGAGGAACTAGTGTTTCAAGGAATCCGACGGCTAAAAGAGCCCCACATCAAAATGCAACAGGAAGGCTATTGGTGGCAGTTGTACGCTTGGCTTTCCTGTAGGCATATTTGGAAGAGACTTGGAGCATGAATCACGGCACCTTCAGTGTGGCACCTCCAACATTCTCAGGTCCCATTGGAGGGCCAAGCTTTCCATTTCATTGAATGCCAACAAAGGCCTCTCTCTTTGGTCGATTTTGGAGTGAGCAGACATTGCAACGGATTTGCGCTGACACGAATCGCTATGCTAGTGAGGTGATGCACGTGTAGAGCAACTTGCCACTTGGCGGACCCAATTGGTGGCGCCTTGACAAAGTGGAATTGAAAGCATTCTTTGCTATCAATCTGCTTATGGGAATAAAGCGGTTGCCTAATCACCGTAGTTACTAGAACCGGGGAAATGAATTTCTCTATTGTCCTAGTATATCTAGTATTATGACAAGTAAGAGATATGAAGACATCACGCGTTGTCTTCACATCGCTAATGACAGTGTGCCTATTATTCCTGGGGAAGATGTAGAGTTCGACAAACTAAGGAAGATGAGGTGGCTAGTGACAGAAGTTCAACTAAGGTTCAAAAGCAACTAGCATTTGAACCAGGAGGTGACAGTGGACGAAACTATAATCCCTTACAAAGGCAAATATTGCCCTATCAAATAGTACATGCCTAGGAAACCAACGAAGTGGGGAGTTAAAGTGTGGTGCTTAGCTGTTGCACGTCATAAATATATTTATGACTTCCAGATCAACACAGGATCATTATTCATAGAGATGTTGGCAGGAGGCGGTAGAAGAGACACCAAAACTGCTCATGAAGTAGTCATGTAGTTAATAGAGGGTCTCTATGGCCTTGCCCACATTGTTTGCACTGACAATTACTTCATGTCTGTGAAGTTATTGATAGAGCTTTGAGCACGAGGGACATTTGGTGTGGGGATGGTTCAATGCAATAGACTGGGATTGTTGAAGTCACTACAGGACCTAAAGACCTTGTCTAAGTTGCCTCAAGGAACACTCCTATGACGAATACACAACACCAAGGAGATATCGTTTGTGGTTTTCATCGATAGAAAGGCTATCCCTTATGCTTTCCACTTTCTACCCACCGATTCCTGCTCTCGGAGAAGTGTGGCCGACAGTGCCTAAACGTATTAACGATGAAGCCATGAACTTGTGAACTTCACCGATCCACAAAGCATATACGGAATTCATGAGGGGAGTCGATGTGGCTGATCACATGAGGGGCAGCTATTCCAGTCAGACAAGAAATCACAAATGGTGGCACAAAAAAAATTTCTATCTACTCAATACCTCTGTCATAAATTGCTACATCTTGAACAATGTGGCATCTCAACAACTTGGAAAAGATGTAGTCTCACATCTGAACTTCCAATTGCAACTAGCAGATGAATTGAGCCATCCTTGGAGCTTGTAGAGGGGTGTTGTTTCACAGTTCTGTTTGTTTGTACCAAGTGTTCACGGGATGGTGCGGACTGGGCATCATTGGAAGTGCCGATTTTGTATGGGGCCAACGTGAACAAACTTGGTTTGTGCTCAATGTGGAGGCGTTCACCTACACTCCGGTGAGTGCTTCCAGCGTAGTCACTATATATTAAGGAGATGAACGGTCTGCACGTCGTCATGAGAACTACAAATCCATGACAGTTACAGAAATGGCCGCGGTTGACATGTGTACAATTCATAAGACATAATGGCAAGAAGTTTTGAGTACATAATACCAACCCATAGTATTGGCTCAATCTTGTAGCTATATTAGAAAGAGAACGTGTTGGGTGACATTCAGAATGGATAGGGCCTCGAGGTCATAACATGTGCATAGAGAAGTCACAGTAGTGGTTACTATATTGCATGGTGCATGGAGGTGATTGATTCCCGCAATTGTCTGGTCGAGGATGACAAACTACCTGTCCGAACCAGCAGCCGACTTCTACACATGCAAGCTTTTCGATGGCATGAGGACCTATATTTCACATGAGACAGTATACGCGGAATACTATATATGCAATGAGTAAGTACAGAGCTCCTTGAAGCAAATGTCTAGGTCGGAGTACAAAGTTGTGCTCCTATCAAATTCAGTTTGGATTTTCTCATGGGTGGATGCTATAGGCACTATATCAAGTATGTCTCATGTGCAATTTCTAGCAAACTACTCGCCTTCTTGAAGTTTTCGATCAATGGCCTGCAGCATCGTTTAGCTTTCTAAGTAGCTCCTCTCAAAGCTAAGGCAGTTAGGATGGAAACATGTACAATGCTATAACAGTGTAACACCTTCTATGCATACTTTAAAAAAATGTGAAAATTGTAAACTCTCTGTTGTCAACCTCTTCTTTCTTCGCAAATGAGGACTACAATACTGGTGTGCAATGCATGTGAAGCAATTTAGAGGCCAGTCATGAAGTAATTGATAGACTTGCAAGATGCATTCCAGTCGCAACCTTGAGTCTTGTGTACATTCTTTCGACATTCTTCCCGTAGTATTCGTCCTCATCTAAAGCTGAAGTGCATGCACAGTACAAATGTTGACCGTCAGTTGTATTGTCTTATTAGCAGCAGGCAGCACTACAGTGCACAAAACGGGTAGCAAGTCAGTCCCCAACTTCTGTCGTTTTTCTATGCCAATCATGTACAATAGTGACCGTAGATCTACCCAAAGAAGCCTTCCTTCTACTGAGTCTAGCAGTACTCGACATTGCAAGCTCTCAATCTTCCAAGTCTTTGCATCATATTTTGTTATATAAATTCATTCTAACTCTCTACAACCTTAGCTTCAGTGTAAGTATTTTTCACAAATTTCCCACATCTCAAACTTCCATGCAATTCGTCATCACTTGAACATAATATATGTTGCCCATGCAAGTCAATGGCTCTAAGAACTCGGTCAAACTTCATAATCTGGCAATCGCCAAATTGTTTCGAGTTAATTTTTGTTCTCAATAGCAACACTAATGGATGGACTCCAAATCATACGGTTAAATCCTTCCTTGTGTCATTTGAGTTCATTCCAATGTCCTTGCAACATTTTCTTCTTTCCACTGTCTTCACAGTCTCTTGGAAGACTCCGACCACTAAAGGGTTAACTAATCCAAATGGATGAATCAAAGCTTTCCATGTACACAAAAATATGATATATGAGAAAAAAATAAAAATAAAAAAATTCCAATTTTAGAATTTTTTTTATTGCCCCCTCTCCCCTATTTTTAGCTTATTTAGGCATAACTTTTGTTTCCAAGCACTGAATGAAAACAAATTATATTCCCACTAAGCTAATCAATTTTTCTATCTTCACAAAAAGTTTCAAAAAATCAGTACAAAAATTGAGACCGTAGTTACTTGCCCAAAATCCCATTTGTCCCTTGAAGGAACAATGGTCTTTTAGGGGTTAATGTAGAAAATGCTTTCTTCTTTCTATTGATATATTTCATAAGCTTCACAAAGGAATGAAGTGTACTTTTTGAAACATTCAACATCCATTGGGTGGACAATTGATTGTTTGAACATTTAAAAAATTCTCTTCTAACTTCAAACTAATAATTTTCAATTTTTTTTTTTTTAAATCCCATATTTCCATAATATGTTAATGCAATTTTTCATATCATATTTATAGGATAGGTTCTTTGGAGAATAATTCTAGAATTCAAAATTCAAAAAAATTGGGTATTTTTTTTTTTTAATTGGAAAAAAACCTTGAAGAATATTTACATTTTTAGCATATGTTGAACCTTATTTTTACAAAAAAATAATAATGTATTTTTTAAAATAAGATATTGATATCATTTCCCATCACATTGTTTCTCGGACTTTGGTGTTGGATATCAAACACGATATCAACAAAAACCTTGAGGGCCCTAGTAAACTACGAGATTTTTCAAGGAGAACTCTATGTAATGATCATCACCAACTTAAAAAAAGAAGCAAGGTGATAAATATAAGAAAACCGTTCATCAAGGGAGGCAAGTTGTTATCCATTCTCTTCACTTCAATTCACATATGTGAATTTTAGCATGAAATTTTTGGATTAATTGCTAATCATCATACTCTAAATATGAAGCATTGTTTTGTATTATTTCCATAAGTGTTGCAAATTTTATAAGGTTTTCTTTTCCATGTGAAAGCTAGAAGCTAAACTTGTACTTGATAAAAAAATATATATTAATTAATTTTGTGTGATAGTATAGATTGATTCCTACATTGAATCTACTGTATTCCAACTAATGAGATGAAAGCAAGGAGCTAGGAGTTCTATTTTGCTTGCAATGGAGGCATATGGCATGTCATTTTTTGAACTCAATTTTAGATTGACAATTCTCAATTTCTTCGCAAAGTTATCAACAATTTTTTTTCTTTCCTCATGTATCACTATCTATCTATCTCTTGTGATGATGCATCCCCCTTCCAAGTTAAATTAACGCACACACCCTCTCTTTCTAAAAATTGAGAGCCATTGATCTTGTAAACATGAATCCCCCCTTCCAACAATGTAGATCTTGAAAAATAAATAATATGGATATGAATATGGTGGGATACATATAGAGAGAGAGAGAAATATAGAAGGTAGATATGAATACAATATACAAGTAGAGATGCCATATACAAATATAGATACAAAATACACTAATACATCCCATATCAATTGGTGGCCAAACTACTTGTGAAAAATAGAAATATTTGTGTAGGGGTACTTGTGAAGTAGTAAAATGAAATAACTAATTTAATTTACTTATTTTTGAGGGGGGGAGGAACAATGTAAGAAACTAATAATTTTTTAGTAGACAGTCCCTTGTGTGTATATCACTTTCTTCATGTACCACTTCTTCTTTATAATTTTCTTAATATGCAAGGATGAATATGCAAAAAAAAGTGGTTCAATTTTTTTGTATATTCTCAACTTGTTTTTCAACCTTTCCACTAAAATGCACAAGTTATGGGATACAACTCTTTTTTCCTAAAATTATTGAAAGACAAACTTCATCCTTGGAAAAGGCTTGAAGAACCTCATTTTTTATTTTTATGTATACTAATCTTGCAATTGATATTCTGAAGCAATTTTGGTCCTCAAATTTGTGCATGACTTTAGAGATTAGTATCCCGTAATAAAAAAATATCTTTAACATATATTCTCTAAACAAACTAATATCTTAACAAAACACCTATTAATTACTATTATAGACAAGATTGTAGATATTTTGAGGATATTTTGGACTACAATACATACCATGCAATGTTCCCATAAAAGACTGGACCCCACAAACACAATCTTCATTTACCCCCTTCTAAATACCAATATTCTTTTTTGAGAATGGTTTTTTTCTACAAAAAATTATTATAGACTTGGAGGATTCTAACAAATTGTAGTTAGATTGTAACCATGATATTTTTTGTAACAACTCTTTAATAAAAAAATTTAGAAAAAAACTTTCAATTGTTAGAAATGCTTCCATTCAACGGACTATGTCTTCAAATTTGAATCCATAATAGCTATTCCAAAACATCTAGTTGCCAAGACCAATGACAATGTTGCAACTTCTTGACCGTCGAATGAGCGAAAGCTGAACTTTCCATTGACAACCTGCCTAGAGGGGTTACTAAATTTGTAATTCTCTTATGTGAGAATGCAACCACCTCCTTAACTTTGTTTGTGATAACACGAACACTTTGGTTTTGATAAATTAAATTGGTAAGTGCACTCCCTTGGATTCAAAGTATTTGTAGTTTCATTGATTTTCAACACATTATAGCATTTCTTTAGTATACAACTTATATGCATATTTTGGGCATGCAGTTTTCTTTTGTACTTTATTGGTTATGATTGTTTAGGAAAAATTCATTATTTGATGAAATAATAATAGCTAGTCTACCAATTTGCAATTCATATGTTCAAAAATTATGTAGAAATTATCTACTAGTCAGTTTAACCCCTAAAGAACCAAACATTCAAATTTTGAAGAACAAATGAATGCAAACACATCCCAAGGACAATGAAATTTTTCATCCATCGTATTTTTGAATATTCATGTATTAGTTCTTCAACATTTGTACAATATAGATTCCAAAGACTTTACTTTGCAAATATTATATCATTCAATAGATAAGGCTTCAAAAAGTAACCTTTTCAATTCTAAAAATGACCCTTTAAAAGTGACTTGAATAAAAAAGTAAACAAAATCTTTTCATAAATCATTATATTTTGAACTTAACATTTTGAACTTCGAGGGAAAAAATTCTTGTAAAAACCACAAATATTCAATCTACAATCAATTTTTAAAAGAATTTTCAATTTTTGGCTTCAAACTTCATTGAAAAATAATGGTTTGTGTACTAGTTGATCTAACCATATGGATATGATCTACATTTTACAATGATTTTTTGAATGTCATCGTTAATTTGTTATTCTAAATTGCATTTAATAATACATCTTCACAATTTTTGGAAATTTGGACTACCCCTGATCCTTAAGGGGTTATTGCAAGCACTATGAAATTTTCAATGTGTTTTGCTTGGTATGGAACAAAAAAATTAAAATTACAAATTTTAGCTAGAAGTGTACTCAAGATTACAAAAAAATACACTAGAAGTTTTCTAATTTGCCCTTGGCAATGAATAGTTGTAGCTTGATTTACACTAATAAAATTGAGTGTTCATATTACCAATTGCAATGATCTTGAAAATTTTGCAGTCACCATATTACACCCCAAGAACACAAATTGCTGCCGGCAAAGAAAACTTAGAAAAACACACATAAGCCATCCGTGAATTGTTGTATTTTGTTGCTCAGAACTCATTTGGCTTAAATGAAGCAAACAAACTAATGTGTCCCACCAATTTTCATATACAATTTCAATTTATTTCCAGTAAAAAAATTAAATTACACTAAATTTATCCTATTATTGTACCAAGTTACCAAAGTTGACAAAAATGTTTCTAAAAATAGATGTCCAAATTTTTGGGATTTTTTTCAAAAAGACATGGGTATGGAAAAAAACTAATCTTGAAAAAATATTTCTATTTTTAGCTTCTCTCAAAACTTATTTTATAGGAAAATAAATAATTAGTATAGGATGTTGATTTTGACCACAAGATATTGTAGTATGCATATATAGATTTATTAAAGTCACACTATCTTTTATATGGTACTATTGGTTACTATGTTGTTTTATAGTACAGAGTACCAAATTCTACCAAAGAATCATAATGAGACCTCTTCTATAGAAGATTCTAATTTTACACCTTCACTCATACGGTATATCATTGTATTGGATGTTTTAACCCCTAAAATTCTTTGACTATGTTTCACTAAAAAAACACTCAAAATGGGTTGTTTTGATAGCAAAGACTCTCAAAAAATGAAAAATGAATTTTTTTTTCCATCTAACCATAAGATCTCATATTAAACTACTTCATCATATTTTAGTTAAAAAATGTGAGGTTTTGACCACATAGATTATGAGATTATAGTGTTTAAAGTTGAAAAAAATGTTTGGGGGGGGCATCCAAACTTCGGGCACCTCTGATTTGGGGAGGCTTTTGGACAAGTTAATTTCACTTTTTTGCTTGAACTTATTTTGCTTGATTTTTGTGATAAAGTTGGCCACATGTTCAAAAAAATTATAATATTTTAAATTGGGGAACATGTACCAAAAAAATCCGACAAGTAACTAGATTCAAAAAAAAGTCTCATGCAAAGCCCTTTTTTCAAAAATTTATGGCTTGCACATACAATGATTTATTCAAAATTTGGAATAGTGGAGTTCTACATTTCAACTAGCTCTACAAGAGGAAAAAATCAAAATCAAAAATCGCACAAAATATCAAACTTTCACAAGCTCAATCAAATTGTATCCAAATTGAAGTGAAGGGACCGATGGGCATATTGGGCTTGGCAAGGGAAGAAACTAGGTAAGGGTTAGCAAAGTCCAACTCATCATAACTCATTGACACTATATCAAGTTCTCTTTGATTGGGAAGATATTCTACTTTCCCTAAATTTTGAAGATATTTTGTGCTCAATGAAGTAGAATTTTAGGGTATTCTACATTAACCCCTAAAGGACCATTGTCCTTTTGGGGGACAAACGAGATTTCGAGCAAGTACCTATGGTCTCAATTTTTGTCCTGATTTTTTGAAATTTTTTAGGAAGATAGAAAAATTGATTATCTTCGTGGGAATATAATTTTTTTTCATTTGGAGCCTGGGAACAAAAATTATGCCTAAATAAGCTCAAAACATGGGAGACGGGGTAACAAAAAAAAGTTTCAAAATTTTGAATTTTTGAATTTTTTTTATTTTTTTCCTTACAGATTATATTTTTGTCTATATGGAAAGCTTTGATTCATTCCATTTGGATTTGTTATGAGAAAGTTATGGACAATCTTGTTTTTCGGGCAATTAGAGCATCTTCCTGGAAAAATAACTTGTAGGATTCATTTCTGAATGCAATTTTTACAATTAAAAAAAAAAGGTTCATATGGTTTCATTTTCTATCTAAAAAAATATCACCATTTGGATTAGTGCATTTTAATTCCATCTTAGAGATATTAATAATTTAGATTTTCCCTCTATCTTGTACTACTTCTACTTAACAATTTTTTAAAGAATAAAAATTTAATTTTTTGGTATTTTCTTTTTTTCTCTAGAATCTCAACTCAATTCTCCACCATAAAGATTTAAAGCTCAAAACTCTATAGAGCAAAAAATTTAAGTTAAGAAGGTTCAAAGTCAAATAACCTAGTCCCGCAATGAGTGGAAAATTTTGTTTTCTTCACTTTAAACACAAATATCTTGCAATCTATGCGGTCAAAAATTCTGAAATTTTTTCTACACATTTTCATATTAGTTAGGTGTAAGATCCTATGGTTAGATGTGCAAAAAATAAAATTTTCAATTGTTTTTACTCTTTGCTCTAAAAATGGTAGTTTTGAGTGTGTATTTTGCAGAAAAAGGCCTTGGTCCTTTTAGGGTTAAATGTTGATAATATAGAAGTTTCAAAACATAATCTCCAATCACTTCTAAAACAACTTGCTCACATAGACAAGTAGAGAGTAGAGAAAAACTTTATACAAGTGGGGTAGTAAGAGGTAAAACAAACCTTGTAGGATATATAAATTAGAATTACTAAGAAATCAACTCATGTCAAAGTTAAGTAAAAAGTAAGAATTATGTTCAAAGTAGAATTCCAAACCTCATTTTGGCATAGTAGAATAATTTATTTCAAAAAAAAATTAACTAAGAAAAGTTAGGAAATCAAGTTAAGTTTCATTTCCAATAAACTATTTGGGATTTATAGTCTCCAATCAAAAGTTATGGACAAATTTTAGAGACGGGTTGGCAAGTACATTTTCATTGACATTTTCAAACATCCTCTCTGACTTTTGTCCATAACTTTTTTTTGGAGGCTCAAAATTACAAAAGGCTTATTGAAAATGAAACTTAGCTTGATTTCCCAATTGTTTTTAGTTCAAAGTTTTTTGAAATAAGTTATTCAACTATATCAAAAGGAGTTCTGAAATTTTACTTAGAACATAATTCCTATGTTTTTGACAATGAGTGGTCAAGCTCTCATCTTCAAATTGTCCCATGCACTTTAAGAATTCGTGATGGACAATGGATTTGATTATAAAAACAACCTCTCCACTCTCCACTTTCTATTCTACCACACGTCAAATAACTAAATGTTTCTACCAACAATCAAATTTGATTTGGATGGTCGTTTATAAAATGACATATTGGTTATTGATTTAGTTGGTCATGTGGATGTTTTTGTTTTTATTTTAGTTTGTAATTAGCAGTGACCTCTCTATTAGACTAAAAGAAGCTATAAAGAATCTACCTCCCTACCACCACCTTCTTCTACATTGAGTCAAATTTAAAAATTCAGTAAATGTCAGAGAAGTATCCCGGTCCGAACCTAGGCAAGAGGCTACCCAAGCTCTTCTGAGCATTCCCAAGCAAATTTCCCTGTAGTGTTAATTATCCTGCCCATATTGCCCCAAGTCCATGAAAAATGACATTTTGCCCCATAACTATTCATAGGTACATCTGATTGAATTTTTTTCTAGAGTGGCAAGGTACTCCTCATCTCCACATCCAATAAAAATTTCAAAAAATATAGTGAATTTTTTTGTTCACAACGAGCTGCCCAAAATTGCTATGTTGTAGAAGTGGACAAGATTTTACGAGATCACCCCCAATATTATAATGAAATAACAAATTATAACATTTTTGGTTGAAAAGTGTGCAATTATTGCTTACAAACACCAAAAGATTATTAATGGCCTAACAAGAATTGCAACTTTACCAAATATTAATTATTTTTCTTTCTCATGAATAGTTCATCAATATGATAAATGATGGAGATTCTTTTTACTTTTACAAACAACCCAACTTGCAAATTGTTGGAAGTTAGAATAACCAATTGTATAGATAGAAAAATAAATGTGATCCCTTCTCTAAAACCCTCCAACATATTGTTTATGTGTTTCAAAGAGATAAATGCAATTGGCTAGTTTGCAAAATGCATGTTGCAAAAAGCACCCCCTACTAGTTGGATGTATAGGCTTTGCATTGAAAGTTCCATGGCCAATTACAACCCTTGCACACATGTGCAATGCATTCCATTAGAAGTCAATGTCACAATGTTCTATGACTACAATAAGGTAGAAAGTTGTAAAACTAAAATGGTTCTAAAATGGTTCAAATGTGCCCATTGCACATGCCTTGTAATAAAAAAAATTGAAATGTGACTAAAGACATTTACAATAGACATGCATTTATGGTCTGGTAGGGACATTTCACACTACATCCCAAGTCCCAACTTTCTCAGTCCTTATTCAAGGTCAAATCCCAACTTCCTTGGGTTGCAAAAGGTGAATAAAAATACCAAATTTGGGACTTGAGGACTTCTTAGTGTGAAGGCCTAAGTCCCAAGTTCCAATTCTAAGTTCCAACTTCTCTCTTGTATAATATTTTATAGCAATTAATAAATGCCCCCCAAATAGATCAAATAGTCAAAATATCTGGTTTTGCAATGGGGAAATTTTTAACATCAAGTCCATTTAAGGTACACTTGAATAGAATTTCAACCAATGGTTGTGGCTCACACAGTGAATTTCTCCTAATTTTATATTCAAAGCAATAGTTGGAACTTATTGAGGCCAAATTCAGGGCCTCCACTTTTGTCAGATCCAATTTGGTCTCCAAGTCCCACTTCCTTGGCACCACAACTTCCTCAAAACGTGTTGCCATGTAGATGTCTTGGAGTGATGTGGGGACTCGAGGTAGAGTGTAAATCCTCAAGTTCCAAAGAAATTCAACACATTCAATAGACATCTAAGGTAGAAACACCCATTAGTGCACTTGTTCCCATGCTTGTACTGTAGACTAACCATATTGTGTCCCTATACTTTGGTTACTATGTCCTCCAAATGTTTAAATCTCATTTGTTTACACATTTGAAGGGCACAGACTAAATTTTGATTCGCTAACTAAGGTAGTCTATTCTTATTGTGACCATCTTCTTCAAACAATGCAATAGGCCCCTTTGAAATGGACAATTAATGGTTCTAAAATGGACTGCCACAAATTTTAAAGCATAATTAAGATTTGTTAGGAGATGATTCATACTTTGCTAATGTATGCAATAAGAATCAAAGAGGGTCCATTTCAAAGCTAGGGTGTATCCACTTACTTTTTCTTGATGAAAATTGATTGCCCAATTGCCTTCTTATAAATATTAAAAGAATTTAGGGTCCGTTTAAGTTTAGTAGTGGTTGCATTTAAGAACCTTGTGTATTACTTTTTGAATGTTGCAGTGCTTGTTTTTGGTCAAGCCATATCTTTTTTCAAACTATGCGTGTGGTTTTTGCAACGCCTATGATCACAAATAGGTGCCTACCACAAAATTCTTTGAAGATTCATAAGTAATTCAAAAATGCTTCGAAAAATAGGAAACCCACTTGGATTAGATTCCACATCATTTTTTCTTCAAGTGAAAATAAGGAAAAATTATTCTGTGAATCTAAGAACCATTAAAAAGGTTGACCAGCCCTTAAATGGTTGCTTTTTAAGAGCATACTACCATTTTGGTTTTTGCAGATTTCAGATTTCAGATTTAGGTCCACCTATGGGACACTTTCAGTGGTCTAGGGAGCCTACACTTAGAAAAATCATAGAAATTACATACGACATCCAAAAATCTTCTTTTTTTTTTGGAATATTCGTAATTTTCACTCGCAAATACTACAAGAACACTATCTCTTGGAAAAGGTGCCTCCAACTATGCTGAATTGCTTATATTGACAAATTTCAGTGCTTCCACCTTATGGTGATAGAGTTCAAGCAGGCATGGCCCAAGTGTGCAACTGTTTGCCAATTATTGTCAGTAGTAGAACGTTAAGGTAGGAACACCTAAAACGGACAGGAGTCATTTATGGACACCTATAAAAGAACCTAAATCCAAGGGCTTGTTGACCCAAAGTAGACAAGTGGGGTTCTAAAGTGGACATGTGGGGTTCCAAGAAGTTGTCACTTTTTCAAGAAGTAGCCAATCATCCGCACTTAATTCAAATTTAGAGTGTGTCCCTTTTTGGTGTTAGTCTAGTGTCCACAGTATGTACATCTACGAAGTTGTCTTCAAAAATTTGTAGAATATTCATACAAGCTTGGAAAAATACGAAACTAATTTTGTTGGTTTCTTGAACCATTTCCTATCCCGCAGACAATTTTTTTTTAACACAGACCCTCACAATCACGTCATCTCAAACAAGTGTCCGTTTTAGGTGTTCCTACCTTACTTTACTTTCCCCCCTATGGATGTGTGGTCTCATTGGCACATCCAATCACTGCCATCTCATTGGCTCCACTCCTCCACGGAGGCTGGCACCAATGGGTGGCACATGTCAGTTGATCTCTCACTGCACGGAGGAGGGCACCAAACTTGGAACTTGGAACTTGGAATGCCGTGGTGGTCAACTGAAACTCCACGGAAGAGACTTGGATAAATAATGGTGACACGGCTGGTGCCACATTATTGAGGATACCAAGGGAGGCCAACATGTGTGTATTTCCTGCAAGGAAGACTGCAAACACTATCTCCCACAGGCTACAAGACAAACAGCAGGTTCAATCGTGGATGGGAGGTTGGGGAACCCAGCGCAGCCCAGCCGACCTACAAATGAAGTCTCAGAAAAAAAAAATCAAACTGAGACTGGCAACGATGGAGAGAAAAGTTGGCGGGGGTCTAACATTCCACAAAGTAGTAAGGTAACTTCATCAATGCCAGTACAAGGAACCTGTCAATGTTCGCAAACTCAGTGCAGTACAATTGACGACTTATTTTGAGTACCCAAAACTGACTGATTTTTCCAATTTTAATGCTCAAAGGCTCTGAGGCGAAGAAGTATCTAAAGTAGACAAACCCAATACCACCTCGTGACACAATACCACTCAATTGTTGTGCCCTCATTGAATCTATGATGAGAATTTATGACAGTAGTACATGCTTGAACTTCACAATAAGATATGTATAATTATAGTTTTATATTCTCACTTTAGAATCAATGAGGGCCCTACATTTGAGTGGTGGTATTGGGTAAAGCTACCTTAATCCTAATCTTATCATTTTTAAAAATCCATTCAAGTCTTCTCTGCAACCTTCCTAAGCATACTATGGTCAAGATAGAAATTTGGATGAGAATTATTTGGAGTTGTAAGCCTTCAAATTTGAATTGGACAGAGCATTCAAAACAGAGTTACAAGCTAGTTCAATGTTGTTCAGTTGACGGACTGAATGGAGAAAACGATCCAGTCAAAAGACAACCTCCACTTCCTGCTCAATTAATTAGCGCCCCCCCCCCCCTCCCCCAAAAAATTTAGTAGCCATAGAGCGTTTTTGAAAAAAAATAAAAATACCCCCTTTCCTGCCGTTGATCTTGATATGAATATTAAGATATCACACATATACCATATGTATACGGAAAATGTATACGGATTATCCCATATCGATTGTCAAAGGACTTCATTTTCAAAAATACAAAAGTGAGGGGGGTATTGAGTTTTGGATCCAATTTTAATTGCCTCAACATGCCTTCCTACCTACTTTCCACTCAAAAGACAGCCTACACACTACCCAGGTATGATCGTACAGCTATCAGAGAATGTTTTGTTAATTTGGTGACGGAATAAATTTTGGTACTAATTTCCTTGTGGTATTGCAAAGTGTAGGAGTCGGTTGCTGGATTGTTTGGAAGCTTTATGATATCATTGAAGTAAAAACATTCTCATTCTCATCTTTCTGCACACCTGCTGTAAAGCTCAATAATCCCACCTTTGCATAACATGACTTATTAGCTTTTTTATCAAAAAGTCATTTTCTTGGTCAAGGCAAGGCAGGCCTTTATCTTCAGTTGTTGGGATGCTGGACACTTGGGAGGAAGGACAGTCCATGCCAACAGAAAGTGTGCATCACAGAGAGACCAAGCCGAGAAAGCTCTCAACAGATACAGTAAGCTTACCACTGTAAGGATGCGGCCCCCTATGACCAAGGTAGTCACCAAAATTCTCTGATTATTGAACCAATAGGTGCACTACATTCTCTTTTTCTACAGTCAATAGTGAAGCCATCCATCAGACCATTCTGGTTAGTAGCGTCCTTACAGGGTTAAGCTCAAGGTTGGATGTTCCAAAAAATATATTTATACTATTATTAATAACAGAGGAGGTATGTATAAGAGTATTTAACCCTTAAACGGTGTCAAGGACGTTAATTTTTTTGTCTAATGGATGACAAAGAATCTTCTTGTGTAGGACAAAAGTGCAATTGTTTGTATTTAGAATTATGTGTAGAAAGTACTATAACAAAACATGGCAAAAAAATCGCACTCAAAATTGAGTGTGGTTTTTTTGACTACGTTTTGTTATAGTGAAGGAGAAATCTTGTACAATAATTTGACCTCCAATGAATATTTTGTTTTGTTAAAGTAGATGATGTTACACACTATTGAAAGAGATGATTTCCAAGGTCAACAACCCATCATTTGTGGGTCAATAAAGTGAACCAACCTATTACCACTCAAATTATAATTATGCCCTTATGTCCTTGTAGTGTACATTTTTGTTCTGAAATGTAGCTCATGGGTACATAAGGATGGATTTGTGATTGGGGCGGTAATAGGTTGGTTTGCCTCAATAATGTCAATGGTGAACACTTTAGGTTTAGATGTCACCCACTTCTACTTTTAATATTTTAAACACCCTACTCAAGCTACTAATTCTATAAAAATATAAATCATTTAAGTAAGTTAGATTTTACCTCTAATTGTTTTCCAAGGGTAATTCATAGAATTTTTTTGAGGTGTGCAATCCCTCTATAAATCCGGACAACCTGTGGTAATTGAGATTGATTCCTTGCAAATTAAAGTCTTGCACACCTTTGGAAATCAAGATTGCTTTGATCACTAGTAATTTTTACTTAATAGTTAGTCCAACGGCTAGATAAAAAAATTATGCAAGGATCTCTTTTGCACCGAGTTGCAATGAGGTCTAGCTACCTTATACATTTTTAAAATTTATGCATTCCAATACTCCCAATTGTTACCTCCTAAAGGATTGGCATTGTGTTTTTAGCAACATAACTTTTGGGGGCAAATACATGTGAGCAAAGATTTGACTTCTTTAGGCTGAATTTGTTTTACAAGGTGTGGATTAGGGCTTCTTTTTCTGGCGAAATTTCGCCAGATTTGTTAGAATCTGTCCCTCCCAAATCTGGCCTATGCAGTGAAGGCAACAGAAGGGACACTAGTCCAAAAAAAAAGCCCTCGTGTGGATCATGAATATCTTCCATGAGTGCTAAATTTCATTTCATTTGAGTATACAAGTGAAAAGTTATGATTCAAAATGTTGTTTATTTCTCAACTTGGGCAGTCAAGGCAGATAAAAAAAATCACTTTTTTCAAAAATAAAAATTTGAAATTGGTTTTCTAAATATTCATGTGTGGGGAAAGCTTTGATTCATACCATTTTGATTAATGAGATGAAAGCTATGAGGAGTTTTAGTTTGTGGGCAATTATGGAATCTCTACTCTAAAATAAACTTTGAAGTCCTTTATTTAACTCAAATTTCAATATTTTTTGAAAAAAATTAATTCAAAGGATGTGGATTGTTTATTACAACATTACAACCATTGGGATTGGCATTTTTCAATTCCATAATAAAATTCTTAACAATTGAGTATTTTGAATCATTCTCTACTTCTTTCTACTTGCTATTTTTTTCCTATATGTTGTGCAATTCCAAATGATTCAAAAAATTTTGAGCATATAGCCAACTTGCCTTGAAGAATGAATCCAAAGATGCACCACCATTTGGGACATTTTTTCATACAAATGTGACCTTTTGAAGTGCTGCTGCCCGGTTTTTTGCACGGCCCAAAAAATGGTTTTTGTCAATTCAAATGCTAATATCTTGCAATCCACACAATGAAAAGTTTTGAAATTTTTTCCACATCTTCTCAAATCAGCGTATTACAAGATCTTATGGTTACATGTGTCCAAAAATGATTTTTTTCTTAAATTTGGTATTTGTGCTAGAAATGGTAGTTTTGAAGTCGTTTTGGTGAAAACATAATCAAGGAACTTTAGGGGTTAAGAGAACCTAGATATCAAGTCCACTTTCACACGAACAATATGACATTGCTAACACATTGTGAATAGACATAATAAGTTTTGACTCTTGGTTTTCTACAATTAACTTTCTTTTCAATTTTTGCATTTTCGATTTAGTGCTTCAAGGTGTTTTATATATTCTTAGTTTATCCAATCCCAATAAAGTCAAGATTTTTGGCATACAATTCCTTCCTCCAAGGCTGAAGACTCTATCTAAGTGACTTTATCTTTGTGTAAAAAAATTACTTTCAAATGAATTAGAATTATGTAGTCAAAACATTTTTTCTAAAGCTCTTTTTTCATCCTCAAAAAAACGATTGTCAAAGCTCTTAGGGGTTAATTGGATTCTTAAATACAATTTAAAAAGTAAAGTATATACCCCTCAAACATACACCTTTTGCTATTGTGCCTCGTTTCTATTATTAAACTGGTTGAATTTTCATATTTTCTTGTTGACAATTAAAAAACACGATATTTGGATACCATATGCAATACTTCTCATGCAAGTTTCATAGTTCTTTTGGGTAGATGTTCTAAAACCATTTCTTCAATATACGTACATATTGATTTGGGAAGATGTACTCAGAGTGATGATGCCAGTTTTAGGTCTGGTGTGATTTGGGGTGTAAGGTACCCACCCTTATTAAGTGGGATGTTTGTTTTTTGTTTTTTTTTTAAACAAATGAAATGGAATTCCATTGCAACTAAGTGGGATGTTAAGTTGGAAACCTTTGTCGAATTCCATGGGCACCAACCTTAGCCATGAAACAAGATTATTCAACCAACTCCAGTCTGACTTGTGTCATGCACAGCTAGAGGACATTTGAATAAGTTACAGTTAACTTAATATGACTAACTTATCTAAGTATAAATATCTGACTGTCTGGCTGCAAATGCTTGGGTCAGTCATTTTTTCCTACAATACTGGGCTAAGTTCAGTTCAGATAATATATGGCAGTGGAAAAGGACATACCTTACTTCAGAAGTATCCAAAAGCATTTTCTATTCATTGTAATTTTTAAATTAAAAAACATATAAAAAATGGACACCCCAAAGCAATTTCGAGTTTAGGGTTGAGGACTGGACTCCTGCTTGACAAGTGGTGGGGCTATGTCGCTATGATATAATATCGACATATTTGTCAGTTGGGGGCAGGTTGCTTACTCTCCATCTAAGTTTTGTTTGGGAAGAACCAATGGCTAGTTCAAAGTTAGCTGGTGCAATTGAGAAAAAAATCAGTTGCAATTTGTAAACACCAGCAAAAAATTGGTTTCAAAATCAATTATTTTTTTGGTCCGAGATGACCTAAACTATCGGGTGGTGGTAGTGAGGTACCCAAATCGAATGGCATGGTTGTAGGTTCGATACCTAGTAGTGACAAGTTCTTTACCATGTGTGAAATCAGCCTTTCTTGTAGTGTGTTTCCTGAACAAACTTGTTTCGAAAAATAAAAATAAAAATCTAGGATTTTTTCTTTTCAGTGAAAAATAGAGAAAGTCACCAAACTCCACATTTGAAAAACCAGTAAAACCAGTTTCATTTGGGAATTGAAGGAAAATAGCCAGGAAAAGTTTTTAAGAAAAAAACCCTTCCCAAATGCTGCTCTCCATTCATCAAATTTGAGTTGGAAGTTGGGAACTGGAGAGATTATACAGAACAATCCGTGCCTCGTGTGCAAGTTAATATGAGGATCATCTAACTGAACTTCCAGCCTGAAATCATTAAGTTCGTGACTGAGATTTCCAATTGCAGGCTGGCCTTGCCTAAGTTTGAATTTTGGCAGGGAGTCCTGGCCAGACAAGTTCCTCGACGGCTGGAGTGACCTGTTTGGTTTGGTGGGTGCTTCTCCAAATGCACCCGCCCTGCTTAAATTTATTGATTGATTATGTTACGTACAACAAACATCTCCATAAATGGAATTGGTTATAACTTAGGGCTTGCTGCATGGTTTGACTGGACTAAGGAGCATGGACTAAGTATGACTCTATCCTAGTTAAGTTAAGTTAACCCTGGTAGGCTGGTGGAGGTTGGTTGCAAACTTTTGTTTTTTTTATTTTGTTTTTGTGACACAAACGAAACGGAATTTCATGGCATAGGGATAGGGGTAGAGTACAAAGGCACTAGCCACAAAGTGGCTTGGTGGGAAAACTATAATAAGAAAAAAAAAGACAACATGATGTAAGACACAGACAGGACTGATGGACAAGTTGAACATCAGTGGTTGCAGACTTGCAAAGTGTGAGAAGGGTTAACTTAAGTTAGCAAGGATAATTCTCACTCCACAATCTCACTCCACTAGGATGTGATTAAAATGTAATTTGGTTGTGGTAAGAGCATTTCCACCCTACAGTTCACAGAGAAAACTCCCTTGCCAAATGGCTTCTGCGAGCTCAACTTATCATTTGGGGCTCCACCAACAAAATTGTTCTATGGTTGAAGGCTCAAGAATGGCACATATAAGGAGAAAAACAGATGTGTGGAAGAAATTGTCTGTCCAATGATTTCCAATTTTTTTGGTAGAAAGAGAAATGGAAATGGAAAAGGAACAAACTGCAATTTAAATTGTAATTTTTTAACTTAGAATGAATTAAGGGAGGCAATCCATTCTTGATCACTCCCCCATTATCGCAGCATAAGGTGTAGTAATTCCAATTAGGAGGTGATTAACATGATTAATGTTGGCACAGTTCCCGGCGCAGTTGTGGGGCATTATGATTGGCTACAACACTCTCAATATTGAAACCAACCCTTATTGGATTTTGCAACTAGCCCTTGGTTAGAAATAGGAAGGTATGTATGACCAATATGGGATGGAACAAAATCTTCAACTAAAAATTCATAGTAATTTTGTTTTGAGAAATAAAAATCTAAAAATTATGGAAATTTTATGAACTTTATTTTTGCACATGGGAAAATTTCCCATTGGTAAAAACTCCCTTGAAGATACATGTATTTGCTTAAGTGGTCAAAAATGGGTTGCCTCCCTTAGATACGTTTTTCAAAGTGAAGAGTCTATTTATCACTATTAATGGACATAGACTTTAGCAGTAATGAATTAACATGAGCCTTTGAAAAGAGCAGATTGGTCCAAAAGTAGATGAAGTGGATTCTCACTATGTTCACATAAGTTCCATAATGCGTGAATAGAGTGTCCTAAATTGAGCAAGAGAAATATGTACCCTGAAATTTATATTTATCATTTCTTTCTTATTGTCGTCTTGAATTCTATGTTCACAATTAAATGATACATTCATGATTAGTGAATCACACATAATAGTAGTTCAAAAGCATTGCTCACTGCCCTATAATCACACACTTGCAATCATATTTTCCTACCTCAAAAAATGGTGTCCATTTCAACAACCGCATGCTTTGTTTATGAGCACTCCTAGGGGTGCTTCTAAATGCTTGCTCCATTTAAGGACCTCCTCCTACATATTATTTTTTTTTCCATATGTTTGCGGTACCCAACATGATTATCAAAATGTGTAGTGCAACTTTGTACTCTCATTGGTGGGAGCTGCTATAATTGTCATACATTTAATGTTAAAATGTGTTACAAAAACAAAGTCATACTAGTAGAATCCAAATTCAATGAAGAGATGGGAGAGCTTGTTAAGATGCATGGAAGGTTGAGGGCTCATTTTACAAAGGCTGATTTTTTTCCCCTTTGGAGGTGTATGGTGGGGAGATTTAAAAAAATTAAAAAATTAAAAAATTAAAAAATTAAAAAAATTAAAAAATAATATATATATTACACAAATGAAACGGAATTTCATTGCAAAGATGGTGGGGAGATTTGGAAGGCCAAGCTTACAATAGACCAAAACAAGTCCCTTCCTATTGTTGTGAAATAATGGAGATGCTCCATATGTTGTAAAAAACTAACTTAGAACATCCACATCCTCCCTCTTGGAAAGTGGCCCACAATTGGAGTTTTGAAGACAAAGGCCTATAATAGTCTAGTAGCTTGAGCTTCTTTTAAAGAGCATGCACTTGTTGCGGACACTATTGGGAACGTCAAGGTGGGGCACAACTTGCCCTCCGTATTTGTTCAATCTGAACAACTCTGGCCTTGTCCAATGCAACAAGGTTCCTAGCTATGGACCCCAAAGGTATTGTTGTTTAGAATTGGTTCTCATATTCAAAATTTGGTATAAAATTCAAAAAAAATCAAATGGCTTTGTCATAGAGCTTCAAAAACCATTTATTATGAGTATTTAGATGAGAGAAGACAAAATCTTTATACAAGTTAGGTGGTAGGAGGTAAAACAACCTACGTGGGATATGTAAATTAGTATTAGTAGGAATTCAACTACTTATAATTGAGTCAAAAGTAGGAATTGTCTTCAAAATATAATCTCATACCTCATTTAGAAGGGACTCAGGAATATTGTTTTTGACATTATCAAATGTCCTCTCTGAGTTTTGTCTATAATTTTTTTTGGATGCTCAAAATCTCAAATTGTTTTTTATTAGATGAAAGTTAGCTTGATTTCCCAAATTTTCTTAGTTCAAAGCTTTTTGGAAAAAGTTACTTTATGTTAAGTTCAAATGAGGTCTAAAATTAAACTTTTGACACAATTCTTGCATTTTTGAAAACAAGTGGTCAAACTCTCATCTTCAAATTGTCTCGAACCTTTGAGGATTCATGACAAACAACAAATTTCATTATAAAAACAACCTCTCCACTCTTCATTCTTACTAAATGTCAGTGAACTAATTCCTTCATATTGCCATCAAAAAAATTCTTGATGGTAGATGGGCAAATGATATATTGGTATTTGACTAAAAATGGATTGTTCTTGGATTCTTTGAATTTTCAACAAACCATCTCTACATTCATTTGTAAATTTGGCTGTCTAGTCCTCAAATTAGCCTTTTGGATTTAGATTCAAGGTGCAAAAAATCCTAAACTTTTTTTCTTCACTTTAAATGCAAATATCTTTCAATATGTACAATGAAAGTTTTTGAATTTTTTCCACACATTCTTCTAATAACCTCGTGCAAGATCCTATGGTTAGATATGAAAAAAAAATTCTAAAGTTTTTTACACTTGGGAATAGAAATGGCAGTTTTGAATGTTTTTTGATGAAAAAATGCCTTGAGATTTATTTAATTTTATGTATTTTGTATTTTTATTTTTGAAACACATGGAAAATTTTCATTAATGCCTTAGAATTTTAGGGCTTAAGGAAAATGACGAGAATGCCCCCCAAATTAGTTTTTTTACCAAATTAAATGACAATAGAGAACCACCAAATGACATGTGAAAAGAAGGGCAAAATGTAGAATTTCCCCACAAAACTCCATGTTCATTGGATGGTTGAAGTCCTATAATAGCTTCTTTTATTGATGCTTATAGGCATGTCTATAGGCTAAAATGGAATGCCCAAGGCAACACCCTTCTATATATTTAAAAAAAAATCACAAGAAGTCCACAGATTATTTTTTTCTACTGTAATGTGATTTCTTATTGTTTCAATGTTAGTAGAGCATTGAAATTAATCCCCACATTTCTAGATGGTAGTATCATATTGCACTATGGAAAGAGGTTCTTAAAGTGCTTAGGCTCAAAAATTACCCACCTTCTCAAATGTACACTATTTGAACATGTTTTTCTTTTGTTGTACTAGCAATGTACAAACGATGTACATTTGAGGAGGTTGGTGGTTTTAGAGCCTTTTGCCTTTTCAAATTCAAAAATTTAGGACTGATTCCACAGAGCTCCAAAAAATATGAAATAATTTGGGTTAGATCCCAATTCCACTTGTCTTTCAAGGAAATTTTACTGAAAAATATTTCAAGATGTTTCACCTCCCCAAATTCAGTTTCAGCTCTTTTATGTGAGTGTATCTCTTATGAACCTCCTACCTTAGTCCTGCCCGTAATGGACCCGTGGCTTACCTTACCTTACATGGATTGTCTTGCATTATTATGTAAAATAATTTCAGCATTAGTGCATACAGAGTCCTTGTCCTTGCAGATAAGTTAAGTTCTTCCACATTGTCTCAGTGAGGGCACAAAGCAGTAAGTTAAGTTAAGTGAACCATTTTGTTGCAAACAAAGTGTACCAAATCAGTTGATGTGAGTGTATCTCTAGAAAGATGGCAATTTTTGAGTGGCGCACCAAATCAGTGCAGAAATGGACAACACCGATCATCCCCAGACAGTTGCCCATTGCAACTTTGTGTTGACGATCTCTGACTTTGACGTTTGACCAGACGAGTTTCTTCGACCCCACCAAGGCAGGAGTCTACCTTAAGGCAGGCAGGCCTGCCAGTTCCATCCATGGCAACATCACTTAACTTACAGTGACAACAAACTTGAGTGCCAATTGAAATCACACCGAAAAAAAGAAGGAAAACTTCCAATAATGATGGACCAACCGCTTGAAGCATCTGTCCTGGCTTCTACTACTTTACGACCAGACTGGCCCAGTTTGCGGCCCAATCCAATGTTTGACTGGACAATCAAACTGCTCAATGCAACCAAAAGAGTTCGATGTAAATCAATTGAGGCGCACTTGATGTACGAGAGCTTTTACCCACACTAGGTTGGTCGAAAAGAATCCCATGCAAGGCAGTGCCACGGACGCTATGTAAGTTAAGGTGCATCCATGATGGGCACGGTCTTCACCTAAAATGGTCGCAGTCGCGCGATGGAATAAATTGACCATTTGTTTTAATGTGTAGTCTCAGGAATAAAAACGGTCATAGTCTTCTTCACCTGAAGACAGTCACGACATGAAGACTCTAAAATAGTCGCTTTGTGTGATGACTTACACCCAAATGATAAGAAGTTTTCAATATGATCGAGCAAGTTTGAAGCACTCCATCACCCTAGGTAGAAGGTTTCTTCGATTGAGGTCACCAATCTTGTCATTTTTGTCTCAATCTTCATTATTCAAGAATGATGACTATATTTTTGAGTAGAATGTTTGGTTGTAATGGGACCATTCCTTGTTGTCTAGAATCATGGACAAGATATCTGGAATGGGCCCTCCTATCTAAGATTTGGGCAATTACAATTGTCACTTATTAAACAAAAATTCACTAAAAATTTGGATGTCAACAGGAAAAATGTGTCTCTAAGCAAATAGAACAAAAGGCATGCAAAAAGTGAAAGTGTGTGACAAAATGAAGAAGGATTCATTTTTAAAATTCATTATTTTGAGGAAAGCACCAACAATTGATGTTGGAATTCACTCACAATTTAAGTGCAAGTCATGTTCAAAGAATACAATGAGCACACAATATGGTAGATTTATAGAATGATAGATGTTCAACAACTCACTTCTTCCAATGGCCTCCCCAAGATATTGTCCCTAGCCCATACTATACCTTCCCTCTCCATTCATGCTCATATTTATCCATTATATAAAAGAGAGTGTGTGTGGGTTGACGAACTAATCCCTAGATTGCTCCACGTGGAAATTTACACTCTTCCAAATTTTTTTGAAGAAAAATGAATGAATGAATTTCAAAAATTGATAATACACAAAGGGACACAAAGAAAAAATTCTACAACCTCTAACTCCATCGAAAAAATTGCCATGATACCATAGCATGACTATTACAACCTTAAGCTCATGTTTATTATCACTACCTACAAGGAGATATATCAATGGTGCGCAATGGTTCAAAAGTTCAAAACTAGTTGTATAGGGTAATAGATATGAGACATGTGACAAAAGCAATAGTGGTATGTTGGGGCCCATCGTTCATAAGAATTTAGATCATACATGTAGTAGAATTATGACATGTGAATTTGTACTCAAGATCATATAAAAAAATTGTACAAAAGTAACACATATTTATTTAGGTAGATTGAGATACTTGTGATTTACTATTTGTTTGTTGATATATTATTTATTTATTATTTTATACTTTTTTCTTTCCTTTTCCTTTTCCTTTTCAACATCATGCAATTTATATCACAATACTTATAATCACTTTTTTTTACTTCTCCTTTTACTTTTATGTCCCAAGAACAACAATGTAAAATAAGTAATTGAAGCTATTATAATTGGGTGATAAATAAACATCAAGGTCAATATAATATAAAGTGGTTCATACCATAAACCTACATAAACTTGTTTACAAAGTGCAAATTGTGCACTCATAATTAATAAACAGTTTGAACTTCATTTTCATTGGAATGCTATACTTCTTAGACTTTCTTTTTTTCTTCTTCTCTCTTCTTTTTTTAACACAAATAAAGGGTTACCTTCACTGCCGAATGCCCTGCTTTTCAAACAGGGGCTAAACTGAAGCTTTGAAGCGTCTTGAAGTCAAGCTAAGCTTTTTTATTTTTGAAACAAATGAAAGGAATTTCATTGCAAAAGGGAAAAAGTACAAACTCACCAGCCACAAGTGGCCTGATGGGGAACCAAGCAAAGGAAACACAAACAAGTCAAGCTAAGCTTAAGTTAACTTAAGCAAGAGCAGACATAACTTAACTTACACAGACCGACACCATCCCGTTTGCAGTCAGTTTTTAGTCAGAGTCCGCTCCTTCAGTTCAGTCAGCCCAGTCAGGGTCCCAGTCAACAGACATATCGCGACCCCTATCAGCACCCGCTTCCCAAGGCGAGGTTTTCGAATCGTACACACGCTTTGGCCCCCCCCTCCTCCCCTAGTCCCCTCCTTTTGGCGTTCTTCTTCAGTCCGCTTTGTATTGAATCCCACACAGACGGAGAGACTCTTCCAGACTTCCAGGTATTAAAACCAAATTTCGGCTCATTGAAGAGAAGTTTAATGTTAAGTACAGTCAAGCTTCCCCCCCTAGTAATTCAGTACAGTGGCTCTCGGTCCTCTCCTCATAAGATCTCCGTCTCCTGTTCCTTTGCACCCAGCTTCATCCTCGTCACTCACTCGGTCACTCACTCTCACGCACTTGGAAGTATTACTCGCTACCTTACTGGCACAGACGCAGAACTGTGGCGACTACTGCGTGCATGTCCCGCTGGTTCCCAGACTTTTCGAGAACTTGAATCTCGACGTGGGCGACCAAAGGTGACACCTTGCTGTAGTTTGCGCCGAGGGATTAGTATAAAAGCAGGGAAGCAAGCTAACTAGCAAGGAGACAATTCTGGCGTACGTTTGAAATTCGGCATAGTTTGCTAGGAGTTAGTCTCAGTTTCGGAGTGACAATGCTGCAACAACGAAGGTGTGGTGTCGATAAGAAACAGGGGCTATGGTGTGGGAGCTTGGCTATGATCGATTCGGCATTTGACATATTGATAGTTTCTGATATTTGATATTTGAATTTTTTTCTTGTAGGAATTCGATCTTTAGTAGTATTGTGTGTTTTGGTTGGATTTCTCGAGTGATTTCGGCCGAAGGATTTGTGTATAGCGCGTCCGTGGAATTGGAAAAGGTTGCGAACTCTTGATGGTGGGCACGACAACCGGCGACAACGTCAAGATGCGCAACCCGAAGCAAAACGCGCGGTTGCAGCAAGCTCGCGGCCAGCTCTTCATTTGCGGCATGTTCGGCAATTGCGCAAGTTCCGTTTTAAGCCCACGCACCCCTCCAGCGAGGAACCCTGACTTCCCAGACTTACAACACCCTATCACGCCTACTGAACTTCTGCTTCGCCATTCCAAATCAATCCTTCAATGTAGCGACATGGCGCCCTTTGATCACACCGACAGCATCCCAATCTCGGGCCCCATTTCAAGCTCCCCATCCAATTCCACCAGCTCCGCCAACAGCTCCAGCTCCGTCTACCCCGACTTGGAGGATCTCTTGACGGAAATCAAGGCAGGAAACATCACGAAAACGACGATCGGTGCCCTAAACAGCAAACTGAGTAGCACCCACGACTCCAGGGAGCTTCTTACCTCCTCAGGGGTGGCCTCCTCTTTGATTCCGTTCTTACTCTCCAGTGACCTTGCGGTAGATGATGAGCGTCAAGTTTTGGAAGAGAGCTTGAGTTGCCTTGCGGCGTTGGCGGAATTTGATGAAGTTGCAGTGAGGGAGATGGCGACTCCCGAGTTTTTGGGTGTGGTGATGTGGTTTGTGAGGAAGGGGAGGCAGGAGGCGAGAGAGAAAGGGGGCTTGTTGTTGGAGAAGTTGTCGTTGGAGGAGGGGTTCAAGGGGACGATGGGGGAGAGGGGGAGGGGGGTGATGGAAGCGTTGAATGAGATGTTGAGGGATGAGAAGCATTTGAAGCTGATGAAGCTGGCGACGAGGACGTTGCTGGCGTTGTGTTTGCACCAAGAAAATCGACTTCGGTAAGTGTTTATTCGCATCCGTTACGTTCAGTTACATTCAAACCTCTTTGCTGTTTTCATACCAGGGTCTCTATATGGTGTAATTTTGTGCTTGATGTGAGAGAATCAACGTCGCCTTGGTCATCACGTTAATTCGCACTCAGTACTATTCAATCATAACACTCTGGGTTCCAGCATTTTCACGTTGAATCTGATTTAAGTGTGCCACATCCAATAATGTTGTGGCAAATATGCAGGGTTTTCGAAAACGTCATTTTAAAGGTCATAATGTAGTCGTTCGACTGCACGTTCGCTAATTCTAGGGCTTGCTTTGATCGGTTCCATAGCTGATGAAAGCTTCGGCATTTGTCCTAGCCAAGAGTTCGAAGCGATAGGATTGCACGCTAGTGGGGAAGCAACCTAGAACGTCATTGTATTACTTTAATAACTGTGTGGTTTTATGCGTTAGAATTAGAGATTGGTGTGTCGTTTCGATGCACACTGTTTTAAATTTTGTACGAATTGTGCTTTACTAACCCCGATTTTCTTCGTGTTTCCCCAGAGCCGTAGAAGTGGGCGCGGCTGCGTCTCTCCTAGAAATGCTCCCTCGAGCGCGCTCAGCCTCCGCCGAGAAAGCTTTGGCAACTCTCGAGCTTCTCTGCACCACCGAGGAAGGCAAAGCGGCCATCATCGACCACGCCCTCGCAGTACCAATACTAGTCGAGCTGATTCTCAAAGTCTCCGACCGCGGGACTGAGTACGCAACTGGTACCTTAAGCTCCATGTGCAGCGACTCCATGGCCATGCGCGAGGCCGCGGTGGCTCACGGCGCACCTACGAAGCTCTTGTTACTCATCCAGAGCGAGTGCACTGCAAGAGCGAAAAGAAAAGCTTCGCAGCTGCTCAAGGTGTTGCACAAGATTTGGGTGCAAGAGTCTTGCCATCCGGAAGCCAGTGACACCCACGCCATCCGTTACTGAACAGTTTAAAATTTTTTTTTTTATCAGGAGGCTCCATGTTGTCAAAGAAAAAGGATGTTTGCCTTCAATAACTTCTGTGGATAAGCGAACACTAATGCGGCACGGCTATGTTGAGCCACCTGCAGCACTGTTCTGTATCATATGTATAGGATCTGATGTACCAGTTTTGATAGGTCTCTGTGAATGCGTATTGTAGGAGATTAGGTTTAGCAGCCGGCAAGATGAGCGTTTTTAGTTTTAAGGATGAGCTTCATCATTTTCTTATGTGGGCTCTTTGAGATTGTGTGTTACCATTAATGTGTGATGGTGGAACAAAGGTTCTGCCTCTTTGCTCACGTCAAGCTCTCGAATTGGCCGAAGTTGCCTCGTTTGTTGAATGGATTTGGGGATGTTGTTCCTTCGTGGTTGAGGGGTTTTCTTCGCTTGTGTTTGTACTACCTTTCACCTGGGTCTCCTAATTGCGATTCATCTTTTCACACAGTTGGTAGGACTTAATGGCAAGTGGTGAAAAAGTATCATTGGCTAAATTCCTAACTACAGCCACGCCTCTTCGTATAGAAATCTTGTCCTTTATTGTTACTTAATACTGGTCCACAGTCTGCCTCTTTGAAACCTGCCACTTTGAAACTGCCAGTTTTCCATTAACCAAATTTGACTCTCGTTTGCTGACTAAGTATAATGAATTTGCACTCAACATCTCTCCGCAAATCTATACCTTTCCTGGAATGCAGATTCCTTGATATGTTCAAAGGCAAACTGCTTAAAATAGTGTTTCTACCCAAAAATGCAAAGAGATAAAAAGCTCAGAGTTCATTTTACAGATTTCGCAACAAATCAGTAACCTAATATCAGTGTCACTGAACTTTCTGCAATGGTTGTCTGTATTACGGAGTATTATCTAGATTTATTAGGGGTACTTCAGGAAAGACTGATTCAGCTTCAATTGGTTTCATCTAAACTAGAAATGAAGTAAATATTCGAGTTAATCGTAAAGAGAGTGCCATAAGGGACCGTAAGACCTGGAGTTTGAGAAAAACACAGGACGAAATTCCTGGAAGCACCCAAACTTGGTGTGATTGAGTTTGGTGCTGTGTTTCTCGTGTTCTATTCTTAGTAAAACATTCCTCTGACACCCCTTCGCCAAACCGAGGTTCACTTTACAATTAACTCTATTGAGTCGCCAACTAGCGAATGGTCTTCTTTTCCATAATTGGTAAGTCTCTGTTTGGTCAATACTGGGTGCTATTGAGCTTTGGCAGAAGGCATGCGATTCACGCAAGCCAGCCCACTCAGTGTACTCTACTGCACAGACAGAAAGTTTGCAAGATTAGTCAGAATCCAAACGGAAATTTTGGAGACTTTCTTTCCGTTTATGCAGACGGCCGAGTCATTGACCAGACGACGCTCTGTTGACCACCGACTGCTGCTACTGACAACCTGGCTTCCATGTGGTATGTGAACGCGAGTGTTTGGTTTGGGAATTGGGACTTGGGAGTAATTCAAGCGGTGCATAATGTTGATGAGATGCTGTCAGAAACCTTCCTTTCTAACGACGGACTTTGAAGAAGTGCACGTGTCGTGACTCTTAATAGCAGGCTAGGCTAGCTAGTACAGCTCATTCTCTGAGTGTCAACATGCTACAACGCTTTACGGGAGAAAAATGTAAGAGCAAAGAGTCCAGATGTGTGTCTGCAAGCTCAATCACAATCAGGTAAAGACTTTGTCCTATGAGATTTGTGTTACATGAATAACAGGAGAATGACAATCATAGATTCAGGTTCTGAAAATGAAGGTCGATGGGTTCTCCATCACGATGCAAATAGGTAGGGAGTACAATTATGTGTGCTTACATTATTGGTCAATCCAAGCCAACATCAACAAACCTCTTGGAAGCACCCCCAGTTAAATTTTTTGAAATTATGGCACTTTTTAACATGCCGAAAGTATTGCTTTCAAGTGCTCGGAGCTGTAAAATCTAGGGTGAGTGGAGATCCAGTAACTTCTAGATCGACAAGAGCCTGGAAAGGGCGAATCTCATGAAATTTTTTCCATTTAACGAATTTGATGTGAACAAAATGAAGTTACTGAGGAAACTAAGCAAATGTTCTCCAATGGAAATAACTTGAATTGTCATCGGTTGCGTCTTGTCCTCTATTTCTTCTTCAGCTGAGTGGCCGCTGTAGATCCAAGTATTTACTAGTCTTCAAGGCGGGAATCAGTATTGCCGATTAATTGTGGGAAATCTTAATTCTCAATGTTGCAGTAACACACCTCAGTCTGCTTTTTGAAAACTTACAAGATCTTGAGCTTCCAAGTCCTTAATTAATTACCGGTTGTTACATCAAACTCATGACATACAAGCACTGCATTCACGTCACCAAATCAGTCTTCTGGTAAACTTAATTTGCACATTTGCCTCCATCATTGAAACGGCCCCCCCAACTTTCAGGAAACACGTTGCACAGCAACTCTGAGCAGGCCCCAAACCCGGAGGCAAGTAGACAACCAAAATTCTGCGTGCCAGGATCCGTGTCATGTACAAGTTTCTGCCCTCAACCAATAGAAGAGAGGAGAATGTTTGCAAATATTTGGCAGTGGTTGAGGCAGTTGCACACGGAACAGGAATGACAACAGTACAGAAATGAAAATTATGTCTAATAAGTTTACACAACTCTATTCAGCCCACCAGTTGGCAAATGGAAACAAGAGCAAAAGTCTAAGAATCAGTGAATTTAGTTAATGACTGACTTAAATAGTTGAAATGCACATCCCTCACTCATTATCTGAGGCACTATTTTTCCGTGTCATTAGACTGTAATTTTTAAATGATCTCTGCCAGAACTGATTGTCTAATGCTGGTGTAGTCTTCAGGTCACTTACCCCAGTTAATTAACACCCTCCACCAGAATTAAAGCCCCGCCAGCACTATGAGAACAGGGTTCAAGGCAGAATCCATTAAATACTAGAATTGACAATATTGAATCAGAGTTCGCATGAGTCAGCTAGTTACGTCGACACTACTGTTTACAATTCATGGCCTACTGCCATCTCTGATCCCAGATTGAAATTGACTTCGTGATAGCAGGAGCGCTTCAAATTGTAATTTGAACCCTGAATAATTGAATGCTGTCAACTCAAAATTTTTCTATTTTAATCGTGAATATAATCAATCATCCTCAGCTGTTGCAGTATTATCTAATTTAATAATTAATTCTTCCTAGGCCTCTACTAGTGAACATTTGTTCTGCTGGCTGTTCACTGGTTGTACTTTTGCTCCTACATCACGCGTGAGGTGAATGAATGAATGAATTGAATTGAATGTCGAACGCTCCCTCTAATTAATTAACAGCCGCTCAGATATACTCCAGAGCTAGAATTATTGTGACGGGCTTGTGATGAGCTTCCAAGCAGTGCTGCAAATGACGGCCTGCTCCTTCCAGGTGAGGTAAAGTCTGTTGTCGACGGTGTCAAGGCCCCACCCCTTCTTGTACCTGGAAAACAATTGCAACCACCGTGGCATGTGCGTGCTCTGTTATATATTAGCCATGTCCAGCTAGCAGTGGAATTTGGTTGATGAAATCCCAGATAAATCCGCCGAGGGCTTGCTCTCTGGTTCACTGTACTGTTTCCCTTATCAATGGAAATCGTCCATGTTTCAAGAAAAAATAAATAAAAAATCCCAGATAAAAACAAAGCAAGCTACCACTCAGATCATGACAATTAATGCACCACTCAACACAGGGAGAGTCCGTCCCAGAAGCTGGACAACCAAAAGGTATATGGATGTGGACTGTAAAGATTCATTAGAACGTCTTGGAATTAATTTATGTCGATAAATGATTAATAATGCTCTCAAGTCACTTGGCTCTTAAGTATAATCCAGTGATTCCAGTCGACAATAATAAGTCTAATCAGGAACCCATTGCAAATGCTTTCTTTGGTTGAGAGGGAGATTAAAGATCACAACACGTGATACTACAGTCAATGTAAGTACGTCCTCTAATGATCGAACTCTAAAATAAAAACTGGTTTGGGTTTCTCTTTGCTGCCAGGCCACCTGTGGCTGGCAGTCCTTGTATTTTTACCCTTGCAATGAAATTCCGTTTCATTTTTGTCAAAAAAATTAAATAGATAAAATGAAAACTGGTCCGCACACACTTGGATTCTATAATTCATCAGTGACGTGTATCTTCACAAATGTTTAATTTCATGCCACAAACTAGGACAGGTAATTATGGATTTAAGTTTCAGTCCGTGCGTCCTGAAACGTGCCAAAGTATTGGAATACCACCAATTCTATGAAATTGACTTTAGAACTTAGCATTCGTTCCTAAAACTTAATTAGCTTTCTCAAGTATCAACCCTTTGAGCTCTCTCTGCCAGATGATCGTGTTCGATGTACTTTCAAAGTTTTTGGATAAATTTTATGATAGTACATTCTGTCCTTGAACTTTGAAACACGACTTGGACATTTGTGTAGATTAAACATGGCTTGGGGTCTCTCGATCTATTCTGCCTTGTACAAACCAGTAACTAGCTACAAATTACTTGCAATTCATTCAATCATAAAAATTCAATGTCACTAGAGACCGAGATTGGTGATGAGTATTATTAGGAATCAAAAAATCGATTCTCATGCATATGCAGTCATGCGATTAAAGATCGACTGAAAATGTGAGTGCGTTTACTTAGTTACCGTTTGAGGAGCGCTTGGACGTCGTCGACGACGTCGGGATTGAAGGTGGCGGGCTGGAACCCTGCCTGCCGCAGTCGCGCGTCCCATCTGGCGCCCGTCTCCTGCCTTTCTGGACTGTCTGCTCGGTCGCAGCTGAGCAAGCTCACGAGCTTTCTGGCGCAGGTCCTTTCCAGTGTGAGTCGGGTGGGGCTGGCGCGCGGGAAGCTGGCTTCCAGGGACTCAAAGAAGAGCGCGTAGAATCGGAGGGCCTCTCCGAAGCAGCCCACAAAATCTGCTGGCCACACCAGGTTAGCTTCATCCTCCACCAGGACCAGCATCTACACCAAAGAAAGACCATGCGGCCCTGGCCATTAGTCGACGTGTCGATCGATCGAATTCAATCTAATATATCCACTGGATTCCGTTATAGATATATACAGCCACATCTACTGATATTTAATATAATATTTAATCCATCATTCACTGAAAGTACGAAATAACAGTATTAAGACTAGCTATCAGTACTAGCATGGCATTCTAAGTTTTACTGTTTTATTTACTAGTTCTCTAATTATTTATGTGCATTCAACAATCTCAAGGTTCATACAGAAAACAAGATTAATATGAATTGTACATGCTCACAGGTACCAGTTTAAATGAATGTGAATCGAAGTGAAGAGATGACAGAAGAGTGAAGCATCGATCTAGGATCTATTATTTAATTCTTTCTTGTATTGGATATGATGCCGCCACCTTATATAAAGGTGGCTGATTGATCAAATGATCAATGATGACAGACAGGTAAAATGGTGGATCCTTGTACAGCCAATTCATTCAGATCAGTCGTTGAACCCAAATTAGGATTCATTTCATACATACAATTTAAATCAATCCTCGTACGTCTTTAGATGCATTCCGATCCTAATTTTTTACTAGCTACTGCGTGATGAATTCATATGTAAGCTCCTTTCAAAAATGTCAATATGAAGGATCATCAATTTCGCGGTCAATTTCGTTCAGTTCCAGGCGGCATTCCATGCGCCATTGTGACGTTTAAGTTACATAGCTGGCTGTGCCAATAGTAACGCAACCGCACTAATAAATTGCATTTCATCCACGACATCGATAAGCACGAATTTCCCCCCGCACCTCCCGGCTGTCTGAATCAATTTATTCTTCCCATGCTTGAAGTTCCACAGCGCCAGTTTAATTACTTTCTAGACATGCTGCAAATTATTGAAATTGACGTTTGAGTGATGTGAGTGATCCCCAGCATAGTAATTATACTAACTAACTCCAGAATAATATAAATATCTCCGACATGTACACAAATTTTCTTACCTTGGGTTTGGCATTCCGCAAAGTATCCAGCAGTCGATCCCTCGCACTCCGTCCCTCCTCGTCCGCCCCCTCAGCCCCCTCCGACACATGATGCAACGTCTGAATACAATTAATCGCCAGCGCCTCATCTTCTTTCAGATTCAGCACCGCCAAGTCCAGATCCGCCAACGGCGACTGATGCAAGACCTCGCTCTGGAACGGCACGCCCATGAGGCGGGCGAAGCGGTGCAGTCGGAGAGTGACTTGCTGCATCACCACCAGGGCGGTGGCTTCCGGGGAGATCACAATGGTGGTCAGGCGGACGTGCGGGGTCTCGTCGGGACGAGTGGCGAGAGCTTCCAGGAAAGTGGGCCATTGGGTGCAGAAGGTGCTGGAGATGTCGATGATGTGGATCTTGGACTCGCCTTCCATGGCTTCCAGTAAGGTGCCGTTGCCGGCGACGTGACCGAAGGTGGTCCAGGGGCTGGCATCCTGCACACGTACATTTGGAATAATATTTAGAGAATAAATTCAAGCGCAATGTGATTTAGTAGAAGCAGTACTAGCTAGGATTTGGAAGGGTTTCATAACTTTTTGGAGCAACTTCTTTAGTTATATATATGAATCGTTTGGGTGAACTAATGAAATCATGATTGTTCCGAAATTGGCATGTAGCTAAAAACGAGGCATGTAGCTAAAAATTTTCAGCTAGTACGTTTTCAGCTACATGCAGAGTTTACGCTTTTCAATAAACATGCAAAATTATGGAGCAGGCTTATGTAAGCAAGTTACATGCAATATTTTTCAGTATTTAAACAACCATGCTCCAAAGCGTTGATTAGTTTGTTTTGGACAATGTTTAGTAGAAACCTGGAATGCCAACTTTGGAATCACGTACATTACAGTGTTATCAGGAACGTCCCAACGTTGCATTAAGGTGTACGCTGCTAAAGGTTTAAGTTGAATTTAGTAGTGAAATTTTACTCAAATGTCCACATGAAACAGGCCAACACCGCATACATGCATGTGTATTGGGGTTGACGCTCCGCTTACCGATCGCGATCATACAGTTGGCCTTCATGTCTGCTGGCATGCGCACTAGCTAGTGCTTACTACTAGCTAACGAACAGCAGAAGTGCTTGCTGGAGGGAAGGTTTGTACATTTAAAAAATAAAAACTGATTGGGTTCTCTTATGCACTTTAATTTACCCACATTGTCATCGTTTGTGGAATTGCAAGTGACCTAACTTCACTCTCTAGGATGCTGAAATGAACTAAGCATCTGCATACTTGTAGACTGATACACTCAGATTGTTTTTTTATTACAAATGACTTCCATTCAATTCGAAACATATGAAGTTCGAATTGAAGGGGAAACACATTTTAATTTTCTGATCACAAAATTTTGGACATTCATCACTTCATGGATCATATATAGGTCACAAGATACTCACATGTGATTATTTTTTAACTATTACGTACCATTTTCATGTGGAAGGTTTGAAATCGACTCAATTGTACCATGTCAAATTATATATATATATATATATATATATATAAAATAATTGTTAAAGTTTTAAAATCATTGAACGTGATCTTGAATTGCTCAGTCAATGAAGACTTGAGGTGTGAAGCTATAATTACAGATCTGATTAATTGTCATTGATAAAATGAATGCTAGCTCCATCTCGACCAATCCAATTAAGTAGCATTAGTCTTAATATAGTTACACAGATCGGAATCCAAGTATCCAGCACATGAAATTTGACCCAAACCCATGAAAAGTGGCGATGTTCAGAGGTTTCGAAGGGTCAGAATTTGTGAACCTACTGTATTTCATGTGTTGGATTCTATCTGCATTACAGGAATCGATCAGATTCAGCTAGCAGTATATATATTGATTGATGCAATTAAGTATAAAAGAAGTACCTGAAACTCCAGAATCATACTCCTTATGGATTCGAAGCAAAATGTTTTCTCCGCTGCAGCTCCAAGGCTCAGTAGGCACCGAGCCCCAGTCCCCGTGACCCTACAGAAAAGCGCTTGAACAAAGTACGAGGCCAAGCGTTGGTCGGAGTCGCCGTAAGGGGAGGCATTCTCGTTCAAGGTCCAAATGAGGCTCTGAATTCGAGGTGTGTCCTCCTCCGCCACGGCTCTTGCGCAGTCCAGAAGCAGCGCTTTCGTCCAAGAGTAATTAATATTCTCGCAGTGCTGGAGCTGCGGTGTCACTTCTTCATATGCTGGCCTCTGTCCAGCTCCCGCTGAGCTTGCGCTGGCGAAGTCTTCAGGATAGCCGCTGGAGGTTTCGTCATGGGCAGCAGATGGTTTCATACAGGATCCAGGGTCACTGTATTCTTGGTCTGCAAACACGAGGAACGGGTTGGGGCTTTCGTCTTCGGATCGTGCCATGATGCACGGACTTTGCAAACCCTTGTATATAATTTGATCATCTAAGAGCCTGGTCTAGCTGGTTGGTCATGATAAGTATATCTAGCTAGCTAGGCACTTCTCAGAATAATAAAATCTTATGGTCGTCGGATCGAGTTGCGTTGTACAAATACGAAGCAGCTGTAAGCACTTCTAATGTGTTTGTACTCTTGATAAATTTGATAAACCCTAACTAGCTCCTCGATCAACTATCACAACTGGTTTCAATCGATCAACATAGCTAAATATACCGTACGTTCGTCTGCAGGTATTTTTGATATGTTTCCGAGTCGTTTTGGTGTTTGATCAGGTAAACTTGAATCTTCACGCTTCCATGCCAGTACTGATAGGGTTAACTGTCGCGCATTCGATACCAGCTTGTGTCTGGTGAGAGTAGCACTATTCTCCGGACGCTTTCTAATTTCCTTCCGTGACATTGGCATAAGAAACTTGATTTGGATGCAATCTCATGCAACCCTTTCTAATAAATGGGAGTCACGGGCTAAAAGCCTAAAACCAATTTCAGACCTAAAATGGGAGTCACGGGCTACGAAGGAACTAACGTTGAATCGCAGAATTACCATAGGGGACAAGACTCTCTTTGCTCGCCTGAGCGGGGCTGTGCAAACTCTGTTGAGGTTGAATCACAAGAGGTGGACAGGAAGAGTCGTCCAGACTCTCGAGGCCGCCTTAAAGTTCTACGACGCAAGAAAGCTCGTGTAATCGCCATCACAGTTAATTCTCTGGAATAGATTATACATCTCAAATTCTTAATACATTGCAACGAGCTGCACTGATTTTCTTGCCCGTTCACTCACAGAAATTCAAAGAACGTCCTTCTCCATTTACAACTCAGAGGGACTTAGTGAAAAGATAAATCCACTCACCCAAGCTTTCAAAAACAGTGAAATCCCACCCAATCCCGCATGAACAGTTTTCAGGTTCTCCTTGAAGCTCGGAAATCGAGCTAGGTGCTGGCCAATGAAGACCAGAAGCAGTACTTCCAAGATTCCATACTGGAGTCCAACAGTCCCAGCTGGAGTGTCGAGCACAAACTCCTTACTGGCTAGCCTCGTGAAGTCTACGGCAGCATATTTACATCAACCACGTCGTCAAACAGCCACAGAATCGAAGTGGCGTGAAATTCTACCGAGTGCTAGAAAGCGGCGGGTCGTCGCACGCACGCTAGCTACGAATTTCATGAAGCTATCAGATTCGAGCGCGCCAGGTAGCTAGATACGCCTAATACAATATAAAATATAATGTTTGTGTGCCTGTCTGGGATGCAGATGCCTGTAAGCCGGCCTATCCGCGTGTATCTGCACGCACAACCCGGCCGGGGCACAGCCAGTCTTGCAAGCTCAGATTGGAGCCAATATATGGGCTGCAGTTCCGACACTACATTAGCTCGCTCTCTCTCTCTATCATGACCTTGAAGCATTGAAGGATATGGCCGGATTCCGATTTGGAGCATTGAAGGAGCTAGCTTTTGTACCAGAGCCTGTCTGTTGGTTCACTGAGCGAAAGAGTAATTGAGCTAGGTGTTGCTAGATTACGCCAGACCTGGTCTGCGGCATGGCTGCTTTGATGCCCACAGCCATCTATCCGGTCCCCTCCAAGGCCCCAATCATCGTACTGCTCCCTTCAAGTGCCTTCAGGCATTATACTCCGCTGCAGCAAGCATGGCGCAGTCGTTAGTAAAGGGAGGCTCGTGCGTCTCCCCGCCCAGCTTGGAACCAAGCGTTTGTCTGTAGGAATCTCGTCACTTGCCTGGACTTAATTACCGCAAGGCTCAATCATGCCGGAATTAATTAAGTTGACGTGGGGAGAGAATTAGGGGGTAGTCGTATTGGCGTGTCGGGGGCAGGGATTTTTTTTTCAATTATTTGGGACAGTGCAGAAAAGTGATCCGTGGCTAGCTGGAGGACGAACGAAGCTGTACATTTCCATCTATCCATCCGTCCTGGATGTAACATGCAAATAGGAGATGAAGTCCTAATTATTCATCCAATACAGCCATACAGGCCCAAGTTAGGGAAGTTTAGGAGGTTATCCTGAACTTACATGGCAATGAAATAGACGGTTGACCACTTACTAGGGTAATGGTGGTAAATGGTATGTTCAATTGAAGTGGTAATGGTTCAATTGAGATGTAGTCATTTCCTCCAAGATGGTGAACCCTTAGAACAGAACATACTCCCACCTTGTGAGTGTACATTCATCCAAAACAGAGTTATGATTTTCAGAATATGATTTTCAGAATATCGTTACTCGGTAGCAATTCAGCAATTTCATCCACTGATCGAGCATGGAATGACGACATTGTATCATGTTCCAGCTAGTAGAATATCGCAGCTCCCAAACCCCTGCTCTAACTTAGCTGAGTGAGGGGGCCGGTCTTCCTGGTGTGCAGATGGATCAGAGACATTTCGCCATCGATCACCTAGCTAACTTAGCTTTCGATCTGACTGACTGAGCCGGGCCGGAATTGGCTGACAGTTTTTTTCATCATGCAGGCGGTCCGTCCTTCCTCGGCGGTGTTTCTCTTTGTATGTTGTGGATTCAGTACCTGCTCCGCTGAATTTAGCGCAGATTGTGTGGTGAAGACATTGATGAGGCCGGCCCAGGCAGGTCCGTTACTTAACTTTTAGATATATCGAGTTTCCTTCGAGTCATATATACTGTAGCTAGTACTCCTTGCATTGGAGTCACAGAACGGTACTGACTGTACGTCTGACTGAGAGCAAGTTGCCCCGCGGGCGGCCTTGAAGGACGGACGGAGCCCACGACCCTCGAGTCAAACCTTAACCCCGAAATGGCCAACCCACCATTTTATGATCGCTGCCCAACTTCAGGGGCAGCCCAGATTATTTAAACCCTAATCAATTTGAACTTTCATATTTTTCTCATGTAGTTCGTCAAGTTATCTTTACATAACCAAAAACAAACTTGGATTTGGACAGAAACTCCGCCTTAGGTGAATTTTTAAAGTCAAACACTCTTCAAGAAATATTCATTGTGGATTGTCTTGGGAGGGAAACATAGCCAATCCAAGGCCATCTCAAGAAGAAAAAAATTCAAGGGTATGTAAATGGAAAAGGGGCTGATTGTTTGGAGAATGGGCATGGTCAAGTGAAATTTTTGTATTCCCAATGTACCTCACTTGATTACAAATTTGCAGGCTTTGAAAACAATCTTGCCATTTGCTCCAATTTTTGTAAAAATTGGCATGCATGTTATTAACTATTTATAATTGCATTTGGTCAATAATGGCAAACTCTTCTTCTGTAAAAATTTGAAATATAGGCCCCTAAAATCATTTTTCCTTGGAAAAAAACATGTTTTTTCAAAACTTGAACTTTGATTAAAGACATCTCAAAATTTGCATGATCAAAGTCTTTGAGGATTGGAGACTTATTTGATATTCATGAATGAGATCATGTGATTAGATTTATCAAAAAATGATCCGAAGAAAAATCATACTTTCATTTTTAAAACTATGGTGTGACCTACGTGATTTTGGAAGGAGGATTGTCCTTCCTTGGGCATTTAGGGATTAAAATATTGTATTGTGCATCCTCGTGTTTCACACTATATGTAAGTGAAGTTTTTGGTTTTAGTTGTCAAAGATCTAATCACATGTCTAGTATATGTAATAAATGTTTAGGTTTTTGGTAGTAATTTCAAATTATGGTGAATTTTTGAAGAAAAAGCAAAAAAAATTCATATCAAATACAAAATATACTCAAAAAATATGAAAATTTCTACATCAATTTTTTAAAATATTGTGGCATAAGAATAGAGTTCAAATTGTAAGAAAATATTCAATTTTAGTAATTTTTCAAAATTTCAAGTTGAAGTCAAAATTAAACTACATTAAATTCATGTCATTTTATGGTTCAAACTCGCACCAAGAACAAGAGGCTTGAATTTGCCAAAAAACACTACATGGTGACTTGAAGATTGAAAATCTTTTATGTAAAAATTCAAAATATACCATGATGAGAATATATCCAATTATATTCATTTGAAAAAAATTCAAGAAACTCCTTGATAATAATTTGGATGAAAATATGTTCTTTTCCATCTTATAGACCTTTGTCTTTGAAATCTACCTAGAGATAAAAACATATTTTCAAGGGTGATTGCAAGAAACACTTGTCCTATTTTTTTGTCCCTTGATTCCTTGAACCTTGAACATGTGTTTTTTTGTTCATAAATTTTGCATCATATGTCATTTTTACATGAAATTTGAAATGAAGGTACATGCAGTAGATGTAGACATTGAATAATTTTCTGTAATTTTTAAAATGATTTTACTATTCTTAAATAGATCTCGATTGGATGTCTACCTTGGCCATTTTAGAAGGGGTTATTACAATGTTTGACTCAAAATGAGAATTTGAAGCTCAAAATTGTTATTCAAGGACTTCTACTATAATTACACAAGACCGAGAAGAGCTTTTTTTAAAATAGTATATTCGATGAGATTTGGGCTAAATAGAAGACTACAACTTCTCAATAGTGGAAAACTCATTGAATTGTACCACTACAACAATGTTGATGTGGTCGGGTGACGGTCACATCACAATTTATTTATTTATATTTTCAATTTGGACTTCTTTTTTCAATTTATGGACCAAAAAGAAGTTTTTTTTTTAGTATTTATGATGGTTGACAACAATCAGCCATGCCTTCACTACTGTGGGAACAACATGGGGAATAGGGCTAAGATGGCCCCTTATTTCGATCTCCAAATCTCCCCTAATGAAATTGTCCACGTTCCACGAGTGCTCAAAGTGCTCTACCTTTATGCAAGTGCAGAGAATACAATTTTTTGAAGATGAAAATGGTTGAAAAGGAAAATCTTCAGGTTAAGAAAAAAAATTTGATTCTTTTTTTAAAAAAAAAATTTAATTCTTTTTTTTTTTTTTAAATTTAATTCTTTTTTCTATTTGATTTCTAAAAATCAAACATCAAAGTGTCTATTTTCTTAGTATTTTTCATTGTGCTTTTTTGGTGCACAAATTTTAGAGATAAATTTTTCTAGGTCTGAATTTGTAGGGATTTAATATTTTCAATTCTTTATAAATTATCCATATTTTATTTCATTTAAAAAACATTATTCTAGAGGTCACAATACTCATTGAAATAGGCCATTTTGAACCGAAACGGGAAGTGTTTCTTGCAACAATCTTCAAAGACCCAAAATAGTTAGTCAAAGATGATTCAATCTTTGGACCAATAAGTGCATTCTTCATTTCTATTGTAACATTGAAACAAGAAAAGCATCTAGATTGGTGACTTTTTGGCCTCAACATCTAGACTCATTAAACCTTTTAAGGATTTGACCCTATCATCAAGATAGTTAGCAAAGAATTGTTAAATTTCAAGATGAATATGTACATTCTTTATTTCAATTGTTTTCCTAAAAGTCATTTAATAGATATTTTTTTTGTCCTAGGCACTTTTCACTTCTTAACTTAATTCAATTAGTGTAAGACTTATCAATTGATTTATGAACACTAAAATTTTCTATAAAGATCATTCTTTGTCACAAAGTTATTAAAGCTTGAAAATAAATAAATAATTTTGTCCTAGTAGAAAATTGGGATACATGATATACAACATAATTAGTGTATTGTGGATTAGATAAATTAAGTTGAATAATTGGTGAATCTAGAGATTTATTCTAGAAGACATGCCTCTCATTATTATTGACACCAAATAATTATGCACTCAACAAGCTGATTTTATATACTAAAAGGATAACTTTGTTGTCATCAATCTTGTGAGAACCTATAATTGTGTATCTACTTTTCAAAAGCCTGTAATTACCATGTATGGGAGTTGGTATGTACTAATTTAGTGTAGATTGAACTCAACAATATAGATATATATCCACTAACAAACTTAATCTGTTAACAAAATATTGGATTAAACATGTCTATCCTACAAGGCTCTCAAAATGAAAGCATCCATTAATATTTCATGATTAAATATGTCAACCTTAGAGGGTAGAGACAACTAATTTGCTATATAAGTACAAAGACCTTTGAAATTCATAATGAAAATTAGATGATTTCAATCCATATTGTGGTCAACCCCTAAAGGACCAAGGCCATTTTTCTGTCAAAAAACACTCAAAACTGCCATTTCTGTTGCGTTCACCCATAAAATCCAAAAAAAATACTTTAAGAAAATCTAACTGTAGTATCTTGTACTTTACTTGTTTCAGATCATGTGGTAAAAATTTCATGAATTTTGACCGCAAAGATTGAGAGATATTAGCATTCAAAGTTGGAAAAGATGTTTTTTTGAACAGTGGCCTGCAATTTCAGATGACTTTGACCACCTTTTGTTGAAATTTTTTGCACTATGGACTGTGAATTAAAAAAAATTTGTGTTGAAGAATTGAGTTGATATTCTAGGAAAAAAATTTCAAAAGAAAAACTCTTGATTTTCATTCTCTAAAAATTTGTTAAGTAGAAGTAGGTCCAAGATTACATGAAAAACTAAATCGTTAATAGCTCTAAGATGGGATTGAAACTCAATAATCCCAATGGTGAGATTGTTCTAGCAAACAAACTTAACTTTTTCAAACAATTTTTTTTGAAAAATTGTGAAAATTGCATTCAGAAATGAATCCTACAAGTTATTTTTTCAAGAAGATGCTCATATTGCCCGAAAAACAATATTGTTCGTAACTTTCACATTACTAATCCAAATAGAATGAATCAAAGCTTCACATGTAGACAAAAATATAATCTATAAGAAAAATAAAATTTAAATGAATTTCAATTTTTTGTGGATTTATTTTTCTGCCCAGTGACATGAAAATTATATTTAAGATGGCATAACTTTTGCTCCCGGGCACCAATTGAAATAAAAATTATATTCCCATGAAGCTAATCAGTTTTTCTATCTTATGAGAAAGTTTAACTAAAAATTGAGGTCACAGGAACCTACTTGAAATCCATTTTGTTCCTTGAGGGGACAATGGTCCTTTAGGGGTTAAATTCTATAGCCAATTATATTATATGATGCCATTGTATCAAATTTAAGCCATCTAGACTATTTTGGATTTTAGATGACACTCTAATCCAAAAATAATAGTTTGAACATGGATCACTACGTTGTGTGCCTTTTGGCAACTTCTATCCCATGATGTGGTTTATATCAATTTAAACCATCAAACTAGCCTCTTTTGAAATTGAATTCAGTGAATGAAATGAAAATTATGAACTATAGTTTCTACTCCATGTAGGAGGCATGTGATGTCAATTGAGAAAAATAAAACAAATGAATTTCCATTTAGTTTACAATGCTCAAACGGGTTTTAGAAAATGAAATGTATTTGAACAATAGTACTAAAGCTTAACAACTTAGTTATCAATAGTGGTGGGTCCTTTATGGATAATCCTCTACTAAACAAGCCTATCATGATCCATTGAGGGAGTTTGAAAGGTGCATTATTTGTCACCCATTTATTGTCTTGCACCAGTCACTCAATCCTTTGATTGTCACTTCATCTTTCCTATGATAAAAAAAAAGAATATGAACAAAAATAAAATTTCATAATTTCATAGAATGCACTTAGGGGAACTTTTGATGCAAAACTTAGAATCAAAGTTAAACCACAATCCAAGGCTAGGGTGCTATGATTTTCTACTCTGCATGTATAAATTTTAAAAACTTTGAGAGTAATATGAAGGCTTCCAAATCCATATGTCAAATGATTCTTAATACATGTTAGTTCTATTTGTGAATATTTCTATTTCAAGCATATTACTTCCAATTTCCTATCATTCACATTTTCTCTTTGGAATCTCCTGATTTAATCCCTAAATGAATTTGACTATGTTTTCACCAAATATGCTCCCCAAATGCCATTTCTACTATAAGTACTAAATTTTACAAAAAATAATTTTTGGACACATGTAACCAATGGATAAAGGACTTCAAAGTCTATTTTAGAGTAGAAAATCCATAACTACTTGCAAACTAAAACTCCTCATAATTTTCATCTCATTGATTAAAATGGAATGATTCAAAGCTTTCCATGTATATATAAATTTCGAAAACCAATTTTAAATTTTTATTTCTTAAAAAAGTGATTTTTAAAGATTTTTTGGGGGGCTACCTAGGCTGCCCACCAAGCAATGAAAATGACATATCATACAATAACTTTTTAATCATGTAATCAAAAGTTATGAAAATTTTTGGGCCTTAAAAGCTACTCCTCATTCACAAGTTGTGTGAAAATTTCAAAGTAAAAGAATAAAAACTCCATTTGTAGTGAGCTGCCCAAAATTGCTTTGTTGCCAAAAAAAACTGTAGTTTAGGCATTTAGGGTTTAATAATTGTCCTTTCCAAGAGCATGGATAGTGTGGATGGAAATTGGATACTTCTCTGGCTTTCTTTCGCAACCAATATTCAATCTCACTATGTTAACTAAGGTAGGAGGTCCATAAAGCGCTCATCTAAGAGCTGAAACCGGAATTTGTGGAGGTAAAACTTCTTGAAATATTTTTCAGTAAAATTTCCTTGAAAGACAAATGGAATTGGCATCTAACCCAAGTCGTTTCATATTTTTTGAAGTTTTGTAGAATCTGTTCTGAATTTCTGAAGTTGAAATGGCATAGGGCTCTAAAATCGCCCACCTCCTCAAATGTACACTATTTGTACATTTAAAGAGGTGGGCGATTCTAGAGACTGTGCACTTTTAGAACCTCCTACCTACCTTAATGAATGAAAGAAAGTAACACCCTGCTTTCGCCCATTTCGAAGTGTCCTGATTACTAATCTCCAGCCCTCGTCTTCCTCGTCTTTGCTTGATTCTTTTTATTTTATTGGTTTGGCATGGAAAAATAATGAAAGGAAGTGATTTGAACTCATTGACGAACCTGACACTTCTCTAGGGCTCTTGTGACTGGGAATTTTGAATTGGGAGGAAGTACGAAGGCTATCTCCGCGTAGGAGTTGAGTACAAGCTGCCAATATTCCTCAGGCTGTGACGACAGCTCCCAAGACATGATTGAAGGGCACGGCAGGCGTCTCAGGCTTCTCAGGCTTCTGACTGACTGCACTGCACTGCACTGCACTGCACTCCAATGCATTGCAAGGCAAGGCAAGGCAGCCTTCAAACTCGGAGACCAACCCACCCGGTTGGCTGGCTCGCTGGCTCTCCAGATAAGTTACAGTAGTATATCCAACCCAGTGAGGCTGTGACATGAACACCGTGACTGAAGGGAAACAACACCGCGATGCGTCCGAACCGTCCGTCCTTCCTTCGGAGCATTGAATGGCCTGAGTCTTTGTTTGTTGGATCTTGCTGGAAGTCAAACGAGTGTTCAAGATGTTCGAGATGCTCTTCTGGTGCATTATTTGGATACCTTATCCATGAACAAGGAAGTTTCAAAAGGCTGCAAAATAGTGAAGTGTAAAGTAACTACACCTCAAAAATTGCACAAATTAACCCCTACAAGTTTTTGACTAAGTTTTCAGAAAAAAAAGATGCAAAACTGCCATTTCTAGTACAAGTACCAAAAGTTTAAGGGAAAAAAAAAAAAAAAATTGGACACTTGTAACTATAGGATCTTATAGTATGTTGGTTTGAGAGGACGTGGAAAAAATTTCAAATATTTCCATAGTATAGTTTGCAAGATATTAGCATTTGAATTGACGAAAATCCTTTCTTTGACCTCATGAAAAAACGGACAGCTTTACTTCACAAACTTACATTTGCATGAAAAAATTGTCCATGTTGGTGGTGCTTCTTTGGATTCATTCTTCAAGGCAAGTTGGCTACATGCTTGAAAAAAAAATTCAAATCATTTGGAATTGTACAACATATAGGGAAAAAAATAGTAAGTAAAAAGAAGTAGATAACGATTCAAAATACTAAATTGTTAAGAATTTATTTATTGAATTGAAAAATGCCAATCCCAATGGTTTTAATATTTCAATAAACAATCTACATTGTATGATTTTTTTTTTCCCAAAAATATTGAAAATTGAGTTGAATAAAGGACTTTAAAGTTTATTTTAGAGTAGAGAATCCATAATTGCCTTCACACTAAAATTCCTCACAATAGTTTCATGTCATTAATCAAAATGGAATGACTCAAAGCTTTATGTGTATATAGAAATCTAGAAAACCAAATTCAAATTTTTGTTTATGAAAAAAGTCATTTTTTCTTATCTGCCCAATCTGCCCAAGTTGAGAAAGAAACTACACATCATACAATAACTTTTTAACCATACATGTCAAAAGTTATGAAATTTTTTGGGTCTTAAGGAAAAACCTCATTTCCATGTTGTGTGAACATTTCAAAGAAAAAGAATCCCAAATGTAGCAAGCTACCTAAAATTGCTATGTTGCCAAAAAATGCAATTTAGTCCTTTAGGAGATAAACTATAAATTTTCAAAGTACTGAAAATAGGATTTGGAGTAACCAATGGTAGACTCTCGTGAATAGTGGAAGAAAATTTTAAACAAGAATTTAGATTGTGCAGGTTTAGAAAGTGGTTGAAATTAGGAGTAGCTACCTAATCCAAAATCTACCTTGATTCCTATTGCGGACCAAGACCCGTTTTGGTTAAAAAAACACTCAAAACTACCATTTTCTATTGCAAGGTGCAATTTCTTTTGCATATTTTTAATTTGTTTAATTTTTATTTTTTTCATATTAATCTAACTATAGGATCTTGCACTAGTTAAGTATAAAAATGTGTGGAAGAATTTTTAGGAGCTTTTATTGCACACATTGTAATATATCTATGTTTAAAGTGAAGAAAACAATCTTTTTTTGCACCTTCCATGGCTAGATTGTTTGACTTTGAATGTTTTTAACTTAAAATTTTTGGACTATAGATTTTCAAGTTTTCAAGTTTCAAGTTTTTTTTATTGAAGAATTGAGTTAAGAATTTGGAATTTTTTTTAAATCACTTAATTTTCATTCTTCAAAACATTGTTGTGTAGAAGTACTTATGAGATAGAATATAAAAATTAAATCTTTAATGGTTGTGAGATGGAGTTGAAATTCATTGATTGAAAAGGTCACATTTTTCTAGCTAGAAAATGAAACAAAGTCAAACTTTTTGTTTAAAAAATTGGAAAAATTGAGTTAAAAAATGAATCCTATTAATTAGTTATTTTTTCATAAAGATGCTCAAATTGCTCCAAAAAAACAACTCTCCATGACTTTCTCATCACTAGTCTCAATGGAATGAATCAAATCTTTTCATGTAGACAAAAGTGTTTTCTATGGGAAACAAAAAAATTTTAATTTAATTTTTAATTTTTGTGATTTCTTTTGGTGTTGCTTGGCAAACTACTTTTTGAGCTCAATGTAGCCTAACTTTTTCCTTGGGCACCAATTGGAATGAAAATGATATTCTCCAAAAGCTAAATTTGTCTTCCTATCTTTCAAAAAAATTTAGAAAATCACCTAAAAAAATGAGATCATAGGAATCTATCCAAACCTTATAGTGTCTTGTAAAGGGACACTTGGTCTTGTAAGGATTAGGCTTCCATGAATAAAGGTTGTACATTTTAGGCAAGAATTTGTAGGCATTGAATTTAGAAAGGGTTCACAATTAAATGCACTTATTTTATGATAACCTTAGTATCTAAGCTTATTGCATTGATTATCCCATTCTCTTCTGTCCAAGGAAAAATACATTTTCATATATAATTTGGCTTTGACAATTTAGCAAAATGGTTTCAAGAATTTTCTTCATAATTAGATGAAAGAAATATGTGTTCTATGTGTAAGATTTTTGAACTCTCAAATTTAGAGCATACCCTTTGGGCTTAAAAAGTAGATGAATTGCTTAAGAGGTCATCCAATTTGTAAGCTAATTGGCATTTGGGCTTGAAAACAAGCTCATTTTTTAAGCTAGTGCATGGCCTAAAAATGGCCTATTTCAATTGATTGGTGCCACTTTAGTTAGAAAGGATGAAGTGGAGGGGTATTTCATCCTCTTTGAAAGTTGAGCCACTCGACACGGTGGTGTTGCCTACATGTGGCATTGTAGATGGTATAGTATCTAAAACAATTCCATCTTTTGGGGTGTAGATTTCAACATGCATTGTAGAGGTTCCAATTGAAGGAGATTCAAGAGTTTCAACCATTTCCAATATCGTACCCAATGTTTAGGATTGGCAAAAAATATTTCTAAAAGTGTATATCATAGTTTTAAGGATATGTTTTACTTAAAAATGTATTAAAAAGGGAATCTTTTTGTACTTGAGCATTTTCCAAATCACATTTAATAATTTTATTTAATTATTTGATAAGGAATGCCACCTCTGACGTGGGCTTGGGCTTTGACCATTGCATACAACAATAAAAGTAGAAGCCATTGTAGGTGCAAAGGGACCCAACCCCTAAAAGTTTGAAAATGTTATAGGAGTCTTCATATTACAAGTTTTTTAGGCAAACTAAGTCAAATTGAAGTATTTTTTTAGTTAAACCTCAAGGAAATCTTCAATACAAGGGGGAAGTTGTCCATTTGTGGTCAAAAAATAATTTCTAAATACTATTGTATCTTAAATGCCTTTTATTGTTACATGATTCAAAAAAATTTCTACAATATATTAAACCCTAAAGTTTTATTGTTTCCTTAGGGGACAAATAAAAATTTGGGTAGGATCCTAATATCCGATGATCTCAATTTTTTGGGTGTTTTTTTGAATTTTTTTAAGATATAGAAATACACTAGTTTTTTGAAAATATAATTTTTATTCTAATCGGTGCTATGCTACCATAAGTGAAAAATGGAGTTTATTTGGCAACAACCCCCCTACAAAAAATTAAAATTAAAATTATTATTATCTTTTTAATCACAAATTATATTTTTGGCTATATGGGGAGCTTGAATTAGTAGTGTGAAATTGAGTTATAATAGAGCATGTTGTTTTGGGAGTAGTTATAGAATCTTCTTCAAAAAATACAGTATTGGATTCATTTTTGAACTCAATTTTCACAATTTTAAGACAAAAGAAGTTCTACAAGGTTTATTATTATTGCTTGAAAAATCTCACTTTAGGGATAATTGTGTTTCAATTCCACCTTAGAGCTATTAATTATTTAATTTTTCCTTATATCTTGTACTTACTTCTACTTAACATTTTTTAAAGAATGAAATTCCTTTTTTTTTTTTTTGAGTTGAAATTTTTTCCAAAGTATCGAATATATTCTTTAGCATTAAATTTTTTTAAATCAAAAAATATTCACTGCAAAAATTTTAATTTAAAAAGATTCAAAGTCACGTAATCTTAAAACCATTTCCTTCACTTTAAACATAAATATCTAGTAATCTACATGATCAAAGCTTTTGAATTTTCTTCCATATATTCTTATATTAGTCTATTGCAAGATCCTATGGTGAAGTGCTTAAATTTGAAAAAAAGTATTGTTTGAAGCTTTTTGCTCTTTGCAATAGAATGACAAATTTGAATGTTATTTGATGAAAAAAGGCCTCGGTGTTTTAGAGCTTAATGTTTCGATTTTTTTTAAATTAAGAAAAAAATTTACACATTGTTTAACTTTAGAATGACTATGAAGCCCAATAATGGTTGATGGATGACTTTTACGATTATTCTAGAAATAAAGAATGTAGAATGCACCTATTGATTCAAAAATCAAATTATTTTTGACAAAGTACCTTAGTAATAGGTCTCATGCATCTTTTCATAGTCAAAATGATTTAATCTTTGAAATGTACACTCAAATTTGAAGAAGGAGAATTTTTTATTTTTAAAAATAAATTAGCAACTTTTGTAGTGATAGAGTTTTGCATCAAGGTCCCTATCTACTAATTAAGCTTGAGCTCAGTCATATGTGTACATCTATGTTAAAAAAATGAATGATGTATGGTCAACTTGAGTTTGAAGTTATTTTTAAATAGATATCCCTTGAAAAACAAGCATAATTCCTCTTTTTATGAACTATATAGTCGAGAACTTTATTGTGCAAAATTCCCCTTTCCCTCCAAAAAGAGTTTAAATTATATTTTATTTTTATATAATCTATGGGATTCCATGAAATTAAAGATTGTAAATTTAATGTTGAAGTCTAAAATTGTAACTTCCAAATTCTAGAATTACTTTGCTAATTTAACATAATTTATTTCCTAGAAAATAGATTTCTTTGAAGACGTGCAAAGCTACAAAAATTTTAACATTAGATTAGTTCAAATTAGAACCGATACCTCTCAATTTGTTGGAGCCCTACCAATCCCATCCCATATTGAACAAATAATAGCAATTAGCTTGTAAATATCAAATTCCATAACCATGTAGTTAAAACATTTAGTTTTGTCTTTTGGTTTGACAAAAACAAATGTGGAAAATCCAAATTATATATTTAGTGCAGAAGACAAGTTATTCCCATGAGTCATAATTTTTTGAAATATTTGATATCAAATTTAAGAATAGTGAAATTTTCAAGTCAAAAATTCCATATTAATAATTGTTAGAACATGTGTTTTACAATCTCAAAAGATTAGGAAATTCCATGAAGAAATTCAAGGTGAAAATTGAGGTAAAACTTTCTCTATATTTATAAATTTGATCTCATAACCTCTTGCAATTATCCCTTTTTATTTGCATAATGGGGCCAAATTGCACCAAATGAAAAAAAATTCTACTTTCTCTAGATAAAAGTAGTCTTTTTCTCCAACCTTTCCAAATTTTCTAGAAAATTTTCATTTCTAATTAAAATATGGATGGTCACCAAATATAGATGAAAAAGTATATGAATATAATTGAAAATTGTTTTTTGGTTCTAAAGATGGATGAATGTAGAAATGCAGTGCTTCACCAAATTCTAAGTCATTGCCATTCCATCACTTCCTCAAAAAGTAAAAAAAAGTCCCAATTACAATGATGTAAGGTGAGCACACCCATAATCTTGTCCTACCTAAAACCGCCATCATCACCCACTGTACATCTCCAAAATCAATATGTACATATGTTGAAGAGTTGAATTACCAAAAAAACATCTACCAAAAAAAACTTTGACCCTTCATAATTTTGCATGCAGTATCAGTATCCAAATGTCGCGTTCTCTGATGAAAATTTGACAAGTCTAATGATAATAGTAACGAGGCACAGTAGCAAAAAGTGTCCGTTTGGGGGTACCCACCATTAACTACAGTGATATCCTCCTACATTGCAATTACAGCGGGTCTTTCAATTTAAAAAAACTATACTGGGTAAGTGTTGTTTTGATAATCAAACTCCAAGATGAGAAAACGGAGACTCGTGGGCTATGCCATCAAGCAAAAATTTCAAAGAAAGATTTCATTAATACAATTTGCAGTTCTGGAATCCACCACACGGTCTATGTAGGTGCTCCTGCAGCCAAGCTAAAACCCTCTGTCGCTATGATACAGTGTCGGGAAAGATGTTGTCAAAGTGTCCTCAAATACTCACGAACAGGGCCCTTGCTTCCTTGACAGCAGTGTACAAAATTGATGGACAGATGTTAAATCCAGAGATAAACGCAAAAGCAGGAACTCTCTCAACCTTATTAACAGACACTTAATAAATTGTCAACGAAACAAGCAATTAGAGAGCGTTTGCCTCCAACTTCTGAGCCTCCAGAGCTTCCATGATGCTCTCCACCCATCTGCATCCATATGACAACGATCATTTTGACACTATGACGTTCAACTATACAACAGTAAAGGGTAATTAACTCGTAAGCATCCCCAAGTCCATGTTCTTCAGGGTGATGTTTCGTTCACATGGAAGTCTCATGCATTAAAAGTAATACTTCAGTAATTAAAAACAACCATTCTCGTCACCAGTTTTATGTAAATGAGGAAAATAATAGTTTTGAACGAAGATAGCAGCAAAAATGTGTAAAAATCCGAAAAGGATATGGGCTTTTTAAGGGTTTAGGCTATTGAAACAATGTCTGTTAGCAACACTTTAGTAAATTACACAAAAGAAGAAAGAATGTGTGAAGTCCTTACGCACCCCTCTATTCCAGGACTCTCTGGATGATAAATTTTCTGCAAGCCTGCTTTTGAAGCAGCGTTTGCTGATGTACTCCCGATGCATGCAGCAACTCCATCCCAATTCCTTGGTCCGGCCACGAGTTCCATCCAGGCCCTGCATGAACACAAAACGTGGGCTATTCAGCAAATTCAAATTTTTGGGAAAAAAACACTAGTAGAAACCCCTCTAGGAGATGTTCAAGAAACCCTGACAATTGCAACGCCACTTCAGGAATTTTTAACGGACACTCTTCCAGTTGCAAAAGAAGGCCATTTCTAACGGAAAACCCTGGTCAATCAAATACGACTAGAAGCCTTCTGAGGTGGGTTCTAGTCGTATTAAAACTATCACTGAGTACTTGCTGAATAAATTTTGTAATTAATGTATCTATATGTTGCCATTTCTTGCCCTGGCAAATGATATCATGCCCATTCCAATTGGTCAAATTCGAGAGAATTTTATGAAAAGAACGAAGATAGAAGAAAAGCACGCACCTCACAGCTGTAGGAGACGCAAATGTAGCTACGGGTGCTGTAGCAGCAGAAGCAATGGCAGCTTCATCCAGATTCCTAACAGTTTCCTGCATAATAAACACTAGAACATCCTCACTACAGGCACTAAAAACCGACGATTAAAAAGGAACCATCATTTCAGTTAACTACATACCACAACATGGTTCAGGGAAGAAAAGAAGTGTACCGTAGAGTATGTGTTCATCCGCAACACAAGGAAACCTCGCTCCGTAAGCCCAGTTGCTGCACAACTTTAAATAATCGCTGGTGAGGATAGATTGCAATACACGTTCCCATAATCATAATAAAGTGATGCATTGGTACAGTGTACATGTTATCCTTAAGGCTGTGCTAAACACTTATGACGCACTCAGTACAAAGGGGACAGTAGTATACAGAACGCAGTATACTATAGGATATTAAAGGCAACGAAGTTCTATCCGAAGTATGCAGGACTCTAGCGTAATTATAAAACTCAAGGGTCAATGAGATCAAACCTTCGGGACCCCCTTTTCCGTAAGCTATTTGTTAGACCCTAAGCAGGGCCACTGTTCCAGTCTTATCAAAAACCCTAAAGACTCCACTCCATAGGGTGTGAGATCCATTTGGGACTTCAAAATGCATCCTGAAGCGCAGGACTTGGAGGGAAGAAACCCTAGAGTATGCTGGGTATGCTGGTCCAATGTCGTGTAAACTAGCCTAAACAAGTGAGGTAAATGCATAGCCTGGCCGTTTGCTTAAATGGTTCTATTACTAAGAAATTCTGCTTATTTCCGTATCCAGAGAGAAATTGCTGTCTAAATACGTAGCATAAATGATCATACACACACATCAGCTATGGTGCTGCTACACATCATTGATTGAGCTCGAGGGATTAGATCCATACCTAAATCATCACCGGCTTTAAGGGATGCAGGATACAACACATGATTGTCCCCATCACCTATTTTGGGGAGCTCACTTGCTAGAACCTTCGCAGTTGCTGTTGACACGAAGAGGAATTAGAATTCTTAGTCCCTGGAAACACTAAATCAAGGCCCAAATATGTACATTGACACAACATATACACAAAGGTCAACTAAATCCAACCCCAGTCTAGTAAAAGTAACTGCTGATCAATGAAAACCATGAAATTGCAGCAGGGAATTAAAAATGATTTCGCCAAATTCCAACAAAAATACAAACCTTTTGAAGGAGTGAACGCAACTTCTAAGAGATCTGACCCTTCCTTCACGTTCTGGAAGAGCTCACCCGTGCCAGAACCAACAACAGCAATGCGTACTTTCGGACACCCTGCTTCCCTGCTCAAGACCTTGGCAGAAGTTAGAACTTCTCAAGAGGACCCGCTGTGCAGACCTGGTGCTCTATTAGGTATTGAAGACAACGAAGTCCTATTTTAGAGGACCCTAAAGTAAGTATAAAGGAGGGATCTTAAAAGAAGAATAGGTTAGGGTTACGAGAACCAACCTCCACGCTTGCAGAAAAACTGTAGCTGCTTCTGGTGAGGTGACAATGATCCACTCAAATTTCACCTCTGCAACAACGTTGAAGCCCTTTCATCAAATTGCTAATGTGAAGCAGAAATTTTCTCTCTATGGACTCTGGAACATTTTGTGACTGGAAGAAATGCTTTAGGCGAGCTCTGCACAAACGAGCACAACTATTCTTTCGTTGAGAGAATTGAGTGAACAAAAACTGCTGAAGTACCACGAAGGGTTTGAACGAGCTGAGGTAGATCTGGTCCATCCCTATGCTCAATTAAAGGCAGCTCTAAACATTGAATTCCCCGCTTTTCCTGCACTTGTCCAACAGGAATGACATCAACTACTTTCTGTTCAAAGCAAATCCATTACAACCATCCCACACAGCCCAAGTTCTAAACGGCTGAGCAAATTCAAAATTGTGTTAAATCAGATGAGATTTTTACAACTATTGACAATTGAATCACGAGAAAATGTACCACAAATCATTTATATCTTGTGATTTATAACGAATTTAGTGATAAACATGCTAAATTTCTTTAAAATCATGTGCTTCCCCTTCAACGCATAAATTTTATTGTCACTTGCATAAAGAGTAATAGAGGTGGTCATACAATAAGTTTCTTACAATTCTACAATCGACGACTGAGGATACAGTGCAATCAACTTTCTGACATAATGAACAAATATTCATCCAAACATTCTGCGAAGAGTAACATGAAGTATGCAGTCAATGCCTGGGGTAGACAGTCCATGAAGGAGGTCAAGTAACGCACCAGAGCCTTCATGAGTTTTCCGTTCTTTCCATGCTCCCTCGTCACCACAACACTCGCACTCGCACTAACCTGTCAACACTCGTCCCAATTCATTAAAAAAAATCCCACAGCGGAGTAATATCAAATTGTATAGCGACTTAACAATGTGCAATCTAAACCCTAAAAAGCTGCAACACCAGAGCATCCCAATAACTGAATCCCAAACCTTCCAAGAAAAATTTGCTGCTATCCAATTCCCAAGCACAGCGCTTGAAATTAACGTCATAACCCAACTACAGCATTCTAAACACCAAATGATCCCTAAACCCTTAAGAAGTCATATCAAGGCTCTCTCACCTCGGTCACAAACACATTGCGCACAAAATTTATGCTTCGCAATGTCACGAAGTTTTTCGCCACCGCATTGCCAAAGAAGCACGGCGCAATTGACGATGACCCAGTGGCGCCAATTGGCCCTGTCCTACCTACAACGAACGCCATAGCTAAAAAACTCGCTTCAACACCACCACATAGGTCCCTCAGCAAGCATTCAGCGAATATAGGAAGCAAGCACCGATTGCAGCGATTATGTGGATAAAGGAAAGCAATTTCGGGGCCGTGTACAACAAGATGGCAATTTTTAGATCTGTTCACACTGACACCCAAGAATCTGCTCATAAAATTCTCCACCATTGGATCTTGAATCTCACCGCTGCCATGGTTCCACGTATCTGGCAGATGAGGCTCAGATCAGTGGACAAGCCCTCTTGATACTCTCAGATTCCAAGACCCCAAATCTTTCATGCAGAATCCACTTTGAACCAATTTTGAACTTCACGGTTACTTACATTTCTGCCTACAGTGTAGCCGAATTTGCGCCTGTGAAGTTGCTGCAGTCGCACTCTGAGTGTTTGCCGGTGTGTTTGGTCTGGAATTTCGTAAAATTTGAGGCACGGGGAGCTGATTAAATCTTTTTAATCTGGAAGCCAAGAATTGAGCACTCTGTGTTGGGGAAGCTTTTTTTCAATCCATGCGGTGGTTGTGAGTCTAGTATTCCTAGTGGCAGGATTGCTGTGAAGGATGAAGTCACTCGCATACAACCCCTTGACGTTGAAGCAAACGTCCAGAAGTAGTTTTCTCTTTCAGTTACAGAGCAGTACTAGCTGTAGTATTAGCACTTCATCTCTGCAGCTCAAGAACCCGAAACCTGCTACCACTTGCCAATTCCATTACAACTCTCTGTCGCGAGTAATTCTCTGTCCGAAGGGAATTAGTCCCGAATTCGAATGCAAAAGAATCCACGGTTGGGCAAAGAATGCAACCACTCCATCTCTTGTCAACCCTTGTATTAGCAACCATGGCAGAGGGCGTGACTTCCAATGCAGAGCCCTGCCTGTTGACGAGGACGAGGCGGAGATTGGGGAGCCTGGGGGAGAGTTGATAAACATGGACGTCGTAGTTAGGGATGGGTGGCAATGGACGAAGACCAACCAAGAGCTGGTAAAATTAATTAGGGCTTGGGCCTTGTGTTCTGGTTCTCTGTCTCTGTGTTTGCCCCATTGCAATTTCATGAGCTCCTCGTTGACAGCAATTCATATGTTTATGGGTTTCGTTACCTTCGTTCCCAGTGCGATTGTGGTGGAGGATTAGTTAGTGTGTACCATTTTACAAACATACGAACTAGTGGAGTTCAACCCGAATTAAGGAGTAAATTCTTTTTGTGCCTAGAGAAAGCCCTAAAGAACTATCTGTTTTTGGATTTGAATGCAGATAGCATATTCGCTTCTGCTTGCTGCGGTGCCTATTGGGAGCATTCTGCCGCTAGGTGGGTACCAGTGGTCAGGTGCTTTCTACTTCCTGTTTCTGGCGGTGTGGACAGTCTACGTTGGCAGCCATCGCAGGTAATGTAAAGCTTCCATTCACTATACAGGAACCATACAGTAAGGGAGAGGTTCCATTGCTCATGCTTCTGAACTTTGAGCCTTTCCCTACAATAATCTAGACACTTGAGCCATCTAAAATTTTGAAAATTTATTTTTGTATTGAGCAAAATAAATGTTAATAGATGAAGTGTTTTCACACTTCGAACAAATCAAAGTTCACTGGTATGGTCAATGGAGCCCCTAATGTACAGTACTGCGTGGTTAACGGAGCTTCTACCTTACTTCTCTTTGGTTGAGCAATGCATCCATTGCAAGAGTCGGAGGTTCAGAGAGTGATGCAGATTGAACAGGAAACAGGGTTTTCAGTAGAATTTTACTTCTCGGCAATTCAGTACCATAGCTCAATCATGGGGAGATACCCCCTTCTCTTCATTGAATATTTTAGAAAATCATGAGCTAAATGTTTTCGACAGTGACATTAGCAGCTTCCATTTGGTGATCACAGGGAGGTCTCTAAGGAATCATGGGGAGGCTCCCTTTTAATTTCGTCATGTTTACCTTGACTCCTCCCGATCAATCTCCCTAAAAATCCTTGAATCAATGTAATTATACTGAAAGAACTATATTTATATGATTGCTTCCAGACGTCAATTTCGTTATATTTGCGGATATTCACGACATTGGCACTTGAAACCAAAATTTTAGGTTTTGGAGATTGCTGAAGTTGAGTGTCACAACTTTGGCTCTCTGAATCGCACCAATATAGCGAAATTGGCCTTTTCCAGTAGCTATCCAATAGCTATCCTAACATGAAGCAAGTTTGGCGACGTTGATTGTATGCTCCACTTGTGTTTTTAAAAGCTTGTAAAAGCTTGTTGATTGTATGCTCTACTTGACAGATCGATCTGAGATGTGCTGGTTGTTTGCAGTTTAGGGAAGAAGCCTCCTCAGAATGTCTCGTTCAAGCAAGGACTGGCAGCTCCGTTGTTGTGTTCAGTGTCTCTGTTTGGATTCTACACTGTTCTGCGCTTCTTCCCCAATCTCGACATCCGCACTTTTATTTCGGCCTATCTGGGTTTGGCTGGTGTTGTGGCTGTTGCCAGTAATCTTGCTCCACCACTTCGCGCCATTCTTCCCAATGACGACAGCACATCATGGCGTATTGGTATGTATATTCTGATCTTGACCAGTTTAGTATTTTTGAGTAGGTCATTGGGGGACTTTCTTTTGTCCAATTCTGTTTATTTTATTATAAACACGTGGAAATTTCTTCGCTGTTTCTGTTGGTATGAAATTTGACTCCATCTGAACCATATTTTCCACAATATGATCAATCGTCTGGGTCATTTTAAAACCATGAATCCTTCGTCTTTTAGGTTTCAGCAGTTTTGAGTAGGTCAAATGGGGACTTTATCGGGTCCAATTTTAAAATTTTTTGGTCGACACGTGACATGTTCGTCGCTGATTCTGGTGATATGAAAATTGGACCCATGTGAACCATATTTTTCACATTATGATCAATCGAATTGGTCATTTGAAAACCATGAATCCTGCATCTTTTAGAGTTAAGCAGTTGTGGTCGCTAGAGCCCGCTTATGTCGATACCTGTGAATGTTAAGTGGATAGAGGATTGTTGTCCCTAGAGTCCACTTTTTATTACCAATTTAGAGTTAGCTCATTTATTATTACATGTGAAAATGGCTCACATGTAAAAATGGCTTCTCGTGAGTGATAAGTAAAATTGGGTGTTGTTTACATTCTCACTTTGGGTTTCCATACTAAGAGGATGCCAATATTGTCAGCCTCTGCAGGGCACGACCAAAGATGTGTCTCTTCTGATGGACGTCGTGCTTTGGAATGGCAGATTTTCCAACGTGGTTGGTGGTTGATGAGGGTGAACCAGTTCATTTGACTATTACTCCGGCTGATGCTTTGGCGACCATTGGTACGTGTAGAATATCAACTCATCCAAAATCCTGACTTTGATGAAGAAATTGTAATACAAATGTCTCACACTGAAGCTTGTGTGCCTGTTGGATTGGATCAAATAGTGGGTATTGCAGCAGCTGTTGCAAGTAAGCAATCCGGGGCTCCTTTCACGCTGAACAACTTCATAGCCGTTTGTATTGTAACTGAGCTTCTACAGTTGCTGTCTCTTGGCAGGTATGGCGTGATGATTCTAAATACCATGAGAATTGTTTTTCTTGTCATTCTCTTTACAATCCACCCAATGATGGAAATTTTGTAGAAGTTTTAGGGCAACTCATATGTACTCATGGAAGTTGCATGCGATCTATCGCAAAGATTGGGGACTACTTTGTGATGAACCTTGTGATTAACTTCATTGTACTCGATGAAGAAGTTGTTCACTGCTGAGGGATCTTTCATTTGCCGAAGTAAGCTTTGTTGTGGTTCTTCTGCAGCTTCGCGACAGCAGCTGCTATGCTCTCTGGCCTGCTTCTGTATGATGTTTTCTGGGTGTTTGGATCTTCACATGTATTCGGCGACAATGTCATGGTGACCGTAAGTGACTTTATCTCTTGACTAGTAGAAAGAGGTATTCTAGGAAACCTAGCCGCGTTAAACCCTGTCAATTGTAAAGTCATTTGTCGCAATCTCTATTGTAATCCCTGCCAATTATAACTTGGCTAGGTTTTCTAGAATATCCCTACATGGTGAGTTTTAGTCTAGTGCTTGTAGCTCACTTTTGGAGGTGTTCAATGTTCTGATCATCCTACCTTTCTTTTTATCACTTCGTCTCATGGCAACCCGAAATATCGGTGAGGGAGCATTGAACGTCCTGCATATCATTGTGCAGGTTGCGACATCACCAGCTTTCGACGGCCCCATGAAACTGATATTTCCTAATGCAATTGTAAGATACAGCCATCAATCCTGTGTTCATTCTTAATTTAATCTTTAAATTAGGGTTTCAGTGACTAAACCCTGAAATGATAAATGCATGACCTTCGTGAATTTGTCATTTTTCCATTAGAGTTGACTGTTACGCAACTTAACATTAATCCACAAGAGCCTAAATGGCCTAAAGTGGTTGCTTCCATATCTACAGGATTTGAAAGATATTATTTAGGAAGCTTCAAGTTAACCAAATGTACCAACAGAAGAAGAAATCATACCCTACATTTTTTAATAAGCTTTGAAAGTTGAATGTGAATAAGTTTTGAAAGTTGCTACAATCGACTATTGGCTTCAAAGTAGACTTTCTATATTTAGCGTGGGCAATTACTGATGCGCTGAAATCACAAATGTGGTCCCATGGCATTGAAATCCTGCTGTAAACCTTTCTTGTACTCTACTTAGCAACTGATTTTTGTTATGCTGGACAGGCAAATGCTGCAAATCCTTACTCTATCTTAGGCTTGGGCGACATTGCTGTACCTGGACTACTGATCGCTTTGATGTTACGGTTTGACCGCTCTCGATCCATGAGTCTCCCTGGAGTAGACGATGGCCCTGACACTCAACAATTGCCAACTGACAAAACGTACTTCGTCACTTGCATCGCTTCATATATTTTTGGACTTACTGTCACAGTTGGTGAGTACTGAGAGCCTAGTGTTCATCACGGTTTCCTTCTTCTTGTCTTTCAAATCCGTTCAAGAGATATTTTACAGAACCTAGACGCGCTGAAATTTATGCTAGAAACTTACTTGATTGGCATTACAATTGGCGGGTATGGTGGCTTGGTTTTATTGAATACCCACAGGGGGGTTCCGCTGTTGGACCTGCAATACTATTCTTTTAGATGCAGCACGTAGAATTCTAACGTAACCAGATTTCTGATGTTGTAAAACAAGCACGAGTTCCATATTTCTGTTAGTGTTAAATTCATGTTGTATTGCTGATTGGCATGAAGTCTGTCATCACTTCTAAAACAGAACTTGGTTGTCGTTGTCATGATTTGTGCAGTGGCAAATTCGGTGTCTGGTGCTGCGCAGCCAGCTCTTCTCTATCTCGTTCCATCTCTTCTCTGCGGTGTGTTTATAGTGGCGTTTTCAAGGAGGGAGGCATCTCTATTGCTGGATTACAAGGAGGAGCTTACACCATTTGTTGTTAAAGGTGATGACGCAGCTGAATGATCTGTAATTCCTTGCTTCCTACATTTTTGTATGCACCTCCTCATTGCAAATAGTGAAAGAGATTATTTGTTTTTACTTTGGATTTCCGCAATACTTGTAACATCATCAATCATGTGCCATGATTCATTAGAAGAAAAATTTGTTGATTTGGACCCTGGGTTCCACTTAGTTACTTAGTACCGGTATTTGACTGTTCGTGTGGCTGCAAGTTATAAACTTATCAAGGTTCAGAGTCTATGCCAACAAGTTTTTATTTGCAATTTGGTATATCTGTCTTCGTGCAAAGTTCTCTAAGATTTGAGCAATAGTAAATACATAGAACTAAGTAACTTGGGGACTACGGAATTAATTTGATTTAATTTGTTTTGCAATGAGAGAATGTCCTAGCAAAGTAGCAGGTTCTTAGGCATAGGTCGGTGCTAGGGTAGAACAAAGCATGGAATTCAATATTACTTTGTTTCTCATACAATTGAGTGAAATCATGATCAACTTCAAAACTTTGTATCTTTTGTTCAATGCTTCCAATGTTAGAAATGATTGAAAAATTGAGTCCAAATGGGTGCAAACAGTTTAGAATGGTCAAATGTACTCTACTAATTCTTAATTACACTTGTTTGTTGGAGGTCAAAGGAAAGACACATCAAAAATCTTTGAATTAGACTTAAAGGATCTCTCTATTGTAATGAAGATTGAATCCTCTAGTGAATTATTTGCATTTGAAGTGTTATATTCATGTAGCAAATTTTCCCTTGAGAACAAGTAATTATCTAACGCTCAAAAATAAGGTTAGTTCGTTGAAAGTATCACATGATATTGTTTGAAATTTTCACACAAATGCACATCTAAAACATGGAGTTTTTAAGTTTTATAATCTTTTGATTGTCATGGCTCACAATTTTCTATTTTCTTATTTTTAGAAATAAGTTAGGTTGACATTGTGATGTTAGTGAAGTAGTCATCCTTGGGCTTCGTAATGTGCTAGGAAGAGACCTAAAAGTTATACTCTTCGGAAAGGTTTTTTAGACAATGAATGTTTGGTTATAGTGAGTGCACCACACACAAGGGCAATTTCTCTCTTGAAAAATCAAACTCTAGCACCTATTACATGGTGTGGGACATGTTATTCTTTTGTGACCTCTTAACTATTTTCTTCACTTCAGGAATGATCCTATTTTAGCTACATCTTAACACTTGAATGCTGAATTTTTGTATTTGTATGACTAGCTCTAATACAACATTTCAAGTATTGGAAGGATAGACCAACATTTGGTTTTGAATTCTTTCTTAAATTGGGCATTATAGAGCTTGTATTGTACAATGAGATTCCACGTGCTTGAAGGCAATAAGTAATGCCATAGCTATTGTACAAAAATTATAATAAAATTTCCAATACAAACACCACTCATTCAAGTAGTGATTCAAAATGCAAAACATTGCTTCAATTGATAGAGACATCACAAAGAGGAAAAAAATCCGATAATGTTGGACTATATTTGAGTGTTGAAGATCCTATCCTCAAGATTCCCTAAAAATCAATCAAGGGTTGAATCTGAGGTTTGAAGGTTTAAAGGAAACTTTTGCTTCAAGATTTAAATGGACAAAACCTACAAATATCTATTAGAATTATAAAGTAAGCCATTCTATTTGTGCCAAATTTCAATTGTGGCCTGATAATTGTGTCACTACACTACATACCACTACAGTAGAGCGCATTTCAAATATTTCAAATAAATTTGTAGTCAATGATAACCATTTCTATCATCTACAGTAATACAAGGCATGTTTCCATATTCAATTAACCCTTAAAGGATGGACTGGTGTCCATGGAAATACTCCCTTTTGGAACTGTGTGACATCATCTACTTTAAAAAAAAATTAAAAATACTCATAGGAAGTCAAACCATAGTAGAAGACCTCCATTTCCTGCACAAAATTTCAAGGAAGAATTGATGTAGTTCTGTCCTACATAGAGAGATTCTTTGTCATCCATTGGACACTAAACGTCCGTGTTGCCCTTTATGAATTAAACCTAAAATTGTCACCCAAGTTACTCCTATGATCTGATTGGTGGAGGTCCTTTACAAGTGACACTTTTTCTAAAAGATTCTCATTTATTTGGGGGGCAGGGACAGATTCAATTGAAGTAGCAGAAACTTAAATGCTGAGTGTGTTCCTGGCTTCCTGTGACTGTTTTCAAAATAAGTTGTTGTGTTTTTTAATGGAAATGCAACCATTTTTTTTCCTATCATATGTGACAAACCAATAAGACATGTAAAAAGTTCAGTTCACGTGATGTTGCCACTGCTCCAGGAGTCCAGGACTGGCAGGACGTGCTAAAAGTGGACGCTATGTGAGGGTACCGGCCAGACGGTCAGGGCAGGGCAGTGGTTGTACAGTTGAAATTTTTTTCTTACAGGCAGATAATCTCAGTTTGCACCTTCAGATTAATTATTCAGACATTTTAAAAATTAACAGAACTGCATTTTAAATTACTTTCATCTTGATGGAAACTCACACACAGGCACAGAACCACAGCTATGTTACTGGCACACACATGTCAAGTAAGTTGCACATCATAAGGTTTATTAAGTTGCTGAAAATTCCACTTGTTTTCTCGTTTTCGCCTCTTGCTTTCATAAGATAAGGTATTTCTTGATTGCCATAAATGAGCATTGGCACCATTGTGTGCAAACCATAACTCAATATGCTTATTCACAGCATGGCAGATGACTCTCTCTCTCATTGAATGAGGAGAGGCATGTTCTTTTCCATAATGTGGGGTTGCTTTGGCTTTCAGTAACATTGTTTGCCACTGAGGCAGATTTCCCTTTTGCATCCTTGAAAACAAAAACTATCTTGCAGTGAACAAAATTATCTTCTATGGCTCCTCAACCAAACCCAATCTTTGAATTAACCCCTAAGCATCCCAGACAAAACAGAAGAAGTGATGGGTTTGGAGGTGAGTTCTAGAAAAATGTAACAACTTCAAGTGTAAGTTACAGGACTTGGTTACTGAAATTGTCACCGAAGAGATTTCAAGCCAAATTCCTGACGAGTGCAGTATTGTAGTTTTTGAGAGAATCCACTGTGTATATGCAAAGATTATAAAGTTTGATGAACAAGGGTTTTTAGGAATCCTGGTCCTTCTCCATGTCTGGAAAATATCCGCTCTGATGCTAAGGAGTTAACTAATAAGTTCTTCTCATGCATCTGTCTAGCAAAGCATAATACCTTCCCAGCATAGGGGAGGACCTTTACATGGACCTTATACAATGTTGTCTGATGCACTTTTTTTATACCTTTCATTGAGTATGGTTGACTAAGATCTAACTATCTCACTATTGAGGTTATGTCCGGTGATGCAAAAGCGGAGGCTCATCATCAAGAAAAAGAACATCCTTTGCTAACCCTTGTAAGGTAACCACACCTAAAATGGAGCACTCCTTAGAATAGACACCTATTTTTGAAGGGAAACTCAATAAGGAGAGTACCAAAAATGGTGCGCAATACAAGGAAAATTGTAAAGTGTCATTAAGGGCCATTTTGAAAAGTATGCAACTCTATTTGTAGCATTGTGGAGGTGGCAACCTCACAAGTGGTCAATTTTTGGTAAACTTTCTATTGTTTTACTTCTTCTTTATGTCATGTTTCAATACTACTAGTGTGATATCTTCATGTGCATCAAATGTATTTTGGCATCACCTACATGATACTTTAAGCATCCTACACCTTGCATCTCTAAAAATTTGTAACCAATTCACAATGTGTCCAAAAATTATGGAACCACTTGCATTTTGACTTGAGCATAGTCTTTTACTAATGTGCAAAAATTGTTGTTCATTTTCTAAAGCATATTAATCATGCCATAGAGCTTATCCATGCACTTTTAAGTGTAGTTACTATAATTCAACATGTTATTTCTCATAACAAGGTTCCACTTTCTCATTTACTTAATCCATAACATCACATTTATATTTGGTGAGTCCTTTTGGCCTTTCAACTTCTTTGTTTTCCACTCTTATGCATCAATATTATCTTATAAATAGCTTTATACTTTAGAGTATTTGGTATAATATTAAAGTCACTATGAATTTTGGAAAATCAATTGAAATAAATATGTTATTGACCACATGTATTCAAATACTAACTTGTTTTTTTCAAGATGTAAATCATAATGGTGAACAATGTAATATTGACTATACTAAAAAAATTCAGTACATTAGTTTTGTGATATTATGACATAAAATCTAAAACCATAGTTAATCTCTCAAAGTCTAACAACATATGAGTCCCCTTCAAATTTTGGAAATTTGGAGGAATAAGAAATAGGAGTAAAATCTCATTATAATTTAACTAAATTATTTATTTTGGATTGTCTACATAATTTTATTAGTACTTGATTTTCAAAATTTATAAATGTTTAATCTTGAAATAATCAAATTAAAAAATTTATTAAAAAAAATCATGAAAATAAGCAATGGACCAAATTTTAGAACAAGATTTTAGGACAATGTTCTATGATATGAGTGAAATAGGTTGAAGAAACCCACTTTGACATAAAACTTGAAGGAGTCACTCAATATTTCTTTCTTAACATCGTAGAAAGTGGTGCATCTAAAATGAGATCTAAGTTATGAAGGAATTAGGATGATTCCAAAAATTACATCAATAATATCTACCATTGGATATTAAAAATAATATGCACATATTTTTGAATATTTTCTAGTGTCAAGTTGGTTCAATTATGACTATTATACACCTATATATTTAAAGATGTATAGTGCTTTGAAGGAAAAAAATGTTTCATTTTTGAAATACAAGAAGAATCCATTTGCTTTACAAGTAGGTTCTAATCAAATTTTTCATTCTTGAAAAAATAAAATCCTCATTCTTTATAAATCTCGTTTCTAAAAGGACGTCCACTACAAGAGAAAGGGGGGGTTTAAGTATAGCCCTAGACATATAGTCCTATAAGTAACAATCTTAAAGGGATGTTTTCAGTAAAAAAATTACTAGAAATACATGTGTGTTTAGTAAATTTTTACTAAAACACCCCTTTAAGGTTGTTACTTATAGGACTATATGTCTAGGACTATATTTAAAACACCTCTTTCCCTTGTAGTGGTATCATTTTTATAATAATAAGAAAATCTTTTTGTGCATAGTTGTTACAATATACAAATTTGATTATCAATATTGTCAAAATTTATTCCATGTATGATAAACAAACTACTCTTTACTTTCATATGGTTACAAAAATTTTAATTCATGTACATCCAAACATTTCAAAAAAATTATGTTTCCAAAAAGTTGATAAGCCTTAGGAGTTAAAAAAATACCCAATGCATATAATATCTTTGCAATATTTAGATGCAATAAAGTATGAATCCCAATTTAGAATTTTTTAAAGCAAAAACTAGTCTTGGTGAATTTGTACTTTGTTAAATGGTTATCCTTGAATGCAATAGAAATCACCTCAATAACAAAGATCTTTCATTGTATATGTTATTGATGTACACAATATAGAATTTCAACAATAATTGTGACTCAAATAAGCTTCAAAAGTTTTAAATATTTCCCATTAACAAGCTCTCATCTACTAATTATTCACTCATTACTTTCCAATTATTACTTTCTAATAAATTTTCTATTATTTACAGAAATATATATTTTTCTAAATCCAAACTTCAATCCAAATATAAAACACAAAAAATACAACCATGCATGATTCAAAATGAGATTTGAGTTCCTTTATTCACCATCACTTTAAGAAGCTTTCACTCCTCTTGTCTAGACCTCTAAATTCAAACAAAACAAAAGCCATATTGTGTTTCATTCTCTATTTTGTACAGTCTTCTTGGTTTATTCGCAAAATTAAATTGTTAAGAATTTAATTATGGAATTGAAAAATGCCAATTCTAGTTGTTGTAATGCAATGGTGCTAGCATGTGAGCCCAAGAATGCGAGCTTGTGAACATTGAGCCTATATTATAGGTACCTATAATATAGATACCACACACTATAGAAGGTGTATGTATCATAAACACCTATAATATGGGTATTTATAACATATATGCCCTATAATCATAAACAGTTTCTATAGTATAGACACCTATAACATAGGTGTGTAGTATTATAGGCTCATAGGCTCACACTTATATGCTCACATAATAGCAACCCTCATTGTAATGTTGTATTTAACAATCTGGATCTCATGATTTTATTTTTTTTCAATTAATATTGAAAATTGAGTTAAACAAAGAACTTCAAAGTTTATTTTACACTAGAGAATTTGAAATTGCCCACAAACTACAACTCCTCATAACTTCATCTCATTTATCAAAACAAAATGATTCAAAGCTTTTTATGTATACTATACATATGTCTAGAAAACTAATTTTAAATTTTTATTTCTTAAAAAAGTATTTTCTTAAGAAATATTTGGGTTGCCCCAAGATCAATGAAAATTACATATCATGCAATAACTTTTTAATCATGTAATTGAAAGTTATGAAAATTGTTGGGCCTTCAAGCTACTCCTCGGGCAAATGTTTGGTAAAATGAAATTTGGTCCTTTAGGGGGTAAAACTTTATGAGTTTTTCACTTTACAATAAAAGTGGCAATTTTGAATACGTGTATTTTGACAAAAAAAGGCCTTGGTCCAATATTGATTAAGAAGTATTTGAATTCATACATCACCTTTTAAGAATCAACAATTAAGAAATTCACATTGTCTTGTTGATCTCATCATAATACTTAATTTAGATTAAAGATTGTAATTTTTAAATACATGTATTGTTTTAAAAATGGTGAGGTCTACAAAAAATGTAATCAAATGATAAAGACTAGATTCTTAGTAGAAGACATTTTTTTTTCTCAAGAAGATGTATGTATAACTTCCATGATCAAATTGTTTAAAAATGTAGTAATTTTAATTGGTGCAGAAGTTTTTAAATCATAGAAGTTCACAAATAGATAAAAATTACAATTTGTGACAACAAAAGCACTATGTTGATAGGAGCTTGAAAACACCCAATAAAAAAAATGCTCTACATGAATCAAAAATATAAGTATTTGGAAAAGTAATAATTAATATTAGAATGAGTACAAGTTAGAATAATATTTTACTATCCACGTTATTATCTTTAGTTTCAACAATTGAGGATAAACAAAATTGTACACAATGAACAATATAAAATTAATCCAATTTTCCATATAAAAAAAATTGTTTGACCATTCAAATCACTTTTTTGCTCTTATAAGCTTACAAAGTTAAGATGTGATTATCTACAAGCGCCCACACCTCTACTTGCTAAACATCTAACACACAACCAAATTAGATGGAAATCGTTCCAAACCCATGAAAGATTATTTTCCAAGGTCTTCATCTTAGCCTATTAAGGATAGGCTTGCCAAATCTAAGTTTAGTAATTTTTTCCAACACTCTATTCTTGATTATATCAAATACACGAATTATGTATGAAAACTATAGGATACTTAAATAAATGTTTTGGTTTGATTTTAGTAATCAAATGGAGTTCATAGATTGAAGATTAATTTAAATTGTAGACATCAAGTAGAGAAAATATTTCATATTTGTTGTAGATTTAATACTTTCATTTCTTTGTGGTGAATGCATTATATAAGTTCTTTTGAGAAAATAAAAAATAAAAAACTTCAATATTTAAAAAAATTCCATAATTCTAAGGGAATTTTTTAGCATTATGGAATCAAATTATACCATTCCAAATTATTTATATACTTTTGTGTTCAAAGAGTAGTCTTTTTACTCAAAATTCTCTTCATTTCTAAAAAATTATGGATGAAATCACTAAAATACACAAACATACATAGAAAATAATTTATTATTAGAAAATAGAAGAAGAAAACGTATTGCTTCACCAAAACATGAATGATTACAATTTAGATCCTTATTCAAAATGCAAAAAGATGGGCTAATCTTCATAGAGAAAGTGTTTCATGAACACTTTAAAAGTTTCAAATGTGCAAGGTCATTAACTCTAGGACATTATAGATGATTAGGACCCTTTGGATGATTTCAAGACTTTAAAGAGGATCTATAGGATGGGAATTTTTTTTCATCCAATTTTTTTTAAGGGAGTTGTTTGAGTGCATTTTAAGTGAATAGTATTAAATGTTCATCCATTATTGTCTTATTATTTTTTCAAAAGAAGAAAATGCTTAATTTATGGATCATCCTTGTAGTGTATTTTGGCCACCATGTGCTCTATACACTTGATGTGAATTTTAGCTATAAAAATGATATTTTTTGAATTTGTGACAAAAGAATGAAATAAAGTCTATCAATTTTGGTTTCTACTCCAATTAGAAAAATTGGAAAATTAGAAAATTTCAATATTTTATTGCAATTTGAACTTCAAGTCTATAACCATAGTTTGTTATTTTATAATTTTATAATGACACAATAACTTTGGATTATATTATAATTTTATACACTATAACTCATACTTGTGGTGAAAATTTCAGAGTTTTAAAGTAAATTTTATCTTCAATATGAATTTTTGTCATTTTTTTCTTAAATAATTAGGAGTAATTTCAAATTTTTACATCATTTTTTTGAAATGTTTATGAATCACACAAGACATGTGATTCCATCTTTGAAAAATAGAGAATAAAATTTCTTTCTTAAATAGTTGATAAATGGCAACAAACATAATGAAGGATTGGGAGGCATGAATACATAGTCATGGGCTTGTTCTTTTAGGACTAATAGTTGTTATAGGTATTATGGACATATGATATATATTTAATTTTTTTCAAAAATGTATATCCAAGAGAAATGGTCATGAACGTGGTTAAATTTAGCAAAAATTTTACTTTGAAAACTTTATAGCTATATGACCATTGAAATTGAGGTGCTAAAAACAAGTCATTTTTGCCAAATTTTGTATATGAATTGATGTTAGAAGATGAAGTGTGAAAGACTTGATAGATGGGGGAGCAAGTCAATCTCCATCCACAAGGTCATTGAATAGCTACAAAATGGTTTGTGGATCTGAAGTTTTAGTGGCTCAATTTAGGCTATCCATATAGCTTAGCCATTTTCTTGAATCTCTTACCTCATAGATGTCAACCATCTCTCTTCTTTTCCACCTTGTTACATTGCCTACATTGTCCTTTGTTGCCCTAGATCTTGATCCTACAAATAGCTTAGGCTCTAAAACGTTCTTTAATATTGAGGTACATATTCCTTTCTTCAATCTATCGATTGTATATTTCAATGAACCAACAATGAACATATTGGGGGATGAATGCTTCTAGTGCGACATATGATTCCAACTTACAAATTTTTTTAATTAATTCCACAAAGGTTCACAAAACATGAAGCAACCTAGGTTAGATGTTACTTCTATTTTTTCTTCTAAGTGAAATAGTAAAAAATTAGAGAAGTTGCAATTTTTTTGATATAAAAGCTTTTGACAGTGGCAAAATGGCAACCAAGAAATGAAAATGATAGAACTTTCATTTCACAAATCATCTATCATGGTAGCTCTCTCATATGTACGGAAAACAAGAAACGTAGCTCTTTTATTGCAAAATTGAAAACTCCATTGCTAGCTACGTATTAGAAAAATTTCACCATGTGGCAAAAATTTCATCCACTCAAACAGGTTAGTATAAGGTATACAACCTATTTTTGACAATGTTAAGCATCTTAGTATGTGTTTAACTGAGTGATAGTAGGGGGAGGGACAATTTTTACCAATCAAGGAAATATAAATAATGAATATTGTATTATTTTTTGCTAGTTTTTCATCAAGTTTGGAATTAGTAGAAATTAAGGAAGTGTAGATTATAGACTAACTTGTTCTCAATGTATAGGCAAACCTATTTCTGAGAAGCACAAAACTAAAACTGGTCTGAGCAACTTCATTAGATGTCAATGTGTTATTTGTCACACAATAATGAAGGCCCTGGTCAGTTTCATATTCCTGTCATTCATGGATAGATCACCCTATCATGTGCAAATGGGGCCCACATCAGAAACAGGTTGTACACCTTAAAATTTGGACTAACTTAACATAAGCATTACTTTTGGAGAAATTGAATTTGAGAGCGCTGTCCAAGACCTGGTTATTTATTGACCCAAGTTCAATTAAGAATTCTAATGACTCCCCATAGTCCATTCAAGATCAGTAAGTTAATTCATCAGCCATGATGAAGCTAAGCCTGAGTGTCCTGGAGGGTTTGAGACATTGATATTGATGTCTGGAAAGGAGGTCACTTAAAAGCAACAATTTACGTCTTTATTCATTTGGGGCACAAATGAAGGGAACACAAATTTCAACGGGAAAAAAAATATCATTGTTGAGTTTTTTTGTTTTTTTCAATGAAACAATTAAAGAAACGGAATATCATTGCGAAGATAAGGTAAGCTTACAACACTGCCAGCCACATCATTGTTGAGGTTTGGGTAAGTTCCAAAACCTGAGCTCCATGGAGAGCAGATCACAATTTCAGGACCCCTGCCTCATTCATTTGTGGTAAGTTAAGATAAGATAACTTAATATGTTGTAAGTTAAGACAACATATGCTGAGCAGTACTGATATTGATGGAGCACATGAACTTAGTTGCTCTTGAATTGTGTGCATCATAACATGTACCTAATGAAAGGCAGACATAATTCTATATTGGCTTTGAAACCACATGGGGAACTTGAAGGCATGTGAACATGGTGCCACAATGGTGCATTGAAATGCAATTAAGTTAATTTGGTGTCAATCTCCATACCATCCTAGTATGGATAAAATGACATGTATGCAGCCTTTTGTGTCAAAATGACACCAGAACAATCTGGCCCAACTTTTAAGATGGCAGCCCTGGGACAGAGGAATTTGATGAGGTAACTTAGACAAGCTTATTACTACTGTATGCAAACTAGCAATCTGAATATCTAGGGGCCAACTTCAAGAGGGCACATATTTTTCCAGGCAGAACATTAAATCCTCCATTGAAACTGCATCAGAAAAGTTGGGCCAGATTGTTTTGGTGCCATTTTGACACCAAAGGCCGCATACATGTCATTTTGGTGTCATTTTATCCATACTAGGTTGGTATGGAGGTTGGCACCAAGTTAATTTAATTGCATTTCAATGCACCATCGTGGTGCCATGTTCATATGCCTTGAAGTTCCTGATGTGGGTCCCATAGAATAATTTTGTAGGTTATTTGGGGATAAAAGTAAAAAATGACCCCTATTTTGAGCAGTGTCTAGGGTACGTTGTAGACCTCACTTAGCTAATTTGGGGTCTCTGATTGCAATTATGAATCCAGATCTTGCAAAAAAATTCCTGTGCCAAAAATAAAAAATTCCTGCATTTTTTCCAAGGTAAATCTACGCAAATGGTGCCCAGTTTGAATGGAAGATTTCATGTCCTCCTTTTTCTAGAGGCATGTATTTGTTTCATGAATCAAACCCAAGTGAAATTAAGGTAAACATTCCTATGTCAGGTAGAATGAGTAGTCTATCCTATTGCCATTAGCAAAAAAATTCAGATTTTTTTTCCATAGAAAGGCAAATGTGAGAAATGAAGGAAGCAATTGAAGTTTTATTTTTTGGGCAAAGTAAGATTTTTTTGTGGATTTTTGAAGTGTGCTGCGCAATTGGTCTGTAAGAGTCTCTAGACTACCCCAAATTAGCAAAAAGTGTTCCCATAATGGTCATCTTACCACCTAAAGCAAGCACAATATATTCTAACATCGCTACAAGATTTCCAAACATGGCCATGACGTGAAGGAATAAAATAAATAAATTATGACATGTGTACTCTCGTAAGGTATAAGTGTCCTATGATAGTCACTAGTAACTCCATGACCATCTCCCAAGGCATTACTTATGGCTACAAATCAATCTATTGTAGACCTAATCCCTTTTATTAGAATAAATCTATCATGACTTGATGTAAGCCTTTCATGGGTAGTTCTTTGGGAGCATGTCATAGAAGAGTTGTTTGTCATAGGTAGGTTCACCTTAAAATTTTCTAATTAAAATTATCATTTCTATAAATTTTTCAAAATTGTCTACCCTAAAATCACAAACCCGTTCATAGTAAGAGTGGAGTCATGAACATCCTTTAAATTACAACCCATAACCTTTGACTCTTTCATGTGTCCAATGGTAATAAGGTGTTTACCATTAAAGGATTGACATGCTATCCCTTGTTGGCATTAATGTAATGATTTTGTAAGAAGATTTGGATGATTTTTTGGATGGAACTAGGGACAAAAGTAGCATGATGAAATGAGGCATCAAATGGAAATGGGCTGGTCTACCTTATGGGGGAGCTTATAGATGTCCCAAAAGTATTACAACTTGGTTAAGCTATAGAATATCAGTAAAAAAGACCAAAAGCCTATTTGATGTTTGGAATTTTGGAGAAGGTTTAACTCCTTAAGGACTAGGGGGAGTCTAGATTTCTAAATTGTGAAGATGTATTACAAAGTGCAACTTAGAAGAATGATTTAATGATGACTCTCAAACAATAGTTGTACAATATGATCCACACATCATATCCATGTGGTTAGATCAACTAGTATACAAACCAATATTATTCAATAAATTTTGAAGCGAAAAATTGGAAATTCCCTCCAAAATTGATTGTAGATTGAATATTTGTGATTTTGACAAGAATTTTTTTCCTTGAAGTTCAAAATGTTAACCTCTAATTATCTTGATTTTTCAAGATTTATTTTTTATTTTTCTATTCAAGTCATTTTGAAGGTTCATTTTAAAGTTGAAAAGGTTATTTTTTTGAGGCTAGACCTACTATTTACTTGTTGAATAATATAGTTTTTTTGAAGCAAAGTCTTTAGAATCTATAATGTACAAATGCTAAAGGAATAATATGCAAAACTTCGAAAATGATGGATAAAGAAAGGCATTTATGTGTGTTTGTATTCATCTATTGTTCAAAATTTGAACGCTTAGTTCTCTAGGGATTAATCTTGCCATAGCGTTGGTCATGTTACCATGGAATTCATCCTTCTTGATACTTTGTGAATTATTTGCTTAAAGAAAATAGAAGAACAATCATTAGAGGTCAAACTATTGTGCAAGACTTCTTGTTTTCACACAAATTTCCAATGATGAATGCATACACTCTATCCTATGTAGAAGGATTATGTCATCGATCGGACACTTGCAGGTTGCCATGTCGTTAGAGGGTTATGGTAAGTGACCCTATTTGTGACACAATTTCTAGTGTACCTCTTTTAAGTGACCCCTAAATGTCCAAGGCCTTTTGAGCTTTTTGAAGTTCATTCAAAATTAAACAAAAAGCCCAAGTTTTGATCAGTTTTATCAATTTAAAAAAAAGTTCAATTGCATGATTTCAAACTAGATGTGTTATGGATCATATAGGAAAAGAAAACATAACAATATCACATAATTTCAAAGACTATAATGTTTGATCAAGAGGGTTTTAAAATTGTGTAAGTTATTTGAAGTCTTTATATAACCTTTTTACATGTGAAATCTAAAATCAAGGTCAGAAAGGACATAACACATATAACTACAATGGATTTATGGTTTTTTGAAATTTCTTCTAAATTTTTTTTAATGGATTTTCAATGTGATATTCTACAAGATTCAATGTACTTGAAGTCTCATGAATCTCTAAGATCCCATAACCCTAAAAAAAACAAGATTTGCAATGGCCCCCTTGCACAAAATCTACTATAGAAAAATTAGAAATTAATTTTATTCAAGATTGAATTTTTTATTTTAAAAATAAAATTCAAAGGATTTTAAACTAAAGAATGATTACCTAGAATAGTAATTTGGTAAGATTTTATTTAACTACAAAGTTTACTAGGTACAAAAATATGGTGCATTAGCTTGTACATAGGGCATTTAGGGATTAAGTGGTGAGAGAAAATTAATTTTTTCTTCACACCTAGGAAAGTGTGAGAGAAAGAAATACTAATTAAGTATTTATTTTTCCAACAAAGTCTATATTTGTTACGAATTTTTATAGATTGTTGGCAAAATAGCCCACAAGTGCCACTAGATCACTCCAAAACCAACAAAAGTATCCCCGAAATGGTAATTATACTCACCTAAATTAGATACAATATTATCATAAAATTTCTATACAGTGTTGTCCCTATGTGACCATGTTTTTTGATGGTTTTTAGAAGCTATAAGATCCTATTCCCATAATTAATCCCTAAAGGACCAAAGTACGTTTTTTTGGCAACATAGCGATTTTGGGCACCTCACTAAGAATGGAATTTTTTTTCCTTTCAAATTTTTACACAACATCTTTTTATTTTTTATTTTTTATGAAGTGCCAAAGTAGCAATATAAAGTGTTATGGTGGTGCTCTAAATTTCAACATTCATCCACATATTGGATAGAAATATTACATCAGCACATATCACATGTTTGTAATTCTCTTTTCATCCACAATCGAGGGATTTCATCCATAATTTGTTTTTGTTTCAAAGTTCTCTAGTAAAAAACTTTAAAATTTTTGCCATTTTTTAACCAAATTATTTTTTTTCCAGTGCAATTTGGCACCCAAAAGCCAGAAAACCCCATGCATAACATAGAGACAAGGATTTTCTTTAAGGCCCAACAATTTTCATAACTTTTGACTACATGGTTAAAAAATTATCGTATGGTATATAATTTTCATTGTTCAGCAAGCAACATGGATGATTCAATCAAATTCTTAAAAAATCACTTTTTGAAGAAACAAAATTTGAAATTGATTTTCTAAATTTATGGATAAATGGAAAACTTTGAATCATTCCATTTTGATTAAAAAGTTATCGTATGATATGTAGTTTCTTTCCCAACTTGGGCATCCCGAGCAAATCAGAAAAAATCACTTTTTTCAAAATTAAAATTTGAAATTGATTTTCTAGATTTCTATATACATGGAAAGCTTTGAATCATTCCATTTTGATCAATGATGTGAAAGTTATGAGGAGTTTTAGTTTGCGGGCAATTATGGATTCTCTACACTAAAATAAACTTTGAAGTCCTTCATTTTACTCCATTTTCAATATTTTTTGAAAAAAATAAAATCATAGGATGTAGATTGTTTATTACAACATTACAACCATTGGGATTGTCATTTTTCAAATCCATAACAAAATCCTTAACAATTTAGTATTTTCAATCATTATCTACTTCTTTCTACTTATTATTTTTTTCCTATATGTTGTATGATTCCAAATGATCTGAAATTTTTCGAGCATGTAGCTAATTTGCCTCGAAGAGTGAATTAAAAGAGACACATCCATTTGGACATTTTTTCAGACAAATATGACCTTGTGAAGAGCAGCTGCCCGTTTTTTCACAGGGACAAAATAAAGATTTTTGTCAATTCAAATGCTAATATCTTGCAATCTACAAGGTGGAAATTTATGAAATTTTTTCCACGTGTTCTCAAACTAGCTTACTACAAGATCCTATGGTTACATGTGTCCAAAAATGTTTTTTTTCTAAAATGTGGTTCTTGTACTAGAAATGGTAGTTTGGGAACATTTTTGGTGAAAACATAGTCAGAAACCTTTAGGGGTTAATTAAATTCAATTTTCAATATTTTTTGACAAAAAATTATAGAATGTATATTTTTTATTTTAACATTACAACTAGTGAGATTGGAATTTTTCAATTTCGTAATTAAATTCTTAACAATTTATTATTTTGAATCATTATCTATTTTTTCTACTTACTATTTTTTTCTTATATGTTGTATAAATCCAATTGATCTCAATTTTTTCAAGCATGTAGACAACTTGCCTTGAATAACATATCCAAAGATGCACCACCATTTTGGACATTTTTTCATGCAAACGGGACCTTGTGAAGTGCAATTGCATGTTTTTTTTGCAAGGCCAAAAAAGGATTTTTGTCAATTCAAATGCTATTATCTTACAATTTGCATGGTAGAAATTTCTGCATTTTTTCCACATCTCTTCAACCCTGCGTACTACAAGTTTGTAGGGTTACATGTGTCCAAAAATGGCAATAGTTGTACAATATCAATGATTGCTTTTTTATTAGTCACTCAATTATTTCTCAAATAAGGGCTCTTTTAACAAGAATGTGGCATGTAATCAAATACAAGCATAATATGATCACATTCTAAGAACATTGCCACCAAGCCTTGCCACCAACCTTGGCAATTGCTACTGTAGCTATGCCACGCTTGTCCAATACCATTGAATGACTCGACACCAACACCTCTTCATGGTACAAGTTATGTTGTTCTTCTTGTCACTTCCACATATGCTTGGCTTGGGAGGGCTTTCATAGAGGACAATTTTACACTCACACTAAGGGGCACTTCACACTATGGCCGAAAGTCGAGAGTCCATCGATTTTCACCAATTAGATTTCAGGAAACCATGAGTTTGGCCTATCACCCCTTCACACTATGTGGTACAATCCAAAGTCAATTTCCCCAAAATTGCCTACATAGTAGCCAAAGGCTTACATCGTGATAGACAATCAACTAGGGTTTGGGTTGAGCAAAAATGGAGACCCAAACTCAAGGTGAGAAGCCATGGAAGTTTTTTCATTAAAAATCAAAATCTAACAAGATCTCAATCATCTAATTGGCATATGTGTGGACTTTGGGCTTGGCCATGGGAGGCTTCACACTATGGCCATCCCAATCAAGAGGCCATGAAAGTTCATTGCCAACATTTGGACCTTCTGGACTTGGTCTTTGGAGACTTCACACTATGGCTAGCCAAAGGTTCCAATTCTTATTTTTTGGGGGCCTATTTATTACCCATTTCCGTGGACTCTCAACAAAGTTTGTCCACTCAATCCCATGGCCTCTCGACTTGGACGGCCATAGTGTGAAGAGGCCCTAGCTTGGTCAACCTTGGCTATAAACCTTAGTGAATGCTAGTGAGGGCTTGCAAAGAAGTGGAAGAACTTTTGCAAGGACAAGGAGAAGCAATCATGGCTTGGCGCCCCAATGGCAGTTGGATAGTGATGGGCTTAACGAGTGGTTAGTATAGAGCATTGGGTAGCCATGGCACCCACATTTCACATGGCAGTATGTGCTCACTAGTTGTTGCCATGGTAAATTGCAGTGCAATTGGTGGTGATGCTCGAATTAACCATGCTTGAATTCTATTCCATTTTCATTTTTCATGTAGAAGTTTTTGTGCTAGATTCCAACATTAAGATACCCCCAAGTTCCAAGTGTTAATTTTTTTCAAATACATTTAAGAAAAAAGAAGTTTCAAATATTGGAGGTCAATTGCAAAGCAATCTAATTTGTTCCCTCAGATGTTTCCATTCCCCCCGCCTCAGGAGTATCGAACTCACGTTTTCCCCGGTTTGAAAAGAATGGAACGGCAATGAAATTCCGTTTCATTTGTTTCAAAAGAAGAAGAAGAGTGGAACGGTGTCAGAGTTCCCACGGACTTCATAGTTCTGTGACTTCTGTCTCAAAGTTCCAAGTACCCTACCATTGATAATACCAACAGAGAGGTCATTGATGCAATTACCTTAACTGAAGTTTAATGAAACTCATAACTAAATAAACCTTAGATTGTGTCAACTGGCAACAGCTATGAGCCAAATTAATGAGGTGTCATTGATAGCAGGCGTGGCGACTAGTCTGTCGTTTGACCATCAAACTAGCTGAAAACCTGGCACCCTGCAAAGCAAATCAGATATGGTGTGTCTGTTGCAGTGATCTCCACGCTTGTAAACATCATTTGGCGTGAATGCGCACAGATAAAAATTCTGCTTCCAGTCTAACCTCCCCCCTTCAATTCAGACAGTCAGGCGCGCCTGGATTCAAAACGCTTGCGAACAGTTCGTCAATAATAAGTTACAACCAGCTGAAATTCACACAACTCCAGTCTCCTCACGAAATTGTGAAGGAAATTAAAGAATTCATTCGAACTCGCATCAGTTGAATTGTGGTAATACTTACACAGTCAATTTCTAAGTTCTGGGCGACGAGCACTTCACTGCTTGTGTACGTTGGGCAGAGAGTTGGTGTGCGCATAGTTGCGGGGTTGATGTCTCAGAGTTGATTCAGTTCTACCACTTGAATGTGTAGTTGAAATACCGGCGATGGGCTTAATCGAAGCAAGATCAGTGCATGCCCAGGCGACGTCGAGCAGATCAAGCTCTGCAGCTAACTAGCTCGTGAGATTGATTGAATGTATGCAAAATTGGTACCGTTCGTACTTCACATTGTACGAATTTGTATGGAGGTCGAGTGAATGATGTCAATACTTTGAGCGATGTTCCACCAGAAGTCTACTGAAGCGTTGCATGCAGACAGCTGTGAATTCCAAATAGGGGTAGGCAGGGTCAGGAATGGGGGCCATCTGATTGACAGGCTCGAGCTTAGCCATGATCGACGGCACTTGTAAAGAAAGCAAGGCAGCCCTTAGTGTCTGGTTGATTCTCATTGTTATGGAGAAGCTGGAGAATGCTTTTCCGTGATTCATGAGTAAAGATGAAGAAGTAAATTAATACAACTGATTACTGAGACGATCGAGCAAGGCTGGACTTCGACATGACAACTTCAACGTGAAATTCGACGAGCTCGCAACGCTACAGCTGTGAAGTGGGATTTGCACAATGCCTGCGGGAAGGCTGCAGCTGCAAACTCTCCTCCTTACTGCAGTCTTGCTTTGCCTACATCACCATCACCTCTCGGCCACACCTTCCGAAGGTGCAAGCTCTAGCTTGAATCCTTGCATTTCTTCTGGCTACTTGCTTTGCAATCTTTGCTATGCATTGCAGCCCTTTGCATTCTCTACTTCAATGCTTCGGCTAGTTGGCTCCAGAGTCGTGTTTCTGAATGATGGACAATCACTGCGAGGATCTAAGGGTTCATCCCAAGCCCAAGTTACTTCTTTCAGACGCTACTAGGCCTTTTTCTCTTTAGTACAATAGCCTATGACTAATATGAATTCTAGACTTTTTATACCCAAGTTAATCAGGTATCTTGAATTCTCACAAGCAGTGTAGCTGGCCAAGCAGTTTTAATCCAGGCTCGACATTCTTAGCCCTGGAATATGTAATGAGGTCAATATAGCCCTTCCAATGGATGGAGCTCCAAAGAGAAATATTCTTTACTGCAATGAAAGGCACTGAATATGAGCTGATGTATTGAGTGGGTTACGTTCGCAGCTGCGGTGTTAGCGCAGGTCAAGGACATGTGGAAGGGAGCACCCAGTGTGGTGAAGCTATGGGTGGAAGCGGTGGACGCCTGCCATGGCCCTTGGCCAGGCATCGGCTGTGCCCTCACCGACAACAATAACCCCACCGCGCAAACACCCTGTTCGATTTTCAGCTCCAACTGCACCGTCATTTCTCTGTACAGTCTAAGAATTCTCTCCTCATTCCATCTAATTTCGAGAGAAAGAATGGATTTCACTTGAGAAGTTAACATCGTGGAAGGTTGACAAAGTGAGTCTGCTCAAAAGATTTACTAATGGGTGATGCTGGTGATCGCAGGAAAATTCCAAACGGCAACCTCACGGGCGAGATCCCTCTCATTCTCGCCGGACTCTCCAGCCTCCAGTACTTGTAAGTATCACTCGGAGCTTGGCACTGGGCACTTGTAGTATTGAAATACTCTTAATATGCAAGTCTCTCTCTAGACTTAATGAACCGTTGATTACATCGGAGGAATTGCTGTCCATAACACCAAATTGTAAGTTAGTACAACTTCGATTTCAAGTTGTTCGATATCTTTGAAGTTGAGTTTTTCAATTGAGTTATAATTTATATAAAACGGGCTATGGAAGGAAAGAAGCTCCACTTTGATGATATTGAACGACATGAACCAGGCTCTCATTCTCTCCGGACTCTTACGATTGATTCTTGCAGTTGCTGAACTTCGCATTTGCGGTGCTGACATGCTCTGATTCTTCACTCGAGAATGGCACTAATGGCAGTTGTGATTCAATGCGAACAAGCAGGGACCTGCGGGGAAATTTGTTGCGAGGGAGGGTGACGCCCGAGCTCCTGGACAGCTTCCCCAAACTATCATTCCTGGACTTATCATTAAACTACTTCACCGGGACGATTCCGAACTCTACTTTCGAGTACGACGCATGGACGAAGAATTGCTTCTCCTCTTCGAGCTCCTGCCATCTCGCGCCTCAGATGCGCTCCATCGCAGAATGCAAACACCAAACCTCCCTTGAGCTTCAACCCTGCGTACCCTGGACTCGCACTCACCTGCTTCTCCTCATCGTCCTCGTCCTCGTTTGCCCCGTCGTAGTGATAGGCATCGTCTCGGCCATCGCCATCTACTACTGGCGAAGCCGATCCCTGCAAGCGGCTCACTTCTGGCAGCTCAAATCCTCGATGCGTGCAGTCGACGTCGAGGATCTGCAACCCACGAGTTCCATATGCAGGCAATTTTCCTACCAGGAACTGAACGCCGCGACCACGGGGTTCCACTTGAATGCACTCTTGGGCAGGGGCACCACGGGGTTTGTGTACCAGGGGAAGCTCGACGACGGGAGCAAAGTGGCGGTGAAGCTCTTGAATACACGAAACTCTGGGATGCTGATCAACGAGGAGTTTTGGAACGATGTGAAGGAGCGAGGGGCCATCCAGCATCCCAATGTGGTGACGCTTCGCGGGTTTTGCAAAGGAGTTGGAGGGAGTGATCCCATGCTGGTGTGTGAGTTTATGCCTAATGGCTCTGTGCTTGATGCGCTTCTTCGTGACGACACGCCGTTGAGGTGGCCAAGAAGGTATAGCATCGCTCATGGGGCTGCGTTAGGGTTGGAGTATCTGCATGAGCATCGCACGCCTGCGATCATTCACGGCAACCTCAAACCGAGCAATATTCTCCTCGACAGGTACCGATCTGTTACTGCTACTTAGATTGCATTGGCAATATAGTTGTCAGGTGAGTTGTATTGCACCTGCAAGATGTTCGGAATCGGATCGGTAATTATACGAGGAAGTAGCGGTTGCCACACATCATCAAATTTTTTTCAATGGTTTGATAGCGATTCCGTAGTTTGCCTTAAACTCGTGGGCTATTGAGAATCATTCGTAAAGTGTTGAAAACTTATTGCAAAAGTCTTGGGCACTGAATCAATGTATATCTATGCCTAAACTGTATCAAAAACTATTGCAATCTCAGACAGTTGCAAACACATTGTACAGTGTTGTACTAAACCATTCCAAAATTGTTAATAGATTTCTCGCATTCACTCCAAAACCGTTGCAAGAACCATTGTATTCTGCGCCGGTTATCGTATTTAACGTTGGAGAGATGGTTCACTGCTTTTGTAACAGAGATTACACAGCACGCGTAGGCCACTTCGGCTCTGTACGCGTAGCGAACGTCTCCCAGCGCGCGGTAGTGTCAACATTAGGGTTTGTCGACCCGGAGTACGGGGTGACAGGGAAACTCACGGAGAAGAGCGACGTGTTCAGCTACGGCATGCTGTTGCTGCTTCTCGTGAGCGGTAGACGCATGCTGGAATCTCCCCCTTCAGGAAAACCCCAGCTGCTCCATTGGATGCAGCTTCTCGCGACGGCGGAGCTTTCGGAGCTCGTGGACCCCCGCTTGGAGGGGAACTACGACAAGCACGAAGTCAGTTTGTGCGCACAAATTGTACTCTTGTGCACTCGTATCCAGCCTGAGCTTCGCCCTTCCATGAGCGAGGTCCGACGCATTCTGGAAGGGACAATGCAAGTGCCGATTTCCGGAAGCTTGGTCAACACGCCCATCTCGTCCTCGCACACCAGCTTCGTCTCTCTCAGTCACTTCTCCGGGAGTTTCTATGGCACGAGCGGAAGCCTTTGAAAAGGGGTTACGTACCATTATTTTAGTTCTGCATGCAACCGGAGTAAATTAGGAAGATTGAGAGGAATTCATTGTGCAAGTTCGACAAGTTTCATCAAAAGTGGTGGACGTCGTTGAGCGTCAAAGATCATTGAGCAGAGGATTAGCAAGGATTTCGACATTCAGGGTGTCAGAAATTTCATTTCCTCGTTCCGCCACTTATGCCCATTTGGCAAGAGAGCGGTTGTTGTTTTTATTTCGCATTTCAAATACCGATAGCAGCACCTATAGCAAATGCCTCGAAGATGTTTCTCCACTGAAAAATACATACACCTGCAATGAATTTGAGCGACTGAATTTGTTTCTTTAATGCATCTTCTTCAATCAGGTGTTCATGTTCTGCAACGTAACCACTGCAACTGTGAAATCAATTTGACACCCATAATTTTGAGGTGGAAATCATTCGTCTCCAGTTTAGTGTTCCACCGCCATCCTTGCATACTTAAGCCCAGCGGCTTTGGCCTGCACCACAACATATGAGTGAACTTCAAACTTCTGAACAAGGTCCCGTAGATGCTGCTGAAGTTACTGAAGTACCACCTAGGGGTTGTGAATAGTGCAGAGGACAGATCCAGCGTTCGATAGGATATTGAAAGTGATGAAGTCCTATCCAAAGTAAAGACTATTCTAGAGTATTTATAAAAGCCAAGGTCATTGGAATCAACTCCTAGGGGATCCTATTTTCGCAACTTTTTAGTAAATCCTAGAATGCACGGTCTTAGGATTATATCGCAAACATCACTCCTTTCTGCAACATAGGGGTTGTGATTTAAGAGGATCTTCCAAGGGTCTTTGCACGTTAAATCCGACAGGGTTCCTTCATCAATAAGGCCTACCGTAGCATTGGGCCCAGGATGGAAGAAACCCTGCACTATGCCGTGTTTCCCCTCCTACGAAATCTCTGGATTGCTAGTGCTGTGTTCCAGTAGCAAAGTACCAAAGTACCAAAGTAACTAGTTAGAGCAAAGTACAAAGTAGCTAGAGCAAAATATCACAGAAGTTTGAAATCTGCAGAAGACGGAGGTTGCCCTGAAACAGTAGACTACTACTATTCCTTGTACGTACCTTTAGCGTGACGTAAGAGATGGTTGTGTCATTTAGCAAGTACAAGGTATCAAGACCCTTTCCTGCAAATCCCATGTTCGACGTTCCAGGTTGCCGAATGAGACCCAATGGCTTCCCCGATTTGGCAAATACTGCAGCGCACACACAGAGCAATGAAGATCGAATACATTAACCGACCATGTCCTCCGAATTCAAACAATGTAGCAAAAAGGAATTCTAATATGTTATCAATCTCCGGAACTGCTACCAACTTACCTTGGATACCATCCACAGAGGCGACATAAACTCGTTCTTTGGTATCGACCTTGATACCATCCGGAATTCCAAGGCCTGGGGCGCTACCGTCATACACTCCAACAGATGCGAACAACCGTCGGTTGAACAGGAATCCATCATCACCAACATCGAAGACGATGATTGAATGTGGCTTTGCTACGTCAAATTGTCCCGAGACCCTGTAAGAGGTTAGTCCCGAACCAAATTAGGTAAATGAGCTCTCAAGCATCGGGACACGCGACATGAGCACCAAATCAAAGTTACGAACTAGGACTCCAAAAGCGTCACCCTTGTGACAAGAGCACCAAAAAACGGGTTCACGAATCAAAAATTAGGGCTACGAAGTAACAGGAAAAAATCGTCATCCTTGTGACATGAGCATTAAAAAACAGTCTCACAAATCGATAATCAAAGTCACGAACTAGAACTCAATCATCGTCACCCTTGTCACATGAGCACCAAAAAATAGGCTCACGAATCGGAAATTAAGGCTACGAAGTAACAGGCTAAAATCGTCACCCTCGTGACATGTGCACATAAAAGACAGGCTCACAAATTAGGAATCCCGCGATAAATGTCGAACATACCCTGTTGCAAATCCGGTGTCGGTGACATAGAGCCGCTTTTCGTCGTTTGAGAATGCCAATCCGTTGGGCTGCGTGAATCCATCAGCCACGGCATCCACGACGCCCGAGGCGCTAATCCGGTACACCTGGTTGTTCACCTTGGGCGCGGTTCGGAAGCCCTGCACATTGCCATAGCTTGGATCAGTGATCCATACGGAGCCGTCGGTCTTCACTACCACGTCGTTCGGACTGTTGAAGGGAACTCCGAACCAGTTGTCTGCAACGACGGTTCTATTCAAGGATTTGAGGTTGATTCGCTGAATGAAGCCTCCTTCGGTTTCGTTCCCTTGCTGGCATACAAGCAGATTGCCTTCGTTGTCGAGCACCATTCCGTTCGGCACGTCGTATGTGGGGGAGTTTAGAACTGTCACGGCTCCCGTCTCGAGGTTCACTTTCTTCAGCTGGTGTAAACATCAAAGGAATGAATTAAAAACAGAAGCACAAAGCTCGTTTCTGCATATATACATATCCTCCTCGCTATTCTTATTTCCAAGAGCTGTGCGGAATTGGTGCAAAGGTCCGGATGAAAACTTACATCTGCGCTTGCGTTGCCATCGGGACCGGTCAGTCTCCCAGATGTGAAGTAGAACTCGTTCTCGTCAGGGTACCAGACGCCGCCCTCGTGAGCATTCGTCTTCACGAGCTCGACCAGCTTCGGCGACGAACCCAGAATATCCAAAAAATCTGGATCACGCACCTGCAATGCCACAAGAGAACACTGAACTCGTTGTTTCCACCAAATACCAACTAAGACCCCAATGGACATCCTTTTAAATATGAATTCAAATTTGAACGTACCGCAAAGAGGCGCCAGAAACATGCATACCACGAATCTACAGAGTGCGAGATCTTTAGTGGCGCCGGTGGGAATGTTGTTGATTAGACTGCCTTGGCGCCAGTAGCACGCACCGGATGGCAATTCCACCGCTCCTTCAACATCTGAACCCATCACATACCCGAGTGATCATTTTGCGTAGTATTCAATCATTTCAAAGGCTAGCTATGGCGAACCCATAGAGACAACGAAAATAATTGACACAACTGCCGGTACGAGTTGATGAGAATTGACAGAGGCTCCGAGAACATTGCAGACGCACAGCGAAATCAAACGTGGAAGTTTGCTTCAAACAATTATCTAACAGGGAACTGATTTCATATTCAAGTACAGGCGGATAATTAAAACCAGGATTCATGCACACTACTAAAAACCTCTTCAAACGAGTTCCGGATCTGAGCACGTACAACTGGCCACCCCCAAGACTGAGCACATCACTGCCAATCGCAGGAGCGTGCCAACGATCTCCATGGAAACAAAGCGTCGACCAACAGGCCCGCGCACGTGAGGCTTATGGAGCCCGTGCGACGTCGTATGTGAGTGCCTGAAGATGCGGGTTTGCTCCCTCTCGCCCTCACGGTGCAGAGCTTACAAAAACTGCGACCGCCAGCCCTCACAGATTTCTTACTCGCGTTTTTACCCGCAAGGAAAAAGGACCTCCTCTTCTCCTCCTTCGGCAAGAGTCTCTTCTTCTCTCCTGCGCAAGAGACTGCGATAGAGAGCTTGTTTCAGAGTGCGGGTCTTTTTCTTTACCGCACCTGGCTCCCACAGGGCCGAAGAAAGTGCCTCCAACGATTTCCTCGAACCTGCAAAGCAATTCGGGATGGGGGCCCGCCTGATCACTTACGATCCAGCCCTCATCGGTACTCATGTGCGTAGGCCTACTAACTTTGCTGTTGCATACACACTTGAATTCTTCCCCTCTGTCCGAAGCATTCAAAATCTCATTTCAATCCCAAGTTGCAATTGCAAGTTGCTGCCAAGACTTCTACGGTAATGGCTGAGTTAAAATAAGTCCCTCTGCTTGCCTTATCCCTGAGCACTATAGTTACATTGACAAAGTGGTTGTCGTTTTCGTAGTAACCAAGCTAATTTCATGAATGATGCACGTTGGAGCAATGAATCACTCTCAAATCAGCTGTCAATCACGCAGATGAGTTCATCCGAATAGATATAAATATTTTGTCGCTAAAGCGAGGTGCGGAAAACATGCTGAAAGCCGTGCAGTGAAGGTTCCGGATTCCTATTGTCAAACCATGTGTTTATGGTGTCAAACCAGAAAAATCTCAAACCTGGGCAAGTCTAATGCTCCGTCGCAGTTAACGTCTTCGAGAGACAGATGTCTAAATTTCCCCATTTTTGTCAGTTCTCATTGAAAATCTCTTGTTCGGGAGCTGCTTCCGAGGGAGAACCCTTCTTGTTCGTTTTCCTTGAAATTGCCACTTCTGTTGGCTACAGAGTTGAGATTGTTGATGAGAGAGCCTCAATATAGCTTCAATCGTCCGTTTTGATCAGAAAAGATATCCGGCCGGCACCTGGTGGGATCTGTGAGGCTAAGCCCACCCGTCTTGCAAAATGGATGACTTATCCAAGGCAGCTTGCAAAATTGCCCCACCTGCCTTGCAAAACAGATGGACTTGTTAAGAGGCCGGGCCAAAAGCCTTGGGTGGCTTGCAAAATCAGGTTGTTTTGCAAGTCAAAGCGTGACTTGCAAACCGGCTTGCAAACTGTGTGAGACAAGAGTACTAGCACTTTCTTCAAAAGTACAGACCTTTAACACTAAAGCCCATTGGATGGACCTTGCAAAGTGGTCCAAATTTGGGAACTTGTAGCATGCTATGGGTGGGGCGGTTTGAGTTGCAAATTGAATGGCCCCTATTTTGCGAGCCAAATCACCGTGCATTTTGCAAGACGGGTGGTAATGGAGTTCGGTCATGGCAGAGGATCATGGGAGACATTGGATTTTCCAAAGTTAACTGGGTTAACTTCAACTCAAAGTGACTTGTGTGACAACTTACAGGAAGCAGTTTGCACACGCATGCTTGTTGTGGTGGTGCTAAGCTTAGAGAGAAGACGTGGATAGAGGGTCGAGCTGCTCGCTTTCCAATGGTACTGTGGAAGGATGGATTAGGGGATTTAGGGCAAGGGAGGGTACCCACTTTTCTTGTAACTTGTACGGACAGGAAGTTTATCACTGAGAGAATGTGCAAGATCCTTTCCGGCTTTCTGCTGTATGCTTTTGACCAATAGAGTAAGCTACTGTAGAGTACCGGCCTACCGGCAGAAGATTCTTATTTTTCTTTTTCTACTAAGAAGAGGTAATCTTTCTATATGTAGATGTATTAGTGCCAACATAAAAATAGGGGTTGTCACACCTTCTCCAAGAATAAAACTTCAGTCTATGAAGAATGAGAAGTAACAATGGAGTGAAAAGAGGAGCCAATAGGAGTTGTTTTCTATGAAGAAGGTGTGATACTCCTTTAAAAAATGGAGAATGGAGAGAAATGGAGCAAATGGAGGATGGAGAAACTTCTTCATGCCCATTCTTCACCTCTAAACGAGAAGAAAATGAAACTTCTCAATCTTCATAGAATGGAACCTCTGCAATTGAAGGAGAGAGTGACATGTCTCTAGTCTCTGAAGATTGAGAATGGAGAGAATGTATGACAACCTCTAGTAGCATAGCAAAAGTGTATTGGGTTTACTGAGGCTAGTGTTAGGTGTTAGCTTTACGGCATCGTTGGTGGGGGCAAATGTTTTGAGTTGTTGTTGGAAGTTGTCGGTCACTTTTCTTCCCCTCTACCATTAGTTACTTTTCATGTCCTCCATTATCTGCTTGTTGTCCACATACTATCATCAATACTAATAGGACAAATTTGAGGTTTTGTGTTTTGATAAGTAAGATATCATCATGGCAAATTGTTCTACAATCATCTCTCCTAATTTACAAAATCAATCATATTCATATTAGATTTGCAAGGCACCAAATTAGCTACAATATTGTTGCATTTTCGGTCATGGTTTGATAGAAAGTATTCTCTTTTTTTTTTCTTTGGTATTCTCCTTGTGTCATGCACTTTGTGGTTTAGAGTTCAAGTTTCGTTAGGAACAACATAGTGCAATCACAATTTGTTAATGTTTTGGCACTCCAATTTTTTATCCCATCTTTTTGTGAAGTGTTTTGTAAAATAGCAACATCAATGCCCTCAATCAAAAAATCAACTCATTACATGGTTGCAAATGACCTTCAACAACTAGGTTCTATTGATTTTGTTCTCTTGTAATTGATCTCAATTGTAGATCATGATCAAAGATCCTACATGTTGATCAACGAAGATTGGATTGAGTTTTTTTAATCTCAAACAATGTCATCCGAAGATACACACTCCTCATCAAATTTCATCCAAGGACTTCCAAAGACCTTCTTCATTCACATTACAATCAAACTTCTCTTACTACATGGGATGGTGGGGAGTAGTTTTTAGCAATATGCACATAAAGAAGCTCAAGTGCCAAAGGTCACTTATTTCAACATGCTCATTTTGTACAATACAATGATTGTGCTTGATTGGTGTCTCATCTAAAAAATCCACAAGATTAACATAGAGTTAAGAACAAATAGTTCCAATGTGACACAAATAGCTCCATCAATGGTTATTGTAATGAACTTTATGTATATAAATCATATGCAAATAAAGAACTACAATTATTTGTACAAGTAGGGAATTTGCATTGAGAGAGTTTTGATTGTAGTTTGTCCACGTTAATAATCTATTAATAGCTTTATCATCCAACGTTATCTTTTCATTTAGATGAAGTCATCTACAATCAATTTATATAGCCATGATCAAATCAATTATTACCACTATATAAATTTCATTCATCTTCAAATTTTCATCTAATTCTAAGATGTCAAATCAAATTAGATGACTACTCACAATTATTTTTTCCAAAACATCATTCATTTCACAACTTCATTCCTAAATTTTATTGTTTCATCAATGGATTAGCAAGTTCATCAATAGAATTCAAGTTTCATCCACAAATTCCATATTATTTGATATTTCATTCTATAATTTCTTAGAATTAAATTTGTTTCATATTCATAGAAGGTCATCTACCAAATTATAATTTAATCCAATCAATTTTCTAGAATTGTATTGTCCAAAAAATCTATATCATTTGCAAAGTTGTATGTGGCTTGGTATCTATATCAATTGCAACAATCACGAGGGGCCTTCAATAAGCATAATAAGACTTAGAGGGCAGTTGTGTGTTCAATTAATACTCCATGAGGTTTTGGCAACCTGCGGGTCTAGTTCATGTGGACTTGGTGCCCTACTAAACCAGTTTATTGGAAATTGTGAAAATCTATTCCCGAATTTGTAGGAATGCACAACTTTTCAAAGAGTGATGTAGTTTCTACAGGGAAACAATGACCCTAATTTTATGAATCCTTCTGTGAAGGAAAATATTCCAATAATTTTTCCATCCACCAATTTGCAAACTCATTCACAATATTTAGATTTCATCTTCCAAATATAAGTTTCATCTACAAATTTTAAGTTATCTTCATATTTTCTTGGAATTATTATTCTTTCATTTGCAAGAAGCATGAGCCAACAAATTTTGATTCGACCAAACAATTCACTTATTTTCTAAAATTGTAATATTTAATAAACCCATATGTGAGCCCCCAATTCATCACCAAGGGCTCACTCTTTTTTTTTTTCGTATCTTGTCATTTTAATTGCACTTTATTATACAAAAAGCTCTAAAAAGAGTATAGAATCAAAATAGGAATGTCACATTCCAATATAGTATTTGGTCTCGTTTGAGAATGTTGTAGCTAGATTAACCCAACCACGAGTTCTAAATAGTTTAGAACCCAACTAATCATGGCAAATGGGTCAATTATGAGTGATGGGCGTATTAGGCCCAAAAACCCACATGGAGAGCACATCTCTAGGATAGAATTGGTTGAGGGAACCCTGGTGAGGCATATAGGACAATTCCCGAAGATAGGTTCTAGTTTCCCCATTCCGCCGATGAAATAGCAGAACCCCAATTTGTTAGCTTGCAGATGTAAAAATATCAAGACGGGACCATGGAAGAATCTAAGGTCCAATGATGATGGTTTAGGGTTAAATCCATGCCCAGGAACCAACAACGAAGATGGTTCGTCAAGATTCCCCTCGATGTGGAAGATTCTTCGGCCACCGATAATTAAACGAGGGGGTGGAATTTGTCCCCCCTGGGCCGATGTGTAGAGTAAGAATATGAGCCTACATATGTGTCGCAGGATCCCATAGGAGGTTCCACGAAAAGTTTCGTAATTTTCTGATAGTCAAAAGATGTCTTTCCGGACAGTCAACTACCCAAATCTTTGATGGGAAATTCCTAAAAATTCCCTAGGTAGTAGTAAAATCCCACTAAAAATTAGCATAGCTTTGTTTATGTCAATAAGCTTTCCCGACCAGTTTCACGACATTCCAATAGTTAGAGGTACCTGAACTTACAACATTCCCTGACAATTAACGGAAATTAAAGTCTGCAATGGGTTTGACCGGCGGAGCGGGAGCATATGAAGGTGGAATGGAGCGCAAGATAGGTCTTTTCTCACTCCCCGTATCTACTTAGGAGCCTAAGCTAGAACCTTTTTCTAGAAAAGTCAACCTCCAAAAGTTGAGATTTTCCCTAGTTTTGGGCATTTAGTTGGCACTAGGTTTTGCTATGATTTTGAAGATAGAAAAGGGGGAGACGCACTCCTGTAGATCAAAAATGGCCTTCTGAAGCCAATGGCGTAATCCATTTGCAATTTGGAGTTAATCTCCAAAAATTAAATTAGTGAGCTAACATAGGATGAAAATCTTAAGTTTGGATGAAAATCCACGAAGATAAGGTTAACTTAGATGAACGAGGAGAGGTGGGTGCCCGGGAAAGAGTATAAAAGGGCACCCTTTCTCCTCTCTCACCACCCCTCTTTGTGTAATTGGATCCATTGGGTCCAATTTGTATTGGACATTGTGGCATTTTAGCCACAAGCCTTGCAACGGTGTTTTTGGGGCACTTTTGGCCATTGTTGTTGTTTTTGGAGCTTGCAAGGTCTTTGTGGGTCCCTTGCCTCTTCTTTTGGTTGAGCATGGTACTAACTCTTCCAAGCTTGAGCTTGGAAGCTTTTGCTGAACTTACTATATTGCTAGAGGTTGTAGGTGCTTACCTTTGAGAGATCCTTTGTGGTCACTCTCCTTGATGTGTCGTGTACTAATCCTAAAGCAATCCCCCCATATGACTGATGATGCCGCTTTGGGGGGCCTTTAGTTTAAGTTATTGATGTTACTAACCCGTGTCGCTAGCCTTTGGGTGTCGAAGTCCATTTCTTTATTGTTTGTCCTTGCCCCTAACAGTGATGTATTATTCCTTGGTTGAAAGGCACGAGGGTGTGAGGGTAGTGGGTCCTGCCCATACAACGAAGCTTTGGACCCCGTGGGATAAAAAGTCTTAGTGGTGCGTTAAAACCACCTCATGGGAGGATCGTGAGGCTATGTAGTCCCTTTCTCAACAAGGTTTAGTTCTCAAAATGTCTTGGAAACAAACCAAGGTTTAGGTCCCAAAAATAGGAACTAGAAGTCAAAGTAGCATAGGGGTTAATTAGTGAAGCCTTTGTCTAAGCAAATCTAGCCATCTCGCAACCCTTCAACAATGCTCTTTTCTTAGAGATTGACATAAGAGAGGGAACAACAACCCTCTCACAACCCCCCTTTTTTTTAAATCGATGAAGGAAAGGTAAGAGCAACTCCTAGTAGACCCCAAGTACCCCCGATACTCCCAGTAGCCCCCAACCACCCAATATTAGGGCAGTCGAGCCGGGCACCAAGGAAGGGGGGGTTCCAAAAATCAACAGGGGGGAGGTTCTAAAATCAACAGAGGGGTGGGGTTCCAAAATCAAGCTAAGGAAGGAGAGAAGAGACACCACTCGAGGTCCCTACTCCTCTAACATAGCCTCGGGGTCAGGAATCCAACTCCTCGTTTTCCATAAATCTCACCACGGTAGTAAAAAATGAGCAAAGAAGGAGGGAACAAGGATGGCGGAAGACCGGAAGAATGAGAAGAAACAACAAGAGGGAGGACGATTTGAAGGTGAGGAGTAGAAGTGAATAAGATAGGAAGGGAAATCCATAAGACTTACTTAGGCCCTTAGATTAGAAGTAGGTAAGCACCCCGAGACTAAGTGTGGGACATAAGCATAGGACGTAAGAAATAGCTCAACTTGGAGGAGAGAATGACGCATACTTAAGATTAGCTTAGTAGGAAAATCGGGGGTTAGTTGGGCCACCTTAGAGCATGGGAGGAAAGAAAAGGAGGGAGGAGGCAAGAAGTAGAAGAAAAAATCGGCAATTAAATCCTCGTACCAATTTATTTTATGATTAGAACGGTGGTTCGTTGTCTCACAACACGGGAGTTCATGGCGGAGGAGATAGAGCTTCTAGTGTGTGTGAAGAGCAACGCAAGTTCCAAGGTATGAGTCAACCCTTTCCAACCCCTCCCTAGGCCCCTAAATCAGAGACTAATGGTGTGGGCCGAGGCCTACCCCTAGGTCAGACCCTTAGGACTGTAGGTAAGGTCATTTCCAGGGACATAAGCTTAGAGGAGAAGGTCGTGGCTTTCCAAAACCCTAAAGCATGCTCAAATCAGGTGAAAATTGAGAAAGTTATTGCCAAATGAAGTTTAGGATCAAATTGGATGAAGAACAGCTAAACTCCGAGTTAGACAGGGAATTAAACACATTAGGAGGAGGCTCTCAACTAGAGTCGGTGCCGAAGAGAAAAGTCAATTTCGAGTTGTAGATTAGGAGAAATCATCGGATGAAGTTTGGATAAGGCTTGGATGAACATTCAAGTAGAAATCTCCGATGAGGGTCCAACTCCTGATCTTGGTAGGATCAATCCTTTTGAACCATCCCCCAAAATTTCGGATCTTTTTGAATTGGGGAACTAGGTGTAATGGATGGATGAAGTTTGAGGAACCAAGTAGCAGTCAAACTTCATCCACCCATAGCTTTGGCTAGGAAGGTCGGATAAGGTCGAGTCTTATATTTTTAGAAATGGCACGAGATGAAATAGAGGGTTCCTAGGATAGTCCTGCCCTGGGATGGGTCCCATCCAGCAGGCCCTCTATCCAGTTGGCCCAAAACATTGGAAGTAGTGAAGCGAATCTTGCAATTGGAGGTCACTTAGGCACTTAGTAAAAAGATCCATTGCTTGGAAGGCACAACACACCACGCTTAGACACCCAAAAGTAGGAGTCACTTAGTTGAAATCCATAACCTGGTTATATTCGCGAATTACCAAAGGTGGGTAATTTGGCGCTCGCACCATACCATTTGCAAAGTCAATTGTAGATTAGTATAAGTAACTACCAATTAAAAGTCACCTTCAAGAAGCACTAGAAATCTCAATACTTGTTTGAGTGCTTGTTTCGAGCCTTGAGATGTGGTGACCTAGTTATGGAGTGTAGGGGCTTAATGAGCTATAGTGTTAGATAGTGTTAGGAACTATATATATAACATAATTGAAAAAAAAGCTTTTGCTAGAAAAATTTTATGCACTCTTCTCATGGGGTTCTTTCTAACCATTTTGCCTGATGATGGTGGCATTTTTGTATACAAAATGGCAATGTTAGTTGTTATTTTGGCTTAAGGATTTTTTAAGGCCAATAAAAATGACTAGTTGACACTAGAATACAATTATAATCTTTTAATTTAAGTGCTAAAATATTGCACAAGTTACTTCAAGTAGTGCAGTCTACACGAACAATACTAATTCTTACATTGTTTTGAGATTATGCAAATTTGCAAAGCACACTTCTATGGAAGCTCATAATACTTTAGGCAAAATCAATATAATGTACTTTACACTATTTTTATTTTATCTTAAGTTGTGTGATTATCATTCAACTTTCACCCAATTTTCATTTTAAATCCATCTACATGTTCACACTAATTAGACCACATTCATCCAACCCTCATCCAAATTAGAATAAGGGGGTATTGCACAATTCAAACTCTTATTCTAGTTGAATTGTGCATCCTACTTTTCACATAGAAAGTTTCATATTTCTTAAAACTTCAATTTGATAATTTCATTTCACATTGTGCGGTGAAGGGCAATATGATTTTTTTCAACAAGATTTTAAACTTGTTACCTTCAATTTGCAATGAAATTTGCTAGAGAAAACCTTTTTTCACTTTTATTTTTGGAAATGAATCTCAACATAGCATTAAACAATCGTGCAAATTTTCAAAGCTTACAAGTTCCTACAATATTGTCAAGAAGGATTTGAATTTCACTTGTGTGGTGATTGGCACATCTACCTTAAATGAAATTATCAAATTTGAATGAAATGAATCCCTAATTATATTAGAAAATAGATTTTCATCCAAAACATGGATGAATGTAGATTTATATATCTTCACCATTCGTAATGTAAGTGCTTTCAAGCAATATACGCTCGCTATCCAAGCACTCTCCCCTGAACGAAAAAACCCAACCCTGCCCAAAATGTTTGAATGCTACAATTTTTCAAACGGGGCAGTCGGGCACTTTTTGAGGGCATGTTTCTCTCGCGAAGCTCGCTTGGTTCACGCATATTTGAATTCGCCAGTTTCCCTCTATTTCTCCCGCAGCTCTGCGTGAAGACGATCGCCTCGCCATAGCCACAGAGCTCCTAACCCTAGCTGTGATTTAATTGTGTTCTGGTTTCTTGTGCACGGTCGTTTTCCTTTCATACCTCCAGCAAGATCCTTGAAGAGCCAGGAATCGACAGGATTGAGGTTGTTACGCTTTTGCCGATTCGCCAAAATGCTTCAATATTCGTTTCCCATCCTCAAGCCGCACGAGATCCTCTCCTATCTTCTGGCCGACGCGAACATCCTATGGGAGGATCAGCAATTGGTGAAGCCTACCACGGAAACTGTATGGCCCGTTTACGAGAATCTGGCGCTGAAAGCCTTGGGAAAGACACGGTGCGCACTGCATTTCCTCCACTTTCCCTTTTTCTACATTCGGAAGCTGTGAGTTCAATGATTCGGCGATGAGGAGTAACTCAATGTCTGTCTAAGCTCCATTAGCGGCTGCGCATGTTCAATGTTATCTTACATCACTTATCGACTGCACTGAGAGTAGAAACTGAGGGGAAGGCAATCAGGGGGATATGATAGGTAAATTTGTGGAGATATACTAGGAATTCTGATAGCACGAAACTTTTAAGAATCAGAGAAGAACTTTGGAAGAGAAACCCTTGTTACTCTGAGTTATGTTTAGGCGATGAGGTGTAGCTCAATATCTATTGAAGTTCAGTGTATCGTTTGAGCATTTAGCGTTGCTATTGAACTTCAAGTATATCTTGCGTCTATGACCGAGACGAGAATTTAGGAAGGCAGCCCGGTGTATGTGACTGACTTCTGCTATTCTCAAAGTTTGCAGTGCAAAAGCTGACTGAGGAAATAACTAACGGTGGTAACAGATAACATTTCAAAAAAATTTCATTAAAATTACTTGCCTGCTCATTTGCGGAGATGTATTCGGAAGTCTGATATCATGAAACTTTTAAGTAACAGGGAGGAGCTGCTTCAGCCAGCATTTCATGCCATGGACAAATTGGATTACCCTGAACTCTACGAAGAATCTGTTGGGATTTTGGCGTCTATTCGTGCCATCACTAAAGTAATGGTAGTCACTGGGGTAACCGACTTTTCAGCAATGGACATCTTCAAGCCTGAGAGCGTGCGCACCATGACCAACCTTAGTGCTATCATCAACTTACTAAAATTCAAGTAAGTTCCCTGCTTCACGCTCTTGTGCCTGTAACGTTTACTGTTCTCTCTACTTTCAAATATCTTAATTTGAGTTCCTCTTTATCGGAACGAAATCGTGCCTGAAATGTGAACTCACTGTCGATATTCAATTCAGTGTGCAAATGAAATCAACGTGATTTGGTTCAACGACTGTACTACTTAGCTGCAGTTTTCAAATACCTATTTGCATTTGGAAGCAAGTGATGATGGACATTGCTTTCACATTCTGCTCTTCAAGAGCTTACCGTGTATCACCTGCTCGAAGCGTCGAAAGGTGCTCAAAGTATTGGAGCTCTATCTAAGCAAGATGTATATGGGCAGGCAGGGACGTGAAAGAGATTTAGAGGATGTACTTGAGGAAAGAGATCGAGTATGCTCCCTTTATCAGCAATCTGAGGAACGTCTAGCTGTGGTACGTTAACTCCTCCAGTCCTCGCCACGTGCATGTCGATTAATTAGCCCCAGAATTTCCACGCTTTAGCCAGATTTTTCCTGGTTACCATAGTTTTACATACCAAATGTATCTTACAATTAAATATTACCAGAAATTAGTTCTGACCAGCTTGTGATACTAACGTTTCCTTACTAACGCTGAAGAATTTGAGTCCAGGTAGTGTAACCTTCATAGATATCATGTCATGTCCAGTCAAGGAGCAATAGGGGAAGGATTTTGTTCTTCACAGTTTACAAAATTTATGGACTTTTTGATGGTTAGTCATCGTTGGTAAATGTTGGTGCCAATGCAGCTAAATACTGAGATTGAAGCTATAGAGGCAGATAGACGCGCACAGCAGCCAGCAGTGCAAGTCCTAGAAGCCGAGACGAAAGAATTGAACCAGGAGATTCAAGTTCTCAACAAACAGCATGGAGCTCTAAATTCTGATATTCGTGCTTTGAAACAAGCAGGTCAAGCAGTTGCAGAGGAGGTATGGCTAAATCCTTTGCATCAACGTATTATTCTTCAATCTCTGCTTCTCTAAGGTTAGACTGCATTGATCGCTCTCTCTCTAAAATCTCTTAGCTGATTACGCTTCATCTTAGTATCTCCGGTTACCAGAGATTTTAACATAGGATTGAGGCATTATAAATTCGAGCCATCTGCAACAGTCAAAACACACTATTGTAATTAGGCATAGGCAAAATTCATCTCTAGACGAACTCCACGTAAGCTGGGGATATCGTAGCTTTCAAAAGAAGAAAGAGCTAGGGCAGAATCTACTCATACTTGAAGTCTCGTCAGATCGAGCTCAGTTTGTATGTTAGCCACCGCTCTGTTGTTACCTGCTGTTACTCGTGGTTTACAGCTTTATTTGGTTTATGTACTGAATAGTAGAATAACCGTCTAGGCTAGCCGTTAATTCCAAAATTTCAATTTTGTGAATAGATCATCTACCTCTGCTTACAGATACAACAAATGCTTTCCGACATTGCCTATGCATGCAATTACTTATTTTTGTTCAACCAATGAATGAAAACCGTAACTGTCTTTTACATCTGATATTTCAGATATCAGCGGAGAAGTTCTCATTAATCCAGCTGAAGGAGGAACGAGCGCGATTGAAGAGGCAAATTGTTCAATCTCCACAAAAGTTACAGGTATTACTACTTGAATCCGCTCATTGATCTAGTGTCATCAGGAAAGAGTCTGGTCATTGTTCAAACTGGAATAATTCACATCGCCAGAAGATAAGCTTAGTGTATTGCCCAATTCCACGACATAGCTGATGAACGGAGGAGGCTTTCTATATTGCAGATTGGACAAACTATGATATTTTCAGAGAGGCAGGAATCGGGTAGAGCATATGTCGTAATGACCATTAACCCGTTAAACTTTATTTATCGTGCAGAGATCACTGGCAGAAAAAAAAGCTGCCTTGATAAGCTCTAAAGCTTCAGCTGAAGAGGCTCAGCAGTTGCTTAATTGCTGGAAGGACAAAATTGAAGCCTACAATAAAGTAAATCTCTCCTCATTTTTCATGTCCAATAATTATAGCTATATGTCTCCTAAATAGCCTCAGACTGACTGTTTTGAGCGCTAACGCAGGTTGAAAAGAAACTGAAGAAATTTCTCGGCATGCTAGATGAGCTTGAGAAACTGGTGCGTCCTCACGTCGCTTCGAGCCTACATTCAATCCTTTCATGATGCTTTCTTTCCTGTGCAAATACATTTTCATGTACTTTTTGAGTTCATTTCGAGTTCAAGGTGATAATCTCCCACATGTACCCTGTATTGCAGTTTTTAAGTTTGGAAAACTCTAGTTTTGCAGTGGATTAAGCAGAAAGCCACAGTGAAGGAGAAAAAGGCGCTGAAAGCCCAAGTCAAATCGATTGAAGAAGAAATTGAATCTCTGGATACGGAGCTGTCTCAGTTGAAGTTTCAAGGTATGACTTCGCTGTTGCATTAGCTTAGAGCTATTAATGTGATACATTACTAGTAACTGCTTGACTCATTGTTGGGATATGGCTAACGTCATTTTTTCAGTATGTCTGCATTTCGTTGTGTGTTGTGTTCTCTCTTATGTGGTGGTTTTAAATACACACCGATGCAGAGCAACATTGGCTAGACCTTACGGAAAAATTGGAGCAGCAGGGACCTAAAAAACTGCAAGAGGCCCAAAGGGAGCTTAATGAAACCAAGGCCAATTGTTTACCACTGCTTGCTCGAATAGATGAACGTGGTGCTGCTATTCTAAAAGCTGAAGAACAGGTACTTTTATGTGGATACATTTGAATAGGAAAATGATTCTATTCATTATAGAGCTTGTTTATCTCCAACGCAAAGAATCAAGTAGATATGCTGGGCTCTTTTATGACTGGTCGTTCAATTTACGAAGTTGGCCTCCACCACAGTTGTGTATAAAGTGATACCTGTCTGTAAATGCCAATGTTAACTTCTGGAGTTTGAATTGTGACTAGGCTTTTTGTTTCTGATTCTAAACCCAGCGTACGAGATTTATCTCAATCATCAACTCAACTACTTAAATACATGTTTTTTGTGGTCTCCAGACCCTAAGTTCTTATAGGAATTTTCATTTTTTCTTAATGTGACTTAAGATCTCATTCAACCTCTGTGACAGGTGAAAGAAATAAGACTGAAGACGGAGGCCATGCACAGGAAAAGAGATAACACCATTGCCCGAGGCGAGGCAGCTGTTCAGAAAATCAAGAAAGAGGTATGTCTGCTTCCATCGCTTCAATTCTTCAAGAAAGTTCAGAAAGCTTCTACAGAATCTAATTTGAGTTCTGGAGTGTGATTTGCCAGCCCTTCATTAGATTGTATATGAGTCACATGCTTTTATATTCGTCTACTTCTAAGACGAGATCTAGCCACCTGTTGCGTGAATGATCCTACTTTGCTCAATGTTACTGTGAATTAACAGTTCACAGTTCAAAGGACATTGTGCTACTGATTGAAGTTTTGGTGGGTATTTGCAGACGCTGCTCCACTTTCGTTCGCTATTGGAGTTAGGCCCTGCTGAACTTGTTTCTGTAGCTAGTGTAAAGTAAAACCGTAGGATAGGACTGTCCTCGAATACATTCTGCACCCAGATACTGTACATTCCCATTTGCGCGTGTTTCAAAATTGCTCCCTCAACATCATTCAGGATTCTTAGTCATAGGCATCGTGTCGCTTCTGCTTTTTTCTGTTTGCCGATATGATTTTCAGAAGGGGCGTGATTTCCGCGGCATCCTGTCGCCTCTGCTTTTGAAGCAGAACGTGTATATTTAGAAAAACAATCATAGGTCCAACTCAGTTTCCAGGCCGCACTGTCACCTGAATACTGTCAATCGTGCTGAGTTAATGAAACTTAAACCCTGGTCTGAGGAGGGATACAAACGCAACAGAACTGCTCCAGCCAATTTCTGGCTGAACATTAATGACTTTCTTCACGGATCCAGCATTTCTTAGTGAATGAGAATACCAGTACGGGAACACGAAACCTGAGAATAGCTCTGGGTTGTTCATGCGGCAGATTTTCAACGAAAAAAAATTGATTTGCAGCAACGAACACCACTCTTCAAGAGTGGTCAGTGAAAATTGTAGTTCGGGAGGTCTGTGCCCAGTCCCGATTGTGAATTCTACTGAATGCCGAAAAGGAATTTATGGAACCAGTGCATAGGACGGTGTCTTCTCCATCTCACAGACAAAGACAACTGGTGGGATGTCCTTACCCTCAATGTTGAATCTAATCATTCAGCGGGTATTCACCCAAATTCAAAACTTTTCTGTTTGCATTATGCAAGCCCAATGCCTGTATCATTGTTGAGATTGCCATGAAAATTACAGACAGAGTAGAGTGCCTTGTTGTGCAATGCATCCTCTCAAGCCATAGGCCCCAAATCTGACTGAAGGAACAAGATGGAAAGAAGTGAGGCTAAATCTGTAATCAAGAATGTTTGACATGGTTATCTAAAATCATCCACGTTACCCGAAACATAGAGCCCTTGAAATGGAAGGGAAACCACTGCAAACCCCTACTTCATTCATACCACTTAGAATATCACATCCTCTATTCCTGCACCAAATGGACATCGAATTAAACCAGCTAGGCAAACAAATAAGTTATACCGAGTTCAAAACTCACTAAATACTTTCACTCTGATCACACTCTGACAGGACAAATTTGCATATAATGGGATAAGAATGATTTTGACAGAGTGCAAAAAGACCATCTTTCTTGTCCTTCAACACCAAGGTAAACCGGCCTATGACAGGCAGAATGGCTGGTTTGCCATGTTCACATTTTTGAAAAAAATTAAAATTTTTTTGCATATAAAGATAAACATGAGAAATGCAGAGAACAATTGAAATTTTATTTGTTTGACAAATTATCAATTTGATATGATTATTTGATGTGTGCTGCACAATTGGCACAAAACAATCTGAAGACTACCCCAAAATCACCAGAGTGTACCCATAATAGTCATCTGATTACCTAAAGTAGTCTCAAAATTTCCTAACATGGTCACAATATTTTTTAACATGGCCATGACATAAAGGAATAAAAAAGTTAGCTCTTGAAATGAATTTACACTAGAAAGGGAGAAGGTCTTAAAACAATCACTAATAACTCCATCAACATCACCCAAGGCATAGATTTCGGCCACTAACAAACCTAATGAAGTCTTCATCCCATTTATTAGCAAAAATTGGCCATGGATTGATGTAAGACTGAAATGGGTGGTTTTCTAGGTGTTTGCATTGGGCAGTTTTCTTGTCATAGGGTGGTTTACCTTAGTATGTCTTTAACTTGAAGTGCTCCCTCAAAAAGCAAAAAGTTCAATTTGGAAGCTAATAGTTGATTGTTGTATCTTCCAAAAACAAATTTCTATTATTCAAAAATATAGAATATGATTTTCTATTTGTTTTAGCACATTCTAATTCCTTCTTTTGAGCTTCCTAAATGACTTATTTTGACCCTCTAACATTTATATGCTATTTTTAGACAATTGTCAATTCTTGAAGATACATAGGTTTCAAGCTCAATTTCTCTAGTTTGGGGCCTCTAATTCAAAACTTAATTCTTTAGGAGTGAAATCAACATCAAGATTGTCATTATTTAGAAGGCAATAAATGATGCTATATAAGCAAGTATTTTGAAAGATTGCAATACATCTTTGAACTAAAGTGCCCACATTGATACAAGAATTCCTTGCAATTTTTTTGAGTACAATTGTTGGTATTTTTCACAAATCTTGTCATTGAAATATCCATTTCTTTTGCAACAATAGTCCAAATCAAGCTATTATTAGAGAAGTCAAACATTCAGCACCTAGATAGGGTGGTTAGCGTGGAATTCATCCCTTTTGGCATTGTGTGAATTGTTGGTTTAAGAAAATCCTAAACCCTCAAAGGATGGGTTGGTGATTGTAGAAATGATCCCTTCAGGCATTGTGTGTATTGTTGGTTTAAGCCCTAAACATCCCCAACCTTCTCCAAAATTGATGATTCAAGAAAATCATTACAAAGGTCTATTTGGAAGAATATTTTGGAATTGGTATACAAATAAAAGTTGTAGATTTTGAGTTTTAGATTCCATCTATATGGTTAGATTCACCAATGCTATCACCAATATTTTTTTATAAATTTGAAATAGGAATTTCAAAATTCCGTCTGAATTTGATTACAAGCAAAATGTTATCATTTTTGAGTAAAATTTAATCGAATGGATTTGAAATGAGGTTCTCTTCACATAGTGATTTTTTGAAATTTTTGTGTTCTTTAAATCTATGACCTCATTTTTGCAAAATCTAGTTTTGAAGTACAGTCAATGCAATTTTGGCTTGGTCAACCACTTGACATACTTCCACATTGGTAATTTTAGAAAAATATGTACTCTAGTAATGCCAAATCCAACCATTAGATAGGACGACAACTTAATAAAGTATCTACATAAGTTAGGATGACTTTCATCCAAGCAATAATGAGAATGAAATAAGAATATAAATCTATTTGTTGTCCAAAAATTGTACATCAAAGTTAAAGGGTTAAGTGTTGGGTATAACTTAATAAGTGCATACATGTTAGCAAGTTTAGCAATAGTCTCCTCAAAAAGCTCTTTGATGGTCAAGGGCATTAAGCACTTCAAGGCCAATCCCTTTGCAAATACTACATATATTATGGGGCATAATGCACCTATAATAGTGCAAGACAAGACACTATTATAGGTGTTGGGCCCCCATGCTTAACCCCTTAATCCCAAACTGTCATTAGGGACAGAAAGTGTCCTCAACGATTTTCACAGCAAAGAAACAAGCAGTAGGCAATTTTGAATGGGAAAATGCCACAAAGATGTCTTGTAGGGTTCATGAAGACCTATCCATGGAGCTAAAATGTAGGAAATGTCGATTAGTATTGTGTTTTCAATGCGAGCCAAAAATTTTGGGAGTTCAGGAAGGGCTCCATTCCAGCATCAAAACATGGGGGCGCGGTTGACATCACCGGGGCACACGGCATGGAAGAGGTGACAACCTGGAGAAATATTGTTGCCCTTGTTGATGAATCACGTGCTTGGGTGGAAGGTGAGGATGCCAGTTCCTGATCACATTGACGAATTGATCAAGCACCTGTGGCTTGACGATGTCCCAACAAATGAGCACAAAGGAATCTGACCGGTTGGCTACAAGAGCTAGGCTTGCACTTGGAAGTTCAGTCAGCGGGATGCTCTATAGTGCACCTGACAGTTCTCCGAGTTTGACAGCCTGCATTGGTCAAGCAGCATTTGAAGGTGGCTCACGGAAAATCTAGCCGTTGAAAGAGCTTGGAATTTTTTCACAATAGTCCTTGGATCCACTGCAACGAGATGAACCGGTCCGATCTCATTGCATGATTGTGCACTTTTGGGGGATAATTTTAGAACGAGAAGGTAATGCAATTGAAGTGTTCGAGGTACCTCCATGAACAACGTCGAGTATGTCACGATGATTCAGCTTTTGCTAATTTTTTTTCGTCGACATGTCAGTTTAGGAGAAGACCTTCAACTTGTTAGTGGAGGTCTGGCACTAATTTCGAAGTTATGGGGACAAAAAAGCCTCCCGATGAGAAAGAAACTCCTCTTCAACCTCCATTTTTCTCTGCTGACAACATGATTCTTCATAAAGAAAAAGTTAATGAAACAAGAGAATCAACGGGTTCAAATTTTTCTAAGTATGCAAAGCCTACTTCAGTTCCCTTTTGTACGGTTGGATCTACTTGTTCGGTAACAAATTTGTCTACATAAATTTTGAAAAACGAACACTCACGGAGTACATCTTCCAAGGTTAGAAATTCAATGTCACTTTGGGGTTAAGTTCTTTGACTACGTTTTCATCAAAACTGCTCCAAAACTGCTAATTTGGGTATGAGTACTGAATTTAGAAAAAAAACCATTTTCAGACACATGTAACCATAGGATATTGTAGTATGATGGCATGAGAACATGTAGAAAAAAATTCAGAAATTTCGACTGTGTGGATTGCAAGATATTAGCATTTGAATTCACAAACAGTCATTTTTTGGCCCTGAGGAAAACCGGGCAGCTGCACTTCACAAGGTCATTTCTGAATGAAAAATGTCCAAAATGGTAGTGCTTCTTTGGATTCCTTCTTTTAGGGAAGTTTTCTGCATGCTTGAAAAATTTCAGATCATTTGGAATTGTACAACATATAGCAAAAAAATGCAATGTGATGTGAACATTTCCAAAAAACCCTAACATGGAGAAGTTTTTGAAATATAATATTTTTTCCATAAAAACTTCAAAATAAAAACTGAACTGTGGATACCTTGCTCAACCTCTTTTGTAAGTTACCACAAGAATTTTCTTTTATAGCAAAACTCAACCCAGGTTGAAACCCAGCCCACAATTGGTATTCATACCTGCCCTGCCACCTGCCCCTCCACTAATGGGTTGATTACGAAATTCTCTATTGTCGTGTAAACGTCTTAACCTGTGCTGCCCTTTTACGAAAAAAAGCAACATATTGGGCTGTAAGGCTTTTCACTCTTAGAATCAAATGTCGTGAAATTTTGTTCACATGAAAGATATTCCTCATCCACACCTTCTATCAAAGTTTGGGCCAAAATATGGAAATTCCACTCACATGTACCTGCCCAAAATTGCTATGTTGCCAAATTCATCACGATGGTCTTTTCAGGGTTAAGGTTCATAGGCTTCCAATTCTAGGCTCACATCCTCACATTGTTTGTTATGCTTTAACTCACTCTAAATTATCCCATATTATTCAAATTAATTATTTGCAATACATGAAGTTGGAGAAACATGTTTAACATAGATGAAAAATATTTTCTTACAATTTTGGACATGGATTTGTACTAGTGTTTATTAGATCCTGTATTTGCATTGAGTCTAGTATGACTACTTGAAATTAATTTCAAACCATATACATATACAATTTTAAGATTACTACAAGCCTTTTCTTTATTTTTTTAAAGTTGAAAATTAACAAGAGTAGGAAATCCCTTACTCCTTGCAATCCCTTGTAGTTTTCTTTTGGGTACGATGATTTCAAATTCTAAATCTTAAATGCATTTACATTTTTAACACTTGAATGCCTAGCTAGTGACCTTGAAAATCATCCCTTTTGGCACTATATGGCATCATTTACTATAAAAAAAATCTTCATTGGAAGTCAAAATATTGTGCATAATCTCCCTTCCTAAACAAAATTTCAAGGACGAAAAATTGCACTTTTGTCTTATATAGGAAGATTCTTTGTCATCCATTGGACAAAAAAAGTCTTTGGTGTAGTTTAAGGGTTAAATATCAAAAGTTTTGTGAAAAATAACGAAAGTATAATCTAGTTATAGAAATAAAATGAGTCCTTTATATATATATATTCAATACAAAACTATAAGGAGAGAGACATACTAATAAGGATTATGAGACCTCTCTAGTATAATCTTCCATATTGATCAATTCCTCAATGATATGTTTTTATCTTTAAATTGAAGTAATTTTTTATACTTGAAAATTACGCAAATTTTCCAATATATAGAAGAAGTTTACAATATTTTAGATAAATTCAATAGAATTTGTTCTATTCTATTTTTATATTAAAAAATTAAATTAGTATAATTGTCTTCCAACTTGATCTACTTCTATGTATTTGTTCACCCTAATTAGACCACACTCATTTAAAATTGGTATGATGGATCCCACACTATAGTATTCAATCACTCACATTAATCAAATTAACTTGAATGATAAAATAAAAACTTCCAAGTCAAATTTTTCCTCAGCATTGAGAATTTGAATGATTTTCAAAAAATGTTTGCTTTTTTATAAATTGGAAATGAAGCCTTTAAGTATATTTATAAATATATTATGACATAGAAACTTAATTTATAGTATGATATCTACACTATAATGTACAAATGACGTGAATTTTTTACGTTCTTTTAGAATATTATGTATTGGATGTGAACTTTCTCTACTTATTCTTCAAAAACTCTTCATATTTTCAAATCTTCACAAAAGAATCTGAAAATTTATAACACTAAAGACACATGTGATTTCATCTCAAAAAATAAAAAATTTCCTTCATATACAATTGCAAATGGGAATATACAAAGTGAATGATTTAAAAAGTTGTCAAGTGGTCATACATTCAACGCAATGTAACGGTTAACATTGAAAGGACAAAATCTTGTCTAAGAGCTTGAACATCAAAATCTCACGGTCTATCATTTTTATTTTATGACCCATAATGAATAAAATAAAATATATCATCCATTGCTAAAATGTTCAATCAAGTCTCCTTAAAAAATTGTATTAAATTTTATCTTATCTTCTGCCTTATACAAGTCTCATGAGTCATGGAAAGGATATAAGTTAAATCAACCTCAGTATCATCTCAAAGTAACCCTGCCAAGGTTGCTAGATCTAGAAAGTGGGTCATAAATGATCAATCAATTAGTTTATGCATCGAAGAACAAATAACATTAGATGGAATTTGAGGGCATGAAGAGGCATCGAGTTATTTTGAGTTCCCAAGCTATGGGAATTCGCCACATGAGCAATATGACATGGGAGAGTCACTGCCATGTCAGAAATTAATATTATTTTTTCATTATCTTTTTTGAAAAAAAATTATTTTTTTATTTTAGTTTTAAGTTTGTTAGTACTTTTTAGAAATTTTTTGGTGAATTTTTTTTTTCCAAAAATTTGGAAATTCATTGCATTATGGGCTAGTTCCCAATTTCTGGCAATACACAGAACAATGCAGGGAACAACCTTGAAACGGGCTCTTGAAGCCCTCGAATTTCCTCTAATGTTGGTCAAAATATTCTACAATGTAACAAAAAGATGAGTCCCAACTTTTTTCCCTCCTCCTTGTGTTGCCAAAATACCTTAGCCATTGGATCTCCCTTAAGATTAAGAAAAAATCCCCCCATTTCTTCGATGTTGTTGATCTTAAAAAACATTCAACATTGATCAAAAATGATCATGGTTGTCCGGTGCTATGATATAGGATACATACACAAATATAGAATATAGATATGGTATACCAAGTGGAGATACAAATATATATAAAGACTTTAGATATGGATCCGTACAAGGAGATAACCCATATTGAATGCCTTCCCCGAAGCTTGGCAAAAATACAAATAGGAGGGGCAAGCTAAAAGGTTGTAGGGTGGTTGGATGACCAAGTGGGGGTATCACTAAATTGTGGGGTGGGGGACAACAAAACAATTTGAGCTCATTATGATAGTTTGTCACAATGATAATGAGCTCAAAAGATGTAGGAACTACATTAATGGTGTCACAAGGAGATCTAGGATGTTTAAAATTCATATTTTTTCTTGTACCTATAATTTTAAAATTTAAATTATAGGTTCTAGTTATTCTTTCTAATCTTCCTTCCTTGTCAAAACATCAAATCATTCTAATATATATTCTAATTGATATAATTTTATGAATATATTGCACTTCAAAAAATTACAATAATTTCATTTTTCCACCAAAAACTCTGAAAAAACAATATGAATAAAATATGCATTTTTTTCACATTGGAGTATTATCAATATTTTATGAAGAAATTATATGTGAAGTTTAAATTTTGTCTAATAGTGTAAAATAGTATAATACAACAAGTTGAATATAATACCTAGAAGATGCATAGAGGGCTATAGTGAAAAGTGCTCATTTCTCTAAAAACCAAACATGAAAAAATGGTGGGATACACATCTCATTCAGCCATTGGTGGTTTAACTTTTCAAAAAAATTAAAGGGGTACACATGTAATTTATCTATTGGTTGTAAAACTCTGACATCTAGAAATTTGATCTCAATTGATATGAAGCCCTTCTGAAATGAGTTGAAGAGTTCTAGCCCAAACCCCATATTTGTATTTTTTAGAACCTATGTGCAATGCAATCGATATGGGATATATCCATATGAATAAGTAAGAATATATTAGTCAAAATATTTCTATACATGTTCCATATCCGTATTCTATATTTCAAATTTTATATCCATATCCATATCCACATTGTGTATTTCGAACTTTGTATCCATATCCATATCTTGTATTGAATCTTGTATTTATATTTGGACAAGCAAGATCATTTTTCCAGGCAACAACTGATATCAATGGCTTCAATTTTTTTAGAAGATTGATGGCATTTAGGATGGTCTTTATTTCCTCTAGCAAAGATCCAACGACGCTGATTGAATACCATATGATTTCCAAAGATATACCAAATCAATGACAACTTGGGCACTTTCATTTTTTCTATTTCCCATCTGATGGCGCGGGATTTTTTTTTCTTGAAACACATGGACAAATTCCATTGATAAAAGGAAAGAGTACACAAAACCAAAAAAACAATCCTTGGAGAAAATATTTACATTTTCCAACATCATTTTCTACAACTCCAAAGCAACCAAAGGGACCAAATCAAGAGACAATGCAATGATGGTGAGGGATTTTCAGGCGTGGGGGTGAGCCTTGGCAAGGCATTTGTGTCTTTTTGGTACATAGTGGTGATTTAACTCCAAGTTCATTTCTAAGAGTCTCATTTTGGTGTAAAAATTTTAAATTACTTGAGAGTTTTTTCTGGCTATTCTTCATTGCTACTTATTCACCTTGAATTAATTTCCAATTGAATGAATTTCTTATGTTATATTTGACAATTTCTTTCCATGAAATACCAAAAATATTGTAAAAATTACAATTTCTAACAAAACTTGTAAAGTTTTTTTATATTGATGGATAACACATAGTCACATGTAATAGAAATGTAAAATTGAATCTCAATTATATTTTAAAAGGCTAAATTGAAGATTGAAATAATGTTTTCCAATTCAAAAATTTATGCCAACCTACAAAATGGTTGGGGTGACTGAAGGCTGCCTAACCTCATCTACAGAAGCGTGACCCAAATCGATGACCTCATCCATCGTCCACGTAATTCCGTCCCGGTTATTACGCTCGAAGTTTCGTCCATGCGAATGAACGTTAACCCCAGTTTAACCCTAGCGTAACCCTGGCTTAACCCAGGCTTAACTCTGTAAAGACCCGTGGCCGTGTGAATTGGGCGCCGCCATCCTCAATTGTCAAACCGTGCTCCCCCAGCATGGACCATGTCATCTACCGATTCGTTCACCCCAAATCTAGGAATTTTCCATATTTGATACTCGTCCTCATCAGCATCTGATTTCCCAAAAGTTCGAGCAGTCCACAATAGCGGCGATCCAGGGCCGGTGCCCATCCAATATCTACCGATTATATTACGAAAATCTACAAATCTCTAGACTCCAGCGTCACATCTAGGCCCGGAACTATTGCGGCAATTGCGCCCGCAAGTGTTGCACTGCAGCCAATTCAAGCGAAGAATGTTGCAGTGTTGCACCCCGGGATAAAAGCTTGCTGTTCTGGTGCTCCTCGACCAGATGCGGGATTCCCGATTGGTTCGATCCACCAACTGAGATCATCCGACTCCAGTTCGTCGCCCTGCGCTTTGGCCGGCTACCAGAAACCTCGATGCTATTCTAGTTGTCGTAGCTGATGTTTTTATTCGACGTGTTCCTGGCAATTTGCGAACTTGCTTGTTGAGAAGTAGGTACCATTAATTTTCCTCCGAACCTTCTTGGTGGTATGTCAGAGTATGAAGCTAGCGCACGACCGAGTCTTCAATTCGTCACAAAATTCGAGCACAGGGTAGACGTAGGAGGAGATCACGTAATTGGGAAGAATCATACACGAATTAGTATGGAGTTCTCTCATTGCAGGTGTAGCGATGGTCGATTCGCGTGTTGATGGTTTGGAAGCCACGGGGAAGAATTTTCGTGCGATTTCTGGTTGTTGCATGCAACTGTTGCGCTAGCTGTGACACCTTCGGTGTTGTCGCTAGAATTGCTTGGGTGGTGTTAGTAGGATTCGCAATCAAGAGCGTTTTGTTGAGCTTGGCGCTGGTTCTTGGCGTTGGGTTTCGTTGATTGCTGCTTGCTTGCTGTTGGGGGGATGCGTCCCCATGGGCAAGAAGAAGCCACGTATGAACCGATTCCAGACCAATTTGCGGGTAGAAAGCTCCCCCTACATGGATTCCCTGCGAGAGTTCCCAGATGAGGACGAGCCGATGAAACTGAAACCCCTGGAAAGTTTGATTCCCGCTGGCTTCTCATGGGATCAACCGCGGTTGGCGCGCGTGGAGTCATACCGAGCCCCACCTTTGAAACTGACACTCGAGACTATCCAAGAAGACGCACCGAAGCCAGGTCTGAACTATCTCCGATCCAAGTCTCTTCCTGCACAGCGCAGATCCGCCATCGACAGTTGCGGCCCTGGCCTGCAACGGTTTCCGAGCTATCGTCCAGGGCAAGGGGACTACCTTCCCGGGGGGTGTGGGGTTACCATGTCCGGTCCAATTTTGCCTTCGAAGTATGATTACGATTCTGCTCCCAAACATCGACGGTCGCGACTCTCTACTAAGCTTTCTAGGATGCGGGATGCGCTTCGGAGTGGTCGGGTTCGGCAAGCTTTGAACAGTATGCTCTCGAGGATAAAACCTACTTCGCGAAGATAACATTGAGGGTAGAAGCACAATTGGCAAATTCCTAATACGGTCTCGCTGGAATTTTGCTTCAGAATCTCGTACCTGCTAGAGAAATCAACGGCGCGTTGCAATCTTCCAGGCAAGGTATGGCTTCTCTGGTTCACAGGAGGAATCCAAAATGTCCATATATGGAGTTTTTTGAAGAATTTATTAATCAATGTCCGGGGATGATAGAGAAAGATACACTAGCATACATTAGGAATGGAATTTGGACACAAATGAAGGGATTTATTCCCGATTTCCATATCGGATTTGTCCTGTGCTGTTGATTCTAAAGGTTAACAATAGCAAAGGAGGTAACCATCGTTGGATTCATCACACGAGAAATACGAAATGTCCATCTATGGAATTTTTGCAGAATTGCATAGTCAATGTCGGGGGATGATAGAATAAGAATGGAATTGGGGCACGTAAGGACATAATTTGTCCAATTTCCATTGGGGTTCGTCCTGCGCTTTTGAAATCGCCGTGAGAGGTGCATGCGGTGGTCGGAAGCTTTCGATACCTTCATGGCAAGTTCGGAAGTCCTTCTACTGCAATGGAAAGCTTGAGCCTATTCAAGATCATGTTTGGGGTGATATTGTTACCTTGTTACTCCCATTGCACTCGAATGTGCAATTGGTATGTAATTCTTGGGCGCCAGGTTGCTAAGGAAGCCTAGAGAGTAGAGACAGTTAGAATCACACTGGAGAGCTTGAAGATGTATATCTTTTTCGGTTGGCTGATGGAGAAGGGATCAATTAACCGGCCTGCCTATGTAATTTTTGATACTGGGATACTCGATGTGGTTGTAGCACAGGAACGCGTGCAGAGGAGCCTTCAGCAGGTAGAGAGCTGACAGAGTGATCACTCAGGGACTCCCCCAATTGCCACTTTTTGTGTAGTTCCTGTTATAGAATTGGTGAAATTTTTAGATTTTAGGTTTAGAAAACGGAAGAGGATTTCAGTGTTGCGAAGAGAAATGTATTTTGGTCACCCAAAAATTTATGCTCAATTTGACTACAGTATGTGAAAGTTTTGAAGTATCAATGTGTATTGGTAAATGACCTAAAATTGAAACTTGAATAGATGATTTAGATGGTTTTCAACTCAATGGTCCTCTAAACCACTAGTAGAACAGACCCACGAGAAGACCCCACGTGACCAACTTGACTAGCTCTGAGTCTTTGTGGGCATGTTTCTCAAGTCTACGCAACCCATGTTTGTGCTCTTGTCCACCCATTATTTTAATATTTTAGGGCACTCAAGGTGGCTTTCTTGAGAGCTCTATGTATAGATTGTCCACATGAAACTAACCCAACTCTTCTTCATGTAGTTTTTTAACACCCAATTTACTCTCTTATCCTTCTAAAATTTTAGGTTGACAATTTTGCGGTATTGGGAAGTTCAGGTTTCCCTACGTAATTAGGTGATACTGTATACCGTTGTGCTAATTCTGCTGCAAAATAGTTGCTACCATTGCGATAATTTGGTTCTGGCCTGATGGGCGTTGAATCTATTGTGGTGTCGAGAATCGATTTCTGCAAGTGTGATGCTAATTCTTGCGGAAAATAAGCGAAACGTTTCCAAATTAGCTCTTGAAATTTCTGTCAAGACGGTTGTTGATACAGTACAAATAATCTCCAAATACAAAACGCAGTTTATGTACCCACATGTACTCTAAATTTAGTAATAACCCCGAATGGGCGGATCAGTTCTGATTTCCGGGTGAAGTATTTTTTGTTTTCGAAAATTTTTAATTCTAACTTGTAAGAAATCTAATCTTCTACTCAATGACACCAAATTCTAACTTAGTAGGAAGAAATGATTACAGCAGCATTTGACCTTTGGCTCTTTCGGAAAGGATAGGCTTCACACAAATGATTCAAGAAATAATGGTTGGTGTTCGAACTCTCAGAACGTGCCGAGTACCAATTCAACAAGCACTTTGACGCATGGTTGGAAAAGGACTCAGATGAGCTACCATATTTTAAAACCTGAAAATGTTTGTACTGTACACTGACAAGTTTCAGCTTGAGAAAAGTAAGGAATACTTGCACCGGTAGTTGCTGGAGTGGAGAAGTCTACAGACAGGCAATGGGCACATGCAAGTGCAAGCCAGTTGCTCAGACAGCAATGAGCACACTGAAGGTGCCATGTTGATGAAGGGCAACGTGCTCCTGTAGAGAAGCAGCACATCTTTGTTGAAGTATACAATCATAAAACAGACACTGCATGTTCAGCCAGTGGGGACCAACAGCTATTGTCGTAGTTTCCCATACTCATCACTGTCAATTTCTTACAAGCAAAATACTACAAGGACAACAACTCCTGAATCTCTTTATGACCATATTGTGAGTTAGGGAGAACAGCATGAGATTTTGCTGTGAATTAATCCCGGAAGGATGGGGGCTTATCACCAAGGTAGTGAACCAAAAATCATGAATAGGTGCATTCTTTGTTTTTACAATTTCCATGGAAACCATAATTTGGTTTTAAGAGATATTTAGGAATCATAGAGATTTACTCGTGCATATACTACCTCCTAATAAGCTTAACCCCTAAGTGCCTAAGCCTTTCCAAGTGTGTTTTGACTATGAAAAAAGAGCATTGGCTTGTAGTTATCTTCAATGAAGCAAATTGTATTTTTTTCCAAATTTAACCGTATAGATGTTAATAGAGCTTGTTTATTAGTATGCACACCAATTTTGAGTGCAAAATTTCCTACAAGTTGTGATATTATACCCAGGGAAATACACATTTTTTATTTTTAGTATGTTGTCTTTGTCCACAATGTTTCAAAAATTTGCATATAAATGTTTTTTGGGATTGGAGGTAATATGAAAAAATTCAAAGAGTGTTAGCACATTGAAATGCACTTCCAAAAAACTTAATTTCACATGAAAAAACATCAAACTACACAATCCACCTTACAATTGTTAAAATGCAATTTTTGTTTTTAAGTAGAAATTGTAAATAGCTTCAAATAAACACTTGCATGTTGAAATTTTCAATGGTGAAAATCATGAAAAGACTTTAAACTTTTCATTGGGACCATTCTCAAAGCAAATGGATAAGTACAATTTCTTAGATCTCAAATCAAATGAATTTGCCAAGCTTTGTATAAAGCCAGGAAATGAAGTAAAATTAGCAAGCTTTACACTCCACTTTTAGTACACATATGCCTTTGAATACCTCTTAATTATTGCATATGTACTTTTCTCAATGAAAAATGAAAGTTTTTCATAGTTAACCCTCAAAACTACCCAAATTTTTTTTTAAATTGGTCATAGGAATTTAACTGCCCACACAAAAATGGGCCTGAAATTTCAGAACGACCATATATAGTTGTTAAGGTAGTTAAGGGTTAACACTTAACCCCCAAAGGTTTCAGACTATGTTTTCACCAAAAATGCTCCAGAACTATCATTTCTTGTACAAGTACCAAATTTAAAGAAATATATTTCTTGGACAATTGTGACCATATGATCTTGTAATTCATTGGTTTGAAAAGATGTGGAAAAAATTTCAGAAATTTCCATCATATAGTTTGCTAGATATTAGAGTTTGAATTGACAAAAAGCCTCTTTTGGCCTTGCAAAATACTGAGTAGTTGCACTTCACAAAGTCACATTTGTATGAAAAAATGTCTATAATAGTGGTGGTGCTTCTTTCTATTCATTTTTCAAGGCAAGTTGGCGACATGCTTGAAAAAATTCAAATCATTTGGAATCATACAACATATACAAAAAAAATAGTAAGTAGAAAGAAGTAGAGAATAATTCAAAATACAAAATTGTTAAGAATTTAGTTATGGAATTGAAAAATGCCAATTTCAATGGTTGTAATGTTATAATAAACAATCTACATCATATGATTTTATTTTTTTCAAAACATATGGAAAATTCAATTAAAGAATGGACTTCAAATTTTCTTTTAGAGTAAAAAATCTATAACTACCCACAAACTAAAAGTCCTCATAACTTTCATCTCATTAATTGATATGGAATAATTCAAAGGTTTTCCCATATATGTAGCTCTAGAAAACCAATTTCAATCTTTTTTTTCTTAAAAAAAAGTGATTTTTTAAGAATTTTTTTAAGTTGCCTAGGTTGCCTACAAAACAATGAAAATTACATACCATACAATAACTTCTTAAGCATGTAGTCAAAAGTTATGAAAAATTTGGGGCCTTAAAGCTACTCCTTGGATACATGTTGTGTGAAAATTTCAAAGAAAAATAAAATAAAAATTTTGTTTGTAGTGAGCTGCCTAAAATTGCTATGTTGCCAAAAAACACCATTTGGTCCTTTAGCATCAGGAACTTCTAGGCATGAGAACATGGTGCCACAATGGTGCATTGAAATGCAATTAAGTTAATTTGGTGCCAACCTCCATACCAACCTAGTATGGATAAAATGATGCCGGAATGACCTGTATGCGGCCTTTGGTGTCAAAATGGCACCAAAATAATCTGGCCCAACTTTTCTGATGAGGGGTTAAGGAACATTTCATGTCCAAGCTTGGTCAAACTTCATTAGATTCCTACATTAAAACACACATTTCCAAAATTTGATATTTTTCACATGAAGTAATATAATTCTGAAATTTCATCTCATTTCTTAATTAACAACATCAAATTGAATTTTATATGATTTTTTAAATAAACTTCTTTGCAAAAATCATAGAAATTACAAAATGCTTAAAATAGTATGAAATTTTCAAGAAAAGTGGAAATAATAGTGACAAACATCATGGTATAATTGATGTATCCCTTGAGCTCACACCCAAGAGAAATTCAATAGAAAAAAGTTCAAAAAGTGGTATATTTGGAACTTTAAAGATGTGATCTTCAAAGTCTTACAAAATTTATAATTTTAAAAATTTTGAAAAAAATTCAAATGTAGTAAAAAGTAGATTATTAGAGCTACATTTTTTGTGTTTAAGATTAAAATCATTTAAAACCAAGAAGTATGTGAAATTGTAGGTTTTGACTTTCAAAATGCTTGTGAGGCTTGTAATGTCCTTCAAGGGATAACTAAGTGGCCTGCCAAGTGGATGAAGAGATGAAATGTTATTGAAAATAGAGTTAATCATAAATTAGGAGCTAACACAAGGTTTTCCCCTTACAAATGGCATGAACAAAAAAAATGTGGAATTTTGTAGGGTTTTATTTGTCTAAAATGAAGTTTTTTCAAATTTTGGTCCTAGTTTTGCTTCTAGCAAACTAGAAACATTTGGCATGTGCAACAAGGGATTATAATTTACATAGATGATTTTGAATGAGAGTTTAACTCATACCATCTAGAGGGCCAACACTTGTTTAATTCTACTATACAAGACAAGGTCAAGTTCCAACTTGTTTGAGTATCCCAACCCTTAGATAAAAGACTTATTGGAATGATATGCCTACACTTAGAGATTGTCTTATCTAATTCAAAATCAAGTTAATTCAATTAATGTGAGAGGAGTGAATGATAAAATTCCCTTGTATTATCTCATTATTCTACTAAAACAAACATTGTTCTCCAAATTTAATGACTTTAAGGCAAAGAAGATACCATCTTTTCTTAAATACCACTAAACAAATAAAGCTAAACTATGATTACTACTTGGAAAATGCAATATATAAAACAATTAGTGTGTCTTGCACCACTTGAAATAACTTGAACAATATCACTTCATTCATGGATTTCATATTAATCCTTGAGGGGCCAAGGCCTATTATCTTCAAAAAAACACTAAAAATTGTCATTTCTATAGCAAAGAGTAAAAGAATTGGAAAATTGATTTTTTTGCACATCTAACTAAAGGATCTTACACCTAACTAGTATGAGAATGTGTGGAAAAAATTTCAAAAATTTTGACTGCATAGATTGCAAGATATCTGCATTTAAAGTGAGAAAATAAGTTTTTCAGCACATTGTGGGATTAGATTATTTGACTTTGAACCTTTTTAACTTTAATTTTTTGCACTATAGAGTTTTAAATTTCTATGGTGGAGAATTGAATTGAGAGTCTAGGAAAAAAAATACCAAAAATTGAATTTTTATTCTTTAAAAAATTATTAAGTAGAAGAAGGTTGCTATTATGTGAGCATAGGAGTGTGAGCCCATGGGCCTATAATACCACACACCTATGTTATAGGTGTATATATTGTAGAAACCATCTATAATTATAGTATATATATTTTACAAATACCTGTATTATAGGTGTTTATGATACATACACCTTCTATAATGTGTAGTATCTATATTATAGGTACCTATAATATATGCTCAATGCTCACAAGCTTGCATTCTTGGTCTTACATACTAACATCATTGTTAAGTAGAAGTACTGAGGTACAAGATAAAAGAAAAATCTAAATTATTAATATCTCTAAGATGGAATTAAAATTCACTAATCCCAATGGTGAGATTGTTCTAGATAGCAAATTAAACCAAGGGACCTTTTTTTCCTTAAGAATTGTAAAAATTGCATTTAGAAATGAATCCTACAAGGTATTTTTTCAAGAAGATGCTCTAATTCCTTGAAAAACAAGGTTGTCCATAATTTTCTCATAACAAATCCAAATGGAATGAATCGAAGTTTTTTCATGTAGACAAAAATATAATCTATAGAAAAAAAAAGTAAAAAGTAAAATAAAGTTTTTGTATTTTTTTTGCTGCCCCTTCTCCCCAATTTTGAGCTTATTTGGGCATAACTTTTGTTCTTGGCACCAAATGAAAAAAATTCCCACAAAGATAATCAATTTTTTTCTCTCCCTAAAAAGTTTCAAAAAATCAGGACAAAAATTGAGGTCATAGGTTCCTAACCGAAATCCCATTTGTCTTCCAAAGGGACAATGGTTGTTTAGGGGTTAAATTGTTGTAATTTACAACAAGGATTGTTGTGCACAACTTTATTACACTTTGGGAGATAGTAGTAGGGAAAATATATGGTGCTCCATCTTCTTATAGTGTAACTAGGAATTTTTTCTAGAGCAAGTGAATTTTCACTAAATTGAAATCATCATGTAGTCTTTATGGGACAAGGAGACCAAAATGAATTGAAGGTTATTGTACCTAATTGTGACATGTTTGTAAAACCATTTCATCTCAATGCATGTCTAAAATATAAATCCTATGGACATGAGAACCTAGGGTCGATTTTAGATACACCTATTTTCAACAATTAAAAAATATCAAAGTTTATTTAGAGGGGATCCAAAAATTGCATGAGAAGACAATAAAAAATTTCCTTGACTTCCAATAAGGTTCACCAATAATTTAGATAGTTTAATAATCAAATGCTTATTCGGTGTAGTTAGATGGCACTTGCTAGGTAGGTCCACAAGGCTTCGTGATTAGAACCACCTCGAAGACTTCAGGTATCTCAATTTTTCTTCTCCACAATAAATGAGAAATTCATTTAGGGGAGGCAACCCATTCTCCATCACTCCCCCATTATGGCAACGTGACATGATTAATGTTGGCATAGTTCCTTGCAAAGTTGTGGCACATTATGATTGGCTACATTACTCTCAATATTGAAACCAACCCTTGGTTGGAAATAGGAAGGTATGTATGACCAATATGGGGAGGAACAAAATCTTCAACTAAAAATTCAGAGTAATTTTGTTTTGAGAAATAAAAATCTGAAAATTATGGAAATCTTATGAACTCTATTTCTGCATATGGGAAAATTTCCCACTGTTAAAAACTCCCTTACAGATACATGTATTTGCTTAGGTGGTCAGAAATGGGTTGCCTCCCCTAATAATCCTTCAATTGGTCTTTACCGCTCTTTCAGCCACGCATTTCCCCACTCTAAGTGGGCTCCATATTGCAAGTGGGTAATCCTGGCCAAGTGACTACCTTGGTTGTGTCGTCACTGTTGCAAACATTGTTGTCTTATTCACCTATTTCCGACCTCACGTTAGCAGAAGTCGACACGAATGCAAGGTACCTAACTTACTAGAATCTGATGCATACCTCAAGAGTATTTGAAAGTTCAGAATCTTGAAATATAGACAGGAAGCTAGTGCTCTTTCTAGAGGTTTATAGAGAGACCACTTACCTACAATGTTCAACTTGATAACATTAGGGTTCTTTCCTGTATGAAGTACATGTTTGCCAAATCATGCAAGAATGGGCCACACTATTCAGTTTCAAGTTCAGAGACCACAACATTAAACAATTCCTAGGTTTGCTCAAATACGAACTCCGGTTGCTCATCATACCCAAAGGATGAGGTGTGGGCCTAATCTTATCAACTCTGCTACTTATATTACAACCTTACGTAAAAACTACTAATATACTGCCATAAACCGTGGCTGCCCGGAGCTGTGAATAATGATGACCAACATAGACCTCCTTAATCCATGACCTGCAAACATCGCTCTATGCACTACGAGGTACGCGCTGTAACTCTAAGGCAGCACTAGCAGCAGCTTCTGCTACTAGTGGCGAGCTGGATTTCCGTAACCGCACGACCATGTTCTCAAGCGATACAAAGTCCACACTTGAAGGAGAGAAATTTCGAATGTGCTGTTTATTCTCGCGTAGTTCTTTGCACGACGCTGAGATTGCAAACAGAAGCTGGACCTGAAGTTTGGCAGATAAGGACGGACTGTGAGACAGCGCACAAGCTTCCAGCGCGCTTACAAAGCGGCTCAAGCTAGAAAATGTGGGTCCGGCTGCTGATTGCGGAGCAGCCTTGAGCATCAAAACCAAACACTCCGCGGCTGTCTCTGCAACCTGCGGTTCTCGGCTTCCACAAAGCTCTAAGAAGATGGTTGAATGCTGTCCCATGTCTCCGATATCCTGAATAGCTGTTTAAACAGCAAACAAAGAGTGAGAAAAAGCCACATTGAAACCTCAGGGATTCTAAAATTCTCTTTGGCAAGGACGCGGTTCCAGCATCAACAATACATTCCCAATTACCGAGAGTAAGAATGTCAGTGTACCTGGTCGAGAAAGATCACTTCCATTGGCAGCAGTAGCAGACAATACGTTGCTGCTACTAATTTTCGAGATATCTCCAGCATTACGAACGAGAAGAAACCGACACACAGATAGCACTGGGTCAAGGAAATCTTGCATTCCTTTAACATGCACAAAATCCAAAAGAGCTCCCACATGCCTCACAATGCGAAGGTCTGACAGAACCTTTGAATCCACTTTAGGTGAAGATGCTAAGTATAGACATAACCGCACATTGTGAAGATTGATGCTGGTCAGGTCACCTTGCAAGGACTCAAAGAACTGAGAGATAAGCTTGAGCTGCAGAATGTCTTCAATCTGGATGCATCTAAGGTCCAGCAGCATAACCAGAAGTTTCTGAGCATACATGGGTATTGGATCTTCATCCTCCACTAGGATAGGGTACATAGGTAGAAAGTGCTGCTTGACAATTGCTTCAAGTTTCTCTCTGCAGCAAACAGGGACAAGGCGATTGAGCAAGGGGAACTTCCTCGGACTATTCAGAGCAAGAGATTTTGAACTGAAGCGAACTTGGCGTCTCTAACCAGACAAGCACTAACCAAAATTGAAATACGAGAGCCTCCAGCAAATGCAAGTGACAACAGAGGAGACTCATGTACCTTCTAGGCGCACTCAAAATAGTCGTCGACGGCTGCTGGTCCTCTGGAGTGTTGACGGATGAAATATCATCAAGAAATACAACCAAGATATCGAAGAAAACTTTGAGACACAGGAACCGCATGTCGCCATCCGTATTCTTGTCATACAAGACAGCCAGGCTTGGTAAAACTTTAGAAATAAAACAGTCAGGGTGAGCCAACAATGTGGCTGATTGCTGAGACATAACTTCCACTAATTGCAATAGCGTCGATTGGAATTCATCTTGTCCCTGCAGTACTCGTACCAAAGGAAATCCACGGGTTAGCTGGAAACCAGCCAAGAGAAACAATGACTTCAGGCTTCTTGTATCGCGTTCCAATAAAAAACCTCGAAAACTTCGATAGTGACAGGCAAGAGTGTGCATTCTACAGAATCGAGGTACCATTCTGATTAGATTAAAGTCCACTGACATGGAAAAGTTGTATCTACAAAAGAAAACTTTTGCTTTCCAAAGTTTCTTATCAGTTATCACAGATACTTACCTGAAAGGAAGAGGTCTCTAGCCTCTTGAGAAAGGTTGCCAGTCTTTCCAATAAAGGCTCGTCTACCATACGACTTCTGAAAGTGGGACTATTCATCAAGTTCAATACCACTGGGAACAATGGAAGGGAACTTCTTGGTGTGCCACGAGCCGGTGATGAGCCCGGTCCTGGAGTTCGTCTTCCACTGGCCAACTGGGCGATATCTGTGCTTATACTTTCCAATATAGTGGGGACAACACTGATAACAGTTTGAAACAAAGCCTCCATGCATTGCTGCACGTATGGATCCTTTTCCTTCGCCAACCTCTCCACAGCAGGCAGCAGTTTGGCATTACAGAGAGACGGGAGCCATCGACGGTTAATTTTACACAGAAGTGCAGCACATACAAAGGCCTTCCCGCGCAGTACTTCTGGACCCTAAGATTCCATATGCACCAGACAGGAAAATGAATTAACCTATCAGGTCTTTGTTAAGAATGTACGGAAATTCCATTCGGAAGCTTACAATATGGAACTATAATTCAGGTGTCCCATATGCGATAGACAGACTGTTGCAGCACAGCGGTATTAAAAATCTTCCATCTCAACCTCAGCAAAACTGAGCAAAACCAGAAGAGTTAACTACGACCACAATAATTTAGAAGTTCAAAAAATGTGCTGCAAATTTATTGAGAAACAAATAAAGAAGTTAAAGAGAACAAGGATGGGATAGATGTGTTTCTTTGACTTAAAGCCATCTACAGATTGTAACAATTTCTAAAATCCGATCCTCCGGTAATGCATTCGAACCAGTGATGAACATACCTGCTCCAACATCGCAACTACACTCGGTACCAAGCTCCTTTCCTCCAACAGGGCAAGCAGGTACTTGCTCATATTATTGATGACACTACTGCCCACAAGAGCCATGTTAAGAAGGTTGATGTTCACTTGCTGCTCTCGCGCACTCCCTCTGGCAAGGCCTCCCACAAGCTCCTTAAAGGTGAGCTTCTCAAGGACAAAGGGGATTGTGGTTGGCTGGAAACGCACCAATCGAACTAGACAAGAGCCTGCTGTTGCCCTCAGGTTTTCTGGTTTAGCTGATGCTCGGAATGTGTAACAAAGGTTATTAATAACTTCATTATTTGTGAAGCGTTGAGCCCACTCTCCACCTTGACTGGCAATATTTTCGATGGTCTTCAGAGCATAATGCTGAGTTACATCATCTTCACCCTTCCTTAGAATCGAAGCCACCAGTGCTATCGTTGTACCGGGAATCTGCATAAAATTTCATAGGTTTCAATACGAGGACATTGACAATCTCAAGCATCACGTATAAGAAGAGCTAAACTTCAGCAGTATTTTCTTGAAAGGTTGATGCGCACATATTACAAATTAGGATCAGCAGTGCAGGAAGCCAAGGGCAATCGTTTCATCAATCAAATAGATACAGTAAAACTGTTCAAAAATTGACATGTCAAGAGTGCAATACCTGCCATAATGAAGACTTGACGTCCTTAGCCGAGTTATCATGACCACCCCCTGACCTGGGAGATCCCTCATTCTGAGTTGCAATGTAAAACAAAAGCTCTCCGAGTGTTGCCATAGCACAGCGCCTTACCTGCTGACAATACAGACAACATGAAGAATGATAATATAGGGAAAGATGAACCTATTCAAAATCATAAAAGGCATTACTGTAAGCACAACAAAACTTCTACTACATGAAAATACCAATCTAAATGAACAGTAATGAACAATTGGATGAAAGACACAAAGCAATATGAGCACCTTATCCTGTTTATCCCGTAAAGTCTCAGTCAAAACTGCTACAATTCCTGAACCTGCAAGCTCCTCCTCAATAAGCGTAGCATGCCGGATAAGCAATCCCATTACAGATGTCAATTGCACACGCAGGGCTGGAATTTTCACAGTGCGCAATAGTTTCACCAGCAACGGCATTAATGGCCCATTGATTAATATATTAGCTGCATCAATGTTAGTACATAGGGTCTCTAGATACTTTAACGTGTTGATCTTTTCATTCACTGGAACGGTGCTTCCATGAACGTTCCCCATAACCTTATTCAAGAAGGTTTCCTGCTGCTCCACTTCTAGCTTCACAAACTCTGAAGAAGTCAGCCGCTCAGCAGGTAAAATTCGGGAGTCAAAGGTTGATTCCGGAATCTGTTGCATAAATTACAGTGTCAGGAAAAGATTCAAAATTACAACAATCGACTTAGTGTAAGCACTAAAGTTTCTTACGACAAATGATGTTAATTATATGATTAATAAAAATACAACACTGCGGCTGTGAGGTGTCAGCCACAGACAAAATGGACAGAAACAAATTAAAAAGTTACGGCACTCAAAGAAGTTCTAAGTAACCCATGACAAACGTTTGACGTATTTATGACATGAGCAACGTGATTAGACATTACCTTCTCTATTCGCCGATTCAGCATGATTGGCCTCACAGAAAGGTCTGACGGATGCCAAAGTGATTGTGAAAGTACCACTGAGGGTCTGGAAGGATTTGGAGGACCAACAACAGGCTCCTTCTTTGACTCCTCAGTAGCCGATGGGCCACGCTGAGAGCCTTTTCTTGGGATGCCCACACCCGGTGGAGTTGCTGCAACATGACGCATTGCATCAAACTGCTTTACTTCAACCTCAGTCTGAGTCATATGAGGATCTTCACACCTACCATTGATTTCAAGTTTGGGAGTGACTGGCAAAGGCTCCTCAGGTCCAGTATTTGGATCCCTACTCTCTCCTTTGGAAGCTGGTGCGTGGTAGGGTTTGGTGGGCGGCTTGTGAAGGTCTTTCTCCTCTGCTGAAGCGGTTGGACTGGCAGAGTCATCTTCCTCTTCCGCAGCTTCACTTTCAGGTTCTTCACCAAAGTTAAGCTCCAAGTCATGATTCTCTAAAGTAATATCAGTATCATCAGAAGCCCCATTTGCATCGGATTGCTGCCGATAAGTATCATTCTCAGTTTCCTTTAGCAGATTGGTTTTCACAATTTTGGACAATCTTAGAAGGTTCACTGCTGGTACCCCTCCATTGGGTTTTGTGTCTAACTCCTTCGGTTGTGTATTGCCAGTTGGTCCTTTAATAGCCTTCCTACCATTTTCTCTTTGACCAGGATTCCTATTCTCAGGAACAGATCCTTTCACATCTTGTTTCATTTCAAGCTTCTTAGCTTGACTCTGGCTTTTCTCGCGCGGAGTAGCCCTGTCAACCGCAGATCCTTTCCCCTCTGGAGCTCTTTTCTCAACAGGAGTACTCCTACCCGTGAACTTCGGCTTCTCCTCAGGAGATGAAGGTCTGTGAGTAAGTCGCAAGAAATTTGTAAAAGCAGGCTGTGGTGGCAAAGGCAAAATCTTGCACTTTGTTCTCCAAAACGGATGATTCCTGAGCTCATCCCATTGTATTCTCTCCACAGGATCCTTAACCAGCAGGCGACTCACTAAATCCTCAAAGGCATGGCTAGGGTTTCCCCATAGTGGTGGCATGGGATCTGAAATTATAGAGTTTACCAGTTGAGTGAAACTGTTAGAAACAAATGGGGGTCGGCCAGCGTAGCATTCGTACATGACGCAACCCAGTGCCCAAAGATCGGACCCGAATGAATGCACACTTCCTTCCTGAAAAAGCTCAGGTGCCATATAGCACGGTGTGCCGCGCTTTGCTTGTGGCAGCTGCCAAAGGAAGACAATATTAGCCAAACCGAGAGTACCAAAATGTAAGCAAGGCACAAAAGGGTGAGCTAAAGGCACAGAGGTTGAGGCTATTAAGAGGATATTTGGCTCAAATTCAGACTAATCAATACCCTGTAAACTACCGACGAGACCAAGATGAACATCATTATCACAAGAATACAAAATCCCTTGCATAAAAATAGTGAAGACAGATCATTCAATACCATAATCATTGAAAGAAAAGGCACAAAGGCAGAGGACAAGCAAAATAAGTCGCACAGGGGATAAGAGCTACCTCCTGAACAGAACTCTTGGCGATGTCACTAAGTCGCCTGGCCAGTCCAAAGTCACAAAGCTGCAAACGAGAGTTACTGAGCATTTACACTGCCTAGAAGTTCAGTTCACAGATACACATGTTGCAGAAGGGAGGCACGAGCAGCAATTTTGGCAGGAGCGCCCACGCTGCTGGAAAAGAGAATCTAATTCAAAGACAAAGACCTGTCACACTTATTTATTTACTAACCCATTGTTCAATCTTGGTCTAAAAGAAAAGTTGAGCATGACCTAGCACATTTGAATTTGTTAAATGAAGTCCAAAGAAAGACAGATGGATCCTCGCCAGAACCGGATTGCAACACTAGATTACAAGATAGAACATTCATCTGGTACCCTCGATAGTTAGTGAAAAGAAACGCCACTGCTGGGATACCCAGTTTTAGTACCAGTCCACTAGAGTCAGGCAGGAAAAACATACTAACCTTTAGACGACCATTTTCATCTAGGAGCACATTTGATGGTTTTAAGTCACAGTAAATTACTCCCTTTGAGTGTAAAAACCTGCAATACAGAGACTCTAGTGTCAGGCACCAGATTGCACTGAAAGCTGTACTTCCGAAACGGAAGAGAGCAGGACGTGTCAATTCTTCTTTGCTACCACTGTCCAGTGTACCTTGACAATCACCAATAACCAATCAGACTACTTTGTGATAATTGGGTTGAGACACCTCTAGGGAACACCTCATATAATAAACATTTTACATAGCAACAGAACAAGTGGAACATGTTCACAGGACATACTGTAGAGCTTGGACTAAATCGCGGGCAAAATCATGTATGGATTCTTCAGGCATCCGAGTATCCTGCACAATAGTGTAAACAATGAGATAAATGAGAAGAGAATCTGGCAACTACATCAATAACATACTTCAATTTATCCTAGAATCCAAGGAATTGGACTGACACTCAACATGTACTCAATCTAATAACAAAACCAGGAATATGACCTTGCAGTTCTAAACTGCATGAAACTGGTCCAAATAAAACTTATAACTTCTTGGAGCACAAGACAACAATGAATGCGAAATTGACTAGAAAAACAGACTCTCTGGATAAGTGGTGTTCACAACCTTTCAGCAAAAAGCATCTGTCGTACACTGTACACTCCTTGAGAGAAACCTAGGAACTGCTCTAGAAACTGATGCTTTGCAGTACCAGAAATGGGAAGACGGAAATTGGGGTGACTGACCTGCCTAAGCAACGTCAAGAGATCGCCTCCGACGCAGTATTCCAAAACAAGCCATAAATGAGCTGACGTTTCATACCTGCCAGTTCAAGGACTATGTTAAGGTAAACACAAACTATTGAGAATTTTGCAGGTTGATGTCGTACTTTGAGAGGAATAAATCGCAATAACGATACTCAGCAAGGTAGATATGTACATAGGCAAAATATTGGCTTTCAATCAACCACTGAGAAAAGTATGTACCATGCGTAGAATTTGAGAACGTTGTTGTGGTCAAGTGAGTGAAGGGTTCGGACCTGTTCAAGAACCGCAATGACCGTGAGCAAGAGATACAATTGTCCTAAGAGTTCACTTGGACTTTAAAAGGCGCAGGCATGCGATTGCATAGTGGCTGTCCCACTATGCAAGCAATGGACTGGTCTTAAGTCAACTCACCTCCTGCAGGACCTTTGTTTTTTGACTCTTCTCAACACTCTTGATGGCATAATACTCGATTGTCTTCTTCTTTCTTCCTTTGTACACAGTCTGCATGAATAAAAGCAACTTTGTGTCATTTATCCAGGTCAGGTACATTGCGCTCATATTGAATACTTATATAGACACCTGAAAGCAGCTTAAGGTTCATTATGTTGTATAACTTCTGATACTACTTATGACCATTTACACTGAGTCCAGGAAGATGTGTGGTAAGTGGTTCAGAGGAAGGGCTCCTCGCTTAGTCATCCAAGCAAATTCCTAAAAAACCTAATTACTCTTCAAAAGCCACAATATAAAAAGAGCAAGCAGTGTCGGACATACTCCAATGCGAACTCTTGACTTTATTTTGGATTGAATTCAATGGATCTGTGGCAGTATCTCCGTGAACAAATGGATACTTACACAGTCGGGGACTTATCAGGAACGCGATTTAGGGTAAACAGCTCATCAAACCGACAATATTTAAATCCCACCGCAGGATAATCAGGTCGACAGTAAATGATGGCCACTTACGAACGAACTTTTACTATTGAATGAAGAATATCCCACAATTCCAAGCACGGAGCCACCAAAATCAAGACCAATATGAGCCTCTGGGGAATGGCAACTACTCAATGTCTTGAGCTCTTCGTAGAGGAATCCAATTCACAAGTCTAAACTAACATTTCCTCCGCCTGTGTGAAAAGTGTGAGCAAAAATGCTGATAGGAAGCGTGAACTTACCGAGTGTTTCCCTCGCCCGATCGCCTCATAGATGTGATACTGATTCATAAGAGATACTTCAGAAAAAGGGCAGCCCCACTGCTAGATTGAAGCCAATTCTCAGCGTATGAAGTTCCTCCTCGCACTCAACATAGGATAGATGCCGAAAAATTCTCACTCAAACTCAGCTTCAAAAGCTGAGTTGCAGGGGTTGTGCACTCCTCACGTTATAAAAGCGCAGAAGGAAATCCCCCAAACCAAGAAATGCAGCTTGTTCTTAGTTCAATGGCCTGTTGCATCTCACATCGCAGAGGCTTCGCCAGTTCATAATGCGAGTCTCAACCTAAACTTGCCGAGGTGGAGAGAGAAACAAGTTGCATCACGTAAACATGAGGAGAAGTAGGAAAAGTAGGAAAAGTCGAAAAAATGCTGTATTGCGAGGGGGAGAAGTGTACTGAGGGGTAGGGTTTGGCTATGGCGGAAGTGCATTCAAAAATTTGGACGAGCAGTGCATGGCTACAGGACAGGGAGAGTTGTTAAGGCGGGAGAAGACGAAACTGGATGACATGGGTGGGTCAGATTGACGGATGATGCAATCGTACGCTTTTCATTCATCCATGGTGCAATAAACATGTCACAGTTTTTTGGCTCTGGACCAAGGAGGAGAGCTTTTGGTTCGGGGTAAATCCCACTTCCCACACAGTACATGTAAGGTAAAACAGTTCATTGCGGGTAGAGTTAGGAGTTTGCCCTCACGTCATTGCTGAATTTTTTTGAATTCCCACATATAGAGAAGTGTGAGAAAAGGTGAGAGTAATTGAAATTATATTTTTTTTGACAAAGTTTAAATTTGTTGTGAATTCTTGAAGTGAATTGCCCAAAACAGTCTTCAAACTACCCAAAATAAACCAAAAAGTATACCCATAGTAGTAAATTTACTCACGCGAAGTAGTCACAATATTTCCTAACGTGGAAAGGCCTACAAAAAGTAATTTCCTACAATGAATTTACACTAAGAAGTTGGAAGTTTCTAACACTATAACAAAACCTGGTAAAAAAATAAAATAAAAAACTCAAAATCAAGTGCAATTATTTTGTGACCATGTTTTTGTGTAGGTCCACTACGTGCAAAGTTAGCTTCTTTTGCGATTTCTAGTTGCAATTTTCAAGATTCGAGGACGTGTAATATACCATTGGAAAGTTATTCGAAAGACCTTTCCAATTATATATTATATGCCCCAAAATTCTAAAATTGCAATCAGAAATCACAAAAGAAGCTAACAACCCAACTATGCACACATGCATAAAAATGTGGTCAAAAGAACCGCACTTGAATTTGAGTGCGTCTTTTTTTAACAAGTTTTATTATAATGTATTGAGGTCACTAATCACTCCAATACTATCACCTAAAACATTGATTGTAGCCCAAATCTCATTCATGCAAAAAAAAACATGTAACATGGTTCATTCCTTAGGTGTCCCTCATGGGTCTCAACTATTATGGACAACAACCCAATTTGACCCCTTGTCAGGTGAAGTGACATTGGAACCAATCGACATCGAATTACACTTTTAGATGGACTTCTATGGGAGTTCATTGTAGTTTGGATGGATTTCATCCAAATTGTAGAGTTCATCCATTTAAAGATTTGAATGTTTAGGTGGAGAGAGTGACTTGACTTGACATTGTTGTCAAGTCAAGTTTCATGGGTGTTTTAGAGAGAGAGTTGTATATTTTGCTTTGCTTTGAGATGGTGGTTTATCATGTAGGAAAGTCTTCACTTCTCTCATACTTGCACTCCTGGATTCTTCTTTCATGGAGTGAAAGCCACTTGACTTTGTGTGTGTAGATTCCTAAGTTTCTCACTTGACAACAATGCTTCTTTCCTTCCTTGTAGTGGCAACTTTGAGTGGAAGGACAAAATTTGAACTTCTAGTTTGTTGCTCATGATTATAGTAGGAGAAGAGTTGCATACAAACCTATCACTTCAAAAATTGTGAGATTTGAGTGATTTTTGAGGAAGTTATAGGGTTTTTAGTTTTTGGCCATTTCTTAGTTGAGTCCCTGGATGGAGGGCTTCGTTTTCTGAAATATAGGATTTTTGAAGATATTTTGAAATCTAGGAAATTTTAATATTTCTCCTTGAAAAATAAGATATAGGTAGATCTTGTTTAATATGGGATTTTAGAAGATTAGATTTCTGAAATGTACATAGAGGGGATATTTTTGAAAATCCAGAATCTTGTTTATTTGTAGATTTAGATTTCTCTTATAAAAAAAGAAGTTGTGTGCAAAGTTTGAAATTCAATTCTAGGGGCATTATAGCTCAGATTTGAATAAGATTTGTGCCTATTTTATGTGAAATTTGCCAAGGAATCAATTAGTGAAGTCGTTTTGGCATTAGGACTTGATTTTCAGCCTGGAGTAGCATTTTTCATGGGCAGAATGGTGTTTATGAACACCAATTTCCCTAAATTTCCAAGAATTTTAGGTTTTGGAGCCTAAATAGATAGTTTTAAGTGTCTTCCTTTGTTTTTATCACAGGATTGGCGACTTGTGATCATCCATCATAGGTGTGTGCCGGTGGCTCTGATTCACACTTTTCTTGTGTTTTTGCAATTGTTGTTTGGGGGAGAGGATCTAATTTGGATTTCTTGGATTTTGTTTTGGTACCTTCCCTAATGGCAAACATTGTTGCTGGCAATTTCCAATTTTGTCCCATTTTGTGTTCGTGATTAGGCTTTCATTTTCATAGATGTATTGTGGTGGTGAGGTCAGATTAACCCTTAAATAAAGACGTGGACGTTTTGCGTCTGATGAATGACAAAAATTGTTGTAATGGATGTAAGGAAGGTATTTTTCATCCATTTTTTTGGTCAAAGTGATCATTTAGATGTGCACCGTCTTGGACAGCCAAAAATAGCGCCATTCAATGCACCTTCATTTTTAGTTGCTGCAAATTGTAAGAAAAACTCGCGAAGATTGACAGACACTGATTTAGAACTCATGCTACCTCCATAGCAATTTTCAGGAGGACAACATGCGAAGCGGCCTTCATGAACAATGCATCCTCTTCCGGTCAACACCGGCATCTTGTATTGTTCACTACCCACTTTCTACCACGGTGACCAGTTCGGCGCTTAAGGGTTAATCATCGGCGAGTCCATTTTTGTGCACCAAGTGGTTGGTGCTTGTTGAAATTGTGGCAATCAGAAAGTAATGACATGTGAACTGCAAGTTTGGTGGTTTATCATTTAGTAAAGTCTTCACTTCTTCTCACTTAAACTTTTGGATTCTCCTTTTGTGGAGTGAGAGCCACTTGACGTTGTGTGTGTAGATTCTTAAGTTTCTCACTTGACAAAAATATATCATTGAAGTACATTTCAGAAATCTTTCTAAAATCCTGAATTACACAAAATCTACCAATATCTTGTTTTTCAAGGAGAAATATTAAAATTTCCTAGATTTCAAAATATCTTCAAAAATCCTAAATTTCAGAAAATGAAGTCCTCCATCCAGGGACTCAACCAAGAAATGGCCAAAAACCAAAAACCCTATAACTTCCTCAAAAATCACTCAAATCTCACAATTTTTGAAGCAATAGGTTTGTATGCAACTCTTCTACTACTACAATCATGAGCAACAAACTAGAAGTTCAAATTTTGTCCTTCCACTCAAAGTCGCCACTACAAAGAAGGAAAGAAGCATTGTTGTCAAGTGAGAACCTTAGGAATTTACACACACAAAGTCAAGTGGCTCTCTCTTCCTTTGAAATTGTGTTTGTTATGCATTCTTGCTTAGTTTTGATTGTATGTTTGATGTTGGTTGTGGCACTTGATTTGTTGCAGGCTATAATCTTTACTTCCACAACACCTTAATTCAGAACCCAATTTTGCTCTCTCGCATCCTAGTGTAGTAGAAATTACATAGTTTGGAATTGGCACTCAAATGGTTGGAATTGAGTTGAAAAATCACCATTTCATGAATTCAATATACACACCATATAGTTTCTACATATGCAAAAGGTTCGTTCATTACCAATATTCTACAATCTCAAAGGACACTTTTGAATTGCCAATCAAGAATTATTTGGAGAATTATGAGAGCAATGTTAGCATCCAAAAGGGTAAACACAGTCTTCCTCTAGGGATCCCAATGGGAAGCTATGTGATTTTGCTTCAAACACCTATTATTATCTTATTTGGAAACCAAGTTAGTGCTACATGATCATAGTCTCTCTCATTGTAGTTCGTTGTATTTTAAATTAAAAAATTTTAGAACAAATGGAATATTTCTAGTTGTATAGTAACTAAAGTTGGAATGGATCTAAACAATTGTATACTCAACTTCATCAAAAGCATCATGTTTTAGAATACAAAATTTGATTTACAATGTAAGGACTTAGTGACTACAATTAAAGTTTTGGATGAAAATAATCAAATTACTTGAGTACAATAGGAAACTTCTACCTTTATGTGTGAAACTATCACAAGGAAATGACTACTCTAAGGCTTTGATGCTATAGTCATTTTAGGATATATTACTATCATTCTAAATGAACAAATGACCAATTATGGGTGCACTTTATATTGTTTTTGTAGGACCTAAAGATTCTTTGGGACAATATAGGCAACACACTTCAAATATTCTTAATAAATTTATATTTAGAGTACAAAAAAATGAAAAATTTCTATGGTCTAATCTTAGATATTTCTATTTGTAGAAAATAATTTAAAAATTCAACCATCTAATAGGGAAAGGAAACCATACATATAATTCTTCTTCCAATAGATTCACCAACCTTATGCTTAATTTTTCCCTTGCTTTCTAAGTAGCTCCTACAAATTCTTGTCTAAAATGTATATTTGTATATATTTTGAATATAAAAATATGTGCAAATTCAGTTTTAGATATGTGTAACAAGAACCTATTAGTTCTTTTGCATGGTTTATTTAATAATGTAAAGCACTATAGTGAATTTCTATGTCATTTTATATCATAAACAATGATTATTCATACTTTACTTCAAACTAAATAAAACACTTGTTTCTGGGGAATTATTCAAAATTTTCAAGCAATGGAGAATTATAGAAAGCTCACTATGTTTGTTTGTTTAAAAATATAAAATTGAATGTCCCAAAAGAGCTTTAACCTAGATATGCATGTCTTGGGGGGAACTTATCATTGAAACTAGGGTAGTATATGAGAGATAGGGATAATTTACTAGTGGCTATTTTATTTTCTACATCAATTTCAATCACTCTATGAGTACCTAAATTTCTAATGGTTCTAATGGTAGAATATCCATTAGTAAATATGAAAAACTGGTATACAACACTTTACAATATCATACAATAAATATAAACTTTAGATATTTTGTATTTTTCTTTGAATTATTCACAAACCTTTATATAATTTGTGTGCAAAGTGAAAACATGACTACCAATATCCAACAATTGAATTTGCAAGAGCACTTATACAAGGATTGAGGATGACATTCAATCCTACACAAACAAAAACATGCCCAACATTCACCACTACAAGCATTCAGGGGCAGGGAGTACATAAATCTAAAAACAATTGGAATGGAAAATTCAAAAGCTTATGCATTCAATTCAATTCATATCAAAATTTTAGGATAGAAGTAGTTCAACAAGACATTTACGATTGCAATATTAGTTCAAAAGCAATAAGAACTTGTATAGGATTTAGTGTACAAAATAAGAAAAAGAAGGAAACTTCATTGAGGTGGGCATTAAAGCGACAATCTATGATATATTGTTGCACCTGTAAACACATTGTTATGAAATAGAGCCAAATAACTACAAAACAAATCCTAATAGTTGCAAAAAAAGTCCAACAATTGTAATTAAAAAACAACCCTTCAAACATGAGTACTCAAAAGTTGTGGAACAATAAGAATACTTGGAGCTCCAACCCAAAATCCTTGCTCATGGAAAGTTGACAAAACTTTTATGAATCCCTCATTTAGAGTTTCATTTGCAACTACATTTTGATGATATTTGCAAAGTTGTTGTATAGGTGTATACCCTATTGTCAAGGACATACAATAAGAGGAAGCTTCTAAAAGAGCTTTCTAGATTGGAAATAGAACTTTTTAAATTAGAAGTAAAAGTTTTTATATTAAATAGAGCTTTCTAAATTAAAAATAGAAGCTAGGTATTAGTATATAAGGATGTCAAGACTAAGGAGATCCTTATTCTTGACAACACATCTCTTGTATTCTAATTTCTTGCTTTATATATTCTAGCTACTTACTTTTGATATATTTCTTGCTCTTATTTTTGGTTAGAGTGTCTATAACAGTTTGTCAAGACTACAACATTGTTTTTTGGGGGTTTATTTTACATCAAGTTATTTTTCTTCATTGAGTATGCATCTCTCTTCTTAGAAGAAACTTTAATCATTTCGAGATTAGGGATTATTCATCTCTAAATTAGTTTTTCAAAAAGGGAATAAAGGTTTTTGATCATTTACAATTGGTGATTTTATGCACTTTGAACATGTTTTTTGAATGTTTTAATGCGGTTGTTTCTATGCCACAAAATGAAAGGTCTTTTACTTATATGTTTAGAATGTGCATTGCAATCACTAGAAGAAAAAAATGTTATAGTCAACAAAAACAAGATGACGTTTCGAGAAACTGATTGTATTACAATGAATGCATATTTTCTAAAATTGTGTTGTAGTCAACACAAATTTTTGGTTTTCTGTCATAGAAAACATAAAAATGTCAGCTAGTTCTTGTTGATTGTGATACAATTTTCTACTAGTGAATTGGAGTATATTTGCACTATAGTAGTGTAATTGATGTTTTATGTTAGTGCCCTCAATTGAATGAATTGCAATGCACAAGCCCTTTCATTAGGTGCCCTCAATTTGATCATTGTAAGCTTGTTCAAAGAATAAGCTATTTTAAATGGGGTGGGGTGGTGGGAACTACGGACGTATTCAACTTTTGCCTTCAATATTGCACTTTTGAAATTTTGAAAGTTTATATTTTATTTTTTTGTATAGAAAATAAAACCAAAGATTCAAGATGTTACATTGATGGCACCATATGCAGGAAAGTTGAGGGTTCTAGATACATCTATAAATTTTTGTCATTGCATTCCAACACCACCAAATTGTAGCTTGCATATGGAAGTTTTTGAGATCTATTATAGAACTTTCAATTTGGAATGGTGTCATCTTCAATTATAAGATTGGTGCACTATGTAATTGAACCTATTAATTAACTTGGTGACGATTGAAGATTCAATCATCAATAGTTCATTTGTTTGTCTATTATACTACACTTGAGTATCTAAGTGAATTTTTTTCTAACAATCACTTTCTCACCATCAATTTTCATTACTTTTAGAAAAATGAAACTCCCCAAAGTTTTGGGCTAGATTTTTAGATTTTTTTTCCTTGGACTTTGTTACCCAACTAGGGGAGTAACCTTGCCATAAATACAAGCAACGACGCTAGCATGTGAGCCTAGAAATGCAAGCCTATGAGCCTTGAGTTCAAGTGTAAGTAGATATTCTACAACTATTGAAGGTGTTTATAACATATATGCTTACCCTATAACCATGTAAGGTGCTTGTAATATAAGGACCTGTAATTTAAATATACTATAACCATGGAAGGTGCCCAGGGAGATCACTCTCAAGTTTTTAGAAAACTATGTGAGTTAAAAAATAGGGTCCATTCAATTCAAAGGGGGAAAATTTTATATAATCTATAGGACTACTATAGGGTCCATGAAATTCCATATACTCTAATATATATAAATTAGGCTACATAAAAACATCATCTAGTAGGAATTTTTATTAATAAGTTAGCCTTAACAGATAGAGGCAATGCAAATTTTTTTTGGACTATGAGTATTGATAAGGACAAATAATTTCATATGGATGATAAAATGGGCACAATCAAGAAAATCTACAATGATGGGTGGTTGACTAAAATTGTGCCATAATACTAATAGTGTATATATCAAAAACATCAAGTGTAAATGTAAGAAATTGACTACAAATGGCAAAAATGATCACATTGCACAAATAGTGAGGTTTACCTTAGTGGATTCAATGACTTGAAAATTGTACAATATGAAGATAGAATTCATAGTCCATCCAACCTCAGTCTTTGAAGACATATGTGTTGAACACACAAATATTGAATGGAATGTCACAAGATAATTTCTAACTTTTAGTGGGGATTTTGAAATGTTCAATGGTAAATATGTTTTTTAAAATCACCACTTCGTTAATGGCACTTGAATTGAATTGATTGTTGTTGGTTTTATGGTGTATATGCATGTAGTAGAGGGAAGAGAAAATTTGTAAAGAAGGGCGGTAATGGGAAAAATTTGGACAATTAAATATTGTATGTAAGATAGCCCCACTAAAAAATTGCATGAATGAATTTACAAAAAAACATAGGGTATTAAAAATACACCCTTGTAGCTTTTTATGTAAAAATATGGTCATCTTAAAAGCAATAATGAAGGTAAATAGCCCTACATCAAATACCCTCTTCACTCAGGTGTATACCTTAAATTACAAGGAGTGATCTCCCCGAGAGAATACATCAATTGGTGATCAACTGAGGTAAGAGCAAGTGTGGACGATTCGTAAGGGCTCCATTCAATAGATGTTATGGGAAGTGTGTGATACTTGAAATGAGCCACAAATGTATCCTTCTGCAATTGAGAGATTTAGTATGCCCAATAGAAGAGACGAATCCATAGATTCTCTACACATTTCAAGAAACGAAGTCATGAACGATAACTGAAGATTGTATGATCCTTGTAAAACAAATAAGAGTACCTTTAGGTTTTTGGCAAATCCCAAATCCTGAAGGTTCCGTCATCACAACTTGAGGCAATAAAAGAACTCACTAGCCTGTTACCAGAAGAAAGAGTTAGATGAAATCATTTCACTGATGCTATTTTCCCACTACTACCTATTTTGTTGTGACTTTCCCTCACCTTAAAAGCTTACATGCACATGAGCAAGATTAGTCACAACATTGATACTAGAACGCACATAGTTCTGTAAAATTAGCTTCTGAGGTTGCTCATGAGCATCTTTAGCAGATGTCAACAAAGGCATTCTCAAACCTTGGCCAACACCTGGAGACCAAAAGAGGCAATCCAGATTCTTACCGATTCCAAGAAATAACATTGATCAATATCAACATTGTGAGCTTTGATTGAGATTGTAGAGCCTTGACGTCTAGACTACGTGTGTCCCAAATTCGCAAAGTACCATCCACAAAACAAGACACAAATTTTTTTGCTTCGGCTGGATTCCCACATATGGAGAGCACTCTTACAATCCCCCTGAAACAACAAAAAGGACCAACTTAATTAATAGCCAATGTGAAGTATGTCAGGAAGCTTGGAGTCATTGACTAGCATTAGACACAAAACAAAGCAAAACTTGCTCATAAACTTCTCCGATTCGGAAGAATATTAACACGTTTGTGAAAATGCAAACAACGGTACAAATGTCCAAAAGATTAGTGACAAAAACCCGGCCTACCAAAAAGGAGACAACCAACTGTAATTGGGCTCCAATCAAGAGCATAGCCCTCATCTTTGTGTTGAGTGAAAATATGTAAATGAGCTTGACGCACAATGTTAGCTACGCTAGGAGCATCAAGTTCGCTAATTGCCATCAATCAAAGGTGAGCTCCCATGTCCCCATACCTGCAAAATCAAAAAAGATAGCATGTCATCCTGTAGAAAACACAGACAAAAACAAAAACAATACAAAATGTGGTCGGCATGTAAACTTCCCAAAATTAATCCATGATGAAAGAACCAGTACCTGAACATAACCTGTGTAGGCCTAAGTGGCAACGATATGGGATTGTTGAGTCATAGCCCAGACTCTGTTTACACAACCTTGATGAGCCACTAAATGTACCCACAAAATTCAAAAGTAAAACTCTAATAAGCTGAAAACAAGTAGGACCTTTTCTTCACTCAATTGCCACTAACAATTAAATGCTAATGCATTCAAATAGAAGCTATTCACATTCATCAAGGAGCCGTTCAAACTCATTCAAAGTTCCCATTCATATAGGACAAGGAATATTTGTTTGAGCAGTGTGTAGAGTAGAGAATGATGGTGAGAAAAGAATTACACAAATTAGATAAAATACTAACCCAACATAATCTAGATGTAATCAGCTTGAAAGAGTTTACAAAATTTCAAGGAAGTTAACTTGTTGCATTTCCACATGTATTATGACAATTACAAAAGCATCACCAATCTGATGGGCCACATTAGCTATACTTTCAACCATTACAAAAGAAAACCAATATTGCCATGGGGTATAGTGAACATTTAGGAGCATAAAAAATGAGAAAATTAGTAGAATGACCTAAATTGTGATACGAGTGATACATCTCTCACAACTAAAGCTCTCTTCAGTTGAATTTTGACTTGAACATTTTTTTGGCCAACATGTAGCTTTGACGTCTAGCAAATGCTCAAGGCACAATAGAAATGGAGTAGAGTAGAAGGAAGTATATATAAACAATCCACTAATCTATTAGAATGTAGAGTGCTTTCATTCTTGTTGTTGAGGATTCAAAAGGAGTGTAATTTTGTTGTCCGTAGCACTCAACAATCATTTTTTGTCCGCCATATATATTTTTTTTTGCAGACTAATCTTGATGACATTGTTTCATTGCCATTATCAAATGGCCAATGGCTAATTGATCATGTTATCTTCTCATATAACTCCATCATTGTTATCATAGGCCACAAAACATTTGGAGTCCTAACAAAGCTAGATCTTGCAACACTCCGTCTTTCAGCCATCATTGGGCTAGAAGTCATTGCAATCCTTGCTCCAAACATTAGGCATCCTCACCATCATAAATACATTGTCAGTCACTTAGTTGCCTTTCTTAACCATGCTACCACTAAGATGTACATTGTCTCACACAACTTCTTTTGTATCCAAAGGAATGGGAGGGAACAAATCAAGTGATTCATGAATCGCAACCGTAAGGGATTGCAACTTCTTTTAGGTCGTTGAAGGGGAATAGGGTTTCAACATTTCTAGGATTTGGAGTGTGGTTCATGATTTTGTTATAGAGCTTGGCTCCAAAACACTAATTTTGACTTAGTGTATGGAAGAAATAAGAGAGACCAGTAGAGGAGTTGTTGTGCCCTATAAGGACAAAGTTGATGATGATATCGTGGAGAAAGATGTCCATGACTTGTTCTTTCTTGAGAGGTTAGAAGGAATCAAGTCTAAGGTCATGCATACACTTCTACTTGAGCTTGGGGCCTTGGATTGGAGTTGCATTTCATTGCCTTCTTTCATGTGAAGCTCATGGAGTGAGAGAAAAGGTCTTGGAGGAATGTCATGGAGTTGTTGTTGGAAGTAAATTCCTTTCGTTGTGCATTCGTGTGTGAATTCCTTCATCATGACTTTTACAAATGTATTTGTTGCAAGGCAATATCTATGGATTGTCCGTCAACAATCATTTTTTGTCCACAAGGCCATATTCATTAATTTGAGGCTTTTCACAGTCTCATTTCTATCCTCGACTCCAAGATAAACTGCTTTATTTCTTTATTAGTATTTTTTTATAAATAGGTAACAACACTAACTTTTAGAATTTCATTATAGGATCACTATTTGAACATTATTTATTTTTGGTTTCAATTACTATAATTTTAAAATAAATTTTTCAATAACTAGTATTTTGTCTCAAAATCTGTGAAAAATCCCAATGTAACAAATATGGCCTTCCACGATATATCTTTTTTTGGCAGACTAATCTTGTTGGCATTGTTTTGTTGGCATTTTCTAGTGGCCAATGGTTAATTAAATAGATATCTTCTCATATAACTATGTCATTGTTATCCTAGGCAGAAGAACATTTGGAGTCCCGACAAAGCTAGATCTCATGCATGGATAGAATCACGAATGTTGTTGATGTAAGTTTAGGATTTGAAATAATAAGAAAGCAATTGTCTAGTTCAAAACAATATGTGCATGAGGAAGATAATATTGTACAATAATCATTACGGCATGGAAACTTTGCCGTGTAGAGTTCATATAGTGTTTAAGTATAAATTGGGTGCAATATGCTTATGAATATCATCTATGCATCATGTGCAGGTAATTAGAAGGTCACACATATTACCTTGTGAATTCTTGGGTTGTTGTAGTCAATAGACTACAAGTCGATATGAATAAGAATGTTAATATTGTAGTTCCAAGGCACAAGAAGAGAGAATACTTTCAATGGTTTGCCAAAAAATAATTCAAAAATCTACCAACAATTTTTTGCATAATAGTTACATATTACTAAGCAATATTCCCAACCATGCATCATTTGTTCTAGACTATACTATCCTCTACACTAACTAGGTCTTACACATACTTACATTTTTAATTCTCTTTTGTCCAAGTTCTTCTACCAATGGCAAAGGTACGCTTCGCTTGTCTGTCTTTTATATATAAAACTTCCTTTAAGTCTTATCTTGATATCATTTATATCTTCTCTATCTTTGTCTATCAAGAAAAACAAATCATTGCCTAAAAAACTTATTACTATAGGTATATGCCAGCTTTACAAAAAATAATTCAAAAATCCGCCATCTTTTTTTTCTTTGTCTATATTTTTTTCCAAGCCATCAATTCTTTTTCGTTAATTTCCTTGCCAATGCTATTTGTGGTGTAGTTGTTGAATTGTTGCCTAAATTCATATTTATTCAAAAGGCCTTTCCAAGATCACTTCAACTAATTGAAAGACACTTAATTGGTGCAATGTGTTGGTATGAAAATTTGAAGGATCTATGGATGTAAATCTTTTTTCCAAGAAATAAATTCTTGAAAAACATGCATTTATGCTCCAATAATCCAAAATCTCAATCAATTTTCATCTATATACTACAACAAAATGGGTGTTTTCTAATTGCAATATATGACTACAATGAATCACAAAATTCCAAAATATGTCTCATGCAAGAATCATTGTAGATGATGTGCAATATGTTTGAGTTTAGTCATTATTGACTAGTCACTTCGAACTTGTCATATTTATAAATATAGTGGTTGGGGCCTATAAAAGGTCATATTTTGCCAATGTAGTTTATGCATTGACTGACCTTGGAGGCTTAACTTTTTTATGTGGTCAAAGGGAAAAAAAACCTACTACATAGAGGTACTTTTTGTTGAGTAGAGAGTGACATTTTTGCAATTTGCAATGTCACAATACAAAATGCAATCTTCACTGAATTCAAATAAATCAAATCTAGGGGCAATTTGTACCAACACCAACATTTATCCCTAAGTGCTCCAACTTCTACTTTCTAAACAATGAGCAAATTGAAACTCAAGTTTCATCTTCATTACTACTTGGATGAAAGTTATCCTAATTTGTAGAGATACCTTATCAAGTTGTTGTCCTATCTAGTAAGGCCATATTCGTTATATTGAGACTTTTTGCGGTCTCATTTTTATCCTCGACTCAAAGATAAATCACTTGATCTCTTTACTAATATATTTTTATAAATAGGTAACAACATCAACTCTTAGAATTTCATTATAGGATCATTATTTGAGCATTATTTATTTTTGGTTTCAATTACTATTTTTTTAAATGAATTTTTCAATAACTAGCATTTTGTCTCAAAATCTGCAGAAAGTCTCAATATAACGAATATGGCCTTTAGTGATTGGATTTGGTGTTCCTAGAGTACATATTTTTCTAAAATTATGAATGTGCAAGTACATCAAGTAGTTGACTAAGCCAAAATTGCATTGACTCTAGTTCAAAATCAAATTTGTGAAAATGAGATCATAGATATTAAGAGCACAAAACTTTCAAAAAATCACCATGTCAAGAGAACCTTGTTTCAAATGTGTTCAAACAAATTTCACTCAAAAAATGACAAAATTTTGTTTGTAATCAAATTTAGAATGAATTTTATATTTTTTTTTCAAAATTTCAAAATAAAAATTGGTAATAGCATTGGTGAATCTAATTGTACAGATGGAATATACAACATTAATTTGAATATCAATTCCAAAATACTCTTCCAAATAACACTTCATAATGATTTTTTTTCAAATTGTCAATTCTGGAGAATACTTTGGATGTTTAGGAGTTAACCCCTAAATGCCCAAGGCCTGTTTGGAGCTTCTTGAAATTTGCTCTAAATTGAACACAAAGTCAACATTTTCATAAGTTAAACCAATTTATTTTCAATTGCAACCGTACAAATTCAAACTAGACATGTTAGAGATCACATAGGAAAAGAAAACATAACAATATCACTTACAGATTGAAAGATTATAATGTTTGATCATGAGGGTGTTAAGAGTATGAAAAATTTTCAATTCTCTTTTTGCATGTCAACTCTAAAAAGTTGGCCACTAAAAAAATACGAGGTTATAGGGCTTAACATGCACAATCCCAATCAATTTACGGTTTTTCAAAATCTATTCTATGATTTTTTTAAATGAATTTCTAATGTGATTTTTTCTCCAAGATCTATTGTATTTGAGGCTCATTTCCAAGAGCCTTCAACACTATGGGAAGTCAAGATTGCAATGGCCATCCTTGCACAAAACCTTGAATAGAAAAATCATAATCCTTCATTTTTAAAAATCGGCCTTTTGATCCTAAAACTAGACTTCAAAAAGAGTTCTCCAAAAATATAAACTAATAATAATAGCAATGTGGTTGGGTTTTACTTAACTTCAAAGTTTTCGAAACTCCAAAATCTGGTGCCTAGGGCATCTAGGGGTTAACCCCTGTGCATCAGAGAGGACGTCTTTTGGATGCTGAGAAAATAGGATTTGTGGAATATCAAGTTCATCAAGTATTATAATCTCGAAATCCACACGGTGGATTCTCTTATAAATTGCAGATTCGTAATCATCACTAAGTTGGCTTCAAATCTCAACCGTGAAAACGTTAGTAACTGAGTAGTTGTCAAATTATTTTGGATTTTCTGGATCCATCAAAGAAAAGCTCTTCACTTATGTTGTTCTCTCTGTGACGCTCACAGGTTAATAACTTTTCATTTCCTGGAAATACCTAGGGACAGATTAAGCCTCTTGTAGCATAGCTTCTTGTTCATGTGATTTACAGTTAGGAGGATTCAGCTATATTTTCAGCAAACAAAAAGTTGGTCTGTTTCAAGTAACCAGCCCAAACGATCCTTTTGCAACTTAAGTTTATTTGTTTATGTGAAATATTGGAAATGGGGGATAATTTTTATACCGCAAGAATTCAAGGAAATTTGTGTCTGCAAGTCTGCATCAGCTTTTCAGACATTCAACAAAAATGTGCACTCCAGAGGCTTCCATGCATGGGCTCTAATGGCAACCTGAAAGTCACCGGTAAGTTTCTCAATAAACCTCTCCCCAGACAATCACAACCCTGTGAATGAACTCCGACAGCTGCAAGATTCTAGCAAGTGTCCATCATCTCCAGATTTTCTGATGAATCGAACTACCCCAACATACTCTTAATTAATTCACGGTAAAATCAGGTTGGACTTTGGCCTGAATAATTTCAATGCAGACAATTTTTTATGCTGTGACGAGTTCTGATTCGCAAAGAAGAGATTGGTAACACTGGAGTAGTGACTACAAGCCTTAACTATGTGCACAATAGTATTAAGGAGCACACAACCGCAGTGAGTTGGAGCAATAGAGTTACAACTTGTTTTTTGTGAGTATTTTCTTATCGCAAGGCAATCAAACGGTTCAACTTGCTTGCATTGAGATTTTGTGGTAATGGCAAAGCAAGGCAATTCGTAAAATACAACCACATCATGTCAATACCGCCCTCGCTAATGATGTGACTCGACAGGTCTTCACTTGAGGTTATACTTCATAACCTCGTCTCCTTTGCCATCACCTGACGCAATAGATAGTTCTGAGAATGTCACCAATATCATGGACAGATGAATAATGAGTGCTACCCATGTCACCAATTGAACTGGATGTGGCAATGCTCACTGAGGAAGAAAAATTGAGAGTAGAGCTTTGTCCTCAAGGTCAACATAAACTCCGTATAAAAAGGAAGCAGAAATAACGGGAACTGTTCTGGTTTGATCCCCACAAGGATATTTCATATCCTTGGAAAGTAAACAAGAGTATGAATCAAGTATCGGTAGTGGTCAGGCACTGCCATATGTACAAAGAAACTAGCACGTACAGTAGACTACTGATGGCTCTGGCACTGTAGCAATGGCTCCCGGCTTTTTCGAATTAGGATCTACAGAAACTTTCTCTTCTTCACCGTAGATTTAGTTTCTTTCGTTGCAAAGTCTTCTCCCTTTGGTCTTTGAGCTAACAATCCTGAAGGTCAGAGACAGTTCTTTGACCAGTGGAATGTGGATCCACTCGACAGTTGTACCAATCTGTGGCATTTGATCCCAAAATATCGTTTGCATTAAACAAATTCAAAACCAAACAAGAAGCCAAGCATCGACAAAAATTAAGTGAAAATACAACCTTCCTGAATGGAAAAAATGGGAGTAAGTTAGCACTCTGTCTGATTGCAAAGATACTAGCAGCAGTGATTTGGCAATACTAGATGCAACAGATCAAACTCTTCATTAGAACTAATTTTGTGGTCATTCGCTTTCAGATCCCTGTACTCACAATTTAGTTCGCAAAATCTTGGGAGAATTTGTATTCGATAGCTAATTTTCTACATAACAAAAGAATATCTAGTTGGCAGAAACTTTAAACCTTATGTCCACTTGACACATTGATGAACTACTTGGAAACTGGATGAGTCTCGAACTAAGACCAAATCTGCCAAGTGATCGACTCCAGAACTGAATGACGGACAGAACACGACCAAAACATAGTTTGCAAACCTCTTGTGCGTCCAGATTTTGAGGCTCACTTACGAACCACCTGGGAGGTCAAGCAAAAATCTGCAACATATGCTTTTCAAGAATGATCCCACTCAGTTGTCAAGCTATAACAAGCCAAGACCTGAGACAACCAAACAAAATGATCATTAACACAACCTAGACTCTCAAGGAATACAAACTCTTGGAAGCATTAATACTCCAGATACATATAAAAAATGTTGGCCACATACACAACAGAAGGCCAACCTTGAAATAGATGCCAACATTTTGCAATTAGTCTTTGTAAAGATCACACCAAAGAGCTAGCTGCCAGTGAGAATATTAACTTAAAGTATAAAACGAAACCTCTAGTGGTCATATTCATTACATTGGCATAATTTTACGAAAGTCGCCCATTTGGAAAAGGTTGCGAATTTCAACTAGGAACCTAAGCAGTTTGAGATACCCATCTGGAACTGGGAGCGATTTCAGAGTCACCTTAAATCTCAGATCTATGCTTCTCCAACATTTTAAAGCTCGGGGTTTCAGGAAAAGGGTTCTACATTCGAACCAAAGTGGTCTGAGACTCTCATCTGGAATCTTAGATCTACACTAGTCCTGGATTTCAAAGCCCAAAGGTTTCATCTGAGCACTAGAACGCCCGAAACCCTGCAGCACTTGAATGACACAAGTGATCAAATTCACCAAAATAATGACTATGAGGTTTATAATTAGAGGACAGATCAATTCACTAGTTCCGTCTCACTCACACAGAAGTGCCTTCTCCTCGAAATCAAACCCGAATGCAGCACAAAGCAGGTATCCATCGCCATTAATGGACTAAAAAAAACAGAGAGACCAAAGAACAAGATTCAATCCTGAAAATTTTTGTTGGGAAACCAACTTATTTCGAAAAAGGGGTGTGATTCCACCCAGTGTAACATTGATAAAATAGCCGAAAATCTGTCGATCTACCTCCCTAAACTTCGTGGACCACGAAAAGATTTCACCAGCACACACTATAGTGCCTAATCCTAGTCCTACAGGTCCTAATCCTAACTCAAAATGACACTAGCTGTCAGCAAAGCAAAATTCTCGGCCGTGGTAAAGGCGGAACATGCAAAGAGGGCTCTAGTACTCAACCCTACTCTTCCCCTCTTGCTGCGTTCTCTTCCTTCCTACAAAATTCTACTGGGACAATCAAGCTTGCCCACCAGATCAAACTCATTCACTCATCAAAATCGACGAATTTAGTAAACCTACGCAGTCAACTACAAAACTCACTACTATCTGAAAATTTTCAGACAATAGTACTTCAACTCTTGACCGGACACAGGAGACTAAAAAAATAAAGCCCTGTATCAAGAAGAGTACTTTTATGAGGTGCCTACAACTGGAAACAAACCAGAAAGAAAGAGAAACAGACAGAGTATGGCTATGGAGGATGCGCTCGCTAGACGGAGCAAGAGCTTCGACCAAGCCGAAGCTCCAAGTCTACCAACGCATCCTCGTGCACCTCCCCCATCACTTTGTTCAAGCACAAGGAAAATCTGCCATGATGCGCGCCCGAATTGGCGGACTTGCATCTAGCAGCAGCGCTTGGTTTCTCATACGGATGGTAATACAAGGCGCGTGATGGCGACCGCGAAAGACTACTCCCGTCGCGTCGGGGTGAAAGAATGTCGGGATTCAGCAACGACTTCGTCGTCAAACTGGCGGAGTTAATGGACTCCTGTGAAGGTGGGGAAGAAGAAAGGTTCGCAATGGTCGCGCTGGTGGTCGCGGTGGGATTCATCAGCATCGACATAGGAATGGACTCGTGTTTCGAATTTGGAGAGAGTAACTCCACTGTGGTGGTGGCTTGCTGTGACGCTGCCTTCGACGTGTGTACGCGCACATTGCGAAGCTGCGCGATCTGGTTCTGGTGAGCGCGCTCGCGGCGGTGAACGTTCATGTGGCCCCCGAGCGCTTGCGCCGTGCGAAACTCGCGTTGGCAGAAGCTGCACGAGTACGAGCGCGGAGGCCATTGCCCGTTGCTGGACGCGTCCTCGGCGAACGCGCGCACTTCCCACGAGCTCGCTTCTGTCAAGTCCGTCACGAGACGCCCTCCTTTGTTCCAGGTGCTGCTACTCACCCAGCTAGTGTTGTGCATCGGCCACGCTTGCAGCAATTGCTGGGGCTCCTGTCGCAGGATCTGGGTCGTCATGCTAATAATCCTTTCAACGATTATCAAATGAACTTACCCCACGAAATCAATCCTGGATCCTGGAACACAGCAGCACGGGCACACACTATCTCTCAAAACTAGAGAGGTCTGACTGGTCTGAGAGTACTCTGCAAGTGGTATTCTACTTATATGATCGCAGGTAGTGACAGTGGTACTCCAGAGAATCTTGGAATCTGAGAAACGAGATGATCCACCTGGATGGGTGAATTCCAGAGAAGTGGGAACTCTGAACTCTCTGGCATTCTTTACGATTTCTACAGGTAGTTGATGAGATCAAGTTCCGGAAGGAAGGTGCTACCGTAGGAGCCTGAATTTAGTTTCTTATAAAAGGCGATTCCTTTTCAGTACAGTAGTAGGTGCATGTGATGAGGCCCACGGAGGGCTCCTTGCCTTCCCCAGTCGGCATGCAGTTTCAGCAGACCTGGGATCTGGGGGTCTGGACTCTGGAATTCGGGAGGTTCGTAGCTGCAAGGATCACTACTAGCTATCTAGAGGGACTAGCCTGGTATAATTAGTTGAGGAGGAAACGTGTCTCGTCAAACTCTTGGTTCGCAGCGCTATTCGCTGCTCAGTCGATCGCTCGATCCTGAAGTTATTCGGAAAATTCATTTGGAAGTTGCAGTGGAGGAGTTACTGGAGAGTGTCGACTTTGGGGCATGCATTTTGTGATAAGAGTTTGGCATGAGAATGATCTTCCTCGGTACTTGGGCCACGAGAAATTATGTGGTTGAGTCTAGAGTAGTGCGACGAGCCGAATGCGGAGGTCCAGCCAATAACCCCCTCGCTCGGCCCCGAAGGAAAACGCTGAAATTTTTTATTTGACACAAATGAAAAAATTTGCAAATTTTGAGTTCATGTTTGCAATCAGAGGCCCCAAATTAGCTAAGGGTGATGTACAGTACCCTCCAATAAGTATTGGTCGTTTTTTAAAATTGTTGGACTGTGAGAGAAAACAATGTCAACTTCAAAGAGATCATGCATGCACATGTAACGAGATATTGATCTGAAATTTTGTGAGCTATAAATAGAGTAAGTGTTGGCACCATGGGAGTAATGCAATCTGTACCAATCCTTAATCTTGTCAAATAATTTGCATTCTTTGAATATCGCTTACATGGTGGTTAACAAGTGTATTGCATGCATGATGACTATTGAATGCATTGTGAAAGATCTAGTTGCTTGAGGGTACTACAAATTGATGTCCAAATCTTCTCTCTTGGCATTGCAAGGCATTGCAAGGGTGGGAGTGGAAAAATTGATTGTGCATTTGAGGAATTCTTGTTGCAGAACTTGAAAGAGGTTGTTTTTGGAGGGCACAGTGTTGTAGTGTGATCTATGCATGCTTCTGGCATGTAGTAGCTATCTAGAGAGCATGAAGTCAAGAGAGTATACCGTAGAAGAGAGAGGAATGATTGTTGGTATGCATAGCACTAGATTGTCAAATGCAAAGATTGGAAGGAAGATGGGCATCCCACGAACATCTGTTTCGAACATTGTCCATTTATTTCAGCGTCGTAGAACAATAAATAGTATGAAGCGGAGTGGGAGGCCTCATAAATTAGCAATGCGACACACTAGAGAGTTAAGTCGTCTTCTAACATCAAACAGACGTATTCCACTTGCTAGATTGGTAGAACAAATGAGCATGAGAATGCATGCTAGTACATTGAGGAAGGTCATAACGAGTCTTGGATTTCACAATCGTGTTGCTGCAAAAAAACCATATCTTAGTTTGAAGCATAAGGTAGATAGGTTAGCATTTGCAAAAGCTCATCAGAATTGGACAGAATGTGATTGGCCCAACATCATGTGGACAGATGAGTCAAGCTTTGAGATTGGAAAGTACTCACGACAAGTGACAGTTTGGAGACAACCAAATAAACACTACTTCCCAGATTGTTTGGCTCTGTCTTTCGAATCCAATCGCACATCTGTCATGATTTGGGGTGCATTTTCAAGTTATCAAAAGTGTCCGCTTGTTGTAATGCCACCTCATAGACGCATAGCTAGCGATTTTATTGACATTGTGTATGAGGGTTGTTTAAGTGGATTTTACTTTTTGCATGATGATCCAGATAATCTTATCCTTATGGAAGACGGTGCTCCAGTGCATCATAGTATCCTATCTAGTGCTTGGAGACATGCACATGGCATGAAGAAGCTTCAATGGCTAGCAAAATTCACCTGATTTAAATCCTATCGAGAACCTTTGGAAGATTCTAAAAGATGATGTTCAAAAGGAGTCTCTACCAAGAAATAGGGATGAATTGGTCGAAACTCTCCAACGAGTATGGGAAGAAGTGTCTCTGCAGACCATCAACATGCTCATTGCTAGTATGCTTTTTCGTATGGAGGCTGTAATCAATGCCTATGGTGGTAGTACTAGGTGGTAGACACAATACTATAAAAAAACTCTATTACTATGGAAATATGTTCTTTCATTTTGCAAACTTAATATACCATGATAATAGACACAATGATCTATCCAACACACCTTACAACTCCTCAATTGGAGGATTTTTGAGTACATACTACCATTTCAAAATTTTCCTTTCAGTCAAGTTTCTACATCTTTTGGGATAGTGACCAATACTTATTAGAGGGTACTGTACAAGAGAAATTTTTCAAGCACACAATAGGGGGTCTTTTATTTTACTTGCACCCTTGGAATGACTTGGGGGGACGAGCGAGGTGGTCAGTTCACCTCGACCCCCTATTTTGTGCTTGATTAACCTATTTCTCTGCTCCTCAACTAGCTAATTTAGGGCCTCTAATTGTAAATATGAACTCAAAAATTTGCAAATTTTTTCATGCCTTGCAAATAAATGTTTTTGTGTTTTTCTCAGGGGTAAAAATATGCAAGGGCAAAAACAGTCCCTACCATTGGCTCGTCGCACTACTATAGACTCGACCGAATTATGTATAATCTGAGAGATCATTAGTGGGGATGCATTGTAGAAATGATATATATGACTAGCTCATCCTTACCACTACAAATACACGCCCATTTCTACTACACTGAATAGGGATATTAAGGGGACCCATACTAATTAATTGACATTCCACACTAAAGAAATATCTACCTTTATTGTACATTATTGGAGTGTCCGGGTGATGTACATCATGTTTCAAACATCTACAGTTTTCTAGAATCAGTCCCTTTAATTTTTTGGTCCCCTTAATACCCCTATTCAGTGTAGAAAATTGTAATCATGACATTCCTTTGGCTCTCAAATTCTATGTAATTATTCACTGGAGAATTTTGGTTTTGTGCGCTTGATGACAAATCTGTTACGGGACACCATATTACCTTGCTGACAAACATTTTGTATAAGTCTTGATAATTTCGACTACTTGGGGAGTAAACGGACTTGAGAGACCAACTTTTACTGACCTGTGGGCCAGTGCTATTCCAGTTACTAGTACTTCAATCAGTGTAATTTGCGAATCCCGAAACACCGATCGACAGCATCTTTTTGAATTAATTTTTTCTAAGAGAATCAGTCCTCTTCAAATCCAGAATCCCTTTTTAACACTTCTAAAGTGATTCTACCAATGGTGACAGAGCTGGGAGAATTTTCTTCAAAATCTCTGTTGAACACCACTTGGGAACTCCAGCACAGCCGAGCCACTTGGGACGATTGCGGAGCACCCAGAGACAAAAATACATCACTCCAAATGAGCATGTTCAAGAGACTGACTACCTTATAACCGTTACAGGAATTATAAAAACGGAAGTCGTAGTAAGTCCAATCCATATTCTTACAGTCAATTCAATGGCAAGCTAGCCTGTTCAAGATTAGCTTTAACTCAGAGCTGAGGAAACAGTGTTAACGACCAAGTGAGCGACTGGTATACGACTTGCATCCCGTTTGAATATTCGGAGCTGGATTCCGAGATAGCGCGGTTTCCTTATCACCATCAAGCACCGTCATCAGTGGAGTGCAGACAGGACTTGTGTGAGGAAAATCTGAACTGCCTGGCCCGCCCTTGGGGTCTGCATAACGCCACTCCATGCAGGAAACTCGGCGATCCTTGCTTGCAATTGCACAGGATTCCAGGATGATTCCCATGTTTTTTATGTTTTTTTGAAGGAGGATTTCTTTATTAAAGTCGAACCTGAGTCCCCCAAGAGGTGAGTAGCCAAATGCGGCCTCCCGAAAAGGATTGCAATCCGCCCTGCCCGGGCTGCTTCCCGACAAACACCCGGAAGCCTCCTCCTTGGGGAAAACATGCCAGTCATGGGTGCAACTCTCAGCACTGATTGATCCAAGAATTTTCTTTTCGAATCGGTATCTAGACCTGTTCAGGTGGTTTGCCTACGTTGGAGAACTATCAACAACATTTATTTATTCTTTAAATGTAAATGGAGGAAATGATATTTTCATTGCAGATAAGAAGCACAGGTACAGGCACGCCGGCCTAGGGAAACTCGAAACGTAACCTCAATGGACCCCATTCGAGTACAGGTGATAGCCTCGCACTGGATGAAGAGGGGCATGTCATCTTTCACGATTTGGGGTTGTACATCCTGGATTGAGCATGGTTGACCAAGATTCAGCCATTCAACCATTGAGGTTCTTTTCAGTAACACGAAAATAGAGGCTTTGTATAGCAATTTAAGGGCTTTGGATACCAACTAGTTCGAAGGAAGGCTAGTTGATGTTTGAACCCATTTCTAAATTGTTGACCTTGAGTTTTCTCTTGGGTCGGTTGAAGAGTTGTTGAAACTAGAACAAAGCGCTTCGAAAACCAATGTCCAATCCACTCCAAATCCATCTCTTCAATGGAGATGCATGTGCTCTTTAGAGTCCATAACAAACCAATAGGTGAATAAAACATCACCAACACCCATCCCACAAAGAAGAACCCTCCACTTGGTTGTTCACAACATGCTTCAATAAGAACACTAGTCCAATGACAAACATGAAGAATATTTTGTCAAGAACACTGATGGATCTACATAGTAGGGGGATTTGTCATAGGCACTTTCCCCACACTCACTTGAAGATACTATGCATTACTCTCCATGGCATTCTTTTTGTCACTTCTTTTCATAAAGTTGATAACAATCTTTAACTTAGCCTTTTGGATAAGTAACCTTCTTCTCCAACTCGTTGAAGGTTTGGGATCCCACCACGACTTCCCCTAATGTGTTTGAGAGTCAAGTCTCTAAATTCAAGTCACAGTACAAGTAGGACCTCTCTTAGTGCATACTTAGTGCCAAGACTATGCACTAAGAGAGATTTATGCATTTGCAAAGGTGCATTAATGGTCACTAACTAACTTGGCATCTAACTACATTACTTTCCAAAAAAAATCCTTGAAATTGGGCCCACCCACAAACCTCTCTACTGCACATTATGCACTAATAGAGTATGCAATAAGAAAGGTTCTACCAATATAAACAAGACTGGGAGGAGGAGACGGGGGGAGACTTGGGGGTAGAAGATTTGGGAGGGATAGACTTGGGGTGGGGGACTTGCTACAGACATCTGTTTTACTACCCATAGTAATTTCATGGAATGCTCATCCATAAAGGAGTTTTTTAAAAATTATTGCACAGTAAGTTAGGCCAGTAGCATTTGGTCCACTCCCCCGGCCTCCCAGAATCCCAGAATCTGGGGAAAATGCAACGCGTCGTTCACCATTTCCGGGGTGAACGAATGCTACAGTAGAATAGGTACCTTATTTTATTTGTCCAAATCAGGCAAACCCGCTTTCTCCCTGCTGGCTGGCAAGAGTAACAATAAGTTAATAAGAAAGGAAGAAAGCGCCCCGGCCGGCCTTTTCTCCGGCGCCCAGGCCTCTTGTGCTCCGGCCCCCGGCAGAAAACAGTTTCGTGCTAAATCCGTCTCTTCAGTCAGTTTCCTGTTTCAGTTGGCAGTTGGAAGGCAGTTGGGTATTTCCGGTACTCAACCGTTTTGATAGTTGGGAGCATCATCTCCGAAACTACTGTGCACAGAGTGCAATGCAGTGCAGTGCAGGGACTAGGGACCCGCTTTTCTGCAGTTTCCAACTTTCCACTTTCCCGGAAGACTTCTAAAAAACGGTGAAAATTCAGTTGGGAATCTGGCTAAATATAAGCAGTCCAATCATGGTTTCTAGAGGTGTCCGCCAGTTGAGCGTCGTTGGGATCCGGACTTGCTAGATTTCCATACCCCTCCTTTGGACGTTATTTGGGACATTCAACTGCCACGGTGTTGACTGCTAAAATTAAGTTAACTTAACATTCCCTCCCATTGATCCGGCAGAAAAAGATGACGGAGTGCTTGGAGTGATGAGTAGACTAATAAGTTGCGTCCAATTCCACAATTGGTTGAAGTGTGTTCACATTAACTTCTTCACAGGGATCTGCTCACACTAGTCACTGCGGAAATCTGGGAGCAAAACAAGTTTTCTGAAGAAACTGTAACTGCAATTCCAAGTTCTTTATTTGGATTCAACTTCGGAGGGAGGCAGGGAGGGCTGTCATGTGCATGGCCTGTCCCATGAAATCTTTGACTGATAACTTGCCCTCATACAGCCAACGTTATAGTTGAGAAAATGAGAAAGCAATGGGCCGTTTTGCCAGTTTCTAGTTGAAATTAATATCAGGATGCAGGATGGGGAATTTCGTGAAAATGGCAACATTTCGCAACTTTGGCACTTTTACCGTTTAGACAGTGCAGTTTGAAATGTACAGCTGTTCTAGATGTTATTTTTCTGGTTTACACTTCACGGTCTGAAAATGGCGTATAGAATATGCCATTTTAATGGAATTCCCTATCAGGTCAATAAGGGCTTATTTACACCTAAAAACTTAGGCTTCAACCCATGAACACAAGTGGTAACTTGTTCAGGGGATGAGACCATTGTAAGTGGGATACCATGCTTGAAACAAGGAACCTATAAGTATGTAGTGGTCCAAACATTTGGTGTAAACCAAAAGAGTTGAATCTTGGCCCATTGTACACTCATGCTGAATTTTATAGGTATGTATAGTTATCCATAGAAGTCATTTTTAGATATACCCCATAGTCACAGAACCTCTTGTAGTCAACACTACCTTACATGTGTTGTGTATTGTTTTGATTTGTCTCTCTCCATTTGGGGTTGTTTTCAATGATTTTAGACCAAAATGACCAAGAAACAAGTAGTTAACAAACATAAATGATTTGTTGAAAAAAGTCTCCCTAAATTTCCTCCTTGGCCTTCAGAGTTGGGTACCGCCAAGACCTTCCCAAAAAATACTCCCCATAGGTCAAGGAAGTCACTGTCCACTTCAACTATGTATTATTCCACCAAAGATTTTCATCCATTGAAAATATGATGGACTACAACCCAAGTTCTATTTGGTGTAAATCCAAAAATTAGGTAACATAACTATCTTTCAATCAAAACACTCCATTTCTTTGGACTCCAACCCAAAATGTTTGATATAAACAAACCCTAGATAAGTCATTTTATTTGTACCACTATTAACCCCCAAGAGTCCTTAAGTCCATCGGATTTATTATGAATATCTTTCAGAGCTAATTGTGGGAGGTACAAGAAATGGATGAAGTACATCCAAAGTCTATTGAAAAGGTTTTTTTGTTTTTCCCCTAACAATGTAATTAGCATGGTCATTGGGTCTTTCATGATTTTTGTACAAGTTTCTCAATCACTTCATGTAGGTGAAAAGGAAGAACAAAAAACTTGCAATTGAAACATGAAGATCTGTTGTCTAGATTTTTTCTACCCCATAATTTATTTTACCTAATAAGCTCCAAATCTATACTTCCCTCCCTATCAAGGACTCTTAGGTGTTAACCCTTAAATGACCAAATGTCTTTTGAAAATTTATGTAGGTACATAAGAAAAATTTTAAGGGGAACATTCACCTCATTTATGGGAGTTTTAAGAAATACATAATTGGATGCGTGGATCAAAAATTATATTGCTTGAAAAAATCTAAGCAATTTGGGCAATTTTGGGATTTTTTTGCTAAATTCTTCATCTACTTATGAAATTTGGCATGTAGGTAACTAATATGATATAGTATGTAATTGTAAAATAAACTACATTTTGCACAAAAATATCATTCCAAAATGTATCAAACTCTATTGATCCTATCAAACAAGTTTGAGAAAAAAATATATTTTTTCCTAACTTTGAATGCTAATATCTTGAAATTTGTGATCTCAAAGTTTTCTAGCTTAGTGAGATTGGTAAATGATTGGTTTGGACCCGTGAAGAAAGACTTTGTGTGGGATTTATGCATCCAATGGGACAAATTCAAGATAATTTGAATAAGAAAACTAAGAATTACATAGCTTTGTACCATTGTAATAGGGAATTACCTCTTAGTGGCTAATATTTGTTGCTTTTTAATATTATTGCTTCTTGTAAGTATCTATCATTACAATAAGTAAATTCTAAGAATTGCATTTGGTGATTTTTAATTGGTTTTAGTAGTAGAAGGTGTTGATGTTGTATATTGTTAAACATAATGGATGAGGACAGAGTTTGCCATTGCAATTACAATTTATATTAGATTGGTACGAACATGGTAGTAGCCATGGTACAACAGTTTTTTCATGCATTTTTCTTCAAATATGCTTGCATTCATTAATGTAAAGTATATTGTGGTTGTATGTGACATTGGCAATTTGTATATTTCTTATAAATTGTTTTATTGTATATTTGTCCATAAGTTTTTTGGGGAGGCTTTAAATGTCCAAGGGATTTTTGGAGGTGAAATTTGGTTTGATTTCCTACCTTTTCTAAATTCAAATTTTTTTTTAAAGTTATTCTACTATGAGTGAATGAGGTTTGAAAGTCTACTAAAAGTATGTTCTCTAGTTTGAACTTAAGTATGAGTGTTTGAACTTCTACTCATCCTAATTAAGCATATCCCATATGGTTTGTCCTACCTCCTACTACCCCACTTGTATAAAGCTCTTGTCTTCTAATCTATACTAAAACCAATGTAAGTGGTCCTCCACATTCCCTTCACTAGTATATATTGATTTCTTGAATGCAGTGCTAAAATTTTCTAAATTTTAATTCAATGAGGACTAAAATTCTACTTAGAGTGTGTTCAATGTATTGCCGAATCAACTAAGCAAATTTTAAATTTGGTCATAATCAACACATTTTCTCTGATTTTTTTTCCAAGAAATGTAGTGGTGGATCAACACACAAAATTCCCTTTTTTTCACAATCAACACAACACAATTGATCTTGAGTTAATTAGGGCACCCTTTTCTTATAGTGATGTATGGATATGTCATTTATATGTCTTTATATGGGTTAAACTCTTCTAGTATAATATAAATAAATGTTGAAGAGTGATAAAAGTGGTGAGATGTATCACTCACTTTTTAATTGTGGTTGGTGGAAGTGATGCGTTGCAAGTTCAGCAAAATGTTGGTTTTGTTGGGTTCTTAAAAAAGTTGTGGTTAGTGATGCTTTGCAAATTGTTCTGGAAAGATGTGTTTTATGTTTGTATATTTTTTGTAGTTTTCCTTAGTGTAAGTTGTCCATTTGCATTTGATTTTAGTACTTTTTTGGGTAACGTAGTTATTATCAAATTGAAGCTTGTGTTATGTTTAATTGCAATGACTGATTGTAAAGGGTGTATATTTTGATTTTGCAATATAATTGAGGTAGGGTGGGCAATGAGTAAGAATGAAGGGTCTAGGCATGACATTTGATATGGATGTGATATGAAGAAGACCAAGGAAAACCAATTTCATAGAAGGAGAAGGACAAGATTTAGATAGGTAGAGGGAAATTTTGGGAGATGGAGGTGATTGAGGTGGATGATGTAGTGACTTAGAGTTCTCCTGCATAGGAACTTTGTAGGGAACATATCAAGAATGCAAGAGAACAAACCAGGTCCCTTTTTCCATTGCCCACAAGACTTTGGCTCTTGGGAGGTTACTAAAGCTTTCAAATTTCAATAGAAATTTGAATTTTCTTTTTGGTTTGAAAAAAATGGATTACGTTGAAGACAAATAAATGTTGGAATCCACCATTGGGATTTTTGAGTATTGAAATTATAAGGGAAAAAACATGTTAGCAAAAAAGGCTAGTATATTGTCAATTCTCCAAGCATTGTGTCATTGCAAGACTTCTTGGGATGTGTTCTATACATTTTTTTGAAGTGAAATTTAGTGGACATTTGTATTCTTGTTAGAATAGATTTTTAAATTCAAAATCTTTAGTACAAATTTTTTCCACAAATGGTGGTCAAAGTGAGCTAAAATTGTAGGGCAACTTTCAAAGAAACTTTTCTTTCAAACTTCAAATGCTCATATCTTCCAATTCGTACTGTCAAACTTGATGAAATTTTTGTCACATGATCTCAAACAAGTAAAGTAGAAGATTCTATGATTAGATTTCCAAGAAATATTTTTTGTTTTTTTGGACAAATGCAACAAAAATGGAAATTTTGAGTGTTTTTGACAGAAAAATGGCCTCGGTCCTTTCCTTTTGAGGTTCACCCATAAACATCAACACATACATTTAATAGTGTCTGATGGATGACAAAGTATCTTTCTATGTGGGACAAAAGTGCAACGATTCATCGTCAAAAATTTATGTGGAAAGGGGAGATCTTCTAGAGTAGTTTGACCTCCAATGATTATTTTTTATTTTTTTATAAAGTAGATGATGTCACACGGTTCCGAAAGAGATGATTTCCATGGTCACCAGTCCATCCTTGAAGGGTTAAGCAATTCCAATTCTGGAAAACTCAAAATTTGTTTCCTGGTTCCATCCCAACTCCACATGGAAATCCACCCATCCATAGGCTGATCCTTTCAGAGTTAAAATTCATACAATACCATATCCATGCTTGAAAGAGCAACAATTGAAAAAACAAATCTACTGTTATGGGTTGTCATCAGATGAGCTTATAGTTGTATGACTAGCTTCTTGTGGAGGTCCAGTCAAGGGTGAATGTAAAAAAAAGCCCCCCTATTTTGTGCTGTAATAACTTCGATGTTAATAGCTTCCCTAACAAAATTGGGGTCTCTGATTGCAAATATGAACTCAAAATTTGCAAAAAAGAATTTGCACAGCAAATAAAAGGTTCCTGCGTTTTTCCCAGGGGTAAAATACGGGGGCAAAACTGCCTCCGCAGGAAGCTCATCATACAACTATAAGCTCGACTGTTGTCATCGATCACCAGCCAGGCCCATGTTTGTTTGTTTTGTTTTGTTTTTAAACAAATGGAAATCCATTGCAAAACCACAAGATAACAAAACAGCCAAGCCAAAGGCTGGACAAGAGAAAAAGAGGCAGGCCCATGTTTTGATGCATGTTTCAATACACTTCCTGCAGCCTGGGGACAGTTAAAATATTAAGTTACTGAGTTACCGTATCATTCTTCTTCTTCTTCTTCTTATTCACAACAGCAGGTCCGTCCATCCAACTGTCCGCCCTTGCGATGCGATGCAGCGCCCAAACGCAAGCTGACATGGCCTTACAACATTTGATGAGACTTCATTTTGGGCCCCATCTGACTGTGTCAGTCAATGATGAAAGCCATAATTCTCTCCGAAGCTTATCTCCTTTACCTTCCTTACCCATACCAGAATCAGCAACAGTACTGTAGTGGGGAGGAAAAAGGAGGATTGGACGATAGGAGTGACATGGAATTATCCTGCAGCAAATTCAATGACAGCTACTTTACGTTATACTGGACTCTCCAATAGTATTTTTTGTTTTTTTTCTCAATTTATCTCCCCAAGTGGGAGTTGCCTGCCTGCCTGGCTAGAGTACAGAAGTGCTATGAGCTTTCCACAAAGGGAAACTGTACTTGCACCACCTACAGTACAGTGTTTTGTTTTTTCCCATTTGGGACAGATGGAGTCAGTTGTTTTTGCAATACTCATGTGATACTTGGGTGACATTGGCTATTGACAAGTCTCAAAATAGAGTACCGTTCATTGGGGTCAAGGTCAGGATATTGGTGCTAAATAATTACTTAAAGTTTCCAAGGTAAGTTTCGCACTTTCTATTTTAATTTCTAAAAATTGAACATTCCATTCAGTGAAATTCAACACTTCCGGCAAGTGGTTTAAAAAGTCAATTTGTCAATTGTTGATATGGTGGAGAAGACAAGATTTTTATACAAGTGGGGTGGTAGGAGATGAAACAACCTATGTGGGATATGTTAATGAGGATTAGTAAGAGTTCAACCACTCATAGTTAACCTCTCATCTTTAAATTATCCCATATCCTTTGAAGATTCATGGTGGACAATGAATTTCATTATAAATTTGACCTCTTCACCCACAATTCCTCTTGTCTAGAAGGGATAAATCTCCCTCTTGATGTCATTGAAATCTTCCTTGATGGTAGAAGGTAATGGGACTTCATTCTGGCCTTCTTGGCTAATATTGAACATTTTCTTTGTGTACAACAATTTTGTCATTTAATTCTTTTAGGATTTGGCAACATCTCTCTTTCATTTTAATTTAGTTTATGCTTTTAGAAAAATAATTATTTTCCACTAACCTTACCTCAAAGGTACAGTAGTAATCTGGCTATTTTGACCCTCCAAAATGAAAATTTTCCTTTACAAGAAATTATCTAGCATCTTTTGGTTGTAGTCAATTGGCAAAGAATTGTGCATAAAAAAAATACCGACATCCTATAAAACTTGTATCCTATTTTGTTATTGGTTATTGCCTCCTCAAAAATTTTGTGCTATATTGTACGGGAAGATTTGATTCAGCACTTAGGTGTCCAAATTGAATTTCCACATTAGGATCTCAAAGGTCCACATGACCTCTCACTATTCACAAGATGACATGAGGCACTTTTTTTTTAAAACAAAAATGACTTCATTTATGCCGAATTTGAGCTTCAAGTAGGATATTTTATTGTTAAATCCTGAAAAGACGAGACCTATCACGGAGGTACTTTGTCAAATAATCTTATTTTTGAATCAATAGGTGTATTGGGTCTCCATTTCTGTAATGATCTGAAAAGTCATCCACTGGACACTTTTTGACCTCAACATCTTTATATGATACTAAACCATTCCAAAAGTAATGCAAAGTATAAAAATGTTTTAATTTGTACTATTATTGCATATCCAACATTAGACAGGTATAGGAATGTATAAAAGAATGTTAAAAAACATAGCTTGTAGATTGCAAGTTTTTAGCATTTAAAATAAAAAATAAATTCTTTTTTTTAACCTTTCTATACTAATGTATCAAACTTTGAATCCTCTCAACTAAGAAATTTTGCACTACAAATTTTGATTTGAATTTTTTTTATGTTGGAGAATTGAATTGAGAATCTAGGAAGAAATTGAAAAACTTTAGAGCCCTTAATTTTCTTTCTTAAAAATTATTTAATAGATGCAGGTACAAGGTGAGGGGAAAACTATTATTTGTTTTAAGATGCAATTGCAACATGTCAATCCTAACAATATTGTTCAAGAATGAAATCTAAACCAAGTGGACCTTTTTTTTTTTAATATTACTCCCTCCGTCCCGAAATGATCTTCTTGTTGGACAAAGTGTTCCAGATTAAGGCAAAAAATAATAATTTAAAAATCCATTTCGCATTGTAAGTAGGGTTTGGTGCACTCCTAGTGTCCTCTAAACTTTGAGCTTCAAAACCCTTGTCAAATTGTAGTTTTGGAGTATTGAAAGGTGGAATTTTTTGGACATTTTCAAGGAGCACCACTAGGCATATAATTGTTGAGTATGAGGTTGTCGTTTTACATGCAATTAGTATGGTCCCAAGACCATGTATAGACCTTTGTACTACCTCCCAAAGTTTTATCTCTTTTAATCAAGAAACACTCAAAGAGATGCAAAAAATATGAATGAAGAGTGTTGATTGATATCTTTGATTAGTTAAGTTGTCTTTTGATTGATGATTGTATAGATGGAAGGGAAACTATTGCTGAGAGTTATTATGCTAATCCTATATAACAATCAAAAGTCAAATTTTCCAATTCTCAACCTCAAAAAGTGCAATAGGAAGATCATTATTCAGGCCTTGGGCGGTGAGGGGTTAAATGAGTTTGTCTATTTTGAGAGATCTCTAGGACCATGTGTCCCCTGGTCATGTTCTTAGCATTGTATGAAAGCTCTCTGTGAGGAGGGGTGCATAAACTTTTTTTCCTGGCATTCTAACTTATGGCAAAAAAGATATTGATTTTGAGTTTTATATGAATTCAAAATTCTTTTTACTTATATTTGAAATCTTTTACTTTTACTTTTAAGGGAGGGCTTAACCCAATGACATCCCAATGGCTGTTGCATCAGCACAAGGCATACTGTACAGTGCCATCCAATAAGTCTTGCACCCCCATGTCTAATTCTCTACCAAGTAGTTTGATTACAAAACATACTCTTGGTAGGTAAATTTAGGTATTTGATTGAGATTTTTTGCCTTGTACAAGGTGAGTTATGTACCTTGTTGTAACTCATTTCACTTTTTAAAAATATCTCTTTTTGTGAAAGGAGGTTGATTTTGAAAACACTATATTGAGTTCAAAGGTACAATGCTACATTTGAAAATTTTATTGTAGGAGATCACACGTAGTAGATGTCAATCGACTTTGGAGTTGATAGGATCAGCATTACTACATGCATGCTTCTAGTGATTGTTGCTTGTAGACATTGCCTAGAAGTTTTGTGAGAAAAGATCAATGTTTGTCTAGAATATTGTGTATGTGGTATTGCTAGGAGTTCTATAAGCAAACTTTGTGAAGTTCTAAGTAGTGTTAGTTAACTTTGCACCTTGACATAATATGAAAGTTATTGACTACCAACCAAATTCTTCTAACCTCAATCCTATAGAAAACTTATGGAAGAAAGTCAAAGATCAAGTGCAAAGAAGGTGTAGACCCCATAACAAAGACCATATGTGGACATTTGTGAATTTGACTTGGGAGGATATACCTCAAGAAAGTATCAAAAAGTTAATTTCTACAATGCAAAATTGAATGGAAGTTGTGATGGTAGCTCAAGGTGGTAGTATTTGATGGTAGCGTATGTACCACTTTGATGCAAAGTAGTTGCTAATGAACAAGACATAATGTAATATTCATGTTATAGTAGGCTTCTATAGTAATAGAGCTTTCTAATGATACCCTATTTGACAACATTTGTTAAATTTTTTTTCTATAAATGGACTTGATTCTCTTTGCCTTAAATATTTATGAAAGAAAATTACAAAATCACATAGAGGAAAATTTTACCTACATAATGTGAGTCTTTGTAACATGAAAGATCTGAACAATGATATTTCCAAAATACTTGTGTAATCAAATCTTTAAAAGTCATCACATATATTTTTCAATTAATTATTATGTAAGGCCATAAAAAACTAATAAAATAATTCACCAAAAATAGAGTTCCTATTTTTTGACATTGAAATTTCACATGTTGATTGTGGTTCCATAAAGTAATAGATTTAATAAGATAGTTTTGATAGAGTATTTTTTAAATGGAGTTGAAAAGAAAAAAATTGAAGGGCTTCATAGTGGGGTTGCAAGACTTATTGAAGGGTATTGTACAAGTGTTGATTGTGGATGAAACCTGTATTGTTTAAGTAACTGACCATCTGCACATACATTCTGTCCTTGACATTTTTCATCTTTTAGCTAAATTTATTTTATTTTTGGCAATATCATGCAATTCTTCGTACTGCCAGTCAGTGAACACTCATTCTGCATGAAATTCTACTTCCTATTTCAGAATTGCCACTCAGTTGGTACAAACTTGGCACAAATAGAATTATCTTAGTACTGTTAAGGTAAAACAGCCCATTACAGACCAAATGGGGGTTTGCCCTCTTTTCATTTCTGAAATTTTCTACTTTTTTTTCCAGGGAAAGTCAAGTGACAGAAATGGTGAGAGCATTTGAAATTATATTTTTTTGACAAAGTGTGAATTTGTTATGAATTTTTTAAGTGTTCAGCCCATCACAACCTATAGACTACCCCAAAACCAACAAAAACTAATCCATAACACTCATCTTACTTACCTATTACAGTCACAATATTTTCTAACACAAAAGACCTGAAAAAGGCACTTCCTGCAATGAACTAACACTAAAAAATTGAAAGTTCCTATTGCAGTTACTAATTATTCCATTCCAATTAGCTAAGACATTGAATGTGGCCCAAATCTCAAAAATTAAAAGAAAATTGTAATGGGCTCATTCATAGAGTTCCATAATGGGCAAAAGTTCCATAATAGGTTGTTTTACCTTATATTAGGGGTAGTCATAGTTCCTCCATCCTGTAGATTTCCATGGAGAATGGGGATGTGCCTATTTGTGGTTGGCTATCCGCAAGTAGTGCGAAAAGGAATATTCTTTTTGGAAGAAGTTTTGTATGTGTCCATTCTTCTCTTCTTGAGTAGAAGAATGGATGCATACAAAACTTCTTCCAAGAAGAATATTCCTTGTTGCACTGTAGTTTCACTCCATAGTGTCCAGATTTCACCGTCTTGCTGCCATTTTCACCTCCGTTGCAAGTTCACAGTTTTCTTTGCACTCAAACATTGGAGTGCTTGCGGTGCGCACTTGATTGGGGGTGGTCCCCAAAAATAATCCACATCCCTTCCCAGGTAAACTATTATCAGTCCTTTATTTCTCTACCCTCGTGTGACGAAGAAGGGGTGTCACAGTTCCTCCACCTAATAATGAACCGCATTGGCTCCCCATTTGTTGGTCGATCTTCCCATTCTCCACGGAAATCCTAGAGTGTGGAGGAACTATGACTATCCCTATTATTCACTCAGTTTCAATTCCCTACTTGACAGTGAATTGAAGAAGATTCATTGTGTAATAGGAGGTTAAGAGTGAAGGGCTTTTTTTTTGGCATTCGACTGTGAGATTGCACCAAAAAAACTAATTTGGCCAAAAAAATGGCAAAAAACTATGAAGTTTTTCGCAAAAAAATCAAATTTGAAAAAACAATCTTGGATAAAATCGTTAGATTGCTTATGAAAAGAGAATTATGAACATGTGATATATGCATGCTATCGTGATATTTTCTATCCAATATGTAGATGAATGCTGAAATTTGGAGTACCACTACAACACTTTATATCGCCACTTTGACACTTCACAAAAAATGATAAAATAAAAAATAAAAAAACCTTGGTTAAGACAAGTAAAGTTGATAACTCTTCATCCCAATGCTAGGAATGAGGACCCCAGGAAGGAAACACCAGATAAGTTAACCTGGAAAGGACCAGGGGTGCAAAATACAGTGTTGCAAAAGCCACCTGATAGCCTTGTGGTCCTGTAGGAGTTAAGTTAAAGTAAGTTCAGCTTGTAAGGTGAACCAGCCTATCACTGCCACCCTTCTCAAGTCCATCCTCATGTACACAAGGGATATATTTCAGAGGGGAAATGTACACTATTTGTACATGAGGGTGGCATTGAGAAGAGTGGTGGTAATGAGTTGCCTCCTTTATAGTTGGATGGTTCCTGAAAACTCCGCAGCAACAGCATGGGCTTCACTCAAAGTGGCATATCTCCTTGAAACATGTGCTTGGTCTCCTTTGAGAATGGGATTCTGGGACTTATCCACTTCACAGGGCAATTTCTTGTACTATACAGTTGTACAATCTTACGTGGTTTGGATGATATCATCAATTGGAAATGTGGAAAGAAAATCAATAACTTCTTATACTGTACTGTAGTCGTGGCATCCATTGAATAGTTTAGTGTATACAACATTCTACTGGAAGTGGTTGAGATTGTGCACGCTTCTCAAGAGTAGTGGAGAATCAAATGAAAAAATGATGCCATTCTTGTTGCTGGGTTGTAAGGTAAAACAGCCCATTGCAGTCAGAATTAGGAGTTCGTACTCATGCCATGGCTAAAATTTTTTCATTTTTTTCCCACATAAACACAAGTGTGAGAAACAGTGAGAGCATTTGATATTATGTTTTTTTGACAAATTATGAATTTGCTATGAATTTTTGAAGTGTTCAGCCCATCATGGCCCATAAGAGTCTGTAGACTACCCCAGAACCAATAAAATCTGTATCCATCATGCTCATCTTACACACCTAAAGCAGTCACAATAATTTCTAATGTGAAAGGCCTAAAAAAGTCACTTCCTACAATGAAATTACACTAAAAAGTTAGAGGTTCCTAATGGAGTCACTAATCACTCCAACACTGTCAAGTAAGACATTGATTGTGGTCCAAATCTCATTTACTAATAAAACCCATGATGGGGTCTGAAAAAACCCACAATGTGGGGACTTGCTAGGTGACCACTAAGATGGTAGGCTCATAAACCGCCCATCTAAGGGTTGTTTTGCTTTTTCATGTATATCTTTACATGGGAATATTTTTAGTTTATTTTTCAGAGAAAGAGATATAGATGTAGAATATAACACAAGTGGTTTCATATTTTTTAAAGCATTATTGAATAAGTTATGAATTTTCAAACTTTTGTGTCATAGGCCACTATTTATGACACTAGGTCTTCCATAAATTGTTCATTTGAAGTTATAAAGAAAAATGGGAAAAACAAGGACAATGATTGACTCTTGCAATAAATTATATTTTTTTTCTCAATTCATTCAAATGACTACAGAGGTTGATTTAAGAACTATCTCATATCCATCTCAGAGCTAAAGTAGGGGTGATTCTAAATGGCCTTGTGGAATTCGAGCCTCCTACCTTATGAGTCATCTGACCACAATGGGCTGATTTACCTTAGTACAGGACTCTCCTTTTTGCAACCAATTTATAAATATTTTATTGGTTGTAAACCACAAGGGAATGAGGCTTGGCATCAATTGGGTGAAAGTACATGTGAAGAAGCTTGAGGAGGACCTTTCTCAGAAAAGCAAGCTAGTGCTCTAGTGCTAAAGAATCAAAGAATCAGAGCCTCTTGTATGTAGTGGAGCTGTTTGTTTCGATCACAATAAACACTTGTCACATGGAGCTAGAAAATTGGAAAAAAATGAAACGGTGAGACTTTTCAAATTCAAGGTTACTTTGTAATTAGGAACTAATAGACTAAGGTTATAGTCCCAAAGTTCAAATTACAATGAAATAATCAATTTGAAGGATTTTACAGAAATTGAAATTGGTGTAAAAACTAGACTTAGTAAGCTTCATTTCATTAGTTGGGCTGAAATTCTAAAAAGGATCTTTACATACAATTGAATGCTTGTGGCATCTCAACTACAAGTATAAGTAGTTGAGTCAATACCAACAAGACAAATAAGAATTAAGAATGTCTCAAGCAACATTGAATAATGATTTATAGATGAAATACATCTACACCACTTGTTTGAGGGGCTCAAAATTTCTATAAATAAAAGTAAAATATCCCCCTTCTAGATACCTTTTGCAAGAAAGAAGGTCATTTATTTTAAATCAAATCCTCTTACTTGGGGATTTTATAATTTTTTGGTAATTTTTATTAAAATTCATTGTATCATATATGATGAATATAAATGATTCATAAGCTCAAATTTAAAAAATATATATTTATGGATATTTGATAAACCCATTTTTTAGCATTTCACTTGTCAATTCATCATAAATAAGTTTTGTATTTCTAGCATTTGAAAATTTTAATGATTGCCTAAAGTGTAATAAAAATGGGTCAAAGATTTGCTTATAAAGTATCATTAATTTTCCCTAGTAATATTAAAATTGTTAACCTCTGAACGTACAGAGTCTTTTTTGAATTGACAGTTTGAGAAAAATCATTATAAAGTGTTATTTGAAAGAATATTTGGGGATTGATTGAGAAATAAAAGTTCTAGAATATAAGTTTTAGATTCCATCCATATCGTTAGATTCACCAATGCTATCACCAATATTTCTTTTTGTAGATTTTGAAAGGAAAATTTCAAACTTCCTTCTAAATTCAATTACAAGCAAAATTTTATCATTTTTTGAGTGAAATTTGTTGAAATGAATTTGAAATGAGGTTCTCTTGACATGATGGTTTTTTGAAAGTTTTGTGTTCTAAAAATCTATCACCTCATTTTTGCAAATCTAATTTTGAACTAGATTCAATGCAATTTTGGCTTGGTAAATTACTTGACATACTTGCACATTTATAATTAAATATTTTTTACTCTAGTAACACCAAATCCAACCATGAGAAAGGACAAGAACTTGATAAAGTATCTCCATAAATTATGATAACTTTCATCCAAGTAGTAATGAGAAGAAACATTAGTTTCAATTTGTTCGTCCTCCTAAAATTGGACGTTGGAGCGCTAAGGGTTTAAAGCCTCAAAAGTACCGTATTCTTTGTGTTCATTTCTTCCTTCAAAAATTAGAACATTCAAAATTTCAATATGCAATTCACTAGTATGCAAAAAAAACCATTTTTTTATACATATAAGAAGAATAAAGTTGAAAGAAAATTATACCACCAAAAAATATAGACCAAAGATTGGTAGGGTCTACAAAATGGTTGCAAAGTTATTAAGGGTTAATAGACAAGGAAACAAATGATACTCTTGAACTAATTTGCAAGTAATGAGTTTAGTTATTTTCTCTATTTTTTCCTCTAAATAGAAATTTTGGAGATTTGTTCACTAGTTTTTCTCCGATGTTTTCAAATTGCAATTGGGTTTTCTCCCAATGTCATTGGCTAACTCTAAACTAGCCACCAATTTCCCCCCCCCAAATGGTATACAAATCAAAATCCAAAAGGGACCTTGTAGGACACTACTTACACTCTCATCTACCTTTTATATCTTGTTTGCACCCCTCAATGCAAATGCAATAACCAAATGCGTAGCTATCCCTAAGAAGGGAAAGTCATTGTTCCTACACCCTTGTTGCATATTGAGAGACAGTGCTAACTCCCAAACCTAAAGAAAAACAAGTCAAGCGTAGCAAAGAAAGTTGCGTGTAGTAACCACAATTCATAGCTCCCTCTAATGTGGGAAAGGTGTATGGGAATGAGAGAGACAAGCCCTAAACCATAATCTCTACAAACATTCGAGATTGTCTCTCAACGCTTGTGGCATTGATCAATTACGATTGTTTTAAAAAAAAATATCAATGGCATTAGGGCGTAGGGTGGAGGGATTATATTGAGATCAATAGTATGGGTAGATTGAATGGAGGTAGGAACTAGGCTATCTACCTCTTTTTAGGGGGTAGTATTGCTTCTTCGAGATCTTGGTAAGCTTAACCCCTAAGTGCTCAAGCGACCATGTCTTAGCCATTGCTTGACTATGGGTAGTATTTTTGGGCAGAGAAAAACTTTTTCAATTTTTTCAATATTGTTTTTTCTTTCAATATTTATATTCAAAACTAAGATCACTATCGTCAAACAAAAATCATAAGAGAAATAGTACAAAGTGTTTAGGATTTGTTTAGTGTTGAAAAACTTACTATTTGGAGAAAGTGTTGGTGTTCTCATTACTAGATCTTATGCATTTTTTCACAAATCAATAGAAACCACAATTTTGTCCGATCAAAAAGAATTTCAAATGCTTTCAAATAGAGAAATTGAAATTTTTGTGAATTTTTGTAGTTATATCTTCAAGATTCATTTGAAGAGAATCTGAAAATAATTCTATAATTATTAACATAGGGATACTTTCTACTTTTCATGCTTCACATTATCTTTGTTGATGCAAACTTCAAAAAAGTTATAGAATTGATATTTTATAATACATTATTTTGTGTTTTCTCCAAATCCCTTGGGCTTTTAGGGGTTAACCCTTAACTGCCCAACTAACTATATTTGGTTGATCTTATATTTTAGGCTCATTTTAAATGGTCAGTTAAATTCCTTTGATTGGTTAAAAAAATTTTACGAGAAATTTCAAAGGTTAACCTTTGAATGGCCCTCGGGCTCTTCCTGTACGCCACCGTAGCCCATGAATACGATCAGAGACGAATTCATTGGAAGGTGGAATTTACGTGAATTGGGACTTTCAGCCGTTCCAATTGTGTTCATACATGCTTGAGGTCATGCAGGAATTTCTACGAGGTACCTGCTTGTTGAAGTGCACAAAATTTTTGCAAAATACGGAGCCAACAATGTTGTAGTGTCTTGTGTGGATAAGTTTTGGTTTCTTTAAAATTTCAACGTCAACTTCTGGGAGATCGCTCCGGTGGGTGCCTTCACATTGATGCATTGAGCACCCTCCCAAAAAATGGAATTGAAATTTGTAGTATCGCGCCTGAAACTAGGATGCTCCGTAGGTGTCCTCCCATACATACTCGCCGATGTACTGTAGGTCATTTTGCTTATTCCCATGTCTACTCACTGTTCAACGTTGTATTTTCAGGAGTGAATCACATTACTCGATGCACATTTTCAGCATCGGGAAGTTTTATGTGCACACAAAAAACCAAATGTACCTTTGTACGCCCAAATATGTGAAAAAAGCTCGCATACGGCCACACAGGGCCTTCAGGCTGTTCAAGGGTTAACTCATTGAAATTTTTTAATTTTCACTAAAAAGCTAAATACTTGATTTTTGAGAGGTCCTCAAAGGCATGTGTACCTTAGTAGAAGAGTAAAGCTTTCAAATTTTACTTGATTTCTTGGCTTTGAACAAAGCTTGCCAATGTCACTTGATTTGAGATCTAAAAAATTCTACTTATCCATTTTCTTTGAAAGGGTCCCAATGGAAAGAGTAAAGTGTTTTGATAATTTACATATGAAAATGTTGATTTGGAGTTATTTGCAATTTCTACTTATAAAAAAAATTGCATTTCAACAATTGCAAGGTGGATTGTCTAATAAATTTGATAGCTCTTCATTTGAACTTAAGGTTTTTGGAAGTGCGTTTCAGTGAGCTAACACAATTTTTAGTTATTCATATCACCTCCAATCCCCCAAAACTCTTATATGCAAATTTCTGAAACATTGTTAGGAGGGGCAACATACTAAAACTAGAGAAGATACAATTCTCTTAAATGCAATGTTTTCCATGTTATAATCTCACAACTTCTATGCAATTTTGCACTCAAAATTGGTGTGTGTACTAATAAGAAAGCTCTTGAAACATCCATAAGGTTAGATTTAAAAAAAAAAAAACCATTTGCTACACTAGGGATAAATATAAGCCCATGCTCTTTTTTCATAGTCAAAACACACTTGGAATGGCTTGGGCATTTAGGGGTTAACTTGTGTTTGGATGCTCCAATAGATCTTGGGTTCATATTTCTGCTTCTATGTAGTTCAATTTTGGTTCTATCTCCACATCCAACTTATTTCTACAAATTAGACTCTCAAGATCTGAGTGGGATGCTTATAGTTGCACGTGGCCTCTTGGATTTGGGAAAAAAATTGATTCGATTTCTTTTAATAGATTCATAGATTTTGAAGATTTCTATAAGATATCATAGATGCTAGCAAATTATGGTATACATTACAATTGATCTAATTGGAAAAATCTACTATGAATAAAGATATGAAATATCTTTTGTACATTTCTAATTTTTCTATTATTTTATAATTAAAAAAATCTTACAAAGGTACATGTTAAAATCTTTTAACTGTACATTTTTACAAGCAATGTCACTACTAGTGGTAGTGATGCAATTACCATTAGTAATCATGAATCCATGATTAATGTAAGAAAAAAAGACATACAATCATGACTACTTACAACAATACATTTAGGGATGAAAACTGAGCAAAGTTGCGTAAATAGCCCAAAGGTGATTGTAAGTAGTCATGATGCATTGCTTACACCATTGGTTTTGTAACTCAAAACAATAAAATTGATGATTGTTGCTAGTCAAAGTATAAAATACCATTATTCCTATTCTCTGTTATAATTATGTGACTAATCTCCAAGGTGTTGTAGTGGACTAGTGGCAACTAATGAGGACCTCAAATTAAAAGTGCACTATGGAAAATAAAATTTGTCAAATCAACCATAGTCATACCTGTCTAAAGCAATTAGTTCCAAATGACTCAAAAATCATGCTAGTTGACCTCCAATCACATATCTTTAAGGGGTCATACAATCCTAAAGATATCTTTTTTTTGTAGTGGAAGTCACAATAGCATACCTCTTGTTCTTCAATTTGGTGAAGGTTTTAGATGGTTCACTGGATTAATAAATTTTTCTTCTTAAAACTAATTTCACAAGCTTGTTCAAGGTTCATAGAAGAATAGACTAGTGGTTTTTAGCAAACTCATTGAACTTTTCTTCATAGACCTTTGTCAAAAGTACAATGTCCTTGAATTCACTGAAAAGACTATTGTGACTCCCCTTATGGTCATTTGAATCAAGTAATCCTTCCCCACTCATTAAATCCATCTATGAGAGGGAGTTGGATGTTAATACATGACCAATCAAATGATTTATATATAGAGAGTATGTATGTATGTCCTTTCAAACTTTTATCAATAAATGACTAAAATTTGTATTGCAAAACATTATATTCAGGATCTTAGTTTTGAATATGCATAAAAATATTATATCAAAAATATTACATGTTCATGCATATAAAAATACTAAACAAAAAGAAGGAAAAAATGAAGGAAAATACTAAGTTATTATTAATTTTATATAGAGAGAGATTTTGAAAAATGTCAATCTCATAGTGATAATGTTATTATAAGCAATTTTGACCCTAAACTTTATTGTTTTAAATAAAATGAATCACAAACTTTGTCTTTGAGATTGAAGGATTTTTTGATAGTGCACAAAATAAAAATCCTCTTGACTTTCATCTCATTAATCCTAGAATGTCCAAATTCATCTCCAAAATCAACAATTTGAAAAAATCATTATAAAGTGCTATTTGAAAGCATATTTTGGAATTGACAAACAAGCAAAAGTTGTAGACTATGAGTTGTAGATTCCATCCGTATGGTTAGATTCATCAATGCTATCATTAATATATTTTTTTTATAAATTTTGAAAGGAAAATTTCAAAATTCCTTCTTCATTTGATTACAAGCAAAATATTATCATTTTGTGAGTAAAATCTGATGGAATGAATTGGAAATGAGGTTCTTTTCATATGCTGATTTTTGAAATTTTTGTGCTCTTAAAATCTTTAACCTTTTGGCAAATCCAATTTTGAACTAAAGTCAATGCAATTTGACCACTTGACATACTTGCACATTTGTAGTTTTAAGAAAATATGTACTCTAGTAACACCAAATCCAATCCTTGGATAGGACAATAACTTGATAAAGTATCTCCACAAATTAGGATGACTTTCATCCAAGCAGTAATGAGAAGATACACTAGTTTCAATCTATTCGTTGTCCACTTTTTGGACATTAGAGCCCTCCAAGGTTAATGAGTAGAAAGAGAATGATTAAAACTTTATATCCTTTATAAATAATTTATAAATGGATATTCCTACTTAAAGCATTATCTCCTTTTTAGATTGTAAATGAGACATATGTATCAAGAAAAATAATTAATTTGGAGTATGTCCCAAACAAAAGAATAAAAGAACTTAGAATATTTTTAAATAAGTCTCATTCCTTTAAAATAAATCTTTCAAAATAACCAAACTTTTTTTCTTGGAAGAAAAAAATTATCCAATTTTTAATCTTCTCTTGTAATCTTTTTATTCTACTTGCAATTTATTGTCCAACAAATAATAGGAAAAACCTACCTTTTTATTTGCTTTTAAAGCTTTAGAAGAATCTACAAACTTGTAAAAGATGGAATTAACAAGACATGATTTGTTGATTATGATTACCCTATTGAAATCTAACTAGTAGCTATCAATTTACACCAAATGTTTTCATCTTTTATACATACGTATGTACCTTGATGATATTACTAACTATGCATCCATAATGTTTTTTGATTTCTTATTATTTTTCAATGAAAAGTGAAGATCCTTTGAAAACCAGTTTTCATCAAAGAAAAATCGTTGATTCATAGTAAGCCTTTAACTTCATTATTGAAGGCAAGATTCAAGGTGGACATGAAATTGGGATATATTTTAAACAAACAATATGGGACAATTTGCTCAATATGTGCACAATACAACTATCTTAATTACAAATAAGTGAGCTACAAGAGTAGTGAGGAAATTCTATTAAAAATCAAGTTAACTAAATTGAACCAAGTAAACTATAAAAAAAATTGATATAACTATGATGAATGTTGGATCAAATATAGATTATTTGAGTTACACTTCAAATATTTCATTTATTACATTTATTTCATTTATTTCATTTATTTCATTTATTTTCTACACCTTCTTCCATTGGTCTATGAGAATTTTGGATATATTTTTTGGCAACTTTGATTTATCCTTCTCAAAAGATTGGAGATTTTTATTAGGAAGTACCAATTGTAAAGTGTGAACTATTGATACTCATCAATAGAGAATAACAAATGATAGTATGCAATAATTAGACCCTAGTTAATGGATAGACCTTTGATTTGAAGTTGTATAGAAAGATAATGAGTCATATACTTCAATAAATTTAGATTTCATTGAATACTTCAAGTATGTATTAACCTTGTAAGTTTGTGGAGGTTTTACAATAAGCCCTAAGATATAAATAATATGATTTAATTGGATCCCTTAGTGGTACATGTTTAAGATCAAATATGATGATTTAACAATTGTTTTACAAAATTAGAATCACTTGAGAAGTTTTAAGGTAAAAGATAAATAATGTACTTTTACTTTCACATTCTTTCAAATAAAAATACATTGCAAACTTTGTGTTCAAAAATATAGTTGTCATTATGGATTTGAAATGATAATGCACTTCATAGATTCTTGCAACAATGTCCAAGGTATTCCTTGAGGTGGTTTAGCTTCTTAGAATTTAGTACAATACGTGCTTTCAACAATCTTAAAGCTCTTCACGAGTAGAATACCACCAATGCACAAAATAATGCCAAAAGAATGAACATAACAAACTTAAAGATTGTTTTATGATCTCAATAAAGAAAAAGTCTACAACGAGAGTCTCTACCACAAATAGACATGTAAATAATATGTGTGTTGTTTTCATGCAATCTAATCTTCAATGTTGTTCTTACTACAATACTTAGCATAATCTTCAAAATATCTTGGATATAATCCTCACCATAATCTTATATTCTTAAGTTTAATCCTCACCAATTGACCAACTAAAAAATTGTCAATTATAATTGACAATATCAGAATGTCTCTCATCCTATACCGATATGGTACAATTACACTAGACATGAGAACTTTGACAAGGTCTTGGAATCACTTGTAGGGCCTTAAATGAACAAACTCTTCATGTAAGCCAATCATAAAACATTATTAGAATTAATCTCTCTCTATGACTATTGAAGTGGAATTTCTAACAAAACATGACTTAATGCAAACATGAATGCGTTTGTTACTGAAGCTTGCACCCACATTGCTAAGCCCACCCACTTGGCCATAGTTACTCTCCCTCACAACCTTCACCAACACTATAGGACAATAAAACCTCAATTCACTTCACCAAAGGTAGAGGAAACTAGCTAAAACCTCACATCATTTCATGTTAGGTATATTGAGTTTTGAATGGAGAAAGGCTTTACTTAGATGGTAGAAGATACCAAGGCCCATGAGTGGGCTGAACATAAGCTAAAAGCCTTTCACTAGTTATCCACAAACCATGTGGGATAACTAACTACCTTGGGCCGCCTTTGACTACAAGCAATACCCAATGGACTCTAAGACTAACTAAGAGTCTAATGCTACTCCTAGGTCTAAATGTACATTATCTACACTAGTATGTACATGTTCTTCAACACTCCCACTTTGAGAGTGGTCAAAGGCTCGAAGGCCCATCTTCTCAATCAAGTTGTGGTGTTGGGGCTTCCCAAGGGCCTTGGTCAATACATCAGCAACCATAGCTTGAGTAGGCACATACTTGAGCTCAATCACCTCATCTTCCACTCGTTCACGAATGAAATGGTGTTGCACATCAATGTGCTTGTTCCAAGAGTGGTGGGTGGGATTCTTGGCTAAAGCAATGGTACCTTGGTTGTCACACAAGATTTGTGTGCTCCCCTCTTGCACAAGGCCAATATCAGTCAAGAGTTGCCTTAGCCAAATAGCCTCTTTGGTTCTAAACTTGGCAACGGGGCAAAAGTCTCATTGAAGTCCACCCCTTCCACTTGGGAGAACCCCTTGGCAACCAGCCTTGCCTTGTACTCCTTTTGCTTGGCCAACTCCCACTTGCTTGCATCTTCACAACGCAGCACCTCTCCAAGTGTGGATGGATCTCTAAGGAAAGCCACATTGGCTTGTTCTACATGTTATGGGGGAAGAATGTGATTCAACTACCAATCTCCAAGGGGCTTGCGGGTCCTTGTTGGATAACGGGGCTCCTCCGTGGGCTGATCATGCTCTTGCTTCCTTGGTGAAGTGCTTGGAGAAGGGGCTACTGGTCTCTTCACTTGGGATGTGGCCACCTTCTTCTTGGGCTCCACCAAGTCTTCATCTTCTGCTCCTTGCTCTTCATCTTCATCTCCTTCATCTTCTATGTGCACTCTTGGAGTTGTGCCCACCTTTTGGACTGGTCCTCCACTTCTCCCACTTGGGCTCATCTCCAAGAACTTGGGATCAGTTCCTTTATCCTCCAAGAAGGTCACATCACGACACTTGATGATGGCCTTGCTCTCCACACACATCAGCCTATAAGCCATGGTTCCCTCACAATAACCAAGGAAAAGACACTTGATGCCCTTGGCATCCAATTTGGTCCTCTTGGCACTTGGCACCAAGGCATAGGCAAGGCACCCAAAAATGCGCATGTGAGACACATGAGGCCTGATTCCACTCCAAGCTTCTTGGGGTGTCTTGCTTGTCAAGGCTTGTGTGGGGCACCGGTTCCTTGTATACACCGCATTGGACATCGCCTCCCCCCAAAGCTCATACTTCAGCCCTTCACCATGAATTATGGACCTTGCCATCTCTATAATGGTACGATTGGCATGCTCCGCTACGCCGTTTTGTTGAGGAGTGTAAGGTGTTGAAGTGTGGTGCTCAATGCCATGGGCCTTCAAAAAGGCCTCAAAGGCCTTGGACACATACTCTCCTCCATTATCCAACCTCAACACCTTCACCTTGCACTTGGATTGGGCCTCCACAAGGGCCTTCCAAGTCTCAAAACGCCCAAACACCTCACTCTTGCACTTCAGCATGTACACCCAAATCTTGAGTGACAAATCATCAATGAAGGTCACAAAATACCTTGCTCCTCCTATGGATGTGGTCTTCATTGGCCCGCACACATCGGAATGCACAAGCTCCAAGGGCTAGCTGGCCCTCGTTGCCCCATCCTTGGGGAAGGGCTGCCTTGCTTGTTTCCCCTCAATGCACCCCTTGCACACCATAGAACTCTAATCATGCTTGCAAGAAGAGAGGTTCAACCCCTTCACAATGTGTTGGAGGCTCTTCATGCTCTTCACATTCAAGTGCCCAAGCCTCCTATGCTCAAGCTCCACAAGATCTTCATGAGCTGATCCTTGGGCTACACAAGCCAAGGAAGTGCCATTCACCTTGGTGAAGTGGAGTTTGTACAACTTGCCCTCACGAGGGGCTGAGGCAATCAAAACTCCACTAGGTGCCCTCACCCCACACCCCACCATGTTGAAATACACTTTCAAACCTTCCAAAGACAATTGGCTCATTGAAATCAAGTTGGCATGCAACTTGGGGACATGGAGGGCCTCCTTGATCTAAATCCTCTTGGTCTTCCTCTCCACTTGCACCTCCACAAGGATCTCCCCCATTCCAAGGGCCTCCACCATGCCATTGTCTCCCAAATAAATCCTCTTCCCCAAAATGGGTTGATTGGTGTGGAAGGCCTCTTGATGGCTGGTCATGTGTTGAGTGGCCCCCCGAGTCCACAATCCAAGTGAACATGTTGGCCTTCTCTCCTCCTCCATAGGTGGCAAAGGCAATCTCCTCCTCCTCCCCTTTGCAAGCTTGGTGTGCACTCCTCTTGTCTTTGGCTTGGCTGCCTTTGCAATGCTTAGCAATGCAGCCTGATTTGCCACAATTGAAGCACGTCCTTGTCTCCTTGAACGCCTTGGTGTTGCCTCCCTTGCCATGTCTTGAGACAAGGGCTAATTCCTCCCCTTGGGCCTCATTCTCCTTGCGCTTGTTCATCTCATGCATCAAGCGTGCGGTGACAAACTCCATAGTCAACTCCTTGATGGGCCTTGTCTCCAAGGTGGTGATGAGGAACTCATAAGATGGTGGCAAGCTCTCCAACAAGGTCATCACTACATTTCCATCCGTCACGGGGGCCTCCAAGCAAGCTAGTTCATCCGCAAGAGCCTTGATCTTGTTGACATGATCCAACATGTCATCCTCCTCTTGCATCTTGCTAGTGAAGAACTTGCGCCGAAGAAAGAGGATGTTGAAGAGGCTCTTGGTCTCATGAATGTTGCAAAAGGTGGTCCTTACTTGGGCTGGTCCCTTGCAATGTCGGATGTGTGCAATTTGCCGGTCTACAAGGTTGATGGCAATGAGAGCAAAGGCCTTCTTCTCCTTCCTCTCAAACGCCTTCTTGGTCTTTGGATATGCATCTTCACTTGGAGGCTCCTCACTCCCATCTACCATCTCCTATAAGTCCTTCTCTGCAAGAATCATCTCCATCTTGAACTTCCACATGCTGAAGTTCTCTCCATTGAACTTGTCAATGATGCGCACACCCTCTCCTCCACTTGATGCCATGATGAAGCACCTCCTACTTGTTGGAAGCACCCCAAAGGTCTCCAAGCTCAATCCAGCCTCCAAACACTCACTTGGGGCGAATTGGGCTGAAATGGCACCAATCAGCCCTCACAAGGACCTTGCAACCCTAAGAATGACAAACCATTCTTCACAAGCACAACACTTCCTCTCCACACCAATTCAGACCCTAATGAAGCTCACAACCACCACATGCTCATCATGGGCTAGTGCTACTTCAAAACCACAAGGAAACTCACAATTCTCCTCACAAATTGTATACTGCACACTACAAGGAGCTCAACACTTCCAATCAACCCTAGATGGAAGCTCCCACTCACAATGAGCACTTCATGGACAACAATGGCCTCCCACAGCCCTACTTGGCTCACCAAGCCACTCAAGAACCCGAATTGGGTGTCACTCCCTCCCAATGATACAAATCAACCCTCTTGAGTTCACAATGTCCACTATTAGGTCTCACACACTCACAAGGGCACAAACCAACCCTCTTACTTCACAAAGTCCTCTACTTGGTCTCACTCACTCACAAGGGCACCACTCAACCTTCAAATGCATGGCAAACGCCTCATGCAACCCAAAAAATGCTTCCAAGCCTCAAAAAGGACTCTCACTAGATTGCAATTGCCACAATCACAATCACCAATGCACCCAAGTGCACAATTAGCCCCAATGGGCTGCCAATGTACACTTCTAAGCACAAATTCAAACTAGGAGCATACAACCAGCCCTAACTAGGTCTAATTACTACCATGAGCAACCTCACACTCAAAATGGACTCAAAACCTCACAAACCAGCCAACAAAAGCTCAAAACAAAAATGCACTTCAAAGCCTTTTTTTCTTTTTTTGGAAAATTTACTCACACCATATGGTTTGTAGGTGAAAAAGAGCCCAAATTCAGTATGCTCCTCCAAGCTCCAAGATCTTCTCCAAATGACTTGAATCTCTCCCTCATGCGCAACGCCAAGTGCATGGGCCCATAACCTATTGAGTTTTGAATGGAGAAAAACTTTACTTAGATGGTAGAAGATACCGAGGCCCATGAGTGGGTTGAACATAAGCTAAAAGCCTTTCACTAGTTATCCACAAACCATGTGGGAAAACTAACTACCTTGGGCTGCCTTTGACTACAAGCAATATCCAATGGACTCTAAGCCTAACTAAGAGTCTAATGCTACTCCTAGGTCTAAATGTACATTATCTACACTAGTATGTACATGTTCTTCAACAAGGTAGACAACACTAAAACCATTTGAAGCACTTCAACTAATCAAGATATTGGATGCTAAACGCTCGAATTACTTCAACTAAGATAGAGGATGCACTTGGTTGGACTTCAATTGCATGACTTGGCTATGTTGGTCGAAGGGCACTAATCTTCACATGGAAATCAGCCCGGTTGCCTGCAATCCATTCAATAGTAAATCTCTACAACCTCCCACTCTAAAAGATTGCATTGAAGAAAGCATCACAGTATACACTGATTGACAAAATTGGATCTCGATCAAGATCGAGAGTTTGAATGGCTCTCGTGCCCGAAGTGTTCTCTCCATAGATACACATCCCAATGAAAGCACACTGGCCTACATGTTGGTTAAAATAAATGTTTACAAATCGTATCCTGAAGTATTCTCAAACCTCACCCAATTCTCCCAAACATACCGATCCAATGACTGTTCAAGACTCAAAGAATTGGGAACCGGAACTGCCATGTTTTGCACTCCAACGTCAACACGAGAATATTGAGCTCCCTAGTGAGCTCGAAATGAGAAATTCAAAGCTGCAGAAGGGAAAGGATGACAGGAAAGAAGTTAAGGAAAGCACGCAAGGTGGCGTGAATTGAGTGAGTGATCTTGAGTGCAAAAATGATCCCAAGAACATGACCAGATGGTGGATCAATAAATAAGGACGTGAGGACATGACTGCGGAAATTGAAAAGGGTTAAGTTGGGGGAGGAGGATGGAGTTACAGGCAGGCAGGCAGGCAGAGATGAGTTACGCCTGGAAGCCAGATTATTGAGATTCCTGTAACCGTTCAAGTAGTTTCATGTTTTGCTTTTGTCATGGTATCAGTCATCAACTGAGCTCTGCTTGCCTGGCGTATCAAACTGAGGGTTAAGTTACCGGCACTGTGGTAAAGAGTAAAATGGTTTGTAAGGTGCCTCGTCGACATCACAATTTAGAAGCCAGGAAAATGCCTCGGCTGGCTCGGCTGGCTCATCTACTCATCAGCAAACCTCATCCGCGCCAGCGTCAGAAAGCTGATGCAATCGATACAAGTGGATGTTCAAACAGCAGGAATGACAACATCAAGATGATGAAAATAAGAAGCTCCGCTAATAGAATTTCTCGAACATCGTAGCATTGGCTTAGTTTTCGAGTACTTAGCAACCTGTTCACTACAAATGTTACTGCAAGGTCTTCTCTTCTTTGTTCCTGAGGAATGTAATTTTTCCCAACATCATGTGTAGGACTTGCAACCCGAACTCTTTACTTACAAACCATGATTCGATATTGAAACCAACCAATTCGTAGCAGACTTAGCAACTGCAATACACTAGCGTATTACCCTTTGGAGCTCCTTCCACTCATTTGGAAGAGGAATCCATTTTCTTTTCGTGCAAAAAGTTTAGTCAGGAGTGAGTGATCACTCTACGTGCTAAGCATGCTCTGTAGTCTTAACAAAGAATGTCAACCCTTTTTTGGTTGCCATCAACAGTTGCTAAGGGTGAGAATGATAGGAAAACACACTACACTGTATGATAATATATCTAGCGATATTTCAGAACTTCCGGAGGTTGGAATCTCGGCCAACTGAGAGAAATTGCGTTCTTAATTTCGTCCAGGTGCAAGTTTGCTGCATTGATTAGTCCAATATAGTTGTTATTGCGATATCTTTCTACCAATACAATGTCCAACTGACGCTTCTCTTCATCAGGTTTCAAATTGCTACGCTTCTCAAATACCGCCCAAGGTGCGCAACTGATTCACTAGTTAAGGAAAACTGTCCACGGCGACAATCATTTGCCATTGGAAGCATCTCTCCTGGACAACCCCCACAACTGGGGCACATGGCAAACAATTCACCCTGGCTATGCATTGCACTCTGCTATGTGCACATTCATATGGTGTTCCATGTTCTGGATATTTTCCTCTAATGAGAAGGGTTTAAAGCAGGTCCAAACGGCACGACATTTGCAAATCTCAGCATAACTGTCCTGCTAAAATTCTAAATCCCAACACAATTGAAAATGCCACCGTGATCGCAGAGAAACTGCTTATCAGCTAACTCGGCACACTCAATTGAATCCTTCCGTAGTTCGGCACCAGAATTTTCCAAGGTAGTACTGGTTTGGGATTACCCAGCAATAGAAAGAAAAAAGTGAAAGCATAATAAATATCAACAGAAGATCCGCAATAGTCAATCCAGAGATTCAACAATGCATGTGGTTCAACACTGACGGTCTACAAAATAAGCTCAACTTCATCTCCGAACGATTTCCAAGACTTGAGCTAAGGTCCAACCCAAGAAAAAACAGCATCAATCCTCAAAATAGATGTCTCTGGAACGAGGTGTCGGGACTCTCTATAGAGAGCAATGACTCATCCTCCAACACTCTCTACATCCACCGTGTCTAAAAGATGACTCAACATACCGGATCTAAAAACAATAAGCTGGCGTGCTCGGATTCATTTCGCATTGTCAAGTGTTCCCTTCCTGACCTCCTGTGCCTAGATACTCCGCCGGTGTGGACGCAGGATCCAGCTCATAAGCACCAGGAGGCACTCCAGGGCTCTCACTTCCTATCATCAGACGTCGAGGAATACAGTGAGAGAATCTTCCCTGTACATGTTTGTGCGGAATGTCGTGCATTTCGTCCTCATCCGCAACTGTGAAAAGCGACTTGAATCCTTCCACTTTAATCAGAGGCAAGACCGACAGTCCATCTGCACTTGAATAGTCGGATGCCACTTTGACCAAATCATACTCGTAATAAAACGACTGATCCCCGTCCTCCTTCTTGGCCTGCTTCTTCTCCCAATCTCGGTATAAAGCCCAAATCTCATCCTTTTTAGGCCAAAAAATGACCATGGAACGCTTGGGATCCCTATCCACTTCGACAATATGTGAAAAGGCCGGAAGATCCTGAAGGCATTCGGATCCAAAAGTGAACTCCCCGCAGGACGGAGACAGTTTGGCTGTTTTCACGAGGCCACTGGCAGGACAATTAGGTTTAAAAGGCTCCAGCCACTCCACTGACACTTTTAAGGGCGAATTTTGAACGAGAGTGACGTGGCCATAAAAGCGAGGCATACCATCCTGGTCGTCATAGAGTGCCCAGAACTGATCCTTTTCAAAGCAACCTTCACTTCGACTGGCATCAAAGTCACTAAACTCAGCATTCACCACGTCAATCTCTCGATCCTCATCTACTCCAGGATTGGGTCCAGCAACAATTTCTGGTATTTCACTAGGTTCTGATTCAGGCTCGCTGGTCTCCTCTAACTCTAACTCCACCACCGTTGGCTTCGCCTTCTTTCTAGAGCTTCGAGAGGAAGCCTGCTTCTTCTCTTTCGTTTCCTTCGGAGAAGAGGCACGTCCCTTTCCACTTGCTAGCGTCTTCCGTTGTGGCTTCCCTGGTGTCTTTCCTGGTGTTAAGAGACTCGACACTTCATGAGCAGCCTGAGAAGGAGCAATTTTATCCACACAGTGAATGCCCTTTTCCACTACATCCTCCACCTGGTCTAGAGAATCATCCAAGGAGCGCTGGGGATGAGATTTTTTACTGGATCTCTTCCCTCCGGACTTCGACGGTCTCTTCTTATTGGATTTCTTCGCAGGTAGTGGATCCGTCTTGGGCTCTGCCACATCAGAAAGACGATCCAGGAACGCCTTTCTGCCACCTGCAGTTTGCCCCTCCGAAAGGCTATCATCTGCCACGCCATTGGGATGACCAGCCACAACTGTGTCTAACCAGCTCGGGTCCTTGGAGGTTTCACGCCTTGCCTCTGACCTGGACTGCTGCTTGTATCCCAAAGCACTCAAAGGGGGAGGTCTTGTTGTTGGTGCTTGCTCCAGGAGGAGAGGCACTGGCGATGGAGGCTTTTGCAAAAGTGGCATAGGCTCGGAAGCCTTTGAGGGTCGTTTTCTGGAGCGTGTTTCTGTGTTGTTTGCACCTGCTTTGCGTTTTGCTCGTGAGGAGGTCCCTGCCACAATCTTCTCGGTTGCGGGTTCTTCTTCATTTACATGGCCGTTTGTACGGTCTCTTTGTGAAACAGTACCCTCTCGATGTGTTCGCAGCAATGTCAAGCTCCGCTCTTTAGCAGCAATCTCTCTCTCGAACCCTCGTGTTTTCTTTGCTAGCTCTTCAGTGAGACCATGATGAGCATCTAGCAAAAGCTGTACCATATCGGCAGCCACACGAGGGCCACTATCTGTAGTTGTTTGTAGTTTCAAAACAAATGGCTTCTGGTTCTGTGGCAATGAGCAGATTAATTCCGGGCTCAAACTCTTGCCCCATTTCAGTTCATAATTGACATTGGGCTGCTGTTTGCTGAAGTAGAACTGAACTCTGTCAACATACTCCGACTCAGTCAAACCCAATCTGTTCGCATTCTGCACAACATATTCCTCGGTAGCTCTGCCAGTCCAGGCATCATTACCATCACAGACCGAGATGGAGAATTCAGATGGCAACCAGGTTCCCTTTATGTATAGCAGAGCAGCCTCCAGTTCGTACCGGGCTCCCGACCTGACCACATCGTCGAACCTTGCGCACGTTGAGTTTAGAAGACTCACCATCTTCACCGGTACTTAGATGTTCCTCTTTGGGAATCCTCTAATGGGCAGATTGAGGTGCAGCACAAAACCATACCCCCAAAAGATTTTCAAGAAGGGTCGTTACTATCAAACCATGCCTGTCAAATGCCAATAAGATCAAACATCAGAAAATGAACTGAGGTTGAAGCACAGGGGACAATTTCAGCGTCTAGAGCTCACTATCACCAACGTAAGAACAGAAAGCAAGGTCAAAATTACTTACTTGTGGTCCGATCCATCTTCAACAAAGGTGTGCGGTGCTTCCACGGAAAGAGAGCGAGAGGAAACGCAGGAAAAGCTGCTCATGCACACAGATAGCATGCTGTTATCCTGGAAATGCAACCAAAAAGGACCATCCTCACTGTCATGAATGGAGAGCCCATTTGGCTCAGGGGTCACTACCTCCGGTTTGATACAAATGTAGCCATCAAATCCACAGTTTATTCCATCCACTACAGCAAAAATACTATAAAATGTACCATAAAACAACTTCCAACACCTAATATAAGGTTACCCTATTTGCTCGTGATTGAAATTCCCAATATCAAAACATGAAGGCATTCCCTGAGGTCATACGATACGAAAGAAACCAAGTACGCTCCCAACGCATGCACATGATAAAATCAACAATCCTTGTTCCAGAGTACATTGGAAATAGTCAGACTCTTTTGAGCATTAATCTCACCCGATGAATGCTGTCACCAACACACTTCCTTAACGCAGAGCAGTACCATGCCTCGTAGACTCCGCCAATTTTCACCCCTGCTCAACCTCCAAACATTCTAGTCCCTACAGAGAATCTGCACACTGCATGGCCCCTAATGCTTCAACAGGAAACGCCACCACCACAAAACATCACTTCGGAACCCCCATTTAACGCTGTTGGTGCCACCAGCTTCTCCGAGACCTACACCATACCAGTAACACCAAACCCAATGCAAAGTTACACTAAAAAACAACCAAAATCGACGGTTGAGTAACTCTCCTTCCCAACAACCAAGATACTCTTGTCCCTCACAGCTCGAAATACGTTTAAGATGAAGGTGGCACTACCTTCAAGGTGGAAAGCATGGATTAACAGCTCCCATGCTCCCAATAATCTCGATTTTCATACTACAAAGCTTCGATTGCAAAAATTGCTGAAACCTAAGATATAGAGCACCGATTCTAGGGACCGAAAAAACTCGAAGATCTGAAGCCCACAACTCCATGCTTACTGTCTAGTATTGTTGTTATTCACGGCACCTTAACTGCTCGACGGGAGCAACACGGACTGTCATCTCTCTGGAGAAACTTGAGGTTACGTACCCCTCGCAAAACCCCAAAGCTGCTCATAGGAAGAATTTGAAGAGTGCCATAAGAAGACCTAGAAAGGACAGAAATTGAGGGAGAATGCGCATACATACCTGGTGGTGCCGAAGACGAAGCAGCAACGCTTGTAGAAAAGCTTGTGCGACGATGATGAAAATATGCTAAGGCAGGGCTTTAGAAGGTGCGAGACGGAGCTTTGCCTGTGAATGAACTGGGCGAGGGAGCACCGGGGCGGGCAGGGCCGGGTTGTGATGGAAACGTGCTGGCATTGGGGTTTAGTGGGATGTGTGCCCTTGACTTTTAGCTTTTAATTCTAATAACCTTTTAATTCTAACAACCTTAACCCTTGAAAGGCCCTTGAGGGATCCGTGATCTGTCTATATGACACGTACTTAGTCTTATAATTCTTCAATTGTGGTTTAATATATGAATTGTGATATATTTTTTTACATATTATCATGATCTTCAATTTACTTTGTACTGAAAAGTATTTGGTCAATGTTTTTTTATCATATAACACTAAATTCTTAATGTACTATGCGGCCCAAAAAGGCTTTTAGGCCCTCCAAAGGTTAAAGTACAACAAGTTTGTGTTGTTGTAGTAGACATTGATTGGTAAAGATGAGGGATATCCATAAAGATAAATACTCATACTTGAGTCAGAATAAACAATTGAGAATTATTATTTCTACTATTAAATCAGCTAATTTTTGTGAATTCTTGGTTGAAGTCAAAAGTGTATTTTAGATTATCTTCTTATACATAGGGTTAGACATCAGCCTAAGGGTACTTCATCAATTGTAGCTAAGGAGAGAGGATAGGACCTCAATGCCTATAAGGGTATAATTTGATGGTGAGCCCAAAGTCTATTGTCCAAAACTATGTTAAGCTCGTGAATCTTTTCTCTATCTTCATGATTTCTTTTTTTCTTTTTCCTACGTTTGCTTATAACTTCATGTCCCTATAGAGCTTTGACTTTTCTTTAAAATCACATATTGCATTTACAAGTTCGTTTGAATGTATATGAAAAGATAATGAACTTAATTTTAGAAAGGTTTCTTTTATATTGTAACAATATTGTGCACAACTACAAAATGTAATAGTGTGAAGCACATTTACATACACAATTATATGGACTTCATATGCAATCATTGGTTTAGATTTGTAAGGAATGAAAAGATCCAAGTGCTTTATACGTTTTTTGGATATTGCATGAATAAATTTTCAATTTTCAAAGAGTTGAAAAAAATTGTATTAAAAAATGACCCTAGGCTCTCATGAATAGGGGGTGTACATTATAAATAAGAATTTGTAGGAATTGATTTAATTTTTAAAAATCACAAATAGGTGCAAATTACCTTAAATCAACCAAACTTATTATGAAGAGGGAAGGCATCTTCAATGGTCGCCCTTCACCAACAATATTTTTAAAGCCAAGTTGTTGGCTATATATTTCCACGGCTTGTGTTCAATCACTAGGGTTCCAATAGTCTCTAGAATAGGGAGCCTTAATTCACAAGAGATGAGAGGTGATTTCATCTAGAGCATATACAATTGTGAGCCTGTCTAGAGACGTATCCAATTCGCAACAATTGTAAGTCTATTGTACAATCTAGTAAATTTGGTCACAATATACTTGATGCTCCTCCATTTGATCTCAATTAGGATTCCATTGACTAAGAAGGATGCTCTCCATAATTGTGAGACTTTTGTTGATTGTAATGGTCCAAAATCTAATTCCAAAATGTATTCCCAAAATGCTTTTTGCCTCTATCCATTTATTAAAATTGGATCTTGCACAATTTACAAAAGGATGTGGTAGTCTTCTTTAGGGGAGATTTGAGGGCATAGAAAGATTGTTTCAAGTCTGTTCCTTGTGTTGGGAACCAACCATTGTTGTCTAGAATAAAAAATATGTTAAAATTTTAAAAAATAAGTAACTAATAATAAGTTCTTAATTAAATATTATTATCTAACATGGCAATGTCACTACTATGTTAGATCATTGTTGTGGCGACATTCCCCACTATTTAGGAACTCTAGGAACTCGCACTCTTATAGAGAGTTGAAATCCCTTCTAATGGTTGCTCTTCTTCACTCATTAAATACTTCCCTTTCTATGTATGGAAAGTCTTGCCTACACCCACTATAGTCAACAAATTTAACAAGTATAGAGGTTTTCCATAGCCTCCCCAAATATAGCCAAAGTATCAGGATAAACAAAAAAAAGTAGTGCCCCCATAATAGTACAACAACTACTAACGAACCTATTGGGTCCTTTTTAAATTTTGCCCTTGAAACCCTCCAAAGGAATGCCATTGCCATCCTCCTTTAAAGGACCCTTGAGGATGCCTTTGTAGAGTTGAAAAAACTTCAAACATGAGTCTCATAACAAACTTAAGTACCCAATACATCACCAACTCCATTATTGATTATGGATGTTGGCTTCATAGATGTCATCATTTTGAGATCTTTAGAGATTTGTTTGATGACTCAATCTTACTTGTTTGAATTTATGTGACCTAGTAATGGCAAAGGAGGTCAAATCATTATAAATAGTTGGAGGCTTGTACCTTTTTAGTTGTATAATAGAGAATAAAAGGTTTGAATTTGAAATTATCTTTGACAATATAGTGTCCTAACTTTGCAATAAGCTTAGAAATCACCTTGTATATATTGAAGTGTAATTTATAAATTACCACATCTAATATACTATACACTCCACTCAATTTTGTTACATCGTAGAAAGATGCAATTACTATAGTTCTATCTAATTTTAATAATTTATGGTTGGATATTTATTGAAAAATTTATAGTAAGACAAAAATTATACTAAGACATCATATGTAAAGTGGCCTTACTTACAAGTTATTCTGGGGATAATTTAGTCACTAGTTAGAAACTCTATAATTTTGAGGGATAAAAATGACAAAATAATGGAGTTGCTTATTGATTAATTTAGTTACAATTTAACATTTACAAATTAAATTGATGTATTTCTTTTAAGCTTTCAAGTAGTTCACATATTTATTAGCAATAATATTGCAAAATACCCATCTCCAGCTTCAAAGTTAGGTCATCTTTATTTTTGGCTTCAAATTCTCTAACATGCAGGATGACTTCAATTTTGGTTTAGCAATTATAATTATAATTCTACTTATGGAATAGTTTACTTCCTAAATTAAAATTCTATGAAATTTGCCAAAACCATTTGCAAGAAACTTAAATTTGCTTTCATTTTCAACAAATTTTAGAATATATTCAAAGATGCAATACAACTTTCATTCAAGCCTTCAAGATCTCGATTTGATTGTTATAAAATTCAAATCTTAACATTTAAAAAAAAATGATTAATGTATGTGCAAGTTGGGCATGTAATCAATCTCATACTTTTAGTCAATTACACAAAAATTAAACCTAAAGAAATGAAGCTTTTAATATGATTAATGTATAGAATTTAATTAAAACTTGTATTTAATTAAAAATAGAGCATAATTTTAGACATTCCAACTTTATAAATGGTGAAATCCAATTCTTCACAAATGTTATTCTTTAATTACAATTCATTCATTCAAGTAGAGAAAAGTTGTACAAGTTATATTGTTTTCATTGCATCAATAATATGGTCAAAATGCTTAGGCATTAGAGTTAATTGTAAAGGTTGTCTCCAATCGTAATAATGGTGGTCTCGCATTGAATGCACTTCATGATTAACTCTATTTTGGGCTAAGGAGACAATGCGTAAGTTTGTAACAATAGTTAGACTTGCCAAAGGACAATTGATTTTTTTTATTCAACATTAATTCGTTGTGATAAAATAGTTCTATAATTTTATATTCAATTTTGTATGCATCATAAGTCATAGATTCTTTACCACCTCAATGGTACAATACATATAGATGGCAAAAAACATTCGTGATTCAGAATTTGCAAGAATATCTTGTAGTTGATCAATGTCACCAATCTTAAGAATCTTAGACACATCGCTATAACATGATGTCATTTACACACTAAAATAGTATTTGATTTATAATTTTGCTATTATATTCATTTAAAAAAAATAAATGTTACCTTCATAGAATGTAATCATTTATATTGATTATTAATTTTAAAATTATACTTTGATTGGAAATTTTTCCTTGTAGCCAACTCAAGTTAATCAAGTCAATTCAATAGTTAAATTGTCAAAGTTGATTTTCTCCCCTCAAAACATCCAAATCTTTAGGAAATTCATGAGTTGAACTTTTAAAATTAAATCTATATGATATTGTGGTTGATTACAAAGACACTGATTTTTGCTTTGGAAAAAGACAACACCAAAATCTTATATGCTTTGTTTTCTATTACCACAATCCATATACCTCTAGGATAGTAGTAGAATGTTAAAATTCAATGCAACTACTAGTTTTTTTTCAATAAAATATTTTTTTTACTATAACAATCTGGATTATTGTATAGATAATTTAGTTTCAACGTACATAGTTTATTTTAATATTTTCAAATAACTCAATTGTTGCTCACATGATTGTGTTACAAATCATCCTATATTATTTTTTTTTATCAACTTTAAGATTTCTTCTATATTTGTATGATGAAGTTAACAATAATTTGAAGACTCGATAGGAAATTAATGGATATCCTCACAACAACTAGAGAGGGTAGGATTTGAAATTTAGCTACAACCCCATGAAACTATTTAATTTTTAGTTGTTACATTGAATGTCTTTTCAAACTCAAATACATCAAGGAATGCTCATTGCAAATTGTCTTGGAAGAGAGACCTAACCAATAAGACATCATTCCAAGAAAAAAATATTCCATGGGTAGTGCAAATTGGCAAGGGTGGTTGGTTGGAGTACATAGTTGTCTAGTTGATGGGCATGGTAAATGCAATTTTTGCATACCTCAATTGATCACAAGCTAGACATTGAAATTAATCTTCCAGTACCTATTCCTTTTGGAAATTGTCATGCAATTTATAAAAAGTCAAACCTAATATTTGTAAATTTTTTGAGATATGACACCTCTAAAGTCATTAAGTTAAAGAATTTTTATTCTTTTCAAAAGTAGAACTATAATTGTAAATATTTCAAAATCCAAATGATCAATTCTTTGAAAATTGTAGAATTCTTTAATTTGATAGTAATGAGTACAATCTTACAATGAAAATTTTGAAAGAAGAATTCAAAAATAAATAAAATTATACATTGATTTCTAGGAATAGCAATTTTGAGATGATTTTGGAAGGAGGTTCTCCTTGAGTCTTTAGGAATTAATATTATACTCTTTAAAATTTTAGAAATTTTTTATTGATATATTTCATATTATACTTCCTAAATATAGTATTTACTTGAACTACTTCAATGTTTTTCATTTTTTCATTTCATATCTATTCCTCTATTAACAAATATCATTGACATACATGCACCCAACTTTTGCATTATTTTCAAATTAGGACTTCTTTACTCTAGGGTTGAGGAGTGATGGATAGCTCACTTTCATCCAATAGGAGAGTCATAAAAGAATCTTCACTTCTATTCCACAAAATCTAGACTATAGTGTTTGCAAATGAATACCCAATGAGATTTCAAGAAGGGTTCCAAAAATTGGGTGTGACAATGTATGGACCTCAACAAGCCAATAAAAAAAATAGCTTGGTGAGCATTTCAAAATTCAGCAACTTGCACTTTAACAAAACATAGTAAAAAAATGCACTCTAATCCTACCCTCTTTAGTTAACTATGGTCTATAATTGAGACGAAAATTACTTTGAACTAATTGTTTTGAATTTTTTGTTCTAATATGAAGTATTAGACGACACTATACAAGTTAATTCAATTAGTGTGCCCCACATGTAGATAGTAACTTTCAATTGCCCTAATTCCAAAATAATGTGAATTTGTGAAGTACATTGTATGGTACTTCATAGTACTTTAGATAAATTTAGTATAGTATGGTCTACACCAATTTCATACTATCTTAAATAATGTGATTTTCATCCATTGGTCATCTACCCTCCACCTATTTCATCAAAAAACTTATACAAATTAGATAACATTCATCAAAAAATATTTAAATTAGAAAAGGAGATCATACACTATTTAAACACTCACATTGATTGAATTAATTTGTATAGTGCAAATTCCCATTGGAAAGGTAATTGCCACGATTGTTGGTTCGAAGCATGTTGCTTCAGGTTTGGAGTCGATAATCCCAATGGATGCATTGTCCTTAGCATCATCATCTTCCATTAGTCTATTAGTAACCATTCATTACTAAAAAGCCCCTATTATTGGTCCCTTGTAGAGTTCAAGAGTTGTTAGGGTGAGACTAAATTAAAATTCTAGTTTGAGAAACTCAATTGTATACAAGCATATGGAGCCTCCCTTTTATTTGAACCCCCTCACCCAACTTTGGCATTATTTAGATTCATGCACTGTACATTGGGTGAAGGCATTCCTTGAGTACTACAAATTGGCTCAAGTTACAATTGTACAAGTCTTAGGGTTCGTTGAGGATGAGAGATGTTTTAGTTCTCTTGCTTTCATTAAAAACAAATTGAGAAATGCCTTGGACACTCACCTAGAGTATGTGGTAGGAATATATTCACAAATTTTTTTACTTTGGAAACTTTTCCTTATGATGATGCCTATAACCAATGGGCGGAAGGAGTTGATTGTCGATATAGGCTTTGAGATGATTCTTAAGGGCAGTGGGTATTAGTAAAGTCCAAGTGCCATGCTTGATCTAGGACATTTTCTTCAATGGATGGCCCCTTGCTTGGTCATTTGTATCCCTGGAGAATATCTATGAATGAATTTTTGATTTTCATTCTATGCTACTATGTACATATTTTGAAAGGAAATTGCAAGTTCTTAATCACTAAAAGTTTCAGATGGTGCCTAAAATCACCCTTTGTACCCTACCATATCACCTTATTTTCCTTGTTTACAGAGTTTGTAGTGCCAAATTGCATCTCCAATTTCAAACAAATTCGCCTTCCTAGCTTCAATTTTTTTTCCCTAAATGCCAGAGTTTATCATCACTACTTTAAACTTTTGTGCCATATACATCATTTGAAGGACACACAATCGCTTGGGCAATTCATTTACTGCAATGTAACCTTTGCCATGAGGACTACAGAAGTAAGCATAGTGAAAGCTAGTTTGGCGTTTTGTAAAAAAACAAAAGAAAAGGGCATAATGCAACTATCACTGTATAAAACCTGTTTTTTTGTGTTTGACTCTAGACATGGATGTTCAACAAAACATCAAGATGTCAAAGGGTAGATTCTTTGAAAAGATAGATTTTTGTAGATGTTACGTTGCGTAGAACGTTGGCAGATTACTTAAAAAGCAATTTGATGTTGTCATTGATGTTGATATTTTATTTGACAAGAACAAAGACATATTGATATTCTTTATAAAGTTCAAAAAAATATAGATTGTCATGTTAGTGGGCAAACTCATTTTGATTGTAGACAAGTTTGTAAAAGTCTTAATGAACACACCTAAATAGACATGGGTTTCTTCTAGTGTATGAATTCTTGTCATTCCCCCCAAAAACAAAATTGAAGAAGAATTCAAATGGAATCTACAAAAAGAGTTTGCATGTGTTTAAAACTAACAAGAGAAGGATTACAAACCCAAATATATCATGGTGTTTCGAAGACCTCAGTCCATTGTATTGTCTAGCTAAAGTATCAAAATCCAAACTTAGAAACCAATGGAATTTGAGGAATTAACAATTTCTACTCTTGTCAAGTCCTATACTTTTTGCATTAATAGTGAATTTTTTTTGGGATGGAAGCGCAACACACACCCTAGAATGCAAATTAATCAAAAAAAGTATCCAATTTTCATAATCCATCCTTCACTCATCTACAATACAACATAACTTCTATAAGGTAATAGCCCAAGACCAAAGGAAAATATTCCATCTAAAAAATATTTATTATTGTAGAAGGGGGCTATGGCATTAATGATGTTTCATGATTTTTTTAGGGTTGCAATTTTGTTGTGCTCTAGGACTAAAATCACATGCATCAAAGCTATATCTGAATTCCAAATTCAATTAAAGTTTCTTTTATTTTTTTATTTTTTTTGTACATCTTCAATGCATCAAGGCTAAGATCATAGGAATAATATCACTTTAGAGAGTTCATTGGCTTACAAAAGTTCACTTCATAGAAGTTCTATTATATTATCTAAAAATACTAAAGTTAATCCAAATTTAGCAAATCTGATATTTTTTTTGAGATGATTTTGGTGATTTCAACCACTCTTTTTTCTTTTGTTATCTTAAGTTACTGGAGACACCACAAAAATCATGTACAATTTTGGTAATTACTTTATCAAAAATTTCACTGATAGAGAAATAAATTGGTATAAATTTAGAGGTGATTTCAAACAACCTTTCAATACCAACAAATCTCAAAATACTACTCAATTAGTAGACTCCCCATATACCCATACCTTTCCATCAAGTTATTTGTTTCTTTGTTTCTTTTGTTTTGTTTGTTACATTGAAATCTCATGAACCGTGTGTCCCCCAATCACATTCTTCATATAGTTGGAAAGCCGTAGGTGAGGAGGGGTGTTAGGGCTTTGTTTTGTGACATTTTGATGTACAATGTGAAGGATATTGAGTTTTGAAGTGTTTAAGAATTAAAAAATTAGAAAACTATTTTAACTTGCATTTTATTATGCTGTGACAACGGCACAAGGCACATTGTTATTGAAATAGAACAAATAAACATTGATGAGCCTTGCATACACAAACATTGCCCTTAACCCCTAAATGCCCAAGGCACCCAAATGTGGTGTTTGGAAAACTTTGAAGTTAAGTAGAATCCAACCAAATTGCTATTATTAGAAGTTTATATTTTTGGAGAATTCTTTTTGAAGTCTAGTTTTAGGATCAAAAAGTTGATCTTAAAAATAAAGGACTATGATTTTTCTATTGAAGATTTTGTGCAAGGATATCCAATGCAATCTTGACTTCCCGTAGTGTTGCGGGCTCTTGGAAATGAGCCTCAAATACACTAGATCTAGGAGGCAAAATCACATTAGAAATTCATTTTTAAAAATTGTAGAATAGATTTTGAATAACTGTAAATTGATTGGGTTTGTGCATGCTAGGCCCTATAACCTCATATTTTTTTAGTGACCAACTTTTTAGAGTTGACATGCAAAAAGTGAATTGAAATTTTTTCATAGTTTTTACACCTTCATGATCAAACATTATAATCTTTCAATCTGTAAGTGATATTGTTATGTTTTCTTTTCCTATGTGATCTCTAACATGTCTAGTTTGAATTTATATGGTTACAATTCAAAAAAAATTGGTACAACTTATGAAAATGTTGACTTTTGTTCAATTTAGAGCAAATTTCACGAAGCTTCAAATAGGCCTTGGGCATTTAGGGGTTAATTGACACTGCAACAATTTTTTGGCTTATTTTCGGAATTCCTGTATGTATGATAGTGCAATTATCATTGTTCATCCTTGGAATTTCGACCTCCAATGAGCACCAGCGATCCCCAAACTGACTACATTTCGCTCAGTTGCTACATAATTTCTTCACGCATTCAGTGTTAAATTCAAAAAAATCTTCTGAAAATGAACATTTGCCTAATTTCCGTGGAGCAGTTCTGGGATCACTGATGAGCACTTTTGGTATTTTTAAAGTAGATTTTGACCTCCAATGAGCACTTTGGGTATTTTTTAAGTAGATGATGTTATACTAAACCCAAAAGGATGATTTCCACGGTCACTCACCCGGCGTTTCAGGCTTGACTGCTATTTATATATATTTGTCCATTTCTCAGCTTACGACTTTTTTTACCTATCCTGTCCGAACTGCGCTTGAATTATCATCATAATTCGGACGAAATTTTACAGTCTAATTTGCTAACAGAGCGTCCGCTTCCACCGACTAGTATCAAGCTTCAATATTTCAACTATGACGGTGCCGTGAAAACAGAAAAAAGGAGCACCCTTCTGTCCTAGATTTTCATCATTTTCTCACCTCATGAAGACATTCAGATTCCAAAATGCAAATACAAACGACTTCGGCATATTGAACTGGTATACTATCCACAGCCCACTCTCCACTGCGCAACACAATTCTCTACCCATTTCTTGCATAATCCCTCACCAGATGTAAAACTCAATTCTGCCATGAAAAAGCGCAACAGGAAACAAGCATAACCCTTCGCTAACGAAAACCCAGCTAATTTTAGCTACAAGGAAAATTCATACACAATTTCAGATTCATGATCAGCTCCTAGATCGTATAGAGAAAGCAGATAGGGGAAAAAACAAATTATTACGATCGTCATTCAGTAGTTGAGTCCATGCTCAACGATCATGTAATGTACATGCGCACCACTATTTATAAATGGATACTTAGGGTGTCTAGAAATGCGAACCCGACGAACCTTCACTCGTTGATAGACCATAACTCATCCACGAGAAAATTATATGGCCGATCGAAGACAACGTACAACCTACGTACATAAGAACGATAGCTAACTAAAACGCAAATGACTCTACTACTGCTTCGGGGTCACGTCCGACTTGATGGACGCGTACGCCGTGTTCATGGCATCGCGAGTCTGCTGCGCAAGACTGCCCGCCTTGTCCGAAGCCACTTGCGTGGCATCGGACGACGCCTGCTTCGTCTGCTCCCACGTCTGACCAGCCACCGCGCCCGCCTGATTGGCCAACTCGCCAGCCTTCTGCTGCGTCGCGCCTGCAGTGTCGAACGCGCCCTGCTTGGCCTGACCGAACTTCTCACCCGCCACGCCCGTCGCCTCGTTGGCCTTGCTCTGCGTGGTAGCCGTGGCGTCCGACGCACCCTGCTTCGTCTGCGCCCACTTGTCGCCCGCCACGCCTCCGGCCTGGTTCGCCTTGTCTTGGGCGGTGCCCGTGGCGCTGGAAGTGCTCTGCTTCGACTGCTCAGTCGCCTGGGTCACGGTCGACTTCACGTTCTCGAAGGCGTTGTTGAGGACATTGGTCGCCTGCTGCAAGTAACTGCCGCCGGCCTCCTTGGCCTGCCCGGCCTTGTCAGAGGCCACTCCGGCCACCTCGCCGGCTTTGTCTTGCGTGGTTCCAGCAGCGTTCTGAAACAAAAGAAAACGTAACCAACAATCAAAACGTGCTGAGCGTGTGCAACTATTTGATCTCTCCAAACTGTAACAAACTACGTAGATCACTTCATTGCCCACTCTACCGATGCATCCGCAAGCTCTGACGGAAGAAATTGCAAGGAAACTGAAACCATTTTCCTAAAGAGATAGGATTCACCATACGAGTTGCACTCACTCAGTCGAGCACTGTCTCATTCATATGCGAAAACCACTAATTACTCTCACCAAAGCAAGCAAAATAAGGACTCCAAGAAAGTTTGCCCACAAGCCTTGTGCAGTGGAGAAGGGGTTCGAGTCAGTTACCTGGGTGGCCTGCTGGGCCTCTCCCGCCTTCTGCTGCCCAAAGAGTTTGGTATCCTCGACCTTCTTGGCTGCGGCGTCCTGGTTGGTGTTGTACGAAGCCATGTCTGAAATTTGGAAGTTGGAAATGAATCTAACTTACTCGACCTCGAAAAATGAGAAAAAAGAGACAGGAAAAAGAAGCTTACAATTGACGAATGCAAGAGACTGTAAATTTGGTTGTGAAAACTTAGGAAGCGAGAATGCTGAATGTTGAGGAACTCTGAAAGTCGCTGCTCATTATGTACAAGCACTTGGAGGGACAGGTGGCACTGCCATTCAGGACACTTGGCGCCCCGGCGTTGCAAGGATACCTCCGCCCGGGTGGCCTACAAGCAAGATCGCCGTGATTTGCCGAACGTGGCAGTTGCTGCGGAGAGGGCGTGCTCTCCAAGCTCATCGCAATCAACTCCAAGCTCGTCGCAATCAACTGCTGATCTGAGGATAAGCTTTACAATTCTCCATTTTTCCTGTGGTTCTGTTGAGCTTTGGCAGTCCTGATCAACGTAGTCAGTTCCCTACAACTTTGCATTTCCAAACTTGAGTCTTGATCAGAGTAATTTCTTAGGAACAGCCAGATCACTCGTGTGCAATTGAGGGCAAGCCGAAGACGCCGATTTATGCTAATTTAAACTATATTTACCCATTACTGTTACATTGTTTACTATAGTAAGAAAGATTAGGCAACATGTTATCAAAAACATCTTCAAAAATTTTAAACCTCTAGTGCTAACTTTTGGGCCAAGTCCATTCTTTGCAATAAAGCACTGCATAGATGCAATTGACCTATCTAGTTTAGGACTTTGTTCCATATCATTATATTTGCCCTTAAAATTTTTAGTTAATCCCACATCTATTTAGTTTGGAGGGATGCAATCATACTATTTTATTTAGAATGTAAGACAATATTTTATCGTTAATGTAATCAAATACCAAATCTTCACCTAAAGTTAGTAGTTCGAGGGACTTTTGTATAATGAAGAAATATGGAGAGTAAGTTGACAACAAACAATCTTGGGATGCCATATGTAGATGCTAAGTAGAGGTCTTACTCTTTGGAATGTACAAATTGCTTGTAGTCACATTACCTTCCTAAAGCCCACATGGTGCTACAATTATATTAATCAGCTTATGTAGTAAAGACTTGTGGATTATAGGAGGATCAATTGATCTAAATGTTTACTTAAATTCTTGCAAGTCTTCTAAATCCTCCAACAAGGTCTTGGATAATTTTGACGTTCAATGGTGCATCTATTGTAGAACTAGCATAAGAGAAAATCACAAGATGACATGGCTTAGGCACAAAACCTTCACTTGGGTTTGGTTAGTTGTATCTCTTTTCTTGCTACTCTATGAGAACCCTACTTTGGCTCTACCCATGGACAATTATAATTTTATCGTTTTATTTAAATGCAATAGAGGTCCCTTATTTGTGCCAAAACAATAAATAAATAAATATGGAGGAGAGTTGACTTGAGCAATTGGCCAAATGAGGTCGTTTTTCATCCATTGGTGTTGTATATTAGGTACTATGCAAGCCTAAATTGAAGGCCTCTAAGATTGGTTTGTTTTTTTGAATCTTTTTTTTGGCCAGTATCACTTTAGGATGAAAAATAAAGGTTGAAGCTTTGATGCCCTACAAGAAAAAGGCAATACGAAGTAGAGAAGTTCAACCTTAAGTAATAATAGATGCCCAAACCCCAAAAGAATTTCAAAGTCTTAATCCCTTGGTTGGTTTTCATGAAAATTAAGATATTGCTTGTTGTTTGACCCTCCTTGAAATGACCCTCATTAGAAAAATTGGGTCAATCTAGTTTAATGCCATTTTGATAGTAGAGGCCATTTTAGTGTCATTTCTCCAATCACCTTAGTATTGAGTTGGTATAGAGGTTGGCACCAAATTATCTCGATAGTGTTTCAATACAAGCCACATTGACATGCCTTAAAGTTCTTGATGCTTCTTATAAATAGAAAGAATTGTGAAAATACCAATTTCAAAAATCTAATCTACCATCCAATCTTGATGTCCTTAACCTCTAACTGCCCAACCAACTATATATGGTCGATCTGAAATTTCAGCCCCATTTTAGAATGGGCAGTTAAATACCTCTGATTAGTTTAAAAAATTTTACGAGTAGTTTCAAAGGTTAACTAATGAAATTTATTGTTTTTTACTGAAGAAGGTAAATAATTGATTTTTGAGAGGTCCTCAAAGGCATGTATGTATCTTAGTAGAAGTGTAAAGCTTGAAAATTATACTTGATTTCTTGGCTTAGAGCAAAGCTTGCTAATTTCACTTGATTTGAGATCTAAAAAATTCTATTTATTCATTTGCATTGAAAATGGTCCCAATAGAGAGAGTAAAGTGCTTTTATGATTTTCAAGATTGAAAATTTAAACATGAAAATGTTGATTTGGATTTAATTGTGATTTCTAGTTATAAAAAAAATGGCATTTCAACAATTGCAAGGTGGATTGTATAATGAGTTTGATAGCTCTTTATTTGAACTTAAGGTTATGGGAAGTGCATTTTAGTGTGCTAACACATCTTTTAGTTGGTCATGTCACCTCCACTCCCCCCAAACTCTTATATGTAAATTTTTGAAACATTGTGGGGAGGGGCAACATACTAAAAATAGAAAATGTACATTTCTCTTGTAATAATCTCACAACTCCCATACAACTTTGCACTCAAAATTGGTGAGCATTCCAATAAGAAAGCTTTCTAGACATCCATACAATTAGATTTTGAATGTTTTTTTTTTGTTTTTTTTTTTTTTCATTGGGTATAACTATAAGCCTATGCTCTTTTTTTCATAGAAAAACATACTTGGGCATTTAGGGGTTAAGTTGCCTTCACTCCCGTTGGCTTTAAAGTGAACGCCACTTTCGAAGCAAGAGATGAAAATTGAACCAGTGAAGTGAATGAAACGTTAATCAATCATTGTTGTCTCCGAATATGGAAACATGCTGAGTGCTGCATACGGTCGTCCTCCCGATGCATCTCATTCGTACGAGCAAGTTGGAGAGGATGATCAGAGATGTCATTTTCGGGACTACTTTTCTCGAAGCCAGGATGCATCGCAGTAGACTGTCTCTTGAAATTTTCACCAGCATACACATTGCTTGTGAACATAGTGAAAGAAAATGTGTTTGGAGCTGTTCATGAATGGGTGAGGAAGTATTATAGCCACGTGTTTGGCCGCATTTGTTGAAATAGGTGTCGGTTACAAAAGACTTCCCCGCTGGTACTACAGAAATATCTTCAGCATCTATTGCCCAAAAGAAGATAGTCAGTTGAGACAGAAGAAGAATGTGTTCAAAATAAAACAGAGGAACGGCATCATGCATACCCCAAACAAATTTGAAATTAGGCCTTTTAAGAGTCGACACACTCGGATGCCGTCTCGGTTCTTTCCATACCGCGATTGTACTGAAGCGAATTAATTAGACGAATGAGATCAAGCATAATTCAGCAAATTACAATTCTGATGACCGAAATTTGCATGCCTTACGAGTGAAAGATCTTTCCCGTCGAGGCTTATGCTTAGAGAAAGAGATGCAGATTGTTTAAGAAGAGATGAAAGCAAACAATCATACGCTCGGTTTCTCAAAGAGAAGGAGCTATGCCATTTTGAACCTCCGAAACTCACCACAGAAGCCATGAAAACAAAATAAATCCATCGATTTCATTCCCAAAAATTATACGCAATACAATTGCACTAATATTGAAGTAATCTCTCTACAGTATTCACAGGGAAAAGATCCCTAAGCCAACATAGAACTCAAGTCGCCACTTAATCACTGCTTGGGAGTGACAGCATCCTTCACACTCTGCACTGCATTCCCAAGCGCGTTCCCTGCCTGTTGCAACAACCCAGCCGCTCCGTCCTTGGCTTCCACTGCCTTGTCGGAGGCTACTTGAGTCGCATCGGCGGATGCTTGCTTCGTCTGCTCCCACTTCTCCCCTGCCACGCCCCCAGCTTTATTAGCCTTGTCCTGGGTGACTCCGGCAGCGTCGGAAGCCCCTTGCTTCGTCTGCCCCCATGTCTCCCCAGCGACGTTGCTCGCTTGGTTAGCCTTGTCGCCAGCTGCTCCGGCTGCCTCGTGAGCCTTCTGTTGTGTAGCGCCGGCAGCATCCTGTAACACCAAAACCATCAGTATTTCATGCAATATGATCGAGCAAATCAAGAGCTAATTTCAAAATGGAGATCAGACAATCTTCCGTTTGTCAAAATGCAATGTACCCGTTCATACATCCACGCATTTCAATATCGAGCTCTGCATTACACTCAGCTCTTCCAGCAAGCTAAAATGGTAAACGCTTCGAAGCAGATCACGTTTCCAGCGAGGAGAGCATGCACTCACACCCGCATTGTCGAAAATCCTAAAGCAAATTGGTTTTCCCGAGTACACTCACTCCTCTCAAACGATACCGACCCAGGAATACATGGGTTCTTTGCACATGTGATCACAACTTCAAATGGAAACACCAACTAGTCGGATTAGTCTACAATCGGAGAGAGTCTCAATATGCGCAGGGAATGAGCAATTGCAGAGTGTGTGCACGATGCAGACTGGCTCCAACGAAAATTTAGAAAATGCTCTGCAATAAAGCAGACTGCTACTTAAGGAGAGGTTGTGAAATCACCTTGGTGGCTTTCTGGGCCTCACCCGCCTTCTGTTGGCTAAAGCCCTTCGCCTCTTCGGCCTTTTGGGGAGCAGCGTCCTGGTTGTAAGAAGCCATTAGATCTGAAGCTGAATGTGAACTAGGAACTAAAGAACGAAGGAGTGTACAGAATTGGAAGGTGCTCTGCTACAGCAGATGAAGGAATCACAATACGATAAACTTGAAGATGTAGACACTGATACTAAACACCGAATAGTGATGTAGCTTGCAGATGGTGTTGGAATGGGAACCGCACTGCTGGTTATAACGACATGAAATTGAGGGACAGGTGGCGAGTGTTGGGACGTGCTCAGGGATTTAAGCCACTTGTCACGTTCCTGTGGATATAGAAGGTGGGTCAGTAATTGCACATTTGGCTTTGCTCTGCTGTGGCCCCACTGGCTGGGCTATCGGCAAGAATGTTGTATGGTTGGAGACGTGGCAGTCTGGGAACATCCCTGGCTGGTCTCCAAGCTAAGTTAACTTACTTTGGAAACGGGAATGGCGGCACTGGAGTGAACGCCATGAAGTCTGTGAACTCAACTCACCAAACTCTGGAACATGCCTGAGGTGCATTCACAATTTCACTCTTGGGTTAGGAGTGCTACAGTAGTGAAGTGAACCTAGTCCGCAAGTGTACCTAAATTCATTTCCAACAGAGAGAACTAACTGCGACCAGCCCTTTTTTTTACTTTCTGAGAAAGTGTTAAGATGGCGATCACTTAACCCCTAAATGCCCAAGGCACCCAAATGTGGTGTTTGGAAAACTTTGAAGTTAAGTAAAACCCAACCAAATTGCTATTATTAGAAGTTTATATTTTTGGAGAATTCTTCTTGAGGTCTAGTTTTAGGATCAAAAAGTTGATCTTAAAAATAAAGGACTATGATTTTTCTATTGAAGATTTTGTGCAAGGATACCCAGTGCAATCTTGACTTCCCGTAGTGTTGCGGGCTCTTGGAAATGAGCCTCAAATACACTAGATCTAGGAGGCAAAATCACATTAGAAATTCATTTTAAAAAATTGTAGAATAGATTTTGAGAAACCATAAATTGATTGGGTTTGTGCATGCTAGGCCCTATAACCTCATATTTTTTTAGTGACCAACTTTTTAGAGTTGACATGCAAAAAGTGAATTGAGAAATTTTCATAGTTTTACCACCCTCATGATCAAACATTATAATCTTTCAATCTGTAAGTGATATTATTCTGTTTTCTTTTCCTATGTGATCTCTAACAGGTTTAGTTTGAATTTGTACAGTTACAATTCAAAAGAAATTGGTACAACTTATGAAAATGTTGACTTTTTGTTCAATTTAGAGCAAATTTCAAGAAGCTCCAAATAGGCCTTGGGCATTTAGGGGTTAACCCTTAACCTCTAAACGTGTCAACGTCCATTTTCTGGACGATGAACAGTTTGAAACACCAATTTCATCCTTCTAACTACTTGGATGAAAGTTATTTTAATTTGTGAAGATACATTATCAAGTTTTTGTCCTATCTAAGGGTTGGATTTGGTATTACTAGAGTTCATATTTTTCTAAAATTACAATTGTGCAAGTATGTCAAGTGGTCAAATTGCATTGACTTTAGTTCTAAATTGGATTAGTGAAAATGAGGTCATAGATAGGAAGAACACAAAAATTTCAAAAAATCACCATGTGAAGAGAACCTCATTTCATAGCCATTCCAACAAATTTTACTCAAAATTTGATAATATTTTGCTTGTAATCGAATTTTGAAGGAGTTTTGGAATTTTTCTCTCAAAATTTATAAAAAAATATTGGCGATAGAATTGGTGAATCTAACCATACAAATGGAATCTACAAATCATAATCTACAACTTTCATTTGTATATCAATTCCAAAATATGCTTCCAAATAGCACTTTATAGTGATTTTTCTCAAATTTTCAATTTTGTAAATGAATCTGGACGTTTAGGGGTTAATCATTGAAGTGGATGTTTTGTATCTGATGAATGACAAAGAATCTCTCTATGTAGGATAGAACTACAGCTATTCATCCTCGAAATTTTGTGAGAAAAGGTGGTAGGTCTTCTATAGTAGAATGACTTCCAATGAATATTTTTATTTTTTTAAAAATAGATGATGTTGCATGATTCCAAAAGGAAGGATTTCCACGGTCACCAATCCATCCTCTAATGTTAAAAATTTGGGATTGCCACTATAGTAGTGCAACGAGCCTAATGGAGGTCTAGACAAGGGGGATTGTAATAGAAAAAGTCCCTCTATTTCATGCTTGATTAAATCTATTCCTTCTATCCCAAAATGATCTTCTTAGTAGACAAAATATTTCAAATTAAGGTTGAAAATAATATGTTTTTTCAAAATTTTGGACTTGTAAATAGAGTGTGATGCACTTCTATTATCTTGAAATTCTTAATTTCAAATAAGTTTTCAAAATATAGTTGTCGTGCTTTGAAAAGTGGGATTTGGGGGCCAATTATATAGAGCTCTAGTGGCCAATTGTTTTTGCAACTTCCCATGCTATCTATGGATTTTTTATTTTCCTTATATGATTTCCGAGTTGGCTTGTCTACATTAGTGCCTTAGCTTAGCCCAAGCAATTATCCTCATTAGCGTCGGATTTGCATGGCCTAAGAACCATTCATTTGCCACCCATGAGTCAATGAAGAGTGACTTGGGAGCCACTCATGTGTCAACATGAGCTCAATCCACCTACACCAATCCCAAATCTATAGTAGATAATGGCTAAATGGAAATTTGCAAGCTACCACAAAATTCCTTGTTTGGGACATTCTCAAAAAGTATAGGCCCTTCTTTCCACATCATACCAAGAAAATCATTTTGGAACAAGAAACTTCGTTCAACATATAGATCATTTTTGGACGGAAGGAGTATTTCTCTACACCTCTCCTAGCTAATTTGGGGCCTTTGATTGCAAATATGAACTCAAAATTTGCAAATTTTATCATGAATTGCAAATGAAATGTTCTTGTGTTTTCCCCATGGATAAAACACAAGGGCAAAATGATCCGCGCATTAGGCTTGTTACACTACTTTAGACGCAACCAAAATTTTGCAAAGCATTGTATTTCTACATTCATCCATCTTTTGGACCAAAGAACAGTTTTCAATCATATTCATGTACTTTCATCCAAATTTGATTACTCCATCCACATTCCTAATAGAATTGGAAATTTTTTGGCCAAAAACATTACTTTTATTTAGTGAGAAGTAGATATTTACTTTGAAATGGTACAATCTAACTCTTAAGTGCAAAAAAAAGGGTTGACTTTGACCCTTTGTTTGGATTGGTTTGAAGGTTTGTTCATATTAGGTCCCATTCACAATTATAAATAACTGTAGGAGGTTTTTTTCCAACACTCTTTAAAGCATAGTTGCTTTGGGACTTTTTTACGAGGTAGAAATTTTATTGAAGCCCCCAAATCCAATAATGTGTTGGTTTTTTTCACACCGTATGTTCATTGGAGTCTCTTCCTTTCAATATCCAAAATATTTTATATAGTAGTTGTTTACACCAAGGGATAGGATTTTTCAAATTTTGTCTTTAGAATTTCAAATTTGTTTGTTATTTTATTTCACAATATTTTGGGTTTACATATGCTAAGCGTGGGATAGGATAGAAGATATGGTATTGTTCTCTATGGATGTTCATTTTTTGTTCACCAAATGGCTAGGGTGATGCACTTGAAATTGTAGTTTGCACAAAAAGACTTCTTTTTTCCTAATTGGTAAATATGGACTACTATAATGAGAACGCATACAGATTAGCTCTTAAGGAAGAATGACATTCTTGATTTGAAGTGCTTAGCGGAAGTGGGGAGAATGAATTGTTGAAGGGGATGATTGCAAAGCCAACATTGTCTTGAGCTCTACTTGCCAATTCTCTTACAAATTTATTCTTGTCAATGTTGCTCTATCAATTGTGTGTGTTTGATTTTAAGGAAACGCATGCTCGTAGAAAGAATTCACGGAACATTGTATTTCAATTGGCATTCAAAATCCTTTGCAATTAGTGACGTGATTGTGTCTCCCTATCCCCATGTGTTGCCTAATTTCACATACCAATTCCGAGGGTCCTCTTTGATGACCCTGTTGGTATTATCGCTTTCTCTTTTGCAGTTTTACTACTTCTACTTAGCTCATAGTGGTTGCTTCAACTCCTTGACTTTATGTGACCTTCATCTCTCAAAATTTTGCCCAACATCACTTATGATTCTCCTCGTGCAACCATAGCACACTTCTATGTAGAACTCTGATTTCTGAGCTCTTTTGTGGAAGGTTTGGCCGATTCGAGGTGCACAAAGTCCACCCTAATTAGGTACAGACACTTGAGTTTCATTGTTAGTCCAACTCTAGGTGCTCCCTAAGAAAATCCTGTCTCTTTTTGAGTTGCGCCTTTTGCAGTCTCGACTCGGGAGAGGATGAGCTTGGAGACCACGCCCTCTCCGCTGCATCCGCCACGTCCACGAATCCACCGCCACCATCCCTCAACGGTGCTACGGTGCTATCAATCCCACCCGGGCTGTGACATCCTGCAACACCAGGGCGCCAAGTGTCCTGAATGGCAGTGCCACCTGTCCCTCCAAGTCCTTGTACATAAGGAGCAGCGACTTTCAAAGTTCCTCAACATTCAGCATTCTCGCTTCCTAAGTTTTCACAACCAAATTTACAGTCTCTTGCATTCGTCAATTGTAAGCTTCTTTTTCCTGTCTCTTTTCTCATTCTTCCAGGTCGAATAAGTTAGATTCATTTCCAACTTCCAAATTTCAGACATGGCTTCGTACAACACCAACCAGGACGCCGCAGCCAAGAAGGTCGAGGATACCAAACTCTTTGGGCAGCAGAAGGCGGGAGAGGCCCAGCAGGCCACCCAGGTAACAGACTCGAACTCCTTCTCCACTGCACAAGGCTTGTGGGCAAACTTTCTTGGAGTCCTTATTTTGCTTGCTTTGGTGAGAGTAATTAGTGGTTTTCGCATATGAATGAGACAGTGCTCGACTGAGTGAGTGCAACTCGTATGGTGAATCCTATCTCTTTAGGAAAATGGTTTCAGTTTCCTTGCAATTTCTTCCGTCAGAGCTTGGGGATGTATCGGTAGAGTGGGCAATGAAGTGGTCTACGTAGGTTGTTGCAGTTTGGTGAGATCAAAAAGTTGCACACGCTCAGCACGTTTTGATTGTTGGTTACGTTTTCTTTTGTTTCAGAACGCTGCTGGAACCACGCAAGACAAAGCCGGCGAGGTGGCCGGAGTGGCCTCCGACAAGGCCGGGCAGGCCAAGGAGGCCGGCGGCAGTTACTTGCAGCAGGCGACCAATGTCCTCAACAACGCTTTCGAGAACGTGAAGTCGACCGTGACCCAGGCGACCGAGCAGTCGAAGCAGAGCACTTCCAGCGCCACGGGCACCGCCCAAGACAAGGCGAACCAGGCCGGGGGCGTGGCGGGCGACAAGTGGGCGCAGACGAAGCAGGGTGCGTCGGACGCCACGGCTACCACGCAGAGCAAGGCCAACGAGGCGACGGGCGTGGCAGGCGAGAAGTTTGGTCAGGCCAAGCAGGGCGCGTTCGACACTGCAGGCGCGACGCAGCAGAAGGCTGGCGAGTTGGCCAATCAGGCGGGCGCGGTGGCTGGTCAGACGTGGGAGCAGACGAAGCAGGCGTCGTCCGATGCCACGCAAGTGGCTTCGGACAAGGCGGGCAGTCTTGCGCAGCAGACTCGCGATGCCATGAACACGGCGTACGCGTCCATCAAGTCGGACGTGACCCCGAAGCAGTAGTAGAGTAATTTGCGTTTTAGTTAGCTATCGTTCTTACGTACGTAGGTTGTCCGTTATCTTCGATCGGCCACATAATTTTCTCGTGGATGAGTTATGGTCTAGTAACGAGTGAGGGTTCGTCGGGTTCGCATCTCCAGACACTCTAAGTATTCATTTGTGAATAGTGGTGCGCATGTACATTACATGACCATTGGGTCTGGATTCAATAACTGAATCACGATTTGCACATATTTTCCCTGTTCTGCACATTTTCAGCACCTTGTAATGTCCTTCTCTTTGCACGCTGTTGCTTGCGTAAATTTCTGAATCGGGTTGACGGATCTGTTCCGAGTGAGCGAAGGTTGTCGAGAAACAGTTGATCGGCGTTTGCTAAGACACTTTCAATTGTGGACTATTCAAATGGCGATGTGATTTGGAATTTGAGCAGGACATGTTGCACAAATTTGGTAAGCGCTATTCGTTTGGATTTGCTATTAAACAGATTTTGCTAAGTGGCAATATCTAACAACAGTGGAGTACCTTAAATAGGTTTCGATTATATTTATCATCTTGCATTGCTTAGAGCACTGAATGTTGCCTTGCGAGGGTTAATTCTTTGATATGTGCCGCTGTCGTGGGATTTCTGCAGGCGAGATGCTTGCAATGTGGAAACAGCCTTGGCTATGGATATTGTTACTGAGTTCGGAAATTTGATGGCGCGTCTAAGATGGCATTTTGAGAGGTGAGTAAGGTTTCGAAATCTGATGGTGCTAACCCTGACCATTGCATGTGTAAAGGTATTGGACGAAAATATCTCGAGCGTGCGCCTGTACTGAGATTAAGAAGACATATCTCTCCAGCCGTTTATAGATCGCACCTTCAGTCGCTGTAGATATCAACCAAAAAACGGTTTGTAATGCAGTTGTCTTCGAGTCATTCTTCATCTGCTGTGTGGGAAGACTGTACCTGATGACAAGGAACCAACGAGGACCTGATTTAGGGAACACAACCAGTGCGACCAACCCAAAAAGGTTGAGGAGTGCATAATTTTTACTAAAGCGCCGTCTCTGGAACTCTAAAGCTGGACCTCCAGATCTTGAAAGATTCGCCCAATAGTCCTATACCCTAAAATTAGCTGCGGTGGTAACATTCTCTGACGGGTTCAATGAGTTTAGGGAGGCCTTCACCAAATCTCCTTCAGCCACGATGTTTGTTCATCCAGGTCGTTTCTCTTGGCCGGCAACTGTCACTCCCCCTATTGTAAAGAACCTGTCTTATAGAGAGATCAATGTCTTCATAAAGTAACCACATCTAAAATTGTCCAGAAAAGCATTCAAGCTTGGATCCCACTATTAAGTTATCTAAATTATTGTGGACTTTATTGGGAGTGAAAAGTGGATTAGAATTTCTCTTTTTACATGCATTTATTTTGATAACGGTCCATGTATAAATTATGATTTTGTAAAGTGTTGAAACTTGGTGTACCCAAAACTTAACCCTAGTCTCAGTCATGTTCATATAACGGACATTTTAGGCAGAAATCTAGATGCGATAGTTTTGCGATCAAGTCACAATTAGGTACATTTACCTTAGTGTGTTTTCCGTATATCTGATCTGACTTAAGATTTTGCAACAGTAAGATTGGATTACTTTTCCAAGTGAGCGAAGAGAGTTCCACGAAGTTCAGCAGTGCATTGCAGTTGCTAAGTCTGCTTAGTCTGCGACGAATTAGCTGGTTTCAAAGTTGAATGATGGTTTTTTCGAAAGTAAAAAGTTGGAATTGAATAGTACTGCACATATTTAAAAATGTATTGCTCAGGAACAAAGAAGAGGAGTCCGGCAATGAATGTTAAATTTTAAGAAATGTGAGGAGATTTGATGAGGGTGCTACTTTAAAAATTAGCGAAAGCTTCGATATACCAGAGCCTCTGGTTGCGTTGCTTCATATCTTCTACCATCTTGATGCTGTCATTACTGATGTCTGAAAATTCACATGTGTTGATGCATCACATACCCCGTAGCCAGGATGAGAATGGTATGGTTCACTTATGTCCCTGTAGATGAGCCAGCAGGGGCGGCAGGTTAGGCTTTAAACATGAATCCGGTTGATACGAAAATGTGTTTCTGCACTCTTCTGAGTATGTGGTGCAATTCCGCAAGACTTATACATGGAAACTTCAGTCTTTATTGACTCGGTAATGCTCGATCCGCGAGACTCAACATTATCCTCTCCTCTTCCGACTAGCCATGAGGCAGTGACACCAGACTTGGTATTATGTATTGAATTCTACAGATCTGTTCTTCTTGAAGGGAGCTAAACAAATGCAAACACACGATCTCAGTTGAATTTCAAAGCAAATGGCTGTCGCACAGCTACACTGCAGACATAATTTGTTATATAGCTTCATAAATACATTGGTATTGTACAGTACTGTGCAAGCAACCAAGTAGCTCATCGCTCTAAAATTGCAAACTATTACACAACTATCTGTAAAGCAAATCATCACAAACCCTTCACACAAAGTACAAAACTCGAACCCTACTCCCACTGCAGCAATGGATTTTAGCCGGCAGTCCTCTCTATTGGAACGTCAATACCAGCAACATGAGATTTAGGCACCTGCTGGAACATGGTTCTCAAACGCTCAATTCCACGTTGCAGCTCTGAGTTTCGAATGTCAGATTCCATTAGCTGATATTGCAGCTCGACATTCCACATTGCTGAATCCTCCAGTCGCTTCTTTTGATGAGTCACAAGCTGTTCAAGATGATTCACTTTCCCAAGAAGTGAAACCATTTGAGGGTTCATCAATTGACGCTCAATATGCTCCAAACCTTGTGCAGCTGCCTCAGCAACTTGTAGGGAACAAGGATGCGCAACAATCTCAGTGACTCCACCACTGTCAAGAGCAATTGGTTGCGGAGCAGGAGCGTTCGCCCAGAAACAACCAAGCTCATCAAATTCCAAGGGAGAAGGTGATGGTTCAAAATCAGGGAACAATGTGAACTCTGAGTTGGAAGTGCCAGGACGTCCACGGACCTGTATTTCGGCAGCTTGAGAGCAACCCGTTCTATAATCATTGACATGACTAAAGTGCGAATCTGTCTTTACAGCAGTGTTACGGAGTTGCAATTCTCTTGCCTTCTTCTCCTCCAGAAATTCTGCATACACTGCCTTGGTTTTGCGTGCAATGCACTTGGCTTTCTCCATGTCAGAGAAGCTCTTCTCTTCATCACTCATTGATGGAATGGAAAAGCAGAGGCCATTCTCATGCTGCACTGTACGACACTCCTCTTTCGCATAAAAGAACGCTGCTATTTGACGCACAATTTGGGCCTCATGGTGGGTGTTGTACTGACCTAGAGAAAGGCAATTGAACTTGAGGGTGGCGCCAGAATCTAGTCTCTCCCTTGGGGGTTTGAACCTGGGCTCGTACTTGTAATGTGTGATGGTGCCCAACTTGTCTTTCATGGCTCTACGGTACACCCCTTCCTGCACTCCTTCAAGGACGTCACAAGCATCGTTGAATGGCGATGCATGATCAAGGGTTTGAGAAAATTTGCGCTTGCGACGATTACTGGGGCAGGCTACCTGTCTGAACTTGATCCAAACATAGGCACCTTGGAACAGCACTATCGACACGAAGGTGTCTCTGAACTCTAAGGAGCTTGAGGAACAGGTTTTGGAACCACCTCTAGGCACTCCCCCGATGAGACACTGGAATATAAAAGAAAGGAGGACAGCTTTCCGCAACTCTCTTTCATATTCACAAAGAAACACCAAATACCCCGTAAGGCTTAGGATTGTGTCCCGGAATTCGTTTATTTCTCCAGAGACTCTTCCAACGCAGCTAACATCAAACCTCTCGGTTAAATAAAAAAGGGGAAATTCAACTTCCGAAAGAACAGGTTCGGCAGATGCATTGTTCAGATGAACAAATTCCTCATTAGCTCCCAACAATTTGGATTTCAACTGATCAACACTCTCGAAAGGAATGGGGAACGCCATTGTGGCACGAGCAAGGACTTCAATTAAAATTGAAGCCAATACTTCACAGCTCGCCTATGATTATCTCGAATTTCTCAAGTGGAGCGAACTAGGGCTAGAGTGCACTTCAACAAAGGCACTGTCTGAAACAAGACGTGGCGACTTTGCATGATCACTCGTGGCGGAGAATGAACTCTGAGTACGCAAAGCGAAGAAGAATTGGGACAGATTTTCACAAGGTAAGATACTACCGATCGCTCACGATTCTGCAAATTTCTCGCCGTCTTCTGTTCCCGATCCTCGCACTCAACAGAAAGAAACAAAAATAGTTCTAACTCAGATAAATTGGGCACTGATGCGCAGACAGAACTCAAGGTTTTCAAATCAAGCTGCAAAATCAAACACGGTAGCAGTAGTGGCTTGATGAGAGTGACGGCAGGGATTGAGTTGGTACTTATGGAGGCTGGGTGCCGGGTGGGGAAGTGAAGAGGAGCGGGTGGAGAGAGACCACCCGTGGTTGGAAAACGGGTGGGGACGGGTGGGGAATTGGGGACTGGGGACTTCCGTCATGCTGCCTACTCTCATAAATTGTCCTCTCATAAACAACAGTAACTTATTTTTGTGAAAAGTCTCACATGTCACCTTGTGATTGGTTTTAGATGGCAGACACTATTTGAGATCTGATGTGAAAATTCAATTACCTTTCTTGCCGACTTTGAACCTCACCTATGGGTAATATCTCCTGTGGGAAGGAATCCCATGACGGCTTTTAACCCTAAACGCCCAAACTGCATCTTTTGGCAACATAGTGATTTTGGGTAGTTCACTACGGATGGATTTTTTCTTTTTTTACTTTGAAATTTTCACACAACATGTGCCCAAGGAGTAGATTTAAGGCCCAACAATTTTGTATAACTTTTGATTGCACAGTTAAAAAGTTATTGTATGATATGTAATTTTCATTGATCTTTGGGTAGCCCAAAAATTTCTTAGAAAAACACTTTTTTAAGAAATAAAAATTTGGAATTTGTTTTCTAAATTTATATGTACACAGAAAGCTTTGAATCATTCCATTTTGATTCATGAGATGAAAGTTATGAGGAGTTTTAGTTTGCACGCACTTATGACTTCTCTACCCTAAAATAAACTTTGAAGTCCTTTACTTAACTCAATTTTCAATATTTTTTGAAAAAAATAAAATCATAGGATGGAGATTGTTTATTAAAACATTACAACCATTGGGATTGGCGTTTTTCAATTGCATAACAAAATTCTTCACAATTTAGTATTTTGAATCATTCTCTATTTCTTTGTACTTACTTTTTTTCCCATATGTTGTACAATTTCAAATGATCTAAAATTTTTCAAGCATATAGGCAACTTGCCTTGAAGAATGAATTCACATAGTAACTACCATTTTAGAATTTTTTTTCATACAAATGTGGCCTAGTGATGTGCAACTGCCCGTTTTTTCATAGGGCCAAAAAAAGGATTTTTGCCAATTCAAATGCTAATATCTTACAATCTACATGGTAGAAGTTTCTAAAATTTTTTCCACACCTTCTCAAATCAATGTAGTACGAGATCTTATTGTCACATGTGTTCCAAAATGGTTTTTTTCTAAAATTTGTTACTTGTACTAGAAATGACAGTTTTGGAGCATTTTTGGTGAAATCATAATTGAAAACATTTAGTGGTTAAAAGAAATTTTATAAGTATGGTCAGTATACCTCAAAAGCCACCAAATAAGCATGTGAGTATGACTCTTAGTCCTCTTATTAATAATAAAGTTGTCTTAATTTCTATTGCATCTAGTAGGTAACTTGGTTGGTAATTGAAAGAAGACTCTAGATTCTTTTTGTGTATAGTTGTAGACACCTTATGAATGAATTATGAATACTCAAATTGCTAATTTTAGTTGTATAAAAAATCAACCTTAAATTTTTAGATTCAATAGATGTAAATTTTAGCAAAGAATTTTTTGGTTGGTTTTGGAACAAATTACTTTAATTATTGTATAAAACTCATTAAACTCATTGAGATTGGTGTGAATCAAGTTGTCTATTTGCATGGGATATTCTATCAAATTTTTCTATTAGAATTGTGAGTTGGACCATGTCTTCCGAAATTGATAAATTAGTACATATAGTGTAAGACGATTTCACATGTCAAGGTTGGAATGGGATTAGGTGTTTTCATGTCTTACCATAGTGCTCGGATCTTGGGCCAAGGAATTTGTTCCCAAGGCATCGTTTGGGTATCTATATAGAACCTACTCATAACTTATTCTCCTTTCTAGTTTTTACCAAAATCCCAAATCTCCAAGTGGGCATAATAAAAATACTACAAAAAGAAATTTATTTTGGTTGGCTATACTCTACGGCCTTGACTTTTTAAAGAATCCTACTCTTGTTGGTCTATAAAGAGTAGCAAAAATCAATGAAAGCAACTATTGAAACTAACGCTAATAAATAGTGCGGCAGACCAATTGTGCCTCCTTAGCTCTAACTTTAGCTAGATAGCATAGCCTACAATCGGCAAAGGCTATTTTCTACAAATTTGGTCCGAATCTGCAAATCACAAAGAAGGGATAGAAGGTATACATGGAAGTGAAGGTAGAGAACATGACTTTAATCAATCACCTTTTGATTAATAACAAATGGAAAGTTAGACTGAATATAAACATTTCACTTGTAAACAACAAACTATATATATAAAGGTCCACCTTTTTGCATGTTATTCCCACCCATTGGAAGGTTTTATTGTTTTACAATACTTCATACTTATAGTTTGCTTAAGAAAAGAAGAACTTTCTGAGAAGTCTGAATTCTAGACACTACAAATCCACTAGAATTCCTCTAATGTGTACATTAGGATTGCTCTTTCTATAGACATTGTCAAAATTATGGAGCAAATACCAAATTATGAACCACTCTAATAAACGAAGGAAAGAGAAAGAATACATCACCTAAATTTATGTGCACCCATACTCCAAGCAATAGAAAAATAATTTAGTACACATGCAAGTACATCTCCCTACAAGGAAGAAGGCTCTCTTGCACTTGAATGTCACGTTGTGGAGTCACTAGAAGGATCCCACATTTTTTTTGACAAGTTGAGGAATGTGGATAGACATTTATTCAAATGTGAAACATGTCTACCGTGGATGTCTAGAAAAATCTGTCAAGATTGACATGGCAAAAATACGCAAAAATTTGGAAAAACATGTTTTGTTTATAGAGGAACGTCACAGAAAACATAGTTAAAGAAGGGTCCAAAACTGCACCATGTGGTAGTCACGTCACATCCATGTAGGCACTACATGGGTGGGCAGTGCCACATGAGATTTTTTTCACCCAACTTGAAGATGATGTGGGAGATGACATAGCACTTGACATCATGATGTCTGAAAAGATTAATAGTGTTTTGAACACTGTCAATTTCCCGGGTCACCTAAGATATCAAGAAGAATTTTGATATTGTTTTTAGTGACATAAACTTTGACATCGAGACATTTTTTGAAACATTTTACAACATCAACATTGATGTACACCATACAAACTAGGCCATACACAATACATATTATGCCATATATTATACATCATATGCCATATATCATACACCATATTTGGTATTTATATAGCATGGCTTGAAAAGCCACTTATTGTGAGTATGCAAGCAATAAAGAACAAGCTATTTATACAAGTGGGTGATAGGAGGGAAGACAAACCATATGGGATATTTGAATTTTTTGAATTACACAAAGTTGCTGAAGTTGATGTCACAAAAAAGATTTAGATGTTTCAATCGACGTCTTAGTTGATATTGCAAAAAACATTTAGACATTTCAGTTGATGTCATAGTTGATGTCTCTGTTGATGTTTATAAAAATATTGTTCAAATTTTTAGATGGTGTCAAAGTGTATTGATGTGATACATGTGCCACTTCATCCTTATTGGATGCCATATCAAAGAGGAATGAAATTACTTCAATACAGATAGCAACAATAAACAAAGTCATTTTTCGGAAACCCTATATGTCTTGTTGTTTACAAGAAGGTAAACACAAGACTTCAATGAGAATAGGACGGATTGAATTTCATACATTGTTGAAATAATGTTCTTCTAAAATTGAAAACAATTTATGTTCAATTCTAAAATATATGGGACAATGGAAATAAATATTTATGAAAATTAGATAATGTAGAATACATTAGACTAATTTTTTAGGGCTTGTTAATAAAATTAGAGCTACATTGGAAGTGCAATGGAAAATATAGTCATCGTGCTATTTTTTTTCCCTCCATACAATCATTTTTTAAAAGCTTCTAAGGAGTTGCCCTTCCTCTGTGCTTTTCTATGTGGTTTGTATTTTATACTAGCCCACAGTAACTTCTACTAAGTTATCCATTGTTAAACTGAAATTCCTTGCCAACGTGGTAGGTTGTTGTTTTATTAGACGTTGTATAGAAGGTGACTATGTTTTTTTCAATGTCTCTTGAAACATCATTGTTGCATAAGACATCAACTCCTTTTGCCAGAGACATCCAAATGTTTTCTGAAACATCCAATTTGATTCTACCTCCATGCCTACTATCCCATCTTTTTGTTTTTGTTTTAGAAAACATGCTTATTTGTTACTAACGTCCAAAAAAACATGGGTTCCTACTAGTGAGTACATCCACTACAAGAAGAAAGGGTGTTTTGAGTATAGTCCTAGTAGTATAGTTCTCGAAGTTTTGACTTTTTAGGAGATTTTTAGTAAATTTTTACTATAAATACATGTAATTTAAAAAAAAATTTACTAAAAATCTCTAAAAGATCATCACTTAGAGAACTATACTACTAGGACTATACTTAAAACACCCTTTTTTTTGTAGTGATCAATGGTATAAAGTGGCAAACATCATAACTGTAGTTGGTACTAGGATGCATCACCTACACGATAGATCTTTTTGCAACAAGCCTTTCTAACCCTAATTGCTACATGCTCTTTGAAGCTTGTACAACAAGCCTCTAAAAATCAATTTTATTTATGAACATAGGACCTATATGTATAGATAATGTTGTTTTTCTACACAAGAAATAAGTTTTTCTAGAAGGAAAGAGGAAGCCCAACACTATGCATGGGTGAACACAACAAGAGTATTCTATAGGAAAATGTACATCAATTGTGTGACCATTACTCAAAATCACCATAGTTTCCATATTTGCAATGTTTGTGGGGACAAATGACTATATCCAAAAACTTTGGCAATATAGTCATCCCTATGGCCACTTTCTTTAATACTCACACCACTTTTGTTATCAAAACCATGTATGTACATGAGCCATTATGTAATATATATTCATGTATTTTGAGTACTCTATTCATACAAATGGATATAAATTTTTTGCATAGCATGTATAGAGATATTGCCCACATCTAAACTTCACAATTCATCATCCAATTCTACTCAGATTTGAAGCTACTCTAAATTTTGATCACCTAGTGACCAAAACCTAGTTAGGTGGGTTGCAAAGGATAAAATATGATACCTACACCCTATGTTAGTTGATAATTCCCCAAATTGCACACTACACACCTTATATTGAAAGTAAGAAATGAATTTTTTTTGCTTGATTATTTTTACAAGCCCCTGTCTTGGGACTTATGTATACTTCTAAGATCAACATCCCATACTCCTAGAGAAGAAAATTCAAAAATATCACATATGGATTGAAGGATTATAGTATTTCATCATAAGGGGATTAAAATTTTGAAAACAAATGAGAGTCTTTCAATCTTCTTTTACATGTCAAATTTAAAATTGTAGTCATGAAAAAATACAAGGTTAAAGGAAATAGATGTATAATTGTGATCAATTTATGGCTTTTCAAAATCTATTCTACAATTTCAAAAAATGTATTTTCAATGTAATTTGAAGCTCATCTCATCTCATCTATAACCCCATAAAGACATTGTAGGTCAAAAAGATCTAGTGGATGACTTCACTATTAATTGTAGAAACAAACAATGCACCTATTGGTCTAATAATTGGAATATTTTAGTGACTACTTTGGTCATGGAGGTCTACATCCTTCTATGGAGTTAATACTAGAAAATCAAAATTTTCAATGGACAACCTTGCACCAAATCTTCAACAGAAAAATCATTAACATGCTTTTTCATAAACAAGTGCTAATAATAGAATTTAAAATTTATTTATCTTCAGATATTATTAAAAATAATAATTTGATAAGATCTATTTTAACTCCAAAATTTTGTTCACATCAAGATGTGGTGCCTTGGGCATTTAGAGCATCACCATATTCACCACCAAGCTTGGTGGCTTAGTTTAAAAACATGATGAACTACTTTGAAGTCCTTGACAAGAAAGAAGCCACCAATTTTAGTTGAGGGAGGTAGTTTTCAAGCCACGCATTAGCTTACAAAACTTTAGATGACATTCAACCATTGTAAAAGGTAGTGAGTTCCCCCAAGGTTCTCAAAAGGTGGGAACTTGGCCACAATAGTAGGATGACATGGCCGAGTGATAGCCATGTTAGATAATAATAAAAATGATAATCTTTCAATAATTTTTTTGATATTTAAAATTTTAAAATTTTAAAATTTTTTTACCAATAGTAGGTGATTCCCAATATGGAGAACTAGCTTGAACAATCCTTTATAGTAGATAAATTTCATCTAATTCTTACTTGTTTTCAAACCTAAATGTCAACTCACCTTGTGAATTCAATGACCTCTAAAGAGGTTTATCTACTTTTTAAGCACAGTGGGTATACTCTTAGAAGTTAACCTCTAAGCATATAGAGTCATCTCCAAAATTGACAATTATAAAGTGTTATTTGGAAGAATATTTTGGAATTGACATACAAATAAAAGTTGTAAATTGTGAGTTTTACATTCTATCTATATTGTTAGATTCACCAATGCTATCACCAATATTTTTTTTTTATAAATTTTGAAAAAAAAAATCAAAATTTCTTCTAAATTTGATTACAATCAAAACATTATTATTTTTTGAGTAAAATTTGTTGGAATGTCTTTGAAATGAGATTCTCTTGACATGGTGATTTTTGGGAATTTTTGTGTTCTTCAAATGTATGACCTCATTTTTGCAAATCCCGTTTTAAACTAGACTAGTCAATGCAATTTTGGCTTGGGCAACCACTTGACATACTTGGACATTTGTAATTTTAGAAAAACAAGTACCCCAGTAACACCAAATCCATCCATTAGATAGGACGACAATTTAATTATATATCTCTACAAATGAGGATGCTTTTCATCCAAGCAATAATAAAGATGAAACTTGAGTTTCAATTTGTTGCCTAGAAAGTGGACGTCAAAGTGCTTAGGGGTTAAAGACAACAATGGAATTTTCTAGCAATTATATTGTTCTGTAATTTTCTATAAAGTTATGGTTGATGTACCATCATTTAAGTAGAGAAATTCAATCACAGGACATGAAATTGTGTCCATGAAAGTGGGCTTGCGTTGAGTTGGCTTGGCAAGTTCAATACGCTTTGGTTGAAATTGTGGGAGGTTGGGACGTAGCTATAGAACCACACTTCCAATGGAATTGTAGGATCGTGCCCCCAATAAATGTGCTAGACCGCATTACAATTTTATTGTTCTATGGGTTCTATATAAAACAGACATGACGATGGTTTTCGGGTTTTAGGAAGCAATTTTAGGGTTTAGGTTGTCTTCTTTTAACTATGAGTGGCTAAGCTCCTACTACATATCCCATATGGGTTGTTTTTACCTCCTACCACCCCTCATGTACATAAAGCTAAGATGTCTTTTTAATTTTGAATGAAAATAATGAATGACTTTTGAAGAAAAGTGAGGTGAATGTGATGTCATGCCACATCAATATGGGTACATTTCAAATGAATGATTTAAAGTCATGTAGAGAGGACAACATTTGAACAATTATTTCAAGTTCAAACAACATTTTTCAAAGTTCCTAAAGATATAGAAAGTTCCACCCTCATTTGTCTCCTAACTATGTACTTCACAAGAATTTCATTGATCTATAGGTCCTTCACATAATGAACACTTCAATTGTTTTAAGATTATTGAATTTTCTATTTTGGGGGGATCTTGGTGCTTACATGTCCTTTAGGAACTTTGAAAAATGTTGTTTGAAATGTGCCACAAAATGTTGCTTTAGTAGAACTTGAAAAAATTATTCAAATATTGTCCTTCTCTACATGACATTAGATCATTCATTTGAAATGTGCCCAAATTGATGTGGCTTGACATCACATCCATTGCACTATTCTTCAAGAGTCATTCATTACTTTCATTTTAAATTGATAAAATATCTTGACTTTATATACATGAAGGGTGATAGGACATAAAACAACCCATATGAGATATGTAGTACTAGGAACTCAACCACTCATAGTTAAAAGAAGACAACCTAAACCCTATACCCGTTGTCAAGTTTATTTTGTGCAAGACCTATAGAACAATGAAATTGTATTGTTGTCCCGCACATCCATGGGAGACGCGGCCTTGCAACTAAACCCAACCACCCGCGATCTCAACCAGGACTGGTGAGCTTGTCAAGCCAGCTGAGCATGGGCCCCATTTCATGGACACAACTTCACGTCCTGCAATCCAATCCTGGGAACGCAGTGCCATGAAGATGATGACGTGGACGATTAGGTCACGAATTCATAGCCGTAGGATCAGAAAACGATCGGACGGTGGGAGAACCTCATGGGCTTGGTTGTAACCACCACCAGCCTGCAAATGACACTCCCTTCCTCAAGCGTCTTCTCTCGCGTCACTCTGTCTCTAGCGATGGTGCGATTCTGAAACCCTAATTTCCATGTTCGTTCTCTCGACTCAAGAATGTAATGAATTCCATGTTACTTGAAGTTTAAATGAATTTTGTTTTCTGTGATTCGTTCAGGCCTTCATTAAGCCGAACAAGACGAAGGCCTACTTCAAGAGGTTTCAGGTCAAGTACAAACGCCGCAGAGGTGAGATTGGGTTTCTGTCTCCGAGCATTGTGGAGGTTTGGATCTCTTTTCGTAGAAGAATGCAAGTACGGATTTTGCTTTGTTGGTAAATTTTGAGTTTCGAGTGTTGCTTGCGCGACGATGCAGCTGGAAAGACCGATTATCGTGCCAGGATTCGCTTGACTACTCAAGACAAAAACAAGTACAATACTCCGAAGTATCGCTTCGTTGTGAGATTCGTATCCTTCTTATGATGAGAGAACTATCATTTGAAGCTGGCATTTTAGGTTAATTATCTTTGCTTTTCTGATGTTTTTAGGGGTTTGTAATTGCGCTATTGCCTCACTCTCTACTCAATTTATAAGATTTTTGCGAGTATGTGGATGGCTCCGATGGTAGCAGGAGTTTTGTGTATGTTAACCACACCTAAAAGCTACAGTTTAAGCGCTTAGTATGATTATTAGACTCACCAAATTTTTCTTGATTCTTGTTGGCAATTGCAAGAGGATTCCATTGCACCAAGTATGCCTTATTTGGTTACAGTGTGCAATAGTTCTAAGGTTCCAAAATTTTATTTAGAGATGACATGAAACCAACGGGAGTTCTGATGAGTAGGTGTGTTTATTCTCAAAATCAATATGGATCCATTGTGCAAGACTGTAGTGTGTCGCATTTAAAGGCGTGTCGCAATCTAGTACCTCAAATACGTGTATTGGTTTGCCTGTTTAAAATCCATCTTTTCCTACTGGCTTCTCCTTAAGTCGACTCCCTCTAGACCAACAAGGATATTGTGGCCCAAATCTCCTACGCCACTCTCGCTGGGGACATTGTTCTCTCCTCTGCTTATGCTCATGAGCTTCCTCGGTATGGGTTGAAGGGTGGCCTCACTAACTATGCTGCAGGTACGGGTTTAGGGTTTAGGGTTTAGAGTTGCTAAATTACTTTGAACTTATTTTACGTGCATTGCAATATTGATCACAACCTAGTCAATCGTTTTTGGATTCTGACGACGTGACTCTTTGGTAGTGTAGCTTACTGCACTGGTCTTCTGTTGGCTCGTCGTCACTTGAAGAACTTTGGCCTTGATCAGGAGTACATCGGCAATGAAATGGTGTGTAGTCCGATTATGCCTGAGCTCAGCTACTTCATTATTTAGGTTGTATTATTTTACGTTCATTACTTGTTTCTATGAGAAGGCTGCCTGTCCATTTAATAGACACCCTCGACTTTCGTTGAGGAGTTTAGAGCAAAGTATCTGCAGTTTTATCCCAGGTTTTAGCAAATATCCGCTTCCTCGGGTTAGACCATTGATCTTGAGCAGAATTTTCAGTACTGACGTACTTGATCAATGATTGTAATGCCAGGCTACCGGTGAGGACTTCAATGTTGAAGCCGGTGATGAGAAAAGGCCATTCAGGGCTTTGTTGGACGTCGGTCTCGTGAGGACCACTACTGGCAACAGGGTGTTTGGTGCTTTGAAGGTGATTTTATGTACACGGTACTACTGTTTTCATTTGGTTGTGAAGTATTGTCTTTTTGTTCTTACATTGTGGCGATAATCAGGGTGCTCTTGATGGAGGTTTGGACATTCCTCACAGCGAGAAGAGGTTCCCGGGCTTCAACAAGGAGGATAAGTCTTTGAATGCTGAAACTCATCGCAAGTACATTCTCGGCGGCCACGTTGCCGACTATATGAGGGTGAGGCACTTTGACTTATTGAGGTTTGGGAGTTGGCGATTGAGTTTCTGGTTGAATTTTCTTATTGCCTATTATTGTCAATCATTGAATATTCAGAATTTTACTTAATTACACTGTTTGGTCTATTTAGTGTATGATACATTACTTTGTAGGGTTAGTGATAATTTGAGCACCATATTCAGTTGTACCTATTGATGCATATGATTGGGACTACAGGCTAGTGAACTACACCGAGATTGTAAAACTATCCCGTACAGATTATTGCGTAAAATGTTCGTCTTCAACCCTAAACATGAAAACCTAAGGGCGATTTGGGGAACGCTTATGATCAACACTTTGAAATTTCATAGTTTATTCGTATGGTGTCAAAAAAATACATGGTAAGAGAACCAAGAGTGTCTTTTCAATTGCGAACAAAAATCATGGCTAACAGAGATAGTTTAATAACTGGCACCATGGTCAGATGCTCAATTGGATGCTTTTAGGTGTGGTTACCTCAGCGGTTTGGGAATCCCATGTTGTCCAGTTGTTGATTGATTATTCACTCAGGAGTTTACTGATGGAACCGGAGCTAAAATAATTTATTGCTCTTTGGCCACTAATTTGGTGGTACATAAAATCATATATTGCACTAAATAGAGTAAAGCGTGAAGCCACTGTCTACTTTATGGCACAAATATTTGCTCACTTTGAGTCCTTTACTTGTCCTGACGGTTCTTTGGGGGACATGCAGCTTCTGAAAGAAGAGGAACCGGAGAAGTACCAATCCCACTTCAGCGCTTTCATCAAGGCAGGTGTTGAGGCTGAAGATCTTGCCGATATGTACACGGAAGTGCACGCTGCCATTCGTGCTGATCCAGTTATTCAGAAGACTGAGAAAAAGGCCCCTGCCGAACCAAAGAGGTAAAGATAGTACGGAGTAAATGATGTAGAATTTTAATTATTTATTGTTTGTTTGGAGATGAGTTGTTCGATAGATGATTGTTTGTTGCTTCTTCGTTGACCACTCTTATGACGAGTTTATGTTCATACTTTTATGTGCAGGTGGAAGATCAAGAAGTTGACCTATGAGGAGCGCCAGGCATCTTTAGTTCATCGTCTGAACGCTATCAATGAGGTTGAAGAGTAAATAGAAGGGGTGAAAGTTCTGATGTTTTCATTTTCTTTCACTTTCTACATCCTGATTTTGTCCTTGCATACGTGTCACCGTTTTCAGCCTGAAAATCTGTGGCGAGAGTTTCTTTTGGAGGCTTATTATTTTTCCGTCACATTGACTTGAGTACATCCTGCTGAGTCCTAAAGCATGGTAGAGCGTTCCGATGTATATTCACGGCTATTTGTGAACATGAATATCAAAGAAACTATGTGTTCTGAAAGGTTGGGTACCATTTGCGAGTTTTCATTTTGCAGTATGATTTTCCACTTTTCCTTTTGAATGGGTAGATACAGATTCTGAACTGATATTCCTTAAAATGAAAATTCTGATTGCTCCCGCTGCTATCAATCTGAAACTAATATTCTCACCCAATTAACCAAATCTGCAGTGATTCTTCACATAGGTTTTTAAAGCTACCAGTGAACAGCTGACTGGAAGAAAGAGTCCTGTATTCATTTGTCTGTATACAGACAACATTGGTTCCTGCACCAAACAGGTCTGAAAAGTTTTGTGCTGTCTGTCCTGTTGTTGGGATTGCTAGTCTGCAATTGGTCAACGTCAAACCGTCCCCAAATCACTTAAGTTCTCGATCCAATTCAAGTGAATGTTCAATGTACAGCAGAAAATGCAAGGAAGTGTCTGAAACCATGTATTGCAACCACGACTGCGGAAGTGCGGATGGATCTATTTGGGTACCACTCTGGATCTCCGACCTGTCTGAGAAAACCAATCCTTCACAAGGCAAGGTTCCTCATGTTTGAGGTTTTGAAGAGGGAGTACAGAGAAATTTGTGGCCAACTGGTTTTAGCTCTACGGTGCAGAACTTGTGAAGCGGGTTCCTGGAAAAAGTAATTTTGTCAAATTAACCCTTAAATAACAATCACATGTCAAGAGGAAATCTCCTTGAAGAAGGATATGGATCTTGTTGTTTGTCCGAGGTTTGTATGGTCAAGGCAAGCCAAAGTGAATAATGAATGTTGATGATTTGACTTTGCAACCTAAACGTAGTGCTTGGCAAGCCGTATTCTTTGTTGATGCAGGTCCCAATAGATTGAACATTCCAAAAAAGAAGACAAGCCACTTTTGGTCAACGATTCTATCAAAAACAAACCTAAGGGACTTGCCTTGTTTAAGGGTTAAAAAATTGTGTCACATAACCTTGTAATGTAGCAACCAATTATCCATTGATGGTTGACTTTGTGAGGGTCAATAGGATGAAAAAATGTAGTTGTCATCTAATTTTGGGGGGAAGGTGCTTGAACACAAATTTTGAGAATGTTGGCAAAAATTGCCTCATGTGGTATCTTCAACTTTTCTACATAGGAAGATGCTTGATCCATAGATCACCATGTATTTTATTTTGACATCTTCTAGGTCCTTATTCTTGATGTGAATTTGAGTCAAGAAAATGTTTTTCTTTTAAATTGGAGCTCAACCAATGAAATGAAGCTTATAGTAGTACCTTTTCAATTTTGGCAACCTCTATTGAATATTTAATAAAATCTAACTTTTCAACTTCAACACTTAAAAAGGGATTGCAGTAGTTATTGTCATCCATAATACTAATTGAATTATTCAAATTTGAAGGTATATTGTACAAGTATCCAATACAACATGCTATTGAGTACCGTATCATTTATTTTTGGTATACTACAATTTTAGTATTCTCTCCACATAATCATTTACAAATGATTATTGCTCAATAGTTGTAGAGAATCATTTATACATTAGTCTAAATGATCAAATAAAACCTTTGTCTTTGGGTTTGTATGGTTGTATTATTCCAAAAATATATGAAGTATCAAATAATCCTTCCTTTCATTTTAGTAGTCGTAAGAAAATCAAGTTAACCCCCTAAAGCCCTAGATATGTTTTTTTGGCATTATAGATATTTTGGATAGCTCACTATGAGTGGAATTTTCAAATTTTTTCTTTGAAATTTTCACACAACATGTAGTCAAGGAGTAGCTTTAAGACCCAAAAATTTTCATAACTTTTGACTACATGGTTGAAAAGTTATTGTATGATATGTAGTTTCTTTCCCAACTCGGGTAGTTCAAGCAAATCAGAAAAAATTACTTTTTTCGAAAGTAAAAATTTGAAATTGGTTTTCTAGATTTATATATGCGGGGAAAGTTTTGAATCATTCCATTTTGAACAATGAGGTGAAAGTTATGAGGAGTTTTAGTTTGCGGGCAATTATGGATTCTCTACTTCAAAATAATTCTTAACAATTTCATATTTTGAATCATTATCTACTTTTTTCTACTCACTATTTTTTTCCTATATGTTGTACAATTCAAAATGATTTGAATTTTTTCAAGCATGTAGCCAGTTTGTCTTGAAGAATGAATTCAAAGACGCATATCCATTTTGGGCATTTTTTCATACAAATGTGACCATGTGAAGAGTAGCTGCATGTTTTTTCGTAAGGACAAAAAAAGGATTTTGTCAATTCAAACGCTAATATCTTACAATCTACCTGGTGGAAATTTGTGAAATTTTTTTCATATGTTCTCAAACTAGCTTACTACAAGATGGCCATATTCATTAAATTGAGACAAAATGCACATTTTGAGACTTCATCCCTACTATTGGAGACCTCTATTCTAATGAAAGAAAGATTTTTGAACAAATCAACCTTTAAAGAATGGAAGTTTTATAAATGTATTAATATATGAAAGTCTCAATTTATGTATTTACTAGATTCTTTCAATATGAAACACTCATTATCATCTAAATGTAGTGTCATGGATAATATGAGACTCCAAATTGTCTCATTTTAACCCCTAAAGGACCAAATGGTGTTTTTTGGCAACATAGCGATTTTGGGCAGCTCACTACGGATGGAATTTTGATTTTTTTTCTTTGAAATTTTCACACAAAATTTTCCCAAGGAGTAGCTTTAAGACCCAAAAAATTTCATAACTTTTGAATACATGGTTAAAAAGTTATTGTATAATATGTTGTTTTCATTGCTCAGTGGGCAGCCCGGGCAGCAAAAAAAACTTCTTGAAAAATCACATTTTTTTAAAATAAAAATTTGAAATTGGTTTTCTACATTTATATATACATGAAAAGCTTTGAATCATTCCATTTTGATTTGTTTGTGAGACAAAAGTTATGAAGAGTTTTAGTTGTGGGTAGCAAGGTAGTTTGTGGGTAGTAATGGAATCTCTACTCTCAAATAAACTTTGAAGACCTTTATTTCACTCAATTTTTAATATTTTTGGAAAAAAATAAAAACTAGAGGTGTAGATTGTTTATTACAACATTACAACCATTGGGATTGGCATTTTTCAATTCCATAAATAAATTATTAACACTTTAGTATTTTGAATCATTCTCTACTTCTTTCAACTTACTATTTTTTTCCTATATGTTGTACAATTCCAAATGATCCAAAAAAATTCAAGCATGTAGCCAACATGACTTGAAGAATGAATCCAAAGAGTTACAACCATTTTGGACATTTTTTCATAATGATTTGACCTTGTGGAGTGCATCTGCCCGGATTTTTGCAGGGCCAAAAAATGGCTTTTTGTCACTTCAAATGCTAATATCTTGCAATCCAAACGTTGGAAATTTCTGAAATTTTTTCCACATCTTCCCAAACCAGATTAATACAAGATCCTACGGTTACATTTGTCCAAAAATTTATTTTTTCTAAAATTTGGGTCTTGTATTGGAGATGACAGTTTTGGAGCGTTTTTAGTGAAAACATAGTCAAAAACCTTTAGGGGTTAACAAATATAGCCTTCAAGATCCTACAGTTGCATGTGTCCGAAAATATTTTTTTTCTAAAATTTGGTTCTTGTAATAGAAATGGTAATTTTGGAGCGTTTTTGGTGAAAACCTAGTCAAAAACCTTTAGGGGTTAAATGTGTTTCCATAATTCAAATCATGATCAAGTTCATTGATAGTGTATTTGAAGCAACTTGAATTGGTTGGATTTCAAGAATAGGTGATGGTAATTTTCAAGATTCTTAGCATTTATCATTATGATTTCTTGAAATTATGAATTCCTTCAAAAACAATTATTAATTTTTGCTGAAATTAGAAAAGTACACAGATATCAAGTATAGATTCTACTCAAATTTGAAAATTTAGTATTTACTACAATTTGAACTTTGGGCCTATTTCCATGGATTGCCAGTTTCCTAATATAGAATGGTATAGTAAATAATTTGCACCATGATGTCCTAAACTACCATATACACATATGGAGAAATTTCAGATTCTTTTAGCATATTTTGTATTTTATATGAATATTTATTCATTTTTTATTTAAAAATTAAAGCAGTTTTCACAAAAAATATGAAATTTTTATGACTTCTAAAAGACATGTAAATACATCTTTGAATTTAAAAAAAAAATACAATCATATATAGATGCGAAATGGGAGCATACAAAGCCGAGAGGAACTTGGAAGTTTGAAAAAAGTGGTCATATGCTTATGTGATAATTGATAGCTAGTTTTCTATTCTCTTTTTCGAGTAGTCTTTACTTACTTTCTAAACCTACAGGTGTAAACTTTTTCTTATTGGAAAAAACTCTTTGTTGAATTACTAGTCATTAGTGCCAAGTGTCTTCTTGGGGGACATTTGAAAGTTCAAGTAGGACAATAGGTTCTTAGAATCTCAATTTTTGAGACGATTTTTCAATACTTTTTTGGAAGATATAAAAATACATGAGCTTTCTAGAAATTTATATGGTTTTTATTTCAATCAGTGCCCAAGAACAAAAATTATGCCACCCAAAGCTCAAAGAGCAATTTGTTGTGCAACAAAACAAAACAATCTAAATTCATTTTTTTAAAGATTATATTTTTTCAAAGAAAGATTTCATTCATTCTATGTAGATTACTGATGTGAAGGTATGGAGATTCTTGATTTGTAGGCAATCATTGCATCTTCATGAAAAAATAAAACATAAGGGTTATTTTTGAACTTGGTTTACACAATTTTCCTCCAAAAGTTTCACAATGTTCAATTTACTTGTTAGAACAATAATACCGTTGGGATTAGTAAGTGTGTTTCAATTCCATCTTAAAGCTACTAACAATTTATATTTATATTTAATCTCATACCTACTTCTAGAATTCTACTTGGGGATGAAAGCAAGAAACACTCATTATATTGCATTTTGAAGTAGTATAGTGAATACTATGACCTTTTGGAAAAAATATTGAAAATTTAATATATAGAAGAACACTACAAATAACATATTTTGAAGGATTGAGGTCCAAGAAAAATTTACCTCAAAACTTATGCACAAAAATGAAAATTGATATTTTTTGTTTTACTTTGTTAGAATTGCCAAAAAGTAATGAAAAAATTAAAAAATTCTAAACAAAATAACACATTTTTAACAACTTCATGGAGATAAGATTTCACCAATTTTTTTATAGAAAGGATTTTTAAATGTCTAGAAATGTGTGTAGAGCCTTATTTCATTTATTTGCACCTATATGGAGGACAATGAATTTATAAATTTTAGAGTTCCTTCATATACTTATTCTTGAAACCTTTATAGAGGAATATGGTGTCCTGGATGCTGTCTAAATTTCAAAGTGAAAATCATCATTTCATACTCATTATATAGTACTAAAAAACTCTAAAACCTAAAGTGTGACAAATTAGAGAAATTGAGTAAAAATAGTATTTTTTTTTCAGAAATTACACAAAAATATGTATTGATTTAGGATTTGTACCATTCCCCTCTATTATGAATTTTAAGTATAATGTAAAAAAATCCTAGAATTTATGCCCAATTTTGTTTTGTGCCTGCTACATGTAACAGAAAATGATATAGTCAAGTGTTTCATGCTTTCATCCTTAATAATTTCTTAGCAACTTTTTAAAGAACAAAAATCATTTTACTTTTTTCCCCAGAACTCTCAACTCAATTCTTCAATAGAATTTTGTTAAATCCGAAATCTATAGTGCAAAAATTTTCAATTAAGGAGATTCAAAGTCTTGTCTATACGCAAGGAGCAAAAAAACTTGTTTTCTTCACTTTAAACAAATAGGAAATTTTATTGAAATGGCATATTCCATTTTCAGAGTGCAAGGTCAACATTGTAAAAGTGACATTTAGGACAATTATAGATTTCAAACGGTGAGTTCTAAACCATAAAAATGGCAAAGTTGTGGAATGGAGACATTTTAATGAAATTTCCAATACACATATATCTTACAGTCTACATTGTCAAAGTTTCTTGAATTTCATCTACAAATTCTCATATTAGGCAAGTACAAGATCCTATGGTTTGATATACAAAAAAAGTGATTTAGAAAGCTTTTTGCTCTTTTCAATAGATATGTTGATTTTGAGTGATTTTCGATGAAAAAAAGACCATTCGGGACTTCAGGGCTTACCAAAGGCATACTACGTTGCCTCTTTACTGCTTCTTTTGAACAATCTGCCCCACTAAAGTCGTTGAAACTTGGCATATTGATTGTGAATTTATGATTGACTGAAATAATAGTGACCATGAACTCTTCTCAAATTAAAATACAATGAATAATCCATACCTGCACTCATCTGCAACAATAAGTGAGAACAATGTAGTTTTGGATGATTGAACTAGATTGCTACTTTTTGCTGCCATTTGGTCTCACTAGCAGATGAGAGTAAAATATCCATTTCATTGTATAGGCGAGAATTCAGAATTCACAACATTGACACTTTTCAAGAATCAAGAGCAGTCATCGATTTCATCAAATTGGTGCGATTCCAGGCTCTAGATATTGTGTCATACATCTTCAAAGGCTCCCAAAACTAGTACAGGTATAGATTTACTATTAAGTCTGCCAATTTAACGAAATTGATGTTCAAGGCAAGCTGTACCTGGAAACCTAAATAAGTTGAAAAACATCGTTTTAACTTCTTAGCAGAATGAGCAGATATGACATATGAAGGCCTCACGTAGGCTAGTAGCAAGGTTCAGCTGGGGCGTTGTTTTTCCACCCTCAGTAAGTTACCGACTTACTTACCGCGTGCGGTGGCTCCTATCCATGCAAACCGACAGGCAGATCAGATCGATATCACTATATCAAGTGAATCAATCAATCAAAACCCCTGGTTGTGCAAACAGTCCCAGGACTACTGTATATAGGGATCAGAATATACGTAATTTCGATGAAGAATGATGCTTTAACTTTCACCAGTACTAACGAGTAACGACTAGAATGAAGTTACAGTACTGTCCTCTGTCCGACATACCAGAAATCCAGACTTACAGTTACAGACACTGCCCAATTAAGATAGAAGGGCTGCACGACAAGCTAAGGAAAATTCATGGCACCTATGACAACACCGGCGAATTGAAACAGTGACTGACTATGTGTGGACCCGTCGGAGTCTCGCAACGAATGAATGCACATGAATGGGGGAATCCCAGGACTTTCTGGCTTGCAACCGGGCTTACAATCGGGCTTGCCACGATGAAATTAAACAGAGGGTGCCCGGTCGAAGCTGCTGCAGACTTGCGCCATACTCGTCGGTGATGGATGGATCGTTCATCAGAGCAGCTGCAGGGCAGGTGCGCAGACGAATTGATGGCGGAATATTATTACCACCATCTCCGGCTCTTGCTCCGCCTCACGATAGGATTACTTTTCTCACCGCCTGGATTCGCTTGCGGTGGCATGTCTGCGGACTACTAATTAAGTGCCGTCGTTCGTCGACACAAAGCTCAGATCAACCGCGGGACACCGGCTCCGCCTTATCCACGCCGCCAACTGGTTTCTTATAAAGAGACTCCTCCTCTGCCGTATTCATCTTCTCATACAACCTTTCCTTTCGAATTCAATTGCAATTCCAGCCCTGTTGCAGACAGTCAGCCTCGAACTAGTTATCTTATTGTACAAGGCTGGGACCGGGCGGTGTTTAGTTATATAGTGCTTCGTAAACTTGCTGCGGTTTCTTCAGTTACAGCTAATTTGTGGTCGTGCTGCTGGAGCTGTAAGCTTCCAGGGCTTGTTCGCATCAGAGCTAGATTCAATAGCTAGTAGAACTCTTTGTACATGACTGGTATCTGGTATCATTAGTGTGGTTAAAATTCCAGAGACATAGGGCTAGAGGTCCATTCATGACAGAGTGACTTTTTGTTTTGTTTTGTTTGCATTAGAGTCATAATTTGTCATTTCCACAAGTACTACATGTACTGAGGTGGAGTTTGTACGTAGGGATTGATGATTCAATTCGGTTTAGCCATTCCCAACGCTGCTGCTGTCCGATCCGAACGTAAGTGAAAGGTAGTTATTTTGTGCCAATCTATTGTAAACGCGATCTCGAGCCTTCATCTCGTGGGAGGTAGCTAGAGTCGCCTGGCTTAGCGTTAGATGCAATTATTTTAGTAAAACAAGAAGAATCAGTCCAGTTTCGATCCTGCTGAACTTAAGAAAAATTCAAAAAGATTACCGAAAAAAGATTCTTTTGGAAATAGTCCTGCTGGCCAGCCGCCAGCGTCGCTTGCCCTGTAGCTAAAGTAACCAATTACCGCCAGAACTATTTGCATGAGTAGGTGACTTTGGTCAAGTGGGAGCGTTGGTTGGTGGTATACTGGGAGACACGATCGACAGCGGATCGATTGTCAGTCTGACGAAAGTCCAGTCAGTCGGCCATAAGGACTGCCTTATGGGTTGAGCGATCTATGCGAACATGTTTGTGTAAAACATTTTTTATTGAATGTGTTCGACCATTAGCAGCAGTGATTAGCTATGCATAAAGTGTTTACATCGACGAAGTTTCCCAACGTCCCACATAGAATTGTCCTACGGTGCCCAATAATATTGACATACTCCTCCAAACCCCCTTCAGCGAACCAGACCGGGGATTGCCAATTCCACCCTATTTAGCACACAAGAGACCAAATTTTACCGCTCGCCAGCGGCAGAGCCTGATCGAAATTTTTTGACTGCAGACATATTCGATACGAGGCTGAGCTAGATATACTGAGAGGTTCTATTCGTGAGTACGTCAGGACCTCTAATTCTAGTTAGCTTTTGAAAACAAAAAAATATTAGCAGCTAGAGAGGTGGTCGGGTAGAAGCTAGAGTCCGGAGGACAAATCGATTTAAGGTACGCACTCATGGACGGGGAGTTCATGCAGACGACATCGATGTCAAATGATGGAAGATCGGTGTCTCAACTGAGGCTACCACCAGGGTTCAGGTTTAAACCTACAGACCCAGAGCTCATATGCGACTATTTATGGAAACAGGTCAACTCGGAGTCTTTCGAGATTCGTGTTATTGCTGAGGTTGATCTGTCTAAGTACAACCCCTGGGAACTACCTGGTACGCTCATGGCATTAGTAGTTCTTTGACTTCTACTTTCAGTCACATATTAATGATTTGTACGTCGTATTCATCAAAATGGTTTGTTTCAGAGTGCCGAAAACCAGGTTGAAGTTAAGATCTATTGTAAGGTGTTGTAAAGTTTCACTGAAATCCGCCATAACGAATATGAGTAGGTCATTGAGAGCTACCGCCACTCTGCAACACGAAGTTAAGCCGCCTCTATCCAGAGCTAGAAATTATCTAGTTGTGAAGTACTAGACAAATTCAGTGACATGAATGCCTAATCTAGCACCTGGAGAATCGATCTAATGCTGATCGACATGATGGAATGGATGAAATTCGGAATTGCAGGGCAGGCGCTCTGCGGCGGTGATGAATGGTTTTTCTTCACGCGACTGGAAAAGAAGTACCCTAAAGGCACCCGTCCGAACCGAGCGGCCGGAAACGGCTTCTGGAAAGCCACCGGTACCGATAAGCAGATCTTCAAGGCCAACCACATCGGCCATCGCATGCTCGTGGGGTTGAGGAAGGCGCTGGTGTTCTACGAGGGCAAACCGCCTCGAGGCGACAAGACGAATTGGATTATGCACGAGTACCGTCTCGCCGAAAAAGAGCCGCCAGCCGCGCACATTCACCACCGCGGCTCGACACTAGTATGGCGTCCTAACCTCCTCTCAATTCTCCCTAAGTGCCTAAATATGAAACATGTAAAATCACAGAGGAGATGTGTAAAACTTTCGCTTACGAAACCCTAGCCTCTTCATACTTAATGTCACTAAATTCAGAGAATATTCAGCATGAAGGGGCTAGTGTAGAGAGGGTCCATAATAGATATGCTTATATTCGGAGAAAATTCAGTATTGAGAGGCTAGTGGAGAGTGGGTGTGACAGTGCAAGTATGAGGAGGTATTCTGAACGTTCGTTCTCTGGATTAGCTAGACTTATGGTATTACAGAATTGTTCTAGAAGACTGTGAGCAATTAAGAAGGGTTCATGGTTGCTGCTAGCAGACACTCGGAATGCACAAAGCGAATGGAATCAGAGATCGATGCATACACGGCTTGATCTGGTGCCAACACTTACTCTTGTGTTTGAATGATTGATTGCAGACCGATGATTGGGTTCTGTGCCGCATTTACAAGAAGAACTCCAGTCTCGCACAGCGAGCAGTCGGTCGGGAGCATGACCTGGAGTCCATGCTCTCCGAATTCGACGAGCAGATTCCAACAGACTCCCCACCGCAGGAGCAGGAAGTCGTGGACAATGCCACCACCTCCACTTTTCCAGCAATGATGCATAACATTCCGGGTGCAATGAGTTCCACGGTTCCGGGGATGCAACAGACCATAGTCAGCTCCAATAGCTGGACCTCGCAGCACACCATAGCCAGAAGCAGCCAGCAAGCTAGGCTCACGCACGAATTTGCAGTCCCAACGGGTCTGCAAACTGGACCAGCTCTAAATTACTTGCCACAGTTGCAGCAGTTTCATCAAGGTCCACGATCATCTTCAAGTTTCACTGGCCCAGAGTATTACAATGCCTGCATTGGTGCAGATGCTGGGCAACGAAGCTCCTATTCGGATGATTTGGAGGAGGTTCAAAGCCAGTTTGAGAACTTCCCTAGCTATGGCGAAGGTGACCAGTTTCCGGACTTCGATCATCCGCCTGCAGATGATGAGTACTCCACGTATCCCCGTCCTATTGGAATGGGGAACTTCGGCTATGGCCAACCTCCAGGTCGTAATAGTTATCATAACGTCCGTGACCTTCGCCGCTAGGTGCTATGAAGTGCAGCGATCCGTCCATCGACAGAGCCATTTGCATGGAGCACATTGTGCATATATTTGCGGCACAAACAATTTATTTATCATAGTTTTTTAACGTTTCTGTACAGATTAGAAAGCGTCTGGTGAGGGGAGAAATTATGATTTTATTAAGATCTCTTATGTCAACTATTTTTCTTATTATCCGCATCAAAAAAGTTTGCGTGATCGATCGATGATGCAGAAAAAAATTTAATTGATTTGTTGTACATAGTGAGCTCTTATTTATAGTGAGCTGTTGCAAGAGGACAGCGTGGTCGTTGCACAAAGCGCTATTGATCTCAGTGATACGCTCCTCTTCACATTTAAAGACAACCAACCCCTAAGTGGGATACAAAAGTGCTATTTTGATTCTTTACAGGGTCACTGCCTGTGAATAAAAAGTTCCTTTACGCGCAAGCTCTCTGCTCAGCCAGTATTACAAATTCCAAGGAAATGTGAATCTGTGTTTGACCGCGAGTCATTTCATTATAAATCAAGTCAAATTGTTCGTACAGGAAATGTCTAGAGGCAGAATCTTCTTTACCTATCAAACCCTTACCCTGTAAGCAAGAACAAACCAACAACCTATCTTACACCAAGTTCAGCTGTACTGAACGCCTAATAGCCCCTGCCAACATTGATTAACAATGTTACGTTCAAGCTGGCCTGGAAACATTCATCGTCAAAGTGTTAGGTAAGTACAATTCTTAGGTAAGTGCCAAATTTATGTTACCGAACTTCACAAAACTATAAGAACTCGGGCTGAAATAGATATGGGTTTCAAGGCGAACACCCTGAAAAGTGCCGCTGTCATGAATATCACCTAATATATCAAAATTGACGTTGGTTCCACTTCATGACCTTCCCTCAGATAGTTTCTTCTTATATTATAAGTCTCAAAATCCGAGCTTGCTGCAAATGGTATAATTCTAGCTATTCCTACGAAATAACTGAGCTAACTGATCAAGGATTTCAAATCAAACGACACCCATGCCTATGCACAAATGCGAACCTGAATACAAAACCAATTAATTTTGCTTTTTTCATTTCAGAAAATTTTCTAGTAGATTGTCATGGAGCGAATCCTCAAACATCGCAACCCCTAAAAAACATTCTGCAGTTTTTCTCTCTCCAACTGATGACTCGAGCTTCAAAAAGCCAACAATGGGGGCAATGTACAATCAACTCCCTCTATACAATGGAGTCCTACCCTCAAGGTCCAGAGGAAATAAAAAAAACTATTGAACACAGCTATCCACCTAACCATTGCACCAATTAGCAAAGAAGAAAACTACTTGAAAAATAAGAATTGAAAAAAAAAGAATACAATATTCTAACTGAATTACATCTGAAAGGAGCCTTGTCCTGTACTTGACCTAGGGCTGTAATATGAGGAGGCGGATCCATTTTGTGAGCCAGTGGAAAGCTGGCGAGATGCAGAGCCATTGGAAGTCCTGGAAGTGTAAAAGGAAGCAGCGGAAGCGTTGGAGGCTCTGGGACTGAACAATCCAACTTCACCAGGGCCTACTAGAGTGAGAAGAAAGTAGCGGTAATTTCCAGTTGTGTCAATGGCGATCATCTCCTCTAGGGTTTTCTTGCTTTCGTTTGTGAACTCCAGCTTGATGTACTGCATGTCCACCTCTGATCTTGTTGTTATCACCCGAATCAACGCGTCATCGTCTGTTCCGGTTCCTCCGAGTGCAGTGTATAATTCCTACTAGGACACTCCAACAATGGTCATAAATATTATGTAGTAATAATGGTAGAGCTAGTCCTTCGTGAAAAGTGTTATTTTTTCATCGAGAATTCTTTTTTAAGTTGCTATCCTTGTAGCAAGGGAATCATTTGCACAAATTTACATTTGATTCTTTGGGTCTGTGATATGAATCCTTCAAGTATTTATTGTTATCGTGGTATTTGAGTCAATAAATTCTTCAAGGCAATTTGATAGCAGCTAGTGTCAAACATAAGCCTTATAAGAGGGTTCTGAGTACAATTATGACTGTTTCAGGAACTCGGACAACATCATAATGAGAATTCTCCGCATCCACATGTGTCCTTATGACGTCAATTCCGCTAATTTGGCGGAATTCCATGGCTTTGGCACTTTCAGGGCGCCAGTATGGGACTTAAACCTATGCCAGTCCTAGTGTAGAGGAATGTCACAATATTTGAAGCCCAGAGTAGTGCCAAGTTAACGAAATTGATGACCTGTAGAGGCCTCTCCACGAATCATTACTGGAAACCCCTGTTTTGTACAAAAGCAAATATGCTAATATTCTAAGAACTGCGTGTTGTGATGAAAAACACACTTGATTACACAAATGCATATCGCAAATGTCATGGAGCGGGATAAGAGATTAGCTGGCGCGACAAAACACAGCCAGAAGCTCTGAGTGTGCATTGACATGCCTTTCAAGAATCGACCAGAAGAAAAACTAAGTAGAAGATGGCTGTATACTGAGAGTGTGACATTACCTCCGCAAAGAATTTGGCCGGTTGGCGGTAACACATAACAGTGTAGCCCAATGATTGTTCGAATTCTCCAGCATTCTCCCTTCCGAGGGACTGCAAACAGAACATTCAGTATTTCAGCATAACATTGACTATCTCCAACTTGGAATCAGATACAGGTCCTCACCACAGAGATTAGTTTTTAAAATAGGAGAATCTCACTTGGACCCACTCATGTGTTTTGATTTCGTAGCCAAGTTCTGTATAGGCGGTTGAGTTGAATTTCCAACTCAAGCGTAAACCGAATAATTGACACATTTTCTGAAAACCATTTACGAGGATTACGAAAAAGATTGAAAAAAAGTTACCTCCTCAAAATCATGGCCATAATGCTGATGGTAATAATTCAATGTGGCCGTAAGCTGCTGCGCACTACGAGTGCAGAAAATGCGGATCAAAGTGCTGTCGTCACCATCTTTTCCTGTAAACACCTTATTCAGTTGGTGTGCATCGTTCAAAGCAATATGCCTGTCCACTTTCATATTCTCCGGTCGACTGCCACGCACTAGCGCCAACAGAAGCTGCACACCCTCGAAATGGATCCAATTCAGCATTCGTATCAGGGGTCTCAAATTGCTCTTGGCCTCTTCGATGGGTGATAAAATAATCCTAAATTTCTAAAAGCAACCAAACTGTTGCTTGGGATTAGATTAGAGATATCCGTCACGTAGCTAAAAAGGCACACAAATTGAATGAGGCATGTACGAGCTCCAATTAGAGATTCGATGAAAAGCCTGTCAGAGCCAGACACTCTACATGGAACTCTACGTGGAACTTCGAGCCCGCTAAACAAATAATATTTCACTTACCTTTAACTCCCAACAGTCGAAATTTCATATCATATTCTCGAACGCAAATGCCGCAGCTAAGCCAAACTAATTTCAGCCACAACAATTCTGTGACTTGCTCCACAGGTAGGAAAGTAGAGACAATCCAGATTAGTGCGACCACCTATCACAACCATTGTTCTTTGTACTCTTAAGTGTAGACATAATTCTCACACTGACATAATCCTCACACTGGTGAAACGTAGTCCTCACGCTCGTGACTAATAACCAAGGCTTTATAGCCCCTATTTATCATTGTCATATAGCTGGCCAAAACTTTAAAACATCAACAATACACATACTCAATTTGAGAAGTCCACAGGAGAAGACTGATGTCTGAAAACCCAAAAAAAATTCAATAACCTTGACGTACTCTGCACTACATTTTGTGGGCTAAAAATCTAAGCTGATCCCTGTTGTGCCATTCTGTATCTACCGTGGACAACCTGCTTCAAGATCCCTGTTTCCTCGTCATCGCCATCACGGAATTGGTGCACTCACCTTTGTAATACTAACCAGTCGCTTAGGAGCTTCTTTTACCTTGGATTCCCCACGCCAAAACGCCCACTTGTTCTGTTCAAATTCGAGCAGTGTGAGTCGTTGGCAGACTCTCACCCATCTCATACAGAACATAAGGTAGAACTATCGAAAACCGTCTATTTAAGTTGGTAAGAAGAGATGGAGTCAAAACTACAACTAGAGGTTTATTTTAAATTGTAGACATACGGAAATTGTAAATTTTTTTTTAAATTAAATATATAGGAGAATTTTTTTAAGTTCTGCGAATCTTCAAAGTCAAGAACTCTTAGTGTCGAAAGCTTATCTTTGAATTTTCTTGAGAACCTTTCACTAAAGACTTTATTACTTTAGAGCCATGTTGAGCCATGGAAAAGTTGCAAATATTCTGAAGTGACGGTTTTAGGTCATATTGATAACACTGCATAAGACCTAAATAAGATTGATTGAATTAGAACAGTATTAGATACTACTAACTTACCATTCTTGAAGAGCTGCCTCAACATTTTTGGAAAAGGAATCTATATTCTTTTTGTGCACAATCTTGAGCTCATGTTAGTTAGGAGGTACCAAAAGCTATAGAAAGAAGACAGACATTAGCTACTCACTAAATGTCATGGATGCTCTCTTCGATGAATGGCAAATTTTTGAATCTGTCTTTTCAGTTTCCATCGACAGTGGAGAAAGTTGCCTGAGTTACACAACAGCTGAAGAATCTCTTTCAGGGAGCACTCAGGATCGAATCAAAATTCAAATTTTCAACACTGCTTCAATACCAAATAACAGAATAAAACCTACTGCCAGGTTACCTCCTCAGGACCACGGCATTTACCTACAAACCTGAAACCTGATACTCTCTAGGTGTGCACCAAAATTGACAGATCCGCTTAATATGTGCCAGGAAAGAAAGGTATACTCTTACCACCTGAAGTCCCAAATTTTTCACTGCGATGTTTAAGGTGAACGTGTTATAGGCGTGCTACATTCGATGAAAGTTTGGCAAGTGAGCAGGATATTCTAGGATGTCATTTTAGAGAAAGTCAGAATAAAGAGATTTGAGTGTATATACCTTCTTCTGAAACTCCACGAAACATCTATCCGTGCCATCAATATGATTTTCTAGAGTTTGATTGAACATGGTATAATATGCTTGTTTGATCAAGTAAATCTGTGCTGAATTCCTTGTACACACTAACCCTATAAGGGCTCGATCGGCCTTCTTGCCTCCCACTTTCATCAATTCATACATGAGTATTGCGTCACGCTCAGCCGAGTCCATCATCCACAGCAGTATACATTTCTATACCCACCCACACCATCGCGAATAAACAATTAACAAAAGAGCCCGGTCTAAGCTGCCACGGAATAATAACGATATGCATAATCTCAGGGTAAAAGAGCCTAGAATGAGGACCACTTCAGATTGCACAAGCTAAAGCAACAAGCTCAAAATTTGAACCAACATCATGTCGAATTAGGGATGAGATACGAGATTAAAACAATCCATCGCATTTCTGACACCTCCGAACGCATTGGAGGCAATTAAAATCTACCTTACTTCACAGATATAAGTTGAAACCTTGTTAGCATAAGACCAGGCAAACGCTACAGACGTCTTCATGCTCATTCTTATTCTTTCGACATTGAAGGAACAAGATAAACGAATCTAACGAATTTGGCACCAATCATGGTATAGAATTTCCTGTTATCTCGAACTTCTTGTTGCTTCGGCATGTGCAATGTATAATGGCCCTAATAACCCCAGAAATTCATGTTTAGACGTAAGACCTAATTAAAAGATCAGTGTACCCAAACCTCTCTAAGCTGATATTCATCAACATTGTGTCTCCTTAAGAAAGGAACTGAAGTGCATACAGAGGATACCAATGCGAGAGAATAGATGCAATGCTCATCAGTAGCCCATGACTTGAGAAAGCACTGGCAAATGAAAACTAAGATTAGAAGGTAGAAGCAGTCGGTGTACAAACCTCCAGTTTGCCACTAAAAGCAGACTTGAGTCGTTTGTGCAAGCTCTCCCCATACACTGTTTGATAAGCCTGTGCAATCTCAACTCGCTGCGCCTGCGTTCTCCTTCCCAAAATCTCAATCACTCTCTTCTCATTGCATCCGAGCCCTGTGTTTCCAACCATATCCACAAGATTTGGACTTCCTAGCAAGTGGTGTAAAAGCATGACTTAGCTAACTTTCTATGACCACTCATCTTCGAATAGAAATAGGGTTGTCTACTGTCCCTTCAATATTGGTCCACAATCTCCCATTCTAGAAGATTGCATACGAATCAATTCATCCAAGACATTGAGTAAGAAAACGATTTAATCTCAAGTGAGTTTGACTCTAGTAATATCCAAAATGCTCCCTCCAGTGGTCTCCATTGAGTGATCTCCCAATGAAAGCACACTCCTACATTGATCGGTCAAAACGCAGTAAGGCTACGCCAAACGTATCCTCTACGTTAGATGTACCATAGAACCACTTCATCAGTAGATAACTTTAGGAATGCCGGCTCTTAATGTTGATACCAAATTCCAAAGAATCCAGACAAGGACAGGCATGATGCAGAAGTCAGACCTTTGATAGCCTTGAAGGAAGACCGAAGATCTTTAATATCCTCTTGGAGGTTGAAATAAGGTGGCAAGGTCAATGACCCCATCTCCTCTGCACTTCTTCCCAGGCCTTGGTTACCAACTGCCTCTAAATGCAACGAAAAATGCAGGGTGTATTCACAATTTCACATTCACTGCAATTTAATACCGGCTATGGACAACCCTAAGCCTGAACGGCATCGTTGAAACCGCTACTACTTCCAAGTCTTAGTAGATAATGCTCATATCAGTCCATGTCTGCACCGACAATACAACAGCTTGCTCCTCCGGGCCATGAAGCTCGCATTATTACACACAACACAGACATGTCTGGCATCCCGAAGAATCAACATGGGCCTCACAGGAGACTTTGTAACACTCAGTCGGCGTTAAGCAAGCTCCTCCTAATGACGGTGAAGACTAAACCACACTGTAAACGCTGAGACAGCTGGTTGAAAATTTGCTTGAACCAATTGGTATGTTGGTAAGAGTACTGGCTGCTTGGACCCCAAAATAAATCCACATATCCAGAAAACGACTTACACGCCACCTTACATCATTTCAGCCCTGGGGGAGAATCTAAGAGCGCTCAAGCAGAGGGCTAGGTCTACGCAGAAAACAAAGAAACCACGCTTATGCCTCCAAGAGAAGCTTCCAAATGAGGGTAACTCAAAGCAAGCTCCTCCAAATGACGCTGAATAATAAAGCAACACTGCAAACACTAAGCCTGCTGGTCGAAAATCTGCAGGGTTGCTACAGCCAGTGATATGTCGGTAGTCTGCTTGGAGAATACATCCATATGATCACTTCAGAAAGAAAAGTAAAAAGAGACACGCTCTGGGGGCGTCATTTCAGCCGTGGGAGCGAATCTAATACAGCTCAAAAAGAAGGTCAAGAGATGGCCAGAACTACAAAGCACATACACCAAACTAATGCTTCCAAGAGAATCAACAACGCAACATCCAACCAAAGCCTGTCCGCACCTACAAAAAGGCAAAACCACCGCAGCAAGAAGCGAGAAAAAACACAACCAGTTGCAGAGCGGGAGTCAAACAAAAATGGTTCGCTCCTGACAAGGTCAAGAACAGATCTCCATAGCCCACATTGCGTAAAAACACCCTTTCTCTGTCGCTACGCCTGGAAATAGCTCACGCACGTACGGCAACAAACAACCACTGGCTAGCTATGGATTCCGCCGCCCCACATTCTGACATAAAACTCGAACCTACAACTGTGCAAAATCCAACACCAAGCAAATGCCGGTGGTAACTGATTGAAGGATGCGCCAGAGTGGCTAGATTACTACTCTCTACAGTAGTGTGGCCTAATGCTCTCAGATCTCTCTAAACGCTCCTACGGCATTTCGACTTTGGACTCAGGTTGGTGAAAGGATGCTTCACTTCCTTAGAGAGGATCACGATCTTGATGACTAGATCCAGGCCTGCAAGGATTTGCGCCAAAAACGGACCGCGAAAGGTCAATCGATTTGTACAGTGCTCCCTTTTCGCCTTACGTTGGGCAGCAAATGCCGCAAAAGGGAGCTGGGTTAGTATACTCGGCATAACTTATGCTAAACTAAACAATTTTAAGTAAAGCTTTTCAATTGGCTTATCCATGGCGGCTCAAGGTCACTGCTTTCTGAAACTCCGAGTAACTTAGATTCGTGTCATCACCGCTTCACCAGAGTTCGGATTTTTAGCTTCAGAGTTTCAGTTTTTGAGCTCTGGAAAGCGTAAATGTACGTTGCCTGAGGCTGGTAAGTTCGTGAGGATTGGCATAACTTCGACTGGGATTCTAGTACTGGCAGTTGTATGATGAGGCTCCTGTGCGTGGAACTTGTCGTTGGTTGGTGGTACACTGGAGGATTCGTACTCTTGGCACGCTTGGAATTAATACGAGATAGAGATGTCCACCAGCGATCCCAGAACGCTTTTAACCCCTAAACGACGCTGCGGACGTTTTTGGTCCGATGAACGTCAAGGAATTCTCTTACAGTAGTTTGACTCCCAATGAGTATTTTTATTTTTTTAAGGTGGATGATGTCACACGGTTCCAAAATGCCTGATTTCCACGGTCATCAGCCTGGCGTTCAAGGGTTAAACTAATTCACGGAAATGCTATACCCTTATAAAAGGGGAGCTATTTCCTTGACAATAATTTTTTGTGGTAAAAAAATGCAGATGAATGTGGGATAAAAGGGGAATTTTACTACATTTTTTTTCTACTAGGGTAGAAGTTGCAACCCTATACAAAATTAAGGACTTAAAGCATGTCTACTTTTGATGTTTTGCAACTGTTGGAATTGCTCAATGATATAAGAAAATGTCAAAAGGCAATTTTGGGGGCAAGTGTTGTGGAGAAGTGTTCATTATGTAATTATGTACAATGGACATATTTATTTTAGTATTTTGTTGAATATCACTAACAAGGGAGTTGAACCCTTTTTGTCATATGCAAGACATTCCAATTGTTGTATTAGTGTTTTGCACAACAAAACAAACAAGCCACATTAGTAGTAAGGGTTACAAACTTAGAATAAATAGTCATAGAAGCAAGTTGTAGAAGGTGCCATTGTACCATTGTTGCAAGCTCACAACATCATTGAAGCTCAACCAACATAGGACCAACAACACAACAATGTCAAAGCCCAACCTTACACTCTCACAACAACAAGAAAGTTGGAACTTGTAGTATTCTTCACCAAGACTAGATCCAATTGCCGAATAGTGAAGGTTTGCCTTGAAAAAACATAGGGTTTCTAGTTGCAATTGGATCTCACAATCAAGTGTATTCATATATATATATATATATATATATATATATATATATATATATATATATATATATATATATATTCATAAAGATACTCATATAAACCTCATAAAGTGTTGTATAAGCCAAATAAAATGTCACAAGTTTATACAAAAGTAATATAAGTTGTGCATAAACCAAATAAACTCCTTTGAAGATGTATCCAATACTTAGAAGAGTGCCACATCCACTCCAAATTTCAAAATTCAAAGTGTGATATATCTTTGGAAAATTAACACAAATATCTACAAACTCTACAAATTTTCAACTCAAAAAAAAAATTGTCCAACTTTTATAGCCAATCAAAGTTCTCTCTTTTCAATTGAAAGGCAATTCATCGTCACTTTACCTCCTCACCTATGACTTTTACATCCTAACTCCAAAATATGAAAATGATAGCTTTTTGAAAAGATAATGACACAACATATAGTCATACCAAATCTAAAAAGTAAGTATTTTTTCACCCAAAAATTATGAGTGCTTCAAAGTTCTATTGTCAAACTTTGTGACAATTAGGCCTCTCTTACTCCATCAAATATAATTTTTTCACATAAAATTTAAATAACGTGAGTGATAGGTTCTTGGAATCACAAAAATAAGAACACACTTTCTAATTTTCATTGTAAAATTCACAATAAACATGTATGGCTCTTAAAAAAATAGCTCTCCCCAAACTAACTAGGGGGAAAAAGAAGAAGAGTCTCTACCTCATTCTATACCTAATCCACATAAGGAAATGGATTTGAGCCCCTAAAATGTCATATGGACCACATTTCATCCATTGGCCATCTTTTTTCTCCTCATAACTCTATCTATATTTTCCACATGGAGTTCTATTCCTCTAGAAATTCAAAAAAAAAGGTAAAACAAGCTTCATCTTTCATTTCAACAACTTCAACGAGACAAAATAAAGTTTTATCCTATCTCTAAACATAAAAATAAAAGAACTAAAATCAATTGGTTATCTTTTAAAGGTAAAAAATAGAGTTTCAAAAAAGTGTCACTCATCATTTGCATCTTGAGACTCTAAAAATCCCCTTTGATTCATCATACAAATATATATTTTAAAAATAATATATGTATTTACAATGTGGCATTTACCCCCCTCTAAACCTCAACATCCTTCAATATGGGTCAAATTCACCCTTCTTCATCTTTAGTTTCACTTTCCATTTGGTCTTCCTCATTTCCTTGATCTTAGGGTGGAGGTAAGAATGCTTCAATGTCTTTGGTGTAGAACCATCCATCTCTTCTTTAAAATGCCTTGATTCATTTACAAGTCACTGGGATTCTCAAAGGAGTCCAATTTAACTTTCAAAGTGAATAAGTTCAATTTTCATACACTTCTACCACCATTTAGGGTCCAAACCATCTTTATGCAAAAAAATTGATAGTACCATGTTGATATTCTAAGCTGCTACCAAACTCAATCATCTAGTTTCCAAAATGAGTTTTATGGTTTTTAATCTATGAATTTTGTCAAACCTCTTTTTATTTCCTAATTTGGTTGCCTTCAATCTTTCCAATGCCACCTTTTGGTCTTCAAACAAACTCTAAAGTTGCTTTATCCGGAGCTCTAATAACCTCTCTTTTGTGATCCCATCTTCCCAATGCAAAATCACTCATGTAGGCATTGAATCCTTTGTAGGTATAATGGATTTTTGTCCAAACATAAACTCAATTGGTGTATAGCCAATAATAGTGTTGTATATGGTTCTAGCCAACCACAATGCAAATGACAAAAGTTTAGGCTATAAATTTGGTTTTTGTTCACATGCTTTCATTAATACATTGATGATGGGAGGATGCTCCCTTTCACTCTTGCCATTTGCTTTAGGATTATAAGCAGTTGTAAGCCTCAATTTCACCCCACACCTCTCTAAAAATTCTTTAGTATTTTCCACATCCAATTCTCCACGATTTGCTCTCATCATGCCAATATTGCCATATCTATTGAAAATATCTTCCAATATGAATCTACAAACTCCCTTGTAGACTTGGTCCTCAAGGTGTGACCTTTAATAAAATTTAAGAACTCTTGCCAAAATAAAGTACTTCGTGCCACACAATCCCTAATGGCATTGCAACCATGTCAATGACCTTTTGAAAATGCATGGCAAGTGGATATGTAGGATGCAACTCAATTCTATGTCTCACTTTGGATTGCAAGTGACATTTAGTGCAAGAAGCCACAAAATCCTCCAACTCTTCATACAAACCCTTCTTCCAATATTTCTCCTTGAAAAAACTCCATGGCTAATATAAGACCTTGAGAATGAATATATGATACCAACTTTCTAAAATGTTATGTGTCCAAAAGAACCAGTCAAAGGACAATTTTAGTTAAGCCAAAATATTGATTTCCTTGAAGTACCCTTCACTTTTTACATTATAATCTTGCAATGTATGACTTAGATTGAAACCAAACATCATAAAAATAATAAAGACTTGACTTTCACTACAAGATCTTATGGTTAATTTTGCCTAAAAATGACTTGTGTTACTTTGAGCTTCAACACTCTGTAATTTCCAAAATCAAGATCCAAAACACCTTGAAAATGACTTAAAATTTAAAGGTTCAAGAATAGGAAGAAAAGAAAAACTTTCAAAAATTAAGATTTCAAGTCTAGAATCTTCTTAATCCCTAATTTCTTTTGCCCCCAGAGCTTCATATCTACCTCCCCTTCCCCACCATGAACTTTTAGAGGAATAAAAAATTCAAATGGAATTTAATGCATTGCAGGGATGACATTCAAGGAACCATGAAAACATATAATACATCCTTTCATTGTAGAATCTTGATAATTTTTGGATGACAACCCTAGCGATAGGGTTGTGTCCTTCCAATGAAGAAGTTTTTCTAAACAATGCACGATGATAAAGGTAGAACAACCCAATGCCATTAAATCACCCAATTTCAATGTCTATTGGACCCTCTTCTTAGCGTTAGTTATCCATCTATTATCTCAATTTAACAACCCTTTAGCATCATGACAATGCACATGAGGAGGGGACACATCAATGTGCGTTTTAGCATTGGTGGCTCCCCATGCTAAACCAAGTTATAGTCCCAACAAACTTTGGAAAATCACAAAAAATTCATTTCTTGTTAACATGTCTTACTTCTACTTGCAAATGACTTCTTTCAACCTTCTCATTCTTTGAAAAAAAATACTTGCTAGTTGACAAATAACTTCTCCAAGGTACCTAGATAACAAATTTACTCGATAATAGACATGTTTACCTTATATCTATATTACCTGCAATAGTAGTAGGGGTGTGATATGGAAACGGACTATTGACTCTAACCCTCCATCCGCACTCTGCATACATCTCCAAAATCAATCATGTAATCTATATAGAAGAAACTGTTTTACAACCAAACTTTGTTCCTTGACAACTTTTGCATACAGTATCCAAATGTCATGTTCTTTAATACATTGAAACCTCCTTTCACTTGCCAATAAGAAAATATGAAAATTTGCCCATTCTAATAATAGTAGTAACCAGGCACAGTAGCATAAAGTGTCGTTTGGGGAGTACCCACCTTATTTGTGATTAGATTGCATAGTAGGTGGCTAGTCCAACTGACCCACTGGCAGGCCATTACTGAGGAGAATTCAAGAGTGAATTTCAGTGATGGTCATTCTACCATTCCCGACCATCCCATTACTACTTAACTTAATGCAGTTGCAGAAAAGTTGAAAACTTTCCGTCCAATCATGTAGGATTTATAAATCATTAGTCTCTAAAGTTAAAAATAGACAATGTACACTGAACAGTGAAATTTAGGTTGCCCCTCGTGAATTTCTCGACATTTGACACAAAATAAATATTAATAGTTATTGTGTAAGAATGAACTACTTTTTAATTACATATCATTGTAATTGGGACTCATGAACTTCCGTGTGTACAAATGAAAATATCTATAAAATTACATGTTGACTTTGATGGCTTCTAAAGTAATTTTCTTAAGGCAAGGCAACCTAATTGTTAAGGCAACCTACTTTCACTATTTAGTGTAGTTTATTCAGTATTTCAACTCATCTGTACCAACCTAATGCTACTCACAATAGTGATGCCACCCTCTGGAATTCCATGTTCCCTGCCTAGGGTGAAAGCACCCAAAACCTTCAATTTAATCAATTCAACATAGTCGGAGGCAATTTTTGCTAGAAAGAATATTTTGTTGTAATAGCAATTGAAAATCATGAATTTAAAAAAAATTAGAATTTTCAGATATGGCATGTATTTTCTATGAATTTTCAAAGTGGCAACTCCCTAGACCCTTGAAACTATCACATAGGTGGAATCAAAATTGAGACCTGAAATTGAGATCTGACAAAAGAAGAAGTCAACTAATCAACAATAAGTTAGGGGACAATTTAATTTAAATGTAGATGGACACTTTAATGGAAGCCTAGGAAAATTTTAAGGAACTCTACTATGTATGAATTGGAACAAGGACACTTTTGGGTGTTAAAAATGAAGCTAGAAGAGTGAGTAGTCCAACAATAATTCAATGACGATGGATATTTGCTTGTCCATTGAAGTTGCTTAGAAGGGCAAACTCTTATAACTTACTAGTAAATTTGGACTATGGGAAATTCTACAACTTGTTCATTTTACCCAAAATTCCTTTTATCTTGAAGAGGAGCTATTATAGAAGATGAAAAAGGTACTTCGGTGTGAAAGACTAACATGAAAGGAATGTCTGTTGGAAATGGCTCAAAGCTATTAACCCCTAAATGCCCAAATCGCATTTTTGGCAACATAGTGACTTTAAGCAACACAATATGTATAGGATTTTTAATATTTTATTGAAAATTTTCACACAACATGTGCCCAAGGAGTAGCTTTAAGGCATAACAATTTTCATAACTTTTGACCACATGGCTAAAAAGTTAATGCATGATGTGTAATTTTCATTGCTTGACGGGCAACCCAAGCAACTCAATAAAAATTTGAAATTGAATTTCAAGACAAAAATATATGTGGAAGCTTAAAATCATTCCATTTTGATTAGTGAAATGAAAGTTATGAGGAGTTTTAGTTTGTGGGTAGTTATGGAATCTCTACTCTAAGATAAACTTTGAAGTCCTTTATTTAACTCAATTTTCAATATTTTTGAAAAAAATAAAAAATCAGTGAAGATTTTTCATTACAACATTACAACCATTGGGATTGGCATTTTTCAATTCCATAACTAAATTCTTAACAATTTAGTATTTTGAATCATTCACTACTTTCTACTTATTATTTTCTCCTATTTATTGCACAATTCCAAATGATCTGAATGTTTTCAAGTATGTAGACAACTTACTTTGAAGTATGAATCCAAAGAAGAACCACCATTTTGGACATTTTTTCATACAAATGTGACTATGTGAAGTGTAGCTACTTGGTTTTTTGGAGGGCCCAAAAAGTATTTTTGTCAATTCAAACACTAATATCTTGCAATCTACATAGTGGAAATTTCTGAAATTTACTCTCCTAGTCTATATACATTGTTTTTTCTAGGAGGTTGGCTACCTGTCCTAGTCAAATTTTTTCCACATCTTCTCAAACTAGTATACTACAAGTTCCTATAATTGGGTGGTTTCAAGAAAAATTGTTTAGTTTTGGTAGCATTTTGCCAAAATAAGAGTTTCTACACTCTATATTGAGAGTACTACAAGTGCTATGAAATAGAAAAATCTCATCCATTGATATGAAAAATCGACAACTATAAGTATCGTTGCGAGTACTATGACTACCATTAAGTACTGAAATAATAATAACATTTCATTTTGGAAATTTGAAAACCACCCCCCAAAACTGGCAATTTGTGAGGACTTGATGGTGATTAGATGTCACAAAAAAATAAAGTTGACACCATCTTCAATGTTCAAAAGTACTCGCGAAAGGGAGCCCTATTTGCATGAATATGGAGGCCATAAAATAATGTATTTTTTATATTCTCTTTGGTAGGCACACGCCATTCTACTATAGGAATAGACCACAAAAATTTCAGCTCTAGATCATTAATTCTGGATACTCATTAGTACAAAAAAGCCCTAAACCTCAAAGTGTGACATTTTAGCATAATTGAATTTTAAAAATAAAAGGATTTTTTTTTAATTTCTAAAAAAAAATGACATGATTAAAATCAATTTAACCATCTCTAGTAAAAAAATTTAAGTTCACTGGGTTCTACCTTCAAAAGTTTTAGCTGAAAACAAATCTATCACTTTGAATGTGACGCAAAATAGGATTGATCTTTCAAATAATCTACAAATTTTTAAAGCATTGAAAATGAGGTTTAGGGTGACCAATTGTAGACTTTCATGAATACCTTGCACTTGGATTAGATTCATTAAAAAATAATTTGAAATGTAAATAAAGATGGCAAGTAAAAAAACTTTTAGAAATTATAATGTGGCATCATTGAATAGTATAGAAAATATTAATGAAAATAACTTGAATCCTAAGAAATGAAAAATGAAAAATAATATATATTACTTGTAACTATTAATAAAGCCTTGACTACTAGGGTAAAGTTGGGGTACCACAGTAAAGTTGGAAGACCCTACTTGCTTAAGGTTATGAAATATTCCAAACCTTGTGAAACAAAATTACGAAAATCCTAAATCCAATTAATGAACGAAAATTCAATCCCCAAAGAAATGATTTTGTGTGGGGCCTAGTGAATCTGAATCTAATATACACTAGTGAAAGTATATTTTAGTCAAGAATTTAGATGCATGGTTTTAGAAAGCAGTGAAAATTAGATGTAGTTACTTTATATCCTCTCTCTCTAATCACTTGAATTTGTAGAACATTCAAGGATTGTGGGTGTATTGATTTGTCCTATAAGCCTAAGAGGGCATGCATCCAATGGTTGGATTATAAATCTATTCAAGAGCTTATTATGTGAGCTAATAGAAATGGATGAAGTGTATTCAAATAGGCTAAAAAGGCAATTTTCGTCTCTTCTTCAACAATGTGACTAGTATAGTCACTCTTTACTTCATGATTATTGAAAAAGATTCTGAATGAATGTAGGGATAGGAAGAAAAAAAACTGACAGAAATGAAAATTTGGTATCTAGATTCTTCTCAAGCCATAATTTATTTTGTTAAACAAGCTCAAAATCTATGCCCACTACCTTTCCTTTATGCTCATTGCTCATTACATAAAGCCTCTACTAGTCCATTTAGCTATTGATGGGTGTGGAATAATCCACACCATTTATAGTTGAGCCTATGCAATGACAATTATGCATGCTATTGAATGTTATGAACCAACTATATAATATAATTTTTGTAATAATATATTCTACAATTAGCCTTTGTTGGAGGTGTAGTTTCAATTGTAATTTCCAAAAAATAACATTTTTGTGTTTTACTACATTTTTGCTAATGGCCATAATTAGCTAGGGACACAATTTGAATGTTGGACATGGGGCCCCAAAATACTCAAGATAAAGGCATTTAAAATGAAAAAGATGAGTTTTATGTATCCAACCTAAATAGATTATAAGGCTAGGAATCTTCTACTCACTTAAAAATTTTGCACTAAAAATTTTGAATTAAGAAAAATTTATGTAGAAGAGTTGAGTTGAGAGTTTGGGAAAAAAAATGAAAAACTAAACACCATCATTTTCATTCTTTAAAAAATTATTTATTCAAAGCAAATATGAGATAGAAGGAAAAATGAAATTGTTGATAGCTCTATGATGGAATTGAAACACACTAATCCCAATGGTAAGATTGTTCTAGAAAGAAAACTAAACCATGTGCAACTTCTTTTTAAAAAAAATTCAAATTGAGTTAAAAACAAATTCAATACATTATTATCTCAAAAATTGCTAATGTAGCCCTCAAAACAAAAAACTTCATCGCTTTACATTACTTATCCAAATGGAATGAATCAAATCTTTCTACATAGGCAAAAATAAAATTTCTAAGAAATAAATTTCAAAAAAATTATTTCAATTTTTTTGTTGTTGTCCACCCTTGTCTTTTGGGGGCTTATTGTGGCATGAACTTTTCTCACTAGCACTAATTGAAATAAAATTATATTCCCACAAAGCTAATCATGTTTCCTATCTTGAAAAATGGTTCCAAATTATCTTGCCCAAAATTGAAATCCTATATTTAATTTTAATTTTTTTCTAGCACTATTTTTTGTACCCAATGTTCATTATAAATATAGAATAGTAGCAATTTTTTTTCAAACATTTGATGTTGTCACAATGAAACTTGTCATTGAAAATTGGACATACAAAAAATGTTATACAAAACAAGAAGAGAGAAATTCAAAAACTAAGTGCAAATATAAAGTACTTTCAAATACGAAGTATTGTGAAACACAAACTATATATAAACAAGTATCAGGTTGAAAACCTTATACAAAGTGATAGGCACTTGAATTTAGTGTCACAAAGCTTCATACAGAAATAGGAGCATGTGTTACCAAATATAACACAAAGTATTTTAAAAAGTTCAAAAATTGAAGGCTACACTACAATAGGGTCTGGATTTATGATTCAAAATGCAAGAGCTAAATGTAAGTACCACACAAAATTGGAATTCTGAAAATTGAAGAATAAAAAAGAAGTCAGTAGCATCATAGATGATGTGATGAATGAATTGTAGTATTTTTTTGTTGGTCACCACCACAATCCTAAAGAGCAATCAAAATGAATCGAAGTGAATGAAAATGAAAATGGATATTGAAGTAGTTTAGAATTTGGGGATCTAACCTCACCGTGAAGTCGGGGTTACCAAGATAGTTGGAGACTCAACCTGTCCATTTCCCTTTCGCATCGTCAGTTCTACCTACCATCCTACACAAAGAAATCATAGTTGATGAAGCTCTCTAGTGCACAATTCATCATGTGCCATTGTTCGAAGGTTGAAGAAGAGGTCAGAGTGGAATCTCCATGACTTGTTGAAGACTGCCACATTCATGTTGAATACCTACAAGAGTGTATGTTTGGCCTTCCTAGGCATAGAGAACTTCACTAGAGCATTCAATGTAGTAAACTCCACATTGTGTAAAGCTAAACGCAGCGCTACTAGCTGCATTGTGAGCCCAACGTACACTCGAGTGACTTTCGAAATGTAAAATTCAATGCCTCTAGCATTGAAGCTCCTTTGTCTTTGACCTTCTCAAAGTACTCTAAAACATCAACCTCATATTCTAATGTCTACAACGTGACCCTCTCTAGGACATTTGAAGCCATACCTAACCCACAATTCAAAACACTCCTTCCTGCCCTACATCCCAAAGCTTCTTTGTATTCCAAAACCTCAAACCTTAAGTTTGCACTTCAAAACTTGAAACCGACTAAACTTGCTCATCTACAATATTCACAAACTTTGCATGATACATTCCACAACATTGAAAAAACACAACAGAAATCCTCCATCATGCGAAACACAAATAGTAAAACTCCAATCCTAAACCCCAAACATGGAAGCTTGGAAGTGAAGTTGTATGCCTTCATCCAAGATTAGGTCATCAACATTCTCATCCAATAGTTCGTCATCTCTACAAGCTTCAACAACTAAATTTGCATACTAATTACCAAAATCTAGTAGATAGTTGGATCCCATCTAGTATACTTCTCACAAAGTTATACATACTAGTCCTAAAAAGTTTAGATTTTTTGGCAAGGCTATTGTATAATGAAAAAAAGGATAAAATTTATTATTATTTGCAACCCTTCATTATTTATAAAGATATTAAACTCACTATGATGATTCTAATTTACTTTCAAGCCATGTCTAAAATTTAGAACCAAGATAACTATAATCACTCTTCATTTGATTGTACGTTGTCCCATTGTAAATGCGAGCATTATGTAAAAATGTATATTTAAATATTTTTGGATGGATTTGATTATAATAATGTAGTGTGAAATATAATGTAAGTTGAAGTAACTTCAAAATGACGCCTTCTTCTTGACAAGCTTTAAAGAGGAAGGATCATTGAAATTTTTTAGAAAATTGATATAGTTTCTCTTTGTTTTTCTTACTTTGAATTTTAGTATGTCAAATTAGAAGATTTTTTCTGAGTTTTAAGATGAAGAACCTTAACCGGAGTTTGAATTTGAATTTTCCTTGTTAAAACTACTGGATTAACCTCTTCTACTATAGAATCTTGAACCATCACATGAATGTCCACAAGAAGAAATTGGGCCTTCTCAACCGCCAAAGCGACCTCGATTAGAGCAACGGTGGCACGGGAACCTTTAGCACGATGCTCAAGCATTGCTGATTTTGTTGCAAGTTGGATGTGTTGAGCCCGGGAGTCGAAAAGTGACATTCAAAGGGTGTTTTTGAGGGTCTTAATGTTAATCAATATTATTATATGACTAGGCTTGTCAAGGGGAGTCGTGGCCACCAACGTTGGCTAGAAGAGCCAGTCAATCATTTAACTAAGGCAAACCGTGTAGAATATGTAACAACTACCATCAAACGTATCTTCAAGTTCTTGAAGATGGAGTGATATTCCGATTGAAACTCTATTTTTTTTACCTGTAATAGACATATGTTAGATCCTAATTCCTTTATGTTGTATGTGGGAAGCTATAGAGGAAAATATACAATATTTTGAATTCTAGTAACTTTGAAGTAATTTATCTTCTAGCTAAGGATGTAGAATGAATCTAATGGTCAATATAGATGACCAATGGATGATAAGGGAGCCACATGGTTAAGGTGTGGGCTAAAATCTATTTGATTTGTGTGGTTAAGGTAGAAGATAAGGTGGAGGAAAAAAGAAATACTATTCGTCATCTTTCTCGATGTGTTTGTAAAGGTTGAATGTTTGAGGGGCCATAGTGTATTGAATTTTATGAATTTTGAAATGAAAATTAGAGGAATTGTGTATCATGGTGTTTTGATTATAAATTAATTTTGCATGCTTGAATTGGAGTTGACATTCAAAAGTTGTGCTAATTTGAGTAAAGAAAGGTCTATTGTCTTCTATATAGAACGGTAAAAACTTTAAACGACCATAGAAGATAGATGAGTCTTTTGTTTGCAAGAAAAATTTAAAAATATAAAAGAGATTTTGTTAGCTTTCCATAAAGTTATCATTCATTATATTTGGAGTTTGTATAAGTGAGTTGTGAGTGTCAAAGTGAAGAAGGGTCTACTACCCTCAATTTCAAAGGCCGAAATTTTAGGCGGCTATAGAAGTTGAACAAAGTTTTAGATTGATTTGAAATTTGGAGGAAGAGTAGAAAATTGTGTTAGCTTTTCAAAAAATTATCACTCATTTCATTTGGACTTGTAGAACATTGGTGACATCAAATCAAAGTTCAACCAAGGAGTTGGAGTTTGAAGGAGATTTTGAAGACTTGTGTGTTGTGACTTGTGACTTTCAATTTCATTGTAAACTTTGTTGTTGTGAGCAACACAGGTCAAACCATTGCTTAGCCTCATTTTGTGTCATGGTGAAGAAGTGGGGTTGATGACCCACATGGTCGAAACTTGCTCTATTCTCACGGTGAAGCATGATTACTAGCCACCATGAGTTTGAAATTTAGGAGCCAACCTTTCGGGCAATTTGGCTCGTGGTTTGACTGTCCCATTTTATCCATCCAAGGCCTCTGGTTTGTTATTACCTATCTTGACCGTTACACCCATTTAGAATCCATAACATGATAGGTCAACGAGAAGCAGTACTACGATGATTGAAAAGATTCAACGAATGAGATTCAAGATTTTATACGAATACGTCTATTTGTGTTCTTTAGTCATTTTTGGTCGCAGCCAAGATACTCGTGATTTCCCGAGGCAAACCTCTCTTTACTCGAGAACATTACTAGCTAAAAAAATGGGAGTACACGTCTTGAGTTTAGTACAATTGGCAATAAAGAATAGCATAAAGTTTTGTTTAAAATCATTAGTTCTTACAGTGAAAATAGTGAAAATACCTCTAACTATATCTTTTTAGTCAAATTATCACTTTGAGGCTAAATTTAGTTTTTATTTAATTTATTGATAAAATCTTTTAAAAAATTATGTGTGAGAATTTTTCTATATTTGTTGTATTTTTTAGAATCTTTATAGAAAAAACAAATGATTGGAATGATTTTAATAGTTATCTTATAAAATATAAATGATTCATTAAGAAAATTTCATCAATAATAGTGTATGTTAAAACAATCTAATCCTTTTTCCAACAATAATAGAGAATGAAACAAATCTTTCTAATATAACGTTAATTTGAAATATAGAGAATACAAAAAAAATTAACACAATATTGTGTGATTTGGATTGTGACATATGCTAGTAGCTTGCAAATTATAGCAATACTTCATTGAAGTCTTGGAAACTTTCAAAAAATTTTAAATGAAATAAAAATTAAACTTTATAGACTTTATTTTTTTAATTGAATTTGATCAAGATGCATTTAAGTTTTCAATGCATCGGTCATGTAAGGATCAAATTCTCTAGCTACTAAAAATCAAAACCACTCTGTGAATTATAAATGATTGGTCAAATCAATTTAAAAAACATCTTACTAATACAAACCTATTACCTTCATGCACCCATGAGTATATATAGTAAACCAACCCATGACAGTCCAACTCTCTAATGTAGACATCTACAAAACGATCCATTCCACTTTTCTATCAATTCATGGAAGATTTTTTTCTACTTAATGAGGTTAGGACTTCATTAGGTGGGTTAATAGCCAATATCAATGCTTCGTATGATGGTGATGGAGTTATTAGAGATTGATTTAGGAACTTCTACCTTTCCAGTGTAAAGTCATAATAAGAACTATTTTTTTATTTCATCATGTCATGTCCATGTTAGAAAATGTTGCAACCATATTAGGAAATATTGTGATTGCTTTAGGTGACTTGATGACTATTATGGACACTCTTTTTGATGGTTTTAGGATAATCTACAAACTCTTTTGAACCATTTGGGTTGCATACTTCAAAAATTCTTTAGAAATTCATACTCTGTCAAAAAAATGAAATTTTATGTGCTCTCTCCATTTCTCATGTTTGTCTTTATATGAAAAAAAAATTTAATTTTAAAAAGTGTCAACATGGCAAACTAGTCAATCTATTTGTGATAGGTTGGTTTATCTTAACTTGACACCAACCCAATGCATGACTTTACTACTAAGGTAGGAGGCTTGAATTGCCATCAAGCATTTACAATAGCGAAGTAGAATTGTCATGAATAGTGCACAAAGTTTCAAAAATGGATCATAGTTACTTCAATGGAATCAATCCACTTTTTGGTTTTTATCTATGTTCTTAAATCCTTTTGAGAAAAATATACATTCATATAAGGCTAAATAAATGAAAGCATAATGTGGATCATTTGCTGAGAGCCAAAATTATAGAAACTTCCTAAGTTTGAGGTTGCCCCATTCAAAGCTTCATTATGATTAAGATTGGTTCAGTCTATGAGCACTACTAGCTACCTACATACCTTTCACTTTGAAAATTCATAGTTAATTCATTCTAAGTCAAAAAATTATGATTTAAATTGTCAATGAACTGTTTCTCTTTTTTCTTTCTACCAAAAATATGTGAAAAATGCTACGCTCTATTGATTTTCCTATAGAGGTCCATTATCCCTTAGATGGTCGGTTAATGAGCCTCCTACCTTACTTGTAGTAGAGCCCATCTATTTCAATGTAGTCCTTTTTGTCTTTATTGTCTTTAACATGGTCTAACTTTGCACTAGATGTACGACCATAATTGACCTCCAAAATTATATTACTAGAAGACGAGTTCACATGCCCTTTGTATTGAAAAGTATTTGGTCAATGTTTTCTTGATCAAATACCACCAAATACATAATATACTATACAATTGCAAAGGACTTTCAGGCCCTTCTAGGGTTAAACCAAGGCCATATGTACACAATTGGATACAAGAATGAGTAATTTACACATTGCATGGGTTGATAAAAAACAAATACAATTGAACAAAAGGAATTCTCTATATGATCTACACAAAATTGCTAAAAGAAATTAAGAGCCTTAATTTGGGTTTCTTGGTTATTTAGAGGTTAAAGAACATTTTAATGTTGCTTCAATGGAACTTCTCTCTCAACTTTAGGAGGTGCCGCATCAAAGACCAAGATAACCTTTCGTGACAAAAGTGAGATGTCTCGCTCCAATTGGGCAAGGTTTGCCTCATAACTGCATTCAACAAAACTCATTAGTACTATTGGTGTACCTTATGTTATGTTGTAATGCATTTGCTAAAGTATATAGATGCAAAAGAAGCTCTTGTTTCTTGTGTGGATGTAGTGTAGTTAGTAAAATTACTCTAGTTCTAACATATTTTATTTGCAATAATAATCCTTTTTTAAGTTCTTTTTCTATAGATAGTGAAGTTTATGAAAATATTGCTAGGAGGGTCTCTTTGATTCCCATGAAAATAGGGACCCAACTAGTGAAATGACAATGGAAATTTTAATCAATAACATTTGTATTTAATCTTAAAGAAAGATCCCTTAGTGATAGAGATGTTATAGAAGATACAATGGAAAAAAAACTCCAACATATAGAATATTATGATTTGAATAATACAACCATTTTGGACTTTGATATGATCAAACCTCTCTTTGTGTCTAATCTTAGATATCATATCAAGAACAACAGATTGTTGTTGGTATTGCCGATTAGTATCTGCCCACTTCAGCTTCAAATTGTTAATCATTGATATCCTCTCTTTTTCATCCAATCTGCACTTTGCATAGAGGGTTGTTCAATCCAATAATTACCAACACCTTATAAATATGATAAACTTGCAAGAGTGAGAAGGCTTGAGATAAGGTTATCAAAAATAATTATATTATTTGTAAAGTCATTCAAAGGAACCATCCTAACCTTGTTTTAGTAAAAATAAATTGGTGAATCTAATCACTAATACTATGAATATGTATTTCATTGACATTCTTTTGCAGTTTGATTACTAATCTGAAACACTGTTCACTATAAGGATATCTTTAATGTCAAGTTTTTTCGTTGAGTCTTTGAATTGTGTTCTTTACTTGATCGTAGATTTAGCATGACTAGAAGGATTATCAATGGATTGTATCCTTCTTCTAAAAGAGTGAAATGGTTGCCTTGAAATTATTACTTAATCATAATCGATAAAAAAATATCCTTACTCAAGTTACTTAATTGCTAAAAGATTTTTTCCACACATTGTAGAGTGTAATCCAAAGATTTTGATTGCTTCAAATATTAGTAATCAAACTAGCAAAAAAAAGATTTGTAATTCTAATCAAAACAAAAATTATTTTAAGAGATAGATGTCTATACTTGTGAGTGCCATCATGTTTGCATTTGGCTTGCTCTTCAGGACTATCCTTTTTCTTTTGTTCTGCTGCTTGCCTCATTCGGTTAGTCAAGTATGTTGGAAGCTTCCCATAGGTCTTCTTCATTAGGTATCTCCTCATTTTCTTTGGACATTTTTCTTTATTTGGCTCTATTAATCTCAACCCAAATTAATACAAATGAGTGAGTACAAAATAAGTCCATGAAGAATGGCTTGCTTATTAGCTATTTCTGGTCCTTGCATTCCTAGACTACTTGAATAAAGGTTTTTAATAAATTGAACATGTTTTTGAGAATTATTAAACAACACTATTTATAAAGTGAAATCAATCAATGATACGAAGATACCTTGGACTACCTATGATATAGAAAGGCCTCCATATACATCACTATCAAGTATATAAGTACTTCCAGGAGTTGAAGATATTTTACCCCCCTAATTCATCAAAAATTTTGATCTTGTCTACTTGAAAAGAATTGAAAGAGATAGTTTGGTAAATGAGAAGAATGCTTACTAGAATGTATCATTTGTTCTGCATTCATCTTGATGAAGTCTAGTATCTTGACCCTTCCATAAACCTATATAATTTTGTACTCACATTGGAAACCATTATTTAAGTATTATTACAAGTTTTCAAAAAAAAAAATTATATAAGAATTTTTGATTATATCATAAAAATTGTATCTTATGAATGAGTTATGGAATCCTAAGGTCTTACTAGTGTGATTGCAAGAAATACTTCATATTTTTGGCTAAAAAATGCAGTTTCAAGCCACAAGATTGGCTATACTATTTACAACTATCAATTATGTGTGTCAACAATGCACCATCCAATCTAAACCATCCTTTTCTAGGGTTTTATGGGATTATTATTGTGGGTTTGTTTATCCTAATGGCATCTAACAAAAAAATCTATTTTTTTGTTGGTTGGTCTTTTTGTGGGGCTTATTGAAGGATCAAAGTAGTTCTAAGAAAAACAAGAATATACCAAATGAGTTTGAAAAATACATGGCTATTTCCAATTGATTATTGTAATGCTGCAATTTAGGGCGCTTGTAGATTTAAGTTGTTGATTCAATACTATGTAGTACTATAGACTACTACGGGGTACTACATAAGCCACTAGGAGCAAAAAAATAGTAGAAAAGGGGGCTACGGACCTTTTCATTTTTAGTAATTCAAAAAATTTCCATAAAATTTCCAGAAGAAAATACATTTTGCTAGAGAAGATTGTGCCTACATTGCACCAAAGAATTAATGTAGGAAATTTTTTCCCTCTTTGTAGCCTTTCCACAAAGGAAGGTCACTTTGACTCCATGTGGGCAAGTCAGAGATTTCTATTTTTATAAAAAAAACTCATTGTCAATCTTTGTAATGCTAGTAGACCTCAAATATGTCAAATTTGTGGCTTCAAATTTGCAATTTTTGGTCAAAAATGGTGAAGATAGACATCCAATTGGGGGCAAGTTCAAAATAGTGAACTATTTTGAAAAAATTTGAAAAAATTATACATTGTCTATAACTACTACATGTACCTTCATTCCAATTTCATGCTAAAAGGATAAATAATGCAAAAGTTATGAGCAAAAATCACCTATCCACGGGCAAGGGAACAAGAAATAGGGCAAGTGTTTCTTGCAAGTGACCATAATTATGGTCATAGTGATTATACTCAAGCAATCACTATTAGGATAGTTTAGTAAAGTAAATAACAAATAAATTTGAATCACAATTTGAATCACATGACAAACTTACCGGTCGGTCTCTTGGGACATTAGGCTTTCGCTTCACATGCTTGGTGCATCTTTGTTGCTCTACCCATTTTTTTAGTTTTTAGCTTTAGAAACTTCAGTTTCAAGATGGACAATATTCATGTTTTACTAAAGCAAGACTTACAAGTATTGCATTGCAAGAAAATATATTAGCACATGTGTTTGCACCACCTTGATGCAACATGTTTGCATCACTTCAACTTAATAACCATTATCTTAGTGAGGAAAAAAAAATCTTCCTTGCCTAAAGACCAAAAATGCACAGGAATAATCTCTAGCTACGCTTGATGAAAATGACTATGATAAGCTATATATTGAGACATTCAAGTAAGAGTCCTAATAAAGCATGTTGTAAAGTATCCTTCCAAACCAATACTGTTGAAATTAAAGATCTTTTAAAGTTAAATTGGGAACACTAGGAGAATTGTTATGGTGGGAGGTTATATAATTGGCTAAAATAGCATGTTTCGAGAGCACCAAAAGTCATGACATTCTAGTATGCAAAGCTCAAATAGCAAGGACTAGAGAAATTTGAGGTTCCAATTAGAAAATTCCTGGAATTTTGCCATTCTAACAACTCTAATGACATGGAGAATTGCCTTTGATGTGTACCATAGACAATGATGGGCTCCTTGGAGTGTTTCTTCAAGTAATTTCTAGTGCAAGGCTTGAAAGATCCCACAGGACGTCCAAAGGTGGCCGCCAGCTTCTGCTTCATTTGCAACTTCAATTTCAAGGTGATTTTTGCCACTCTGCGATCCCGCTGCACCCATCCACCATTCCGGAATTTAAGGAAATCATGTAACAAGTCACAGACTCTACCTATTATTGATACTTTCAAGAAACAACTAAGTATGTAACAAATACAACATTGCGCAATGATTGAAGGAATAAAATGCAAAGTAAACAAGCCTATCTTAACTTACAATCTCTTTGGCAGTGGGAGGGGGAGTCCTTGGCTTGAATGCCTCCGGGGGCTTGATTATGTTATACACACTCTCGTGGGAGTTCCACATTTTCACTGACAACAAAACTTATAATAGTGCTTGACGAAATTGGAGTTTGTATCGTACTGTGGTCTCAGCAGAATGCCACCTCCTGAATGTGAAAGAGGCCGTGCGCAAGCAATAGTTTTGCAACCCCAGGTCTGTGAACATGATCCATTCACAAGCATATAAGTTACAGAAATTTTGTCATTCATTTAGGTCAGTGCATATTCTATGGTGTCTGCACAGCCTTCCGGAATAACGACTTTACAACATGGTTTCCAGAACATAAATTTCCCGAATCTAATTAATTTACAGAAGTCAACGATCTCCCCTCTCCGAAGTCGACAATCATTCGAAGCTCCTACATAGCTCAACAGAATTACAGAAATTGATTTAGCCACATCAAACTCCTTTGGTATCTACAAGAATTTGATTGATTCTCCAATTTTGTGAGACGGGATAGCACTGAATATGATTTGAGCCCATGTCAGTTGTCTACTCTGGCAACAGAATCGACAATGAGTCCCAGAATATCCAAGACTACCGACATGAAGCGGTGTCAAGCAAGAATCGATGGTAATTTGTTGGAGAAGAAATTGAAAGTTTGTGTTTTTAACAAAAGTTAGTGAGCCAAAAATGATCCGATTGTTGGATCATCAATAGGTGCATTCTTCATTTCTACAATAATTTTGAAAGAGGACAGAATAACCATAAGTTATGGTGTCTCTTGAGCCCCTATTTTAGATGAACTTTTTTTCTTTCTACTCACTATTTGAGCTAGGGATAACCTTTTTTTTTCTCCTTTTTTTCATTCTTCTTGTTGATGGGACCCTCTAAGAAGTTTCTTGAGGCTTTCAATTTTGGAGGATTTAGCATAACATTTTTACTATTTTGTAGCTACAAAACATTTTTTTGCGATTCACAACATTTTCATTGACGTGTTGAATCTTGTAAATGTGATAACTTATACAAATCTTACAAGATGATTTACATTATCAAGCTAAAATATATATAATTTTCTTTAGGCTTTAGTTGTAGTTAGATCCAAAGATTTCATTGTCCAATTTAGCCTTCAATAGTCCCCCCCAAAGACTAAATGACTCTTGAAGATGATTTTAATGAAGACATTTCCTATTTTCTATCACAAGTTTCTAAAAGCAATGGTTCAACTTGGGCCATGGATAACTTTTGTATTATACCTAAGATTATATCTCCAAATTAAAAATCTAAAATTTACAAACAAGATATTCATAACTATTATTAAACTTAAATAAAAAAATTCTAGTTTCAAAAATATTATATTGTCTCGAAATATCCCTCAATTGGGTGTTATATTTCTATTAGGGGTAGATAGTACAATTTTCAGACTAAAAAACAAATTGAAAATAAGAAGTTGGAATTTGAGTTCATCTTCTAGAATTCTAGGGTTACACTAATCAACAAATAATAATTCTACAATATTATAATTAATCTTTAGCTTACTTAAATGTGTTCAATGTTTGCTTCCTTTTATTAGCTTTGGATAAAAGGTTTTATTTTTTAGAGAGTGATACAATAAATCACATAGAAGTCCTTTTGTTTTTATTTTTAAAATTTTTTAATGAATTTTCATACTATTTTATATAAAAATTAATGTATATTTATTTTTTTGAAATTTTTGAATGAGCTATTTTTGTACATGGCTATCAGAAAAATGCTTTTATAAGCTTGTATTTTTTGAATATATTATTTTTAGAGTTTAAATAACATATAAGATGTTCTTTAATTTTTCATTTAGTTTTTCAAAAAATTTGCTCTTCCATATACTATCTAAAAGTCCAAGAAATTATCAGTTGTAACAAAGAATAAACTTGTATTAAAAAAATGGTCAATCATAATAAAAATTAGAATCATGGAAGGATTCAAAATAATGATATTTAAGTGTTTCAAATTTTGAAAACTAGGAATTTAAGAGGCTCCTTTGATTTTATGTGACCAATGGAACATTAAGCTTTTAAATCAAGGAGAAGTAGAAAAACAAGGTTCAACTTAGTCTTAACCCCTCACCGCCTGAAGTCCAAACATGTATAAAAGCTGACTTGCTTTTCAAGTCCTATAAGTCTAAATCTCAGTGAGGTATGAAAATCTCAACCGTACAATATTGTAGTGTGAATGTTGTAGATGGTGTGAAAAAAATTGGGGGTCATTTGACCGTATAGATTGAAAGATTATAATGTTTTAGTGTTGAAAAAAGATGCTGAAATTTTCTTAAAAACACATTTGGAGGTGAAATTCGATTTCTAAATGTACTCAAATGAAAAAAAATTTAAACTACAAAGTGATTCAAACCAAAAGACTAGCACTTTGGTGAAAAAAAATCTCATTCAATTGACTCATTGTGTCTGCAAAATTGTTTTGAAATGTCAAAAAACAGTGAAAAAAGTAGCAAAAAATCACATCTATGTCTGAACCTCCCTCTACTAAAATGCTTCTCAGTCACTCATAACATCTTGGATTGATATGAAATTTTACCCACACAAACTATACTGGTATGCGCAACTTTTCCAATAAAAATTATTGAAAACGGACCATGTATGAAGAAGTTATAAGCCGCCGAAGTTCATTGTAATGCAAAAATGTCTGGATTTTAAACTTTGAATTGCTCCCAAACATTCAAAACAACTTGGATTGACATGAAAAATTTACCACAATAACTAGGATTTATTGGGAACAAAACCCCCAATTTTTTTTTATTGAAAACGAACATTTGATGAGAAAGATACAAACCCCCGAAGTTGCAGCCATCAGAATGCAGTGAGGTGAACTCAAATTGAACCTGTGAACTTCGAATGGCTCTCAAGAACTCAGTACATCTTGGATTGATCTGAAAATTTTACCACTGAAACTAGAGTAATATGCGCAACTTTCCCAACAAGTTTTATTGAATTCGGACGTTGGACGCAAAAGTTACAGCACTTTGAATTTTACTGTCAGACTATGAGAGGACACTTTTCGTCCCCTCCGGCGGTGAGGGGTTAAGCTCTAGTTTTAAGTCCATTCTACAAAACACCAAAAGATTGTAAAAATTAAAAGCTCTCAAGGATTGATTGCTCTTTTTGTTTGAAAATCACTTAAGAAGAAGGAATCCCCAAATGAAAGGTAATCATAATTTTCAATATGTATACATAAAGACTTGACATCAAGTTTCATGTTCAAAATCAAAGCACCTTGTATCCATAATTTGTCTTATTTAGATGGGTGGGTATCTTACATATAAAGATTTTTTAGGCTTATTTTTATCCATGTATACACCTAAGGTCCATGTCTATATGTCGGGTAGGACATATTCTTGAGGTCTTATGGAAATAAGGAGCCTTGCATATTTGTATTTTGGCTCCATCTATAGAGCTTTTTATTTCCATGTAGCCCTTAAGAGTATACCTTATTCTATACAAAATTTTGGTTAGGTCCCTTTTGCCACAAATTTACTTGAAAATTTAAAAGGTAAAAATTATTGTGTGGCTTGGTGCAAAATATTTTTCTTTGTAATTTTTCTTTAATTTAGTTATATATGCATTTTTGCTTGGCCAATAAATAAAATATTATTATGTTTTAGCTTGAAAACAACTTGGGCTATAGTAGAACCACCCATTACAACTACTTCAGCATTCTATGATGATCCAATATAAGATAACATATGTTTTCTACCTTATCAGTGGAAAAATAGAAATCATGGGGATTGCATATTTTTGGTAATTTTCTACCTTGAATTGAAATTCCTAAGAATTTTGGTAGTCTAAAGTTGATATGGACTTAACTCCAACACATAGAGTTTTCCATAACTATTCATTCAAAGATTACTTTGCCTCTCAAAACCAAGCACATATGTCATGACATTGATGGTTAGAAGATGGTCGGAAACCAAGACTTGATGGTTAGAATCATCCAATTCTTTATTGAATTTCCTAGTACTTATAGATTGGCCACAAGGCCTAGTTGGTAATGGATGGTTTTACCTTATAGGAATATTTCAAAGAATCTAGACTACATTCTAATCTTGCCATTGAGGGTAACAATTAATTGAAGTTTTGATTTTAATTCCAATAGTGAAATTTAGATTATAATTGTTTGTCTAGTTTTTGGAGTGACCTTTGGGATTTCTCTCTCTCTCTTGCTATTTGTCCCACTTTGTGACAATGGGGTGCGTTTGAGACACCATAACTAAAATGAAATGAAGCCAAGATGAAAAAGTTTAAAATGAAACCAAGATGAAAAAGGTGGAATGAAGCCAAGACAAAAATCATGGAATTTTGGAGTCACAATATTTAAGTTCATGCCCATAGTGTCTTTTCAATTGAGTGAGTTCAATAGATTTTAAAGAGATCAATGAGAACCATTTGGATTGATTTCAAAAATTGGGATTTAGAAAAAAAAAATTGAAAGTTGAAAGGGTCTATTTTGCAAATGTGGGATTCAAATCTATAGAAAATTCAATATCTTTCCAATTGAGGAAGTTGAAAAGTAACTTGAGGGAACCAATGGAAATCTTTGGAATTCAATTAATTTCCAAAATAAAAATTTGGATTGAAATTTGGATTTAAAAAATATATACGAGAGATTGAGAGTTGAAGGGATCTACTTTGCATCTACAAGGGCAGATCTTTGGGGGTTTCTATATTGACAAATATAAAGTTCAGTGTTGGCTATTGGTCAAGATGCACCTCCAAAGTTTAACATATTCAACTTATAGTTGCCAAGACTTCCATGTTAATTGAAGTCTATAGACTTTTAACCCTCAAAGCCAAACCTATAATTGATTTTTAAACTTCATTTTACAAGTACTTATGTATGTAAATTTTTTCATTTATTTTTCAAAGATGTGATTATATATGTCTTCTATAAGTTGTAAGAATTTCACATTATTTTAGAAAAATTTGAAATTATCATGACTTTTAAAATAAAGAGTGAAAGAATTCAAATCAAACTATGCAATCAATGCTCAAAATTTTTGAAAATTCCTTTTAGTTTATATTACAATGTCAAACATCATGGTGCATTTTTTTTATTATATCATTTTAAAATTAGAAAATAAACAATCTATTGCAAAATCATTTAAAAAAATTTCTAGTCCATTTTTTAGAAAATTCTTTATGTTTTAAGAAGAATTTCAAATGAGTAGAGCTCTAAAGAATATCAAAGAAAAAATGATCTCCAATAGAAATCTAATGCTTTCAAAGCTTCAATATTTGTATGAAAATTTCCATCAACAAAGTTTCCTAATCCAAAATAGGGCTCTAAAATCTTCAATCAAGCATTACTTGTAGTGGCCCAAAGAACAACAAAGCCTTAGTTAAAATACCACCATTAGACAAAACATTATATAATGAGGCCATTTGTTCTTAAGATATCCACAGAAAAGATGGATATCTAATATGAAGATGCTTGTGGTCCCAATCCATGTTGAAAGTTTGAAAGTTAATTTGAAAACAAAGCATCTCTTATCAAGACAATGAACCACTTCTAAAGTCTTTTCATGATATCCAATGATTAGGGGAGAGTACCTAGAAGGGCCCTTTTTATCATCAAGGGTCAAATATTGCAAATGAGATGGAATCCAATTTTTATTTCATGTATTAGAACTATTTACAAGGTATCACTAATATGAATTCAAGCAAAATGACTTTCAAATCTACCACTTTTAAATTTTGAGTGTAGTGATACTTTTGACTTTTGACCTTTGATTGATCTACTGTCCATGTGGCTTGAAAATCTTACTTGAGCCTCTATCCTTTTTTACTCTACTTTATAACTTTTCACATCTAACAAATTACTTTAGGGCGTCCTCAATAGTTGAAGGTGTCTCACCAAATATAGCTCTAACTTTTTACTACTTTGTAATTAGAACTTGAAATTTCTAGCATTAAAAGTGCATTCAAAAGTACTTTGAGTAGGTACAAGAAAATTCAAATTTAAACATGAAATAATGAAAATAAACCACTTCAAAAGCACTCTAAAAAACAAAAGTTATAGAGGTGTTTGCAAAACTTGCTTACCAGTGCAAAATTTGGCCAACATCATGACATTTTGGAGTGCAATTGGTCAATATTGCATTGGGAAGCAAGTTTTGTCAATACCTCTATAATTTTTTCGTCTTTTAGTGTGCTTTTGAAGTGATTTATTTTCATTGTTCAATGCTGAATTTGAGATTTTTTTACCTATTCAAAGTACTTTTGAATGTGCTTCCAATGATAGAAATTTCAAGTTCTAATCACAATGTCATGAAAAGTTAGAGTTACATTTGGTGGGGCAATTATACTAGACCATAGAGGACACCCTTAGTATCACACAACTTTTCTCACACATCTTTAAAAGTGACCACATTTCATTGCAATAATTATGCATTGATCACATTCTTTATGGTTAGGATGGTAAGATTTTGTTTATTTGTGTTTGCAAATCATAAGGGCATTCACAATACACTTTGCTTGAGGATCATAATTATACAAAGATTATAAGCATACTTAGAAGGATTATTTAATAAACAATCGGAAACCAACACAAGTTCTGATGTAGTGTCCAATGTCAAAATCAATATGTATCCATTGTGCAAGCTTTTGGAGTGTGACATTTCGATAATTGTCGCAATTTAGGTGTGGTTTAAACAGCTAAAATACTCGACCGCAGCTCTTGAATGCGTTTATACTCAAACTGTCCTGTCAGGGCTACCAAACCATTTCCCAGGTGACCATTTCAATTCGTGGCTTCAAATTGAAACCAACTTACCCCATATTTAACAACAATCATAACTAAGAATGAACCCACACAAAAGCTACCATTTCTTTGAAGCTGGAAAGCATATGCGAGAAGAATTACATTTTCTTAATTCGACAGGGTTTGCAGATTTCCAAGTATCAAATGCTATCACATATAATCTTATTGAACTCTCCTCCCCACAGGATCATGCCCACACTTTGGACGGATTGAAGGATCATGTAGCTTTGGCACCGCTTCATGGCTTCTAAATGTACAAACCCGGCTAATTCAACGCCAATTACAGCATAGAAACTCCATTCAATTGAAGGGTAACAAATGCGAGGAGACTTAGCATGAGTTTATTCGTCAGGGTTTACACAATTACAAATTACAGCAATGCTACCTCCTACAAATCCTAATGATCGCTCCCTCCACAGGATCATGATTGTCCACACTTTGGACGGATTGAAAGATCCTGCATGCAGCTCCAGGACCACAACATGGCTTCCAAACAAACGCAGATTAAATTCAACAACATCAAATTAGAGCAAAGAAGGGAAGCAACCACATAAAAAACTCCATTGATTCAATGGAACGGGAACATATGCCAGTAGAGTCAGCATTCAGTTTCTTCGGAAGGCTTTACTTATATATCACACTTGCAATGCTATCTCCTATAAACCCTCTTGATCGCTCCTCGATCCCACCGGATCACGTCCACACTTTGGACTGATTGACCAATCCTGGAGCCCCGGGGCCAATTCATGGCTCCTAATTAACCCCAGTACGTGCACCCAAATTCAACAGCAATATTTACAACTAACAGGCATCGGAATCAACCCTAAGAAAACTCCATTGATACAATTGGAAGATTGCCAGCAGTTGCTAACAAGTTGTACGTTGAAAGGTATGCCAGGAAGTCACATTTTCTTCGTCAGGGTTTACATGATGACAAATTACAGAAATGCTATCTCCTCCAAACCCTACTGATCACTCCTCGGCCCCACACGATCAAGTCCGCGATTGGACTGACTGAAGCATCCTGCATCCCTTGTGCGACCTTCACTGGACACAATGGCACGGACAGAGTTGCCACCGGGACCAATTCAGGGATTCTAATTAACCACAGTGAATCCATAACCAACAGCAATTACAACTACGAAGGATCAATCGGAATCAACCACATCAAAATGCCATACAAGTGGAAGATGCCGTACACAGTAGTCAACAAGTTGTTGAAAGGAGGTATGCCAGGAAGACATACAGTACGTATAAGTGAACATTATTAGTCAGGGTTTACATAATTACAAATGCTATCTCCTAAAAACCCTAGTTATTGATCGCTCCCCAATCTTACACGATAGTCCGCAATTTGGAGTGAGTAAGGATATGCCTGCATCCCTTAAGTGACCTTCACAGGACACAATGACACGCACAAAGTCACCAGCGGCGCCCTCTCCCCCACCATCTCCACATCCCGCGTAACAGAAGCTTGCAACCCATGGCCATTCCCACACGTCCCAGGTCCAACAGTAAGCTTCCCATCAGCCGTAATAACCTTGAGATCGTCCTCTGCCACGCAATACACAACTTCCTTCACTTCCATCCTCAGAAACGGCAGAGGATACGGCCCCACATTCTTGTTCATCGTCATCGCCTCCCCTGCTTCGATCGTCAGATTCGGACAGCGCACACAGCCATGGGGGTAGCACTGAAGCTCTGGGGGAGGGTCCACCCACCCACAAGGGGAGCAACAGCCCGGCACATGCACGAGCTTGAGGGGGACCGCAAGATTGTTGACGACTGTGAGAGACGGATCAGCGGAATGCGCATTTCCTAACATGAGTAACAACAGCAGAAGAAGGCTGCAGGGAAGGAGTTTCGGGATGCTGGCCATGATGAGGAAGGAAGCAAGCTAGCTGCAGCAGCAGCAGCTGCAGGTGGAGATGGAACTGGAAGGAGACTGAGATGATGTGGACTGCAGAGGTAGAAGCGAGTGTACAAGATGAGAATTGCAGTGGAGTGCGTGCTCCCAATTTATACAGGAAATTGTGAAGCTTGCATTGCGGGAGTGCGCGGCTTGCTCAAACATCTCCTGGAGCAGTGGCCTGCATCCCGTGGTCGTCAGCCCTTCCAATTGTCGTGAGGGGAAGCTCCGTATTAATTGTCAAGCCCTTGGGGGTGTCAGAGTTGGACTGTAGAAGAACATGTTCATATAAACGAATGGTGACAACACTCAATTGTGACCGGTTTGCAAAACCGTCCAACCTAGATTCTTCCCTAAAATGTACAACTTCTATACATGAGAGTTTAGGGTTGTTTCTAGGTACATCTATTTTCATAGTTCTTTCATACAAAGTCCAAAAAATGCATTCTAAGAGAATCTAGAATCCCTTGCAACGAGTACCAACAAAACCCAACAAAAATTATCAGAGTTCAAGAATAGGAATTACATTCAAACCCTTACATTCATTGGAGGTATTTATGTGTTGTCACTTTACACTAAGTTTGAAAAACCTTGAAAAAAAACTCTCAAGGTTCATGGTTTCTCTTTGAGAGGCTAGCCATTAGAGGTCATGGACTTTGGGAGTAGTGTAAGAGAGAAAAGGCCACAAAGTATTTTAAATTAGTATGTTTTCTAAACTAGGACAACTTATAATATGAGTTCTTTTAAATGATTGGCAATGAAAATTTCAACCCAAAAGGCCCCTAAATTGTAGTCAAGCCTACATCTCAAGGTTGGCCAAGCTACAATTCTAGAGAACTTAAATCTTGTGCACTTATTTGCCACAGAGGACAAAATTTTGTCCACATCATTTCTTTTCTTGGACTTAAAACTTTGAGTGTAAAATTACCATCCTTGGTCTTCTCAATTATATTTGAAGTTCTTCTTGGTTGCTTAGACTCGTCAAGAGTGTAAAAGAAGAAGACCCCAAATAAATGAACTAAATTTTGTTGCCTACCTCAAAGCAGACTTTCAAACTATATGTGTCAAAATTGGAAAAGAATTTTTAAGTTTTTTAAAGTTGGAATTGCTTCACCAAGTTTCATGATGCTTTCACTTTTGTGTTGGTAGAGAAACTTCATTGTAGGATAAAATTTTCCTTGTTGTCAAACTAAAAGCACCCCCAAAGCTTCAAATCCAATGTTATAAATAGTTGTTTTAGAAGTGAGTAGGTTACCTCCCCCCTTCTTTTCACGAGCTTCTTCCTAAAATTTTGTTGGCTAAAAATTAATATTCTTCTCTTCCAATGATTGCATACTTATATGTTGAAATCTAGAATTTCTCTTGTTTATTCTATAAAGTTTGGCCAATTTTTGTACATGGAAGTATACCCTTCTTGCATAACAACGTGGCATACTCCATCTTCATTTCAAAACCTAAATCTAGGGTTGTCATAATTGTTTTCTTATGCATATGACACAAATTATCCTAGAAAACAAGAACGGCTATCCAAGGTTTGGGATCAAAAATTAAAAAAGGGGTTATATTACAATAGAACACATTTTGGTGGATCTACAATTTTGGTGGTTAATATCTCTTTTTGGTTACCATCAATTCAATCAAAATAATGAAATCCTTTTTAAAATTAAATTAGATAATTCAAAGACCAAATGGTTGTAGAACTCCAATCAATCATACATATATAGTGTAAAACATAAAACTAAGGGAAAAAATATGCTTAGAAGTACCATACATTTTTTTGTAAATTGTATCGGAGGTTGTATAAAAAAAACTATATATGTTTAAAAATTAGCTTTTACAAAGCCCTTCCAAAATGCAAATAAAACCTACAATATCATATATGAAGGTATAATAAGTCTCACTTTGAAGCCACATACAAAATGTTTATAAAGAAAAAAATCCATGATCTATTGAAAATTGACTTTATATGAACAACAATAGAAGAATTTTAAAGGAATTAGCCCATAAATAGGGTTTAAGAATTTACGATTGACTTCCACCTTCCAAATCCTAAATCCAACAAAAGAATTTTTATATTTGTGCATTGTTAAATCTCCACCAAAGTTGTAGTTCAAGTTTTTTCTTGAATTGATATCCACCATGTTACCAAAGACTATGGCAAAATGCAATAATGGCACCTACAAAGAGACTTCACTTGGATCCTTCTAAGTTTGGTAGTTTTTCCAAAGAGAGTTTATGATTTTATTACCAAAGAAATACACCATAAATGTGCAAAATTATGAGGGGCATTGGAAGTCTAGGATTGAAGTTTACTTGATTTGGACATAATCAAATGAAATCAAATGAATCCTAAAATCCTTTGAAATCCTTTTATTATTTATAAATCTAACCAATTCAATTTCGAATGAATCATAAATTGTTCATTCTTGTGACTATTTGTATATGGCCAACAAATGACTAAACCCTACATCCTTAAATATATTCAAAATATATTTCATAAAAATGTACTTAAAATTCTAATGTTCATTTTAGTGACAACTATAATGTAGGGGTTAAAGGCCTTAACAATCATTCTAAAGATATCTTGAAATTAAGCTTCTATTCTCACCTTTTACTAAACTTGGCAAAAGGTTGTACTACTATTGAATTGTGCTATTGTGTGAGAACAAATCATTAAATTGAAAAAATACATTACTCTTGATAAACTTATTGAGCATCACTTGTACAAAACTACCTTGTACTTGTACTTGTGTTTGTTTTTGTTTTTTGGAATTGTTTTTTTGATGATGACAATAGATAGGATATGACAAAATTTCTTTTAGAATGGAATGCGGTAAAAAAGGAGGGTTTAGGTTTTTGTTGCCTTCACACTTTCAATTCCTTAGAAGAGATTTGGCCCCATTAGAAGACTGTGAGTTCTTGGCAGTGAGGAACTCAATGCACTGTGCCATTGCAACGTGTTGATGTGGTTAGGAGGTGATCATGTCAAATTTTTTTTTGACTTTTTTTGAAGTTTTAGGATCATATATATATAATTTATGACGGTTGACAACAGTCAACTATACCTTCACTGGTGCAGAAACAACATGGGGAATGAAACGGTCCCCTTACTTCCCCAAATCTCATCTTATGGAACATCTCTTTTTTAGTTATTTTGGATTGTTATGGCTTCAACACACTCAATGTGACACACTTTCAAGCAATAAATTTTTTCCAAAAAGCCTTTCAAATGTCATCTATTGCCACATGTAGAGAATCTTTGGATGCCATCAATAAACTTTTTTGCTTGATGGTGATCTCAAAATCTCAAATCAACAAGGTTAATTATCTAACATATGGATAGAAAGGATGTCTAGGCAATTTGACAAATATGCTTGTCCTATGCCAAACAATGGCTTACAAATTGTTGAAATTGCATGAGTCCCAATTGTAAGATTGCAAATGAAAAGTGAAAACTTAAGAAATTTTGAATTCTACTCAAGTAGTAAAGTATTGCCTCTTGAGCATTCACTATTTTTTTGGACTCTTATTTCTACAATCAATCTAAATTGAAAGGTTTTCATCAAACATTTTCGCATCTACTATTGGGTGATTGCAAGAAACACCTATACTATTTGTCACGTTTTGTTTATTACTCATGATTTTTTCTTCATTACTTGAAAATTTAGAAAAAAAAGTTATAAATTTAAAAAAAAATGGATAATGTATATACCTTAAATTGAAAGTAACCACTAAAGTAAAAGTATAGAAATTTTTTCTAAGTAGGAGAACTAAAAAAGTGCCAAATCTCAAGATAATAGATACTTTGATGTTTTATTTAGTTAAAAATAGGGGAAAAAAAAATTGAAAAATTGACCATTGGTAAGAACTCTATGGAAATGGTCATTCACCAAAAGAATCACCAACATAATATTTTATGTGTTTTGAAATGCAAGTAGAAAGAAGCTCACTTTGTGAACTTCCACATCATATACAATTAATTATTTTTTAGAATTCCTTACGACCATAGCTACAACTCCTACAAGTCTATTAGAAGATCATCCCCCTAAAAATTGAGCTTCAAATTCTGGTTTTTGGATACTAAAGTAGTACTACCCCCCAATTGGCAAGTATGACATAAAATTAGAGGCTATTTTTGGATAGTAAAATATTTTTGAAAATTAAAAAAAATTAGGCAAGGTGTATATTAGTCAAGAGTACCTTAATGGGTAATTTTGTTAAAATGGAGCCAACCTGCAACTTTGGAACTTTCATAGTTTAGACTGCGAAGCTTGAAAAGTACACTTGTCCTAGATGTCACTTTTATGGTATAGATTGCACAATCTAAAATGCACACCTATCCTAAATGTCACTTTTACGGTTCAGACCACATGGTTTAAAAATGGCTTAAAATGAAATATGCCATTTAATAAAATTCCCTATCTTACCTATAAATCTTGAGCCATTTGGAGCTAGAAAGCAAAAATTGAGGTCATCAGTAAAACAAATGAGCACTCAAGCTGTGATGCAAAATATGACAAGTCGGTTTCTTGCAATCACCCTATTTTAAGAGTCGAACAATATGTAAGAAGTTCGTTGAAATTCTTTCACCAATCACTAGTCAAAAAGTGAAATGGCATGAAACCACCTAGGAATGTACCAAACTAATCACAAAAGACAAGCACAATCCAGGAGATACCAAACTCCCGTATATACGAGATCCAAAGTTTTAAAGCTAGATTAGGAAAAAGACTCTCAACTGGGAACGACGTTCAATTCGAGATGCCCATCCGACACTAAACTGCAGTTCAACACTCATACAGTATGAAAGTTCATTTGGGCGGTAACTAAAGAGTTAACTTTTAGCAAGGTGTTCCTCATAATGATGAGAAACCTCTTGTCACTATTAGGGCGGGCTTTCATGTGGAGTCGGGGCCGGTGAAGTTCACCGATCAGCGATCAGCGGTGTACAGGGAGTTCCAGAAAAAACGGACACCCATTCCACCGCTGATCAGTGGACTTCACCGGCCCCGACTCCTCATGGAAGCCTGCCCTTACGATCATGGTCGATCATCCGATAGAACAATCGCCTTCCATCCCCCTCCAAAACCACATCACGTCTCACGATCTGAAGCAAATTAGTAACAATGACACTTTGTAATGCCTTTTATACTTTTCCAATGAAATTCAACGTAGAGTACGTCGGAATTCCATGGAACGCAGGAAATGGCCCAGTGGGTGGGTCCAATTGAAGAAGCATCCCACGGTAGATACTTTAGCCCCGTCGAACCGACTGAAGGTGAAGCTGCAGAAGTCTCAGAGTTTACCAGGAGGTCCACGTTGAAAACTGAAGGCGCAAAACTATATTAATATTGAAATAAAACTCCGACTGCGCTGATCTTCCAAAGAGGTCTGATCTACGGCTCATATCATGGCGACGGCCGCTGGAGTAAAAATCGTCAACAGGAACGCGTGGAACGTCAAGCGCCGGTTCCACAAAACGTCTGGTTAAATTCTGGCTTGCAAATACAAGTGGAAATATAAATTATATAATTATCAGGATGCTCCTGACGCTCTTTTAGAAACTCGGTGAGGATGACTTCTGGAGAGTAAGTCGAACTACTGTTTCCTTTTAATTTCAGTACAGTGACTTTGCCCCTCCTATAAAAGTCCGGGGTACTCTGTCCTCCTCATCACTCACTGCTTCCATCAGCTCTCACTCAGAGTCCTCTGCAGCGTCAACAGTCCAGCTCTCGAATCTTCAGCTAATTCAGAAGGAGTCTGTCTATCAATTAGAGAATTCCGTCTCTGATCGAGAGCGTGACTGGCTTAATTGAGAGCGAAATCAATCAAGGTCGAGCTACGAGCTTCCTAACGTCCAGTCAAGTGCGCTTCCGATACAGTCATCGACAACAGACCCGAAATTGAAGCCCAATCATCGTTTGAACGACTGAAACGAACGGCCGCAGGGAAAGGAGTGATTTGAAGCGAACGTGAGCTACACCGAGATGGCTGTTTCCAGGGCACTGGGCAGCGTGTTGGTCTCGTTGTGCGCTGCAGCGACGATACTGAGTTTGATATGCGCTCCCGTCGCTGCTTCTCGGAGTCACCATCAAGAGAGTCATCATAAAGGAGGGGTGCGAGAAGGCTTCTACCACCAGTCGTGCCCCAACGTCGAACACATCATCTACAAGTCCATGCTCAAGTCGTTCAAGGAAGACAGCACCGTGGCCCCCGGCGTTCTCCGCCTGGCCTACCACGACTGCTTCGTTCGCGGCTGCGACGCGTCCTTGCTCCTGGACGGATCCTCCACCGAGAAAACCCACATCATCAATGGCGGCCTCCACGGCTTCGACGCCATCGACGCCGCCAAGGAGGCCGTGGAAGCGGCGTGCCCGGGCGTGGTTTCCTGTTCCGACGTGCTGCAGTTCGCCGTCCGCGACACCGTCCTCCTCACTGGCGGACAAGGTTGGACGGTGCCTGCTGGGCGACGCGACGGGAAGGTGTCCAGGTCTTCGGAGGTGGCGGCGAATCTGTTGACGCCCAATAACACGGTGCCGGCGCTGTTGAAGGCTTTTCAGAAGAAGGGCCTGAACGCCGCGCAGATGGTGGCGCTGGCTGGCGCTCACACCCTCGGGAAGGCGCCGTGCGTGACCTTCGACAACCGCATTCAAGGTGCCCACATCGACCCCACCATGCAAGCGCACTTCGCCAAGGACTTGAAGAAGAAGTGCCCCATGGCTGGTATTACCAACGTCGACGTCAACCTGGACTTGGTATCGCCCACGAAGTTCGACTCGCAGTACTTCAAGAACATCGTGAACAAGCTGGGCCTGCTCACGTCCGACCAGAGCATGTGGGTGGACTCGCGCACCAAAGGGCAGGTGCGCGCCAACACGGACAGGAAGACGTTTCAGGCCAATTTCGCCAAGGCGATGGTGGCCATGAGCAAGGTGGACGTGCTCACGGGCAAGTCCGGCGAGATCCGAAGGCAGTGCCGATTCGTGAACTAGTGATGGATCGGAGGCTTTAAATGTTGACGAACAATCCATTAATTTACGCTTTCGATTCATGAAGTTTTAGTTCCCAGGCTTTGGCCATTTATTTGGCGCCGCATGATTCTTTTTTTAGATCGATTGGATAGAAACCAATCCATTTGACATTTTGACATCATTCCATTCTTTGGAGACTTGGCGAATGTCGTCTCCTTGGATTATCATGTACCATAGTGACATCAATTTATTTTGGTCCGGTTCATATTCATCATACGTTTTCCTCTGACTGACTCCCAACACACCGGCTTTCATGAGGACGTCCTTGTTCATCTGTGATTGAATTTTGATTTTGAATGGCATGCAGTCGCTCCATACTTCCATCTGTTTTGTTTAGCTTTCCGAAGCTGGAATTACGAGTTGAGTCGCCGATGAGTTCGGATGGACAGTCCTTCGAACAAATGTTCAGTTTACTTTCACTGGCCACTAATTGCTAACGTTCATTGCCCAACACAAAAATTTGAAATCTGTGGAGAGCTCGATCTAAGAGAACTAGGTATCTTCGGAAATTATAAAGGATGTATGTGAGCAAAGCGAGACCTGCAATAACCTCAGTCAGGCTGTATTCTTGAGGTCCCTCCTTCGTATAAGTGGCGCTTTCCCGACTGACGGTCATCTTGAAACTCAGATTTAAGCTTCTCTCCTTGATTTTAGTTATGGCATGGTGCACTTAAATTTCGTCATATTTGCGGTCAGAATGGCACCAATTCAAGGAACTCGACTCTCATAGGAGTAATCAAAGCCTGCAATCAACTTACGAATTGTAGAAAGAATATGTAACTTAATACGGAACTTCAATACTAACGGCGTTTCAGGTTTATCAGTTAAAATTTTTTCTTTCTATTGGGGGAAATTCTTAACACTGGTCCTTTTTTCTGGACAGGAAGTTTGGAAACCCAAATATGTACCATTACTAGGTTTTCCTTCACTTTGTGCACTGAAAGTCACAATTTCGGCGCTGTGAATAACGCCATTTGAACATGCTATTGAATGGACGACGCTGCAAGATTTCTGTCAAGTTAAAACACACATCGTGATCAATTGAAAGATTTCAGCGCATTCACCTTTTGAACCTTACGTAATCTGATTCTGAGTCAATTTTCATTACAAGCATGGCATTTATCCGATTGCCAAAGTTAAATGAGCTGCAAATGTGGCTCATCTGTAATACAGAAAACAGAGCAGGTTCAGATTCAAAAGTCTCCCTTGTGCACATATTTCTAGTTATTCAAAAAGATTTTTTCATAATTTTGTTGATTGCATCATTCTCATTACCATGAAGGTATTTGAATTTTATTTATTTTTTGAACATTTTTACTATTTTTAAACAATTTAAACATCAAATCATCTCTTGGGGTGAAATTTTCTATTAACTTGTTTTATGCACAACTTTTAGAGATTATTTTTTTTATACCTAAATTTTGAGAATAGAAGATTTATAGTATTTTTCTAATTATTCATAAATTATTATATATTCTTAAAAAAATTAAAAGTGCATAGTATTCATAGTAGTTGTAGTACTTTCCCAAATGGCCAAATGCAAGAAAATGAATAGGAGTTTTATACTTTCACCTTCATGGCCTCATCTACTTCTAAAATTTTCCATGTATATAAATAACATGGTATAATATGCAATTGACAAAAAAATACTACTTCTAACACAAAAATCTCTTTCTAAGAATAGTCAAACTTGCCCAATAGTTTGAAAAAAAAACATTTTTGCTTAAGTGCTTAACTTCAAACAGTATTTTCTTGAATAGACTACAATCTCAAATTCTTTGAAATTTTTTACACACATTTCACCATTTGGATTTCAAACAAAAACTTTTTGATGCATAAGAAATCATCAAAAAACGATTTGTATATTGCCAATTTAATAACTTGACCTCCTTGTACTATAGGGTGGTTTAGAACAAGGTAGAGTTGTTATTAGCTTTTGAAAAATTTGCACCTAATAATATGTATTATTTGATGGCAATCATAGCCTAGACTCTTCATTTTGTGTAGAGCTCAAATTTTATTCCAAGAGGGCTCAAAGATTGCTATTCTATTTTTCAAGATCGAAAAGAAGTTTTATTCCTCCCTTTGAACATCATAATTTTCAATCCATGTAGTCAAATGGGCTGAATTTTTTTCACACATTGCCATAATAGTCTACTACACTTCTATATCAATGGTAGAAATTTATTAAAAAAAATCAATTTAAAATTGGTCAATGCATTAAACAATGGTAGTTTTTGACAATTTCTCTTGAAAAAAAACTCCTTTCCTTTAGTGGTTAAATACCAATTTAGTTTCACTACTACATTGGCAAAACTTCACAACATTAGCACTTTTACAAGGAGGCGTTGAAAATTTAAATTTGAAGTACAAAACTAATTCAAGTAGTGCAAAAGTTTGAATAAAGTGAGGCCCCTTTTGTAGCACTAATTTAGATAATTTTGGATGAATGTGATGTAATTAGTACGTGTGAATCTTTGGATGAAATTTAGATGAAAAGGGGATGAAAATTACAAATATTTGAGAGCATATGAACATAGTGTGGTAAGGACCACAATATATTGAATTTACTTACATTACCATGAATTATAGTCATTTATATGCCTCAACTCACAAATTGAATTATATAATTCAAGATTTGAGTGAGTTAGTAGGTCATTGCATGAAACATCGGTACTAAATATTTGTCACATGGAGCGTGACAAAGCTTTCCTTTGCAACAGGGTTGTCACATTAGGCAATTTAGGGTCACTGGACATTCCAAACGGGCATGCCAATTGGACAAGATGGACAAATTATCCACACCGCTTTAATATTTTAGGGCTTGAAATTTTGCGAAGTAAAAAAAAGTTATTGCGATTCACCTTTACTATGTGATGTAGTATGGGCTTTGAAGATATGGCATTCCATGTTGGAATTGGGGCACGGATACTAGAGGCGGGGACACTATCGGACATGTAGAGACTTAAGCATGTCCGGTCTAGGACTTAAGTATGTTCAAGTGTGAACTTAAGCATGTCTAGGTAGAGACTTAAGCATATTTAAGGTGGGACTTAAGCATGTCTAGGCAGAGACTTAAGCATGTTAGGGTGGGGACTTAATCATATCCGAGCAAGGAACTATTTAGGTGGAAATGCTATAAGGCTATATATAGGGGTGGGAACATTGTCGGCGGGATTGTCAAGAGGGGCAAGAATAACAAATTGTAAAGGAGTCCTAGGATTCCCTTGGGCATTTCACATTGAATTTGGTATAGGATTCTTCCTTTCCATTCAAAGTAGGCTACATTTCCTTGTTAGCAACTCCTATTTGCACTCTTTTTAGATTGTCACGTACATGAATATTAAATAGCCACATTCAAAATTTGATGTCAAATGGTTTGTAAATGAGTTGAAGAAAAAAATTCTAATCTCATAGCCTAAAATAGAGTGAATTATTTCCTAACAAGGATTTGCCAATTTAATTGTTGAATTGGACCCACAGGATTAGGAAGGAGGCACTTGAATTACATTTATTTTTTTCTTTTGGAACAAAAGGTTATTTCCTACCTCCTAAAAAAATAAATGTCAATCTAATTCTTGAATTAGGAGAGAAGGGATTAAGAGTGAGTCACTTCAACCATTTATTTATTTTCTTTTGGAGCAAAATATTACTTCTTATTTCTTCACAAGTATTAGCCAATTTAATTTTTGAATTTGAAAAGAAAGGATCAATAAAGAGGCACTTGAACTACATTTATTTATTTATTCTTTTGGAGCAAAAGGTGATTTCTTATTTCATAACAAACATTTGCCAATTTATTTGTTAAGTTCAATAAATTGAACATGGTTTATTTCAGATGTAGGCACTTGATCCTTTAATTTTTTTCCTTTGGACCAAAAGGTTATGTTGTAACAAGGCTTTGCCCAATTAGTTGTTGAAATAGGAAAGAAGGGATTAATAGGGAGGCACTTCAATCATTTCATTATGGAAATAGAAAAGAGGGAATCAAGGATTTATGGTTAAGGATAATGTAGTTTAGAAAAAGAGGATAGTATTTTCATGAATAATTTGTTGAACTAGACTCCTTCATGCACTTTTGGATTTATGGAGGCAACTACAGTGATGCTAGGGCATGGATGCAAGGGCTTAAAAAGTTCACTTTCAAAACCATGAGATTTTGGGACACTCTCAAAACCTTTTGCATTTCAGGACACCTACATAACCTTTTTGATTTGGGGAGTGTCCATGTTCGCTTGTCTAGGTGTGGATACATTGACGGAGCAAAGACTTAGTTGTGTCCGGGTGGGGACTTAACTTAGACGCTAGAATAGGTGAAGATGCAAATTTCTCTCTCGTATAGTAACTACAATTTTGAGAATTATAGAGCATTCAATATGTCATTGGAAGGATCTTCAAAATACCTTTTCAATGGTATATTACATGCCTTCAAATTCTTAAAACTCTAGTCATAAATTGAAGAACACATTTGTTGCTAGGTTGAAATACAAGGGATAGGCATGGATGCTATGAGACCAATTTATACCATTGGAGCACTTGGTTCTTTTTGTGACCCACTCATTCAATGTGCCATGTAATTCTTCCCCTAATGTTAAAGAATGATAAATTCTATTGTTGGCAACTAAAATTAGTACATTCTTTTAGATGGGTGATTGCAAGAAGCACTCAAACACTTCATGTTTTTGGCTCCAAAACATAGTTACTAGAGATAGGACTGACAATACTATGCAAAACTATCAAAATTGTATGTCAATAGTGCATCAGAAGTTCTAAATCGTCGATTTGATACTATACAATACTATAGACTATTGCAGGGTACTATATAAGACATTAGAAGCAAAAAATAGCAACATAGGGGTCTGCAGACCTTTTCATTTTTATTAATTAAAAAAAAATTCAATAAAAAATTCATTTTGCTAGAAAAGTTTGTTCTTGCATTGCACCAAAATTATTGTAGAAGATTTTTCCCCTTTTTGTAGCCTTCGCACAAAGGAAGGTCACTTTGACCCCATGTGTGCAACCAACATGTTACTATTTTCATAAAAACTCAACATCAATCCTTGTAATGTTAGTATACCTCCAACATGTTGAATTAGTGGCTTTGAATTCACATTTTTGAGTTAAAAATAGGACTAAAAATCTCCAAAATGGCCAAAATAGACATCCAATTAGGGATAGTTTAAAAATAGTAAACTAATTTTTGAAAAATTAGAAAAAAATATTCAATGACTGCAACTATTTCATGTACCTTCATTCCAAATTTCATGCCAAACGAACAAATGATGAAAAAGTTATGAATAAAAAAACACCCAACCGAGGGCTAAGGGATAAAAAGTAGGACAAGTGTTTTTTGCAATCACCCAAATATTCATTTAGAACAATAGCTATCTCTAAAATTTGATGTAGTACAAATTGTAAAAGAATTGGGTAAGAATTTTCCATTGTCATAACCTATAATACAACATATTAAGGGTCTTTGTAAGAAAATCACTTTGTGTAGTAGGTTTGAATGTTGTGAATTCAACATTGTTTAGAAATTTAACTTTAGATCATTTTGGTAGATAGGTACAAGGAGTTAGGACTTGCCATTTCAATTGTTGAATTCACTAGTGGAATTGCATCAAGATTTACATCAACCACCTTGTTTAACTCTTTTTGATTCTTTTTGATTGATTTAGTGGGTATATAGACAAATTTGCCTTGAAATTAGTGAATTGAATATTGTGTTTATTGGAATTTTATTACATTAGTCTTGTTGAGTTGAGTTCTTAAAAAGTTAAAAATTATGTTGGTTTAACTTTTGAAGTCTCATGTCTTTTCTATTATAAAAACATTCAAAACAACTATTTCTATTGCAAATAGCATAAAATGTGAAAAAATTGTTTCTTTTTGCATATCTAACCTCAAGGGCTTGTACTCAAATATTGGAAAATTATGTGGAAGAAATTTCAGAAACTTTGACAATGTACATTTCAAGATATTTGCATTTGAAGTGCTAAAAACAAATTTTTATATGCCTTGCTTCGCTAGATTTTTTGGCTTTGAATATTCTTAACTTCAAATTTTTGCACTACCAAGCATGAAATTTTCATTTTTTATATTGAAGAGTTGAGTTGAGAGTCTACAAGGAAAAATTCAAAAAACACACATTTAATTTTCAATCATGAAAGAATAGTCAAGTAAAAGTAAGTTCAAGATTGATGAAAAAAACAAATTGTTAATAGCAGTGAGATGAAATTGAAACACTAATTGCAATGGTGAGATTGTTCTCACAAGAAATTTTAACCTTGTGAAACTTTGTTTTTTGAAAAATTCTGAAAATTGAATGCATGAATAAATCCTACAAGTTATTTTTTCACGAAGATGCTTTGATTGATTGAAAAACATGATTGTCCATAACTTTCACATAACAAATCCAAATCCAAATAGAACAAATACAACCTTCCCTTGTAGATAAAATTATAATCCATGAGAAAAAAAATTGAATTTTTTAATTTAAAGTTTGTGATTTTTTTCAGTCCACCAAACCAAAATTTGGACTTATTGTGCCACAATTTTTAATCCTAATCATCAATTGAATTAAAATAATTATATTCCCTAGAAGCTCATGTGTTTTTTATCAAAAGAAAAATCTTCATAAGATTACAACAAATATTAAGAGTTTAACCCCTAAAGAACCATAAGGCCACTACATGGCTTCTGCAACTACATTTGTAGAAAACTTGGAATGTGAACCTCACTAGTAGTCCATGACCAACAAAGAGACCCTAGATGATTTCTTTTGCTGAATCCATTGGTACAATCTAATTGAGAAATGATTAAGTGAGCAATTCTTGGTGAATTTTTTGAGAATAGGCAAAGTACACTGGGCTATCACTTCACATGCTCATATCTTTTTTTTCACATCTCAAAATGATTTGAAAAAAACTACACATCTAAATCATGATGATATGTACTTGTGGAAAAAAAATCAGAGTTTTTGGATCACTTTTGAGCATTCCGATTTCAACATTCCAATTTCAACACATGTACAAAGTTCTGCCAAATTGGATATCTTTCATCAATTTTGTCAACAGTGGCATTTTCTCAAAAATTGTGAGATTTTGTTGATCTTTTTTTCATAGGAAAGCTACATAAGTCTTCTTTCATTTCAACGGTAGCGATCATCAAAAACATATCACACATTTGAGAAGTTATGCTTGTTACAAGATCTAGTCAAGAAAACTAGAGCTTTGCTCAAGCACCCCCGGTCCTTTAGGGGTTAAGAGTGTAAGAGCTTGGCCCAAAATCCATTTTGTCCTTATTAGGGGACAATGGTACTTTAACCCCTAAAGGACCAAACAGTGTTTTTTAGCAACATAGCGATTTCAGTCAACTCACTACAGATGGAATTTTTTTTTTTTCTTTGAAATTTTCACACAACATGTGCCCAAGGAGTAGCTTTCAGACCCAAAAATTTTCATAACTTTTGAATACATGGTTAAAAATTTATTGTATGATTTGTTGTTTTCATTGCTTGGCAGGTAGCTCGGGTAGCAAAAGAAACTTCTTTCAAAATCACTTTTTTTTAAAATAAAAATTTGAAATTTCTTTTCCTGATTTTTATATACATGGAAAGATTCAAATCATTCCATTTTGATTTATGAGATGAAAGTTATGAAGAGTTTTAGTTGTGGGTAGCTTGTAGGTAGTAATGGAATCTCTACTCTAAAATAAACTTTGAAGACCTTTATTTCACTCAATTTTTAATATTTTTGCAAAAAAATAAAAAAGTGAGGTGTTGATTTTTTATTACAACAATTTCACCATTGGGATTGTCATTTTTCAATTCCATAAATAAATTATTAACAATTTAGTATTTTGAATCATTATCTACTTCTTTCAACTTACTATTTTTTTCCTATATGTTGTACAATTCCAAATGATCTAAATTTTTTCCAAAATGTTGACAACATGACTTGAAGAATGAATCCTAAGAGTTACAACCATTTTGGACATTTTTTCATAATGATCTCACCTTGTAGAGTGCATCTGCCCGGATTTTCGCAAGGCCAAAAAATGGCTTTTTGTCACTTCAAATGCTAATATCTTGCAATCCAAACAGTGGAAATTTCTGAATTTTTTTTTCACATCTTCCCAAACCAACTTACAACAAGATCCTATGGTTACATTTGTCCAAAAATGTATTTTTTCTAAAATTTGGTACTTATACTAGATATGACAGTTTTGGAGTGTTTTTGGTGAAAACGTAGTCAAATACCTTTAGGGGTTAAGGATTAATGGGTATGTAGAAGGGTTTGACATTTTTATCAGTGAATTGAACATTGGGTTTGCAAGGACTCATATCAATCACACTTGTATTTTATTTTTATTTGCTTCAAATTCTTAAATTCTTCTTCTGTTTTTTACAATAACTTTGGATTATTTTAGTGACAACATAGAAGAGGTTTATTGTTGAATTGAACATTAGGGTTGTATGGATTCACATGAACCACATTATCTTGTGTTTTGTTTTTTTCTTTTGTATTTTCTTATAACCAAATTTTTTTTATTTCTTTTTAAACTCCTCTAGATTAATTTTGTGGGTATGTCAAAGACTTTATCAATTCACCTAAGTACAAAGAAAATTTTTAAATCTAGGGACAAAATTAATCTAAAGAAAATTTAAAAAATATTGCAATATGGTTGTTGTGAACCCTATGTGCCCCCAATGTTCCACTCATCTACTAAAATAGCACATTCTTGTGTATAGATGCAAAAGTAATCTAAAGTTTTTCATGAAAATTGAATGTGGTTGATGTAAATTCTATGAATATTCAATATCCAAATCACCAATGTGAAGAGCAAACCCTTAGACATAGACACAATAATAACTTCAAGAAATTTAAAAGGAGAAAAATGTGGTTGTTTAAACCCACAAAAACAACCCAAAGGGAAAAAAATGTCAGATGTATAAACTTTAATATTCCATTCAACCATGTAAATGGCAAATCCTTCTATATACCGACAAAATGAACCCAAAGGAATTATATAAAAAATAAACAAAAAGTGGTTCCACCAATCTACAAAAAGGATTCAATGAAAATTACAAAAAGTAAGAATTATGTAGTTAGAGTAGTCCTATGCACCCAAATGTTCATTCAATCATGTAAATGACAAACTCTCTAATGTACCTACAAAAGTTACTTAAAAGAATTTAAAACAAGAATAATAAAAATGTCGTTGTACTAGAACACAAAAGTAACCCAAAGAACAAAAAACAAAAAAATGTAATGTGGTTAATGTAAATCCATGCACCCCCAATATTAAATTCAACAATAAAACTTTTCTACTTACTAGCCACTACAGTAATATAAAGTAATTATAAAAACTAAAAGAAGAAGTTAATTGTATCAACCTACATAAAAAATTTGAATCAAATAAAAGAAAATACAAGGTGTCATTGATTTGAATCCTTGCAAATCTAAATGTTCCAGTCACTAATAAAATTGTCAAAATCTTCTATACATCCATTAAAGCAAAATGATTTCTTTTCTTAAAATCTCAACTCAACAAGACTAATGTAATAAAATTCCAATAAACACAATATTCAATTCACTAATTTCAAGGCAAATTTGTCTACATACCCACTAAATCAATAAAAAAGAATCAAAAAGAGTTAAACAAGGTGGTTGATGTAAATCTCGATGCAATTCCACTATTGAATTCAACAATTGAAATGGCAAGTCCTTACTCCTTGTACCTATCTACCCAAATGACCTAAAGTGAAATTTCTAAACAATGTTGAATTCACAACATTCAAACCTACTACACAAAGTGATTTTCTTACAAAGACCCTTAATATCATGTTGTACTATAGATTATGATAATTGAAAATTCTTACCCAATTCTTTTACAATTTGTACTACATCAAATTTTAGAGATAGGTATTGTTCTAAATGAATATCCAAAAAATGTGTTAATTTTAGTTTCCAACAATAGAATTTATCATTCTTTAACTTTGGGGGAAGAATCATATGGCACATTGAATGAGTAGGTCACAAAAAGAACCAAGTGCTCTCATGGTATAAATTGGTCTTATAGCATCCGCGCCTATCCTTGTGTGTTTCATCCTAACAACAAATGTTTTTTATAATTTATGACTAGAGTTTTAAGAATTTGAAGGCATGTAATATACCACCCAATATACCATTGGAAAGGTATTTTGAAGACCTTTCCAACAACATATTACATGTTCCATAATTCTCAAAATTGTAGTTGCTAAATGAGAGAGAAATTTGGATCCATGCCTATTCTAGCGTCTAATTCAAGTCCCCACCCGAACAAACTGATTAAGTCCCCGCCCAAACACAATTAAGTCCTTGCTCTAGCAATGCGTCCAAACCCATACATTCCCCAAATAAGAAAGGTTTAAGTAGTGTCCCAAAATGTATAAGGTTTTAGAAGTGTCTTGAAATGTAGGAGGTTTCGAAAGTGTTCCAAAATCTCATGATTATGGGAGTGAACTTCAAACCTTTGTGTTTGCACCTATCATGACTCCTTGTGTTTTTCATTCTAGTAGGGTAATTCCAAGAAACACTTCACGTTTTTGGCTCAAAAATGCAATTTCTGGCCGTGGGACTAGCAATACTATGAACTACTTGTCAATTATGTGCATCAGCGTGTGCCTGCGAATTCCAACTATCAATTCCATGCGCCTCTAGATCTTAATTGTTGATTCAGTACTATGCAATACTATGTAGTACTATAGACTACTATGGAGTAGTATAGAAGTCTCTAGAAGCAGAAAATAATAGAGAAGGGGTTTGTGGACCTTTCCATTTTTAATAATTTAAAAAAAATTCAAAAAAATTCCATAAAAATCCATTTTTCTAGAGAAGATTGTTCTTGCATTGCACCAAAAAATTCATTTAGGAAATTTTTTCCCTCTTCCTAGACTTTGCACAAAAGAAGGTTACTTTGGCCCTATGTAGGCCACCGACATGTTACTATTTTCATAAAAACTCATCGACAATCTTTGTAATGTTAGTAGACCTCCAATATGTCCAATTTGCGGCTTTAAATTCGCATTTTTGGGTCAGAAATAGGACTTGAACCCCCCAAAATGGCCAAGGTAGACACCTGATCGGGGGCAAGTAAAAACATGAAAATAATTTTTTTTTTAATTTGAAAAAAAATCTCAATGTCTACAACTACCTCATATACCTATACCCCAAATTCAAGCCAAATAGACAAACAATGTGAAAGTTATGAGCAAAAAACCACATGTCCAAGGATAAGAAGACAAAAAATAGGACAAGTGTTTCTTGCAATCACCAAGTAGCAAATTTGTTTTTCAATTTGCAACTAGAGTTTTGAGAGTTTGAAAGCATGTAATATACCATTGGAAAGGTATTTCGAAGACCTTTCCAATAATACATTACATGCTCCAAAGAGAAAGAAATTTGTGTCCGTCCCCACCTTGACTTGCGTCCCCACCCAAATAATTGTCCATGCCCCTCCCCAATTTGTGTCCACATCTATAGAAGTGCCTATGTCTACTTGATTTGCGTCTATGTCTAAATGGAGCCGCCACATGTTGAACACCGTAGACAAGGCAAGTCCATGTCGTCTTTTTATTACCTTACAAGAAAGTCAAGTATGTATTGACTGCATTGGATGGGGGGAACTCCTACTTGTTGGGCAAATTGGACAAACATTGGTAAGCAAGCATTCCTTCCAATATGACAACCCTACTTCGTGAAAACTTTTGAAGCATGACTTGCATGGAATTGAAATTTTTATTGGAAATGGACATCTTGAGTGCAATCATATACCATATTTTTCAAAAAATTTAAATATAATTTTTTTTCTAAAAGTCAATTTTGCTAATTTCTCACATTTTGAATTTTATAGGTTATGAATACTATGGAGTACCCAAAGTTAATGATCTTGAGCTGAAATTTATGTGGTCACTATTTTTGTAGTAGGAGGGCATGTTCCTACCAAGGGGCATCTAAAAATATATTATATAATATCCTCCACATTCATACAAATAGGGCTCCCATACGTTTGCACTTTTGAACATTGAAGATGGTTTCAAGCTCATTCTTCGAGTGAAATTAATGTGTTCACATTGAAGTCCTTCTAAATGGCTAATCTTTTTTATTTCTTTATAAATTTCTTTTCCTATTTCTTAGAAATGAAAACATCAAAGTATATATTTTCTTGCAATTTTGCTTTTCTCTAGTTCACCTACTTAAAGAATTTTTCTATAATTTTCCTTCCTAGGGTACCTTCTTCTTACATAAGCATACATTGGCCATATTTTTAATATAAAAAATTACTTTTCAAATTTTATAGTACACTAAAAAATAGGCTAAAAACTACCAAAGTGGAACAAAATCAATAAGACATGTAATCACCCTAGTGTTATAATAGTAAAGCGCAATAGTTGAATTAACTTATGCAACCCTTTATTCTAGGGTTAAACTAATTTTTCCAAATATTACAGTGGGAAGGGGGGAATTATATTTAGAGTCATATAGAAAATCTGCATCTTTTGATATAAAATCTGCATCTTTTGATATATATATGTTCAAACTTCACAAATTTCTTACAACCTAATCTTATACAAGTTTACTATAAGATCCTGTAGTAAAAATTCTCAATGATTCATTTTATGGTTGTTTTTTGGGGTCAGTGTAGTTGAATGGTTATTTTGAGCATTTTAAAAAAAAAAAGTGACCTTAGGACTTTAGGAATCAAATACCAAATTTTCAATCCATTTTCATAATTACAATTTGAGAACTTCAAGCTCTTTGCTATTGATGTGAATATGAACCATAAAAATGATATTTTGTGAAGTTGATTCCAACTAATAAATGAAGATACTAAAGTGTGGTTACTACTAGAACTTGAAAATATGAAAAATTCTAAAAATTTAAACATTTTATTGCCATTAAAACTTTGGTCCCATCACCACAATATACTGATTTTTTAATTATTATTTAAAAAAAAAATTTGGTTCATTATATTCTACAATATTGCATACATTCATAGACCTATATGGTCAATTTCATTAAAATAGCAATGTTCCTGTAAATTGGTGGTATTCTAGTAAATTGGTGGTCCATTTCACTACTTTGGCATGGTTGAGAATCTAAACTAGTTCTAGATATTAGAAATCTAGATTTGTCATAGATAGTTTAGATTGTGTAGTCTAAAATCTATATTGTTTCTAGATTGATGAAATCTATAAATATCCTAGATGTCCGAAATCTCTAACAGTCTTAGATGTTCCTTTACAATTCAAACTTCGCAGATTGGAAAATGGCATTTGAGTACCGCCATTTTAATGAAATTGACCATCTGAAATTTTTATGGCTAATAGAACATATAATTTCATATAAAATAGATATTAAAAAATCATAAATATATAGTCACAAAATGAAACCATTTTGACAATCAAAGGATTTTGAAGTTTATTTTAAAAAAAAAATCAAAATTCAAAGTACTTTTCTTTGTATACTTCCATTTTCAACTTTCTTTGGTTGAAATTTTTTATTTTATTTTCAGAGATATTATTACATGTCTTCCATAGGTCATTAAAAAATTTCATCTTTCTTTGAAAATTTCAAATTATTGTGAATTTTTAAATTATAAAGTGAAAAAATTCATATAAAAAATATGCTTAAAAAGCTTAAATCTTCTCTATTGGTCTCAAGTAAATCAACCTTTGACAAGCAAACCACCCAATGTAGACATCTAGAAAATGATCCATTACATCTTACATCAATCCGTGATAGAATTTTTGCAATAAATGAGGTTTGAGCTAATTATGTTGCATTAGTGGCTACAATCAAATGAATGCCTTGGGTGATGGTGAAGGAATTATTACTATCTATAGTAGGAACTTCCACCTTTTCAATATAAATTCTTTACAAGAAGTAGCTTTTTTTATTCCTCTATGTAAGTTAATGGCCATGTGAGGAATTATTATGATTGTTTTAGGTGGTAAGATGACCATTATGGAAACACGTTTGGGTGGTTTTGGGGTAAATAAATCTAGAGATTCTTTAGAGCCAATGGAGTAGCTCACCTCAAAAATTCATAACAACTCATATTTTTTCAAGAAAATAAAATTTCAATTGCTCTCTCCATTTCTCACATTTGTCTTTATAAGGAAAAAGATTATATTTTTTTATAATGTCAACAAAGAAAACCGATCATTTTACCTATCATAGGGTGTTTTACTTTATATTATGGTGAAGAACAACACAATGCAAAATTTTTTTATTGGATTAATCAACAACTATAAAATCAGCACTCATTGTTGAAATTGCAATGAAATATTTCATTTTAGGAATTTTTCAAAATTACAACTTGGAGTAAATACTAGACTTCATAAGCTTCATAATTTCATTAGTTGTAATCAAATTCAAAAAAGATGATTTTTATGACTACAATTCAGATGAAGAGAAAGGAGCAAAAATTACCAAATTTACTATTAAACAAGGATCTTTGGATTTGCCTATTCTATAGAGGGGGAGTGAAAAAAAATCAATACAATATTCAACACCATTCATTGAAAATGATTTCAAGCAAAAAAAACCAAATTGTTTGAAAAATCATTTATTTCCATCCTATAGGCTTCTCTAAAGTCTTCCAAAGGATGCAAAAAAGTCCTCTCAAGCATTAGAGGATTCATGTATAGACCAATAAACTGACCAAACTGGTTGAATTGAGCTCCCCCTAATTAATTGAATAAACTTGGCTGGTGAAATTTGCATAATTGCAATTAGATTTAGCTTTATATGCATAATTTATTGAGTTTTGCAATTAGTTTTTTGGTGACATATTCATCTTGTGCACTTGGTTGATTTGACTTCAATTGGCCTCCATTAAAAAAGTTCAAAAAACTTTCAAGTGGTCATACAAAGCGGGCCATGTAGAGTTAATTCTATGTTCTATAAGGTAATTGTAAAAGAAATTTCCTATCCTGAGCTTGGTTAATTATGTGTTCTTCACCTCTCATTGCTTTAACCCCTAAAGGACTAAGGCCTTTTTTCTGCAAAAAGTCACTCAAAACTGTCATTTTTAGAGCAAAGACTAAAAAAAATTGAAAATTGTATTCTTTGCATATCTAACTGTAGGATACAACACCTAACTAGTATGAAAATGTGTGGAAAAAATTTCAGAAATTTTGATTGCACAGATTGCAAGATATTTGTGTTTAAAGTGAATAAAACAAGTTTTTCCACACATTGCCGGACTAGGTTATTTGACTTTGAACCTTCATAACTTTAATTTTTTGCACTATAGAGTTTTGAGCTTCAAATCTTTATGGTGGAGAATTGAGTTGAGAGTCTAGGGAAAAAAAGAAAATACAAAAAAATTTAATTTTTATTCTTTAAAAAATTGTTAAGTAGAAATAGGTACAAAATAGAAGGAAAATCTTAATTATTAATATCTTTAAGATGGAATTAAAATGCACTAATCCCAATGGTGAGATTGTTCTAAGAAGAAAATGAAACCACAGGGACCTTTTTTTTTTTAAATTGTAAAAATTGCATTCAAAAATGAATCCTATAAGTTATTTTTTCAGGAAGATGCTCTAATTGCCCGAAAAACAAGTTTGTCTATAACTTTCTCATAACAAATCCAAATGGAATGAATCAAAGCTTTTTGTGTAGAAAAAAATATAATCTATAAGGAAAGAAAACAAAATTCAAAAAATTCAAATTTTTGAAATTTTTTTTTGCTGCTCCCTCTCCCCTGTTTTGAGCTTATTTGGGCATAACTTTTGTTCCCGGGCACCAAATGAAAAAAAATTACATTTGTACGAAGCTAATAAATTTTTCTATCTTCATAAAAAGTTTCAAAAAATCAAGACAATAATTGAGATTGTAGGTACTTGCCCGAAATCTCATTTGTCCCCCCGAAGGGACAATGGTCCTTTAGGGGTTAAAGGAGCCTCTAATTCCAAATATGAATTCCAAATTTCCAAATTTAATCATGGGTATAATTAAAAAATTCCTTTGTTTTTTTCAAGGATAAATTTATCCTACAAGACCCACTTTGTATGACCACTTTCACATCTTGCAAGAAGTTTTCCATTTTAGATCTCGAAAAGCAAGTGCTTTAATCCACAAGTACAATTTACATACTTTGCATGGTAGGTTCCACACCTCCCAACTAAGGCATGTTGCTTGCAACAATCAAGATCACCAAGTCCAATTGCAACATACTAGCACAAGTTTAGCGGCCGCTAGTTCTTAGGCTAATCACAATTCAGCACTTGCCTATGGTATTTGGGAAATTTTTGGAACTCTCTAGGTCCATTTCCTCCATCCAAGAAAATGGACTAGTTGTTCTTCAATAGTTACCAGTTGCATCCTGTCCACCTCAAAAACTACTAGTTTATTTTTTACAATATCAATTTCTCATTGGCTCATTTCTTCCAAACTCAAATCAACATTGGCTAAATTGCTAGAATCCTCTATATATTCAATAATAACAAAACCAATTTCAAATTGAAAGTCGTAATTAGTATTATATCTTTGGTTGAGGAGTAGGGTCTTTCTTGCATTGGGTGAGATTTTGCAATATATTTAGTCACAGTTAGAATTTCAATAATTTAATTTGAACAATGTCTTGGATGTCAAAGGCCTGTGTATTATAACTGAAATGTGGCTTTATTGCTCTTTTCAATTTTTGATAGTTCAAATTAATTTTCATTTTTTTTCAAAACTTCTTTTGCACTCGTTGAGCAAGATCATTTCTTAATGTTTTTCTCTTTATGGTCATCAATTTCATACAAGTCAAGCAATTTTGGGCTATGCACCAAGTTGATGACTATTGCAAAGTTTTGTTCTTGTGATCTTGTCAATCCTTAACCCTAGACTATTATGTTTCTTAGGATGTTGCACAATGGGATGTTGCTTGAGGAGTGGCTTGGAAGTTTTTTTGTGTGTATTTGGCTAAATGTTGCAGCCCACGTACTCACATTTCCCATATTATATGGCCCTAGTTATAATCACTTATAATGCATTTTAGTCCAATCTCAAGGGATTGAATTTGTTTTAATGTAGAAAACTCTTGTAGCCCTCTTAACAAGGAATCCAAAAATGTAATTATATACAAGAAATGAATATTCTTTGAGGACAATAAAAGCATTAAAAAACAAATTATATGAGTTTTTTTAATACATGTATCATGGGACAAGCTACCCAACTTTTTGGACTTTTTGATAAAAATTTCAGATTTTTTTATTATAAATAAAACACTATGAATGAATTTTAATTTTAATTGGAGGGAACTTTTTGTATAAATTTTTGAAAATTATGCATAAGTGGGTGATTGCAAGAAACACCTGTCCTATTTTGTATCACATGGTGTGTGCTGATTAATTTTTTGCCTATAACTTTTGTGTTTTGGCTCCAAATGACTCAAGATTTATAGGGAAGGTACTCATGACTATCACACACCTTCCCTAATTTTTTCATAATTTCCAAAAATAATTTACTATCCAAAAATAGACCCCAATTCAATGTCACAATTGCCAATTTGGAGGTTTTTAGTACTATTTAGATCCCCCCAAAATAGATTTTGAGCTAAAATTTAGATGAGATGGTCTTCTAGTAGACTTGTAGCTATTTAGGGAAGGAATTTTAAAAATAGTTAATTTTTGTGGTGTGGAAGTCTACAAAGTGATCTTCTTTCTACTTGCATTTTGTAACATATAAAATATTATTTTGTTGGGTTTTTTGGTGAATGATGATCTTCGTAGGGTTGTTGCAAATGGTCAGTTTTTATTTTTTGTATTTACTTATTTTGACTATTTTTCCTTAATTAAAACATCAAGGTATGTATTTTCTTGAGACTTAGCACTTTTCTAGTTCTCCTACTTAGAGAATTTTTCTATGCAATTCCTTCCATGGGTACCTTCATCTTAAAGATATATACATTAGTCAAATTTTTTTTAATTCAAAAAAATTAATTTTCTAATTTTAAAGTACTCCCCAAAAAATCAGCAAAACGCAACGAAATCGATAGGTGTTTCTTGCAATCACCCAAGTGTTTAAATTCTTCATATATATTGTGAATTTTTTTCTAATATTTACGTAACCCAACGTTTTCTACATTTATTTATCTTTAATTTGGTCTTGACCTAAGTTTTTGGTCTTTTTAATTTGATATGATTTTTACAAAAGCTATCCGCTAAGCCATTTTAATGCTGATGAACCCTGCAAATAATATACAAGAGTTGCATACCCAGGTATTGTAGTTTGTAAAGAGGAATAATTGACTTTGTTGTCTAATCTTCACGAAGAAGGAGAAGGGTTGCAGAAGGTAGAGACTTCTTCAAAACCCAAATCCAAGCCTACTACTCCAATGGCCAAGCCCTCACCCCCTAGGTCGACAGCCCCCTTTTAAAAACTATTATTTTATACACATCATGTAGGCATTCCGAGCATCTTGCCCCACTTGGGTCTTTTAGCTTCTAAATTACTATCTCGTGGCAACTGAAATCCACCAAGTGTTGAAAGGAGGTAGTTAAAATATCCTTCAATTTTTTCCTTACACTAGATGATTTCTAGCCCTATCAAATTCCTTCCAATTTTATATCCTTTCCTTACAAAATGGTTTTTTATTTCCCCCAATTCCAGCACCGAACTTTCAACTAGCCGCCCAGTTTTTCCCGTACAACCCAAAGAAAATTCTGGTTCCTGTACTTTTGCACATTCAGCTTGAACACCAGAAAACCACAAAATAGCACCCAAAGACTAACAGTGTACCAAGTCTCTTGAAACCAAAAAAAGGTTGTCGCTGATTTTGTAGGTAACACTCAATCGTCGCCTAAGAGATTCGAACTCTTGCGGGGAAACCCCATGTACTTAGCAGGCACACGCCTTAACCACTCGGCCAAAGCGACAACGGCAGCATCCATCACACCCAAGGATGCTCATGCTCCCAACGTTGCCGCTCCTCCACCAATCCAGAGCTAACTCCAACGTCGATCGCAACTGAAAGCTACAGTAGGTGTAAAAAACAAAATGGAAACTTCAAGCTGTAACTTACTCGTCAGAACGACCTCCGTCCATTACCGCCTGCGGAATGGGTAGACACGACGTTCATCTGGCAAGCCAATTGCGAACTCCAAGGAGCTCAGACACAGCTGCGGCGGCAATGGCGTTCAGAACGGAGGGCCCTGAATCATCCTTCGGGATGAAGGTCTTGTCTACGTTAGAGCTAGTAGCTAGAACGAAATCAGATGTATGCACTATAGAACAGATCCTGTTCAAGTATAGCTAGTCGAACTTGAAAACTGTGCATGTGGAGATTGTTTACCTGATGCATTCTACGCTTACAAACTGTATGGTCAACTAGCTAAAGAGTCCAGAGACTAATGTCTAATGGGAAAAAACTATGACATTCCGTCTGGCTGACCTCACAAACACTCAAGCTCGAGGGGTGAGGAACTGAGCATATCTGTGTCCTAAGTGCTACACCATGCCAGTCTGACATGCTTTTGGAAAGGAAAGAGTTATTTGACGTACCTCGTTGTGTGGTCTGACTAGGGTTCTGAGCCATTTGAATTCAGCGTGGCTAGAAATCCAGTGAGGCCTCTTAGTCAAGAGACACTTTGGTGCCATCTTGAAAGAGAAATTAATCTCAACGAAAACATTAGATATTCTGTACTCTAAATCTTGAGATAGTTGGATTTAAGAAAGTCTTCAAATTTACACAAGGTTTGAGCTCGGGTTTGAGACATGTTGCGCGTTTAACAAAGAAGTTTTTGACAAGATTTTCTCACCGAGATCGCCAAGTCCAGTCGCAACGCTCTAGCACAAGTACAGCGGCGGCAGCCGTTCCTCCGACTGATTACAATTCAACACTCGCCTAGCTATGATTCCACTGGGAAAGATCGATTTCAGGGTGTCTGGATCAACTCACATGTATGTGGAGGAGATAGAGCTCAATCCTCTCAGATCCAATAGACAGTTCTCAGCATTCAGAAAACTGAGCTTCTCGCAACTGCCTCGCTAGCTCTCCAGAGGGCTGCAATTGCTTGTTTCAGTTCTTAGCATATACTTACGGGGCCTTTATCAATTTTGAAAACTTACTTGGTACCGCTAGAATTTTATTGAAATTGTTCTCTGGACAGCTCCAATCTTCGACACGTACTTTAGCTCGATCCTTCCAAGCTTGACAACCAATATTAATCCGGCACGAATCGGAGTCGTCCAAGTTCACCGGTCACCAGGTACCACACAAGAGACTCATAATTATGCATTTCCCAGTCTCACTTTCCCTGTGTGAGTGACAAACCTGTGACTTTCCCCTGTGTGAAAGTCACTCGCACAGGATAAAGAGACAGGGAAATGCAGATGAGTCCATTTTGCCAACTAAAGCAAAAGGTTATGGAACGAAAGCCAGTGTAAGTTGTCACGATGACTACGTGGTGCGCGTGGACATGCATGGACTCGACTGCGCGCCGCTTCGACACTCTGTACTTCAAGGACGTCGTCCGCGGGCGCGGGCTGTTGACGTCGGATCAGAACCTGGTCGAGGACGTGCATACCAAGCAGACCATGCACTCGAACCAAGGCGCGGAGTTTTATTGCAACTTCGGCAAGGCGATGTGGCCATGAGCGAAATGGAGGTGCTGACAGGCTCGTCCGGCGAAATCCGACGACACGTCAGTCGAGTGAATTAGCAAATGCTCCAAATGGTATCAATTAATTGCCAAGTACTTCAGTATCTGTCTCTGTCCAATCCTTTCGATGTTAGTAGCAACATTAGATCATTCATTACAAGTTCATTCCGTCAGACAACGAATCTGACGACGTGGAGCCTAACAATCTGCACGTGATTGCAGAACTGGAAACGTTTCGGATGAATTGGGCGCTTTCTTCAATCCTGTAGATACTGGAATCTTGCATCGGTTCCGGCGTAGCAATCGTTGGCATTCTTTCATTTCTTTCAATTGTAATATATTTATGTAATATTTCTATTTACTGAACCCTTGTTGGGGTCAGCATTGGACCTTCATTCTCTTGTGTGAATGCGTGAAGAGCATGTTTGAAGTCTCTCTGTGGAATGATTCAAGTATCGGTGTACTGTGAATCTGTGATTGAGCGTGCGTTAATTTCATATATTATGCACTCAACAAACTTAAGTCATATTCTGGATTCATATGTTTGGGCATTTTCGATAGAATGTACTCGAAATGTTTTCGTTTAGACTCTTCGTTTCAAAACCAGTCAGAATAAAAGTCAAGTCAGCAATGTCGGTTTTGATTGTAATCTAAATTTTCAGAGGGATACTTTCATAGTTTCATTGATTCCTTGGCTTGCTGCCTGACAGCAAACAGCACGCGGATGACCAATTGTTGCGTTCCCTTTTGTTTCAAGGCGTTCTGTTTGTTAAGCCACCAACCCGACAAGTGAGAAACTGGGATGGGATTTTCCAATAAATTGGCCATCTTCTGTTACTATGGCAAGGACTTCTGTGCAACTGTACAGAATATTAATCTGAACCTGCTCTGTTTTCTGTATTATAGATGAACCACCAGTTCAACTCATTTACCTTTGGGCAATTGGAAAATTGCCATGCTTGTAAAGAGAATTGACTCAGAATCAGAATACGTAAGGTTCAAAAGGTGAATGCGCTGAAATCTTTCAATTGATTACGATGAGGGTTTTTAACTTGACAGAAATCTTGCAGCATCGTCAATTCTATAGCATGTTCAATTGGCGTTATTCACAGCCTGCGCCGAATTGTGACGTTCAAGAGCACAAAGCGAAGGGAAAACTAGTATTGATACATATCTGGGTTTCCAAACCTCCTGTCCAAGAAAAGGACCAGTGTCGAGAATTTCCGATAATTGAAAGCCTCAATTAAAATTGGCATATTTTCATTTCCAATTCCAATTCCAATTCCAAACGTGAAACGCCGTTAATATTGAAGTTTAGTAGTTTCATATTCTTTCTACAGTTCGTAAATTGATTCTAGGCTCTGATTACTCCTAAGAGAGTCGAATTTCTTGAATTGGCGCCATTCTGACCGCAAATACGACAAAATTCAACTCCACCATGCTACAACTAAAATCAAGGACGAGTGAAGCATAAATCTGAGTTTCAAGGCGACAGTCAGTCGGGGAAGCGCCAGTTATACGGAGGGACTCTTTCATTTAATGCATTTCACGATTACGTCGAGGACCTCAATTACACCCTGACTGAGGTAATTGCAGGTCTCGCTTTGCTCACCCAAAGATCCTTTATAATTCCCGAAAATACCTAGTTCTCTTAGATCGAGCTCTCCACAGATTTCAAATTTTTGTGTTGGGCAATGAACGTTGGCAATTAGTGGCCAGTGAAAGTAAACTGAACATTTATTTGAAAGACTGTCCATACGAGCTCATCCGCGACTCAACTCGTAATTCCAGCTTCGGAAAGCTAAACAAAACTGATCATGGAAGTTTGGAGCAACTGCCAGTCAAAATACAAATTCAATCCCAGATGCACAAGGACGTCCTCATGAAAGCCGCTCTGGTGGGAGCTAGTCAGACGAAAACGTATGATGAATATGAACCGGACCAAAATAAATTGATATCACTATGGTACATGATAATCCAAGGAGACGACATTCGCCAAGTCTCCAAAGAATGGAATGATGTCAAAATGTCAAATGGATTGGTTTCTATCCAATCGATCTAAAAAAAGAATCATGCGGCGCCAAATAAATGGCCAAAGCCTGGGAACTAAAACTTCATGAATCGAAAGCGTAAATTAATGGATTGTTCGTCAACATTTAAAGCCTCCGATCCATCACTAGTTCACGAATCGGCACTGTCTTCGGATCTCGCCGGACTTGCCCGTGAGCACGTCCACCTTGCTCATGGCCACCATCGCCTTGGCGAAGTTGGCCTGAAACGTCTTCCTGTCCGTGTTGGCGCGCACCTGCCCTTTGGTGCGCGAGTCCACCCACATGCTCTGGTCGGACGTGAGCAGGCCCAGCTTGTTCACGATGTTCTTGAAGTACTGCGAGTCGAACTTCGTGGGCGATACCAAGTCCAGGTTGACGTCGACGTTGGTAATACCAGCCATGGGGCACTTCTTCTTCAAGTCCTTGGCGAAGTGCGCTTGCATGGTGGGGTCGATGTGGGCGCCTTGAATGCGGTTGTCGAAGGTCACGCACGGCGCCTTCCCGAGGGTGTGAGCGCCAGCCAGCGCCACCATCTGCGCGGCGTTCAGGCCCTTCTTCTGGAAAGCCTTCAACAGCGCCGGCACCGTGTTATTGGGCGTCAACAGATTCGCTGCCACCTCCGAAGACCTGGATACCTTCCCGTCGCGTCGCCCAGCAGGCACCGTCCAGCCTTGTCCGCCAGTGAGGAGGACGGTGTCGCGGACGGCGAACTGCAGCACGTCGGAACAGGAAACCACGCCCGGGCACGCCGCTTCCACGGCCTCCTTGGCGGCGTCGATGGCGTCGAAGCCGTGGAGGCCGCCATTGATGATGTGGGTTTTCTCGGTGGAGGATCCGTCCAGGAGCAAGGACGCGTCGCAGCCGCGAACGAAGCAGTCGTGGTAGGCCAGGCGGAGAACGCCGGGGGCCACGGTGCTGTCTTCCTTGAACGACTTGAGCATGGACTTGTAGATGATGTGTTCGACGTTGGGGCACGACTGGTGGTAGAAGCCTTCTCGCACCCCTCCATTATGATGACTCTCTTGATGGTGACTCCGAGAAGCAGCGACGGGAGCGCATATCAAACTCAGTATCGTCGCTGCAGCGCACAACGAGACCAACACGCTGCGCAGTGCCCTGGAAACAGCCATCTCGGTGTAGCTCACGTTCGCTTCAAATCACTCCTTCCCCTTTGGCCGGTTGTTTCAGTCGTTCAAACGATGATTGGGCTTCAATTTCGGGTCTGTTGTCGGTGACTGCACCAAATTAAAATTGAACGTGACCGGACGTTTTGAAGCTCGTAGGTCGACCTCGATTCGGTCTGAATTAAGCCAGTCACGCTCTCGCTCTCGATCGAAGACGGAATTCTCAAATTGATAGACAGACTCCTTCTGAATTAGCTGAAGATTCAAGAGCTGGACTGTTGACGCTGCAGAGGACTCTGAATGAGAGCTGATGGAAGCAGTGAGTGATGAGGAGGACAGAGTACTCCGGACTCTTATATGCGAGGCAAAGTCACTGTAGTGGAAAGGTAATAGTGTGCCTACTCGCCAGAAGTCATCCTCACCGAGTTTCTGAAAGAGCGTTATTAGTATTCTATTATATAATTTATATTTCCACTTGTATTTGCAAGCCGGAATTCAACCCGACTTTTGTAGAACCGGCGCTTGACCTTCGACGCGTTCGACGGTTTTTATTTCGGCGGCCCTGCCAGGACGTGAGCCGTGGATCAGACCTCTTCGGAAGATCAGCGCAGTCGGAGTTTTTCTTCTATATATAAATTTGCGGCTGTGTGTAAGTCGCGTTTCAATTTTCAACGGGGAGTTCTGGTAAACTGTGAGACTTCTGAATTAGCTTCAGCTTGGCTGAAGTGTGTTGCTTGGGATGCTTCTTCGGTCCCACATGACCCGCTTCCGGCGTTCCCGCGAATGTTGATGCAACACAGTTGAATTTTGAAAAGGTCTGAAGGCGGCCCACACCTGCTTGTGAGGCATCTTATAGTACAGTACTAGTGTGCCCTTTGTAGTTGAGTGCCACAGTAATTTCCAAAGTTATAGTGATTTTTTATTTTTCTAATTTTTGTATTCATAAAAACTTTGAAATTCCATAACTTTCCCACAGTCTGTCCAAACGCAATGAAACAAAGCCCGTGCACCCCTCCTCACCGACGGATTGCCAATGGTACCAAGAAAGCGACAAGGGGGACGCATGGTCAGGAAAATCTCAATGTAAGTATGTAACAAATAAATAAAACACACAACCTTATTTAAGGTATGGATGTGATTATGTGAACCCCAATCGTGGTAAGTAATTAATTCAAATCTGAGACCATGTGAAAACAAATTTTAGACTATGTAAAATCCAAATTTAACTCCTAAAGGTAAAGAATATTCTCTAGAATTGATGATTTGAGGAAAATCATCATAAAGTACTATTTGAAAGAATATTTTGGAATTGATGTACAAATATAAAATGTAGTTCATTTTTTGTTTTAGATTTCATCCATACAATTAGATTCTCCAATGTTGTCACCAATATCTTTTTTTAATAAATTTTATTAGGAAAATTTTGAAGTTTCTTTTGAATTCAATTACAAGCAAGATTATAGATTCGGAAGTTTCAAAACTTCCGGGGAGCAGTCACTATGACAGTTCGATCACGAATTCGTTGTCACTCTGCAGTGTCTTTTTGTACAATCGGAGAGCTCTGGTAATTGCACAGGTTTGCATTTTATATTTAAGGAGACTAAATAGTTTGCGGTATAATTCCACTGTCAAATTTCCCGAACTTCGTCTAACTAGGTTTGGTATTGGAAACAACTATTCACATTTTGTCTCATTAATTAGGGTATAAGTCACGACGCCCCAAATAAGGGTGAAACTGAAGTACCCAGAAGCCAGATTTTCATGTGAAATTCTTTGCAGTAGCCAGAATTTGAACAAGAAATTGCAAAATTAAGACGACAACTGCAAAGTATTCCCGGAGGGATTCTCAACCATTACCGTTAAAACATTACATGTGAAACAACGGCAGTCCAATTACCATTACTTGCTCGGTTCAGGGCACGTGTCCTGAACCCAAAACCTACACTAAATAGTGAAATTAGGTTGCCTTAACAATTAGGTTGCCTTATCCCAAGAAAGTTACTTTACATGTCATCAAAGTCAACAAATACTTCTATAAATATTTCCATTTGTACACTTGGAGGTTCATGAGTCCCAATTACAACAACACTTAATTCAAAAGTAGTGCATTCTTGTGCAAAAATAATAAATATTTATTTAGTATCAAATGTCAAGAACTTAGTGTGGGGCAACCTAATTTCACTATTTAGTATCGAAGGATGGAGAGGCCACTGTGAAAATCATACCTTCTAGTATCATGTGATTCATTTGTTTAAAAAACAAACAAGAGCACTCATTGGAGATCAAACTACTGTGCAAAACCTCCTCTTTTCACACAAAATTCCAAGGATGGATATCTACCAATTTTTGTGGTACATATAAAGATTCTCTATCACCTAGCAGACTTTTTGTGTTTGCTCAGTCATTACAAGTTTAAACTCCTTGAAACAATTTGTATAGGAAGAAAAATGGAATTGGCATCTAACCTAAGTTGTTTCATATTTTTTGGACCTTCATGGAATTAGATACGAATTTTAAAAAGTTGAAATGTAATGGTCACTAAAATCGACCCCCTCCTAAAATGTACACTATTGGGGCATTGAAGAAAGCAAAATGTACCTCTATGTCTTTATTAGAGGTCACTTTTAAAGTAGGGTCACTTTTAGAGCACCCTACCTTAATGGCTTAATGACAACCATGCCAACCTCCTTCATTAACCAGAAAGAGAGAAAAGTTGGAATATAAATTCATTCTCTAATCCCATGCATTAATCAATGTTAGTTCATAAATCTACTATTTTTCTAATTCCACTATTGTGTGACAAGTCCAAGGCAAGTAGTGCCTACTTGGCTCACTTCAGCTATCAACACATAAAATGGAGTTGTGTGGGCATGTCAATTTTTATAGTCAATCACAACTTGTGCAAACCTTAGCACACTTGTAAAGAGTGTACCTACAAAAGATAATATTTGAACTAGGAGATTCATTAATAAACTAGGATCTAAATGCATCTACTATCTAGGAAAGAGTGATATATTTGTTGAAATATCTATTACTGTCATTGATGAGGTGGATAGGCCTAAAAGGATGGAGGATGAATCTCCTACGTCAATGAGGAGTAAGTAAGTACACCTACTAATTGCAATCCAACTAATTATGCCACAATGTAGAATTCCTCAATCTTCATTTTCTTTTTATTTTAGAACTTCAATTTATCACTATAACACAAATATTTTGTCCTTCATAGAAGAATCTATTGGGGGAGTAACTTAGTCCTACTTATTCCTCTATGTTCATTAGGAATAACATTGAAAAAGGCCCTTAATCCAATCCCAACATGTGTACAAACACCAACTTTTGTAACAACCTGCACTAATTCCTTTCAAACAATTTTAAAATTAGAAACTCTTGAGGAAACTTTCACTATTGCATAGGGTTGTTCTGTCGAACGCATTTTGGGGTTCAGGTGTCAATTTCTTCGTCTGATATTGCATGTCGTGTAAGACAAGTATCGCATACACTAGACAAATTTGTCGCATAAGACCTTATCTTAGCAGTAGAGACAATTTGAAATCTCCCTTTATTTATGATTCATAATTTAGAATGTAATAAAAGATTATTAAATTGGGACACTTCAATAAAATGAAACTCAAATATGTCAAGATTAAAATTAGAAAGTGCTTTATTTGAAAGTCAATCTTAAAATTGACTTTATTATACATACAAGGGGATCTACTAGACATGTTGCACGTCACTGGTTGTGTTATCGAGTTGTTCGGCCGAACAACCATGCTACTGCAATAGTAAGCTTAGTACCGGTCTTGGAGTTCAGTTACGCTCCATTATTTTCACGTCTTTCAATCAACATTGACAAAGAGAAACAAGTGTAGGTATATCTCAACTTACCTTCACTTAGTCTAAAGGTAAACTTAGTCTGCTCTTAGAGCAACTCTTTTTCAGAGCAACACATTGCATTTTGGGGGAAGCACATGATGCAAATTTCCATGTGGACAACATCGAAAAGCCCCCCAAATCTTTCAATCCAATTCCAACATGTATACAAACATCAACAGTTGTAATAGAACCCGCACTAATTCCTTTAAAAACCGATTTCAAAATCCGAAACTCTTATGGAAACTTCTACTACACTAAATAGTGAAATTAAGTTCCCTTACCCTAAGAAAGTTACATTACAAGCCATCAAAGTCAACAAATATTTCTAAAAATATTTCCATTTGTACACATGGAGATTCATGAGTCCCAAATATAGCGATAAAAAATTCAAAAGTAATTCATTCTTGTACAGTAACTATAAATATTTATTTAATGTCCAATGTCAAGAAATTAGTGAGGGGCAAACTAATTTCACTATTCAGTGTAGACGTGTCCAAATTTGTGGACAGAACATAAACCTTCGTGAAGATATATATGTCATAATTTCTGCGGAATATCGCCAATATAATGAAATCAATTAGTAGAAAAGAGATCCCTTAACACACTACTCGGCAGAAATTAATAGGATAAGTATCAGAAGTTGCAAATGCTGATCACCTACGATGGTGACGAACCGTCCACATAAGACAGTTTTGACCCGCCATTTTGTGCAGCAAACTGCAGTCCACTGCTGAGAGTAAAGAACATTCAATATTCAGGAACTCAACGATCAATCAACGTAATTAATATTTTAGAGCACATCATTCGGTCGGTACTTCGTTGTGAGGCTAATTCATGACCTCACTTCGAGCTGCGACTCCAGTTTCAAAAGCACTCAGTGGAGCTAACGATTAAAACCTCACCTGTGATAGTTGACCAGGGTGACCTCTTGTGCCTCCAAATAAAGATCTCACCTCTCTATAACTCATTCAATTCCAAGCGACGAACAGATTGAGAGAACCGGTACCGTCCGAAAACGAGCACCGGAGATTATCCAGAAACTTGGAAATTACTCAGAAGCCACCAATTATCCGAAGTATCAATTCAGTTGATTAAACTGGATGTCATGAACACGTGCCACAGTGAGGCTGGAAATGTCGTACTAGCGCAGACATCATCGCAAGTCAAAGAATAATAAAATTCATGAATCTCGTGATACCTGAATTAATGGAAGTGGAGACATGAATCGACCAAACTCACGACTGAAGCAGGCACCGATTGGAAAACCCCCGTTCTGAAATCGTCGGGTCTCCAACCAATCCTGACGTGGAATATATGAATGGTTTCTAATTTCTAACTGATGGTCTCCAAAGAATGAATATTGGACTGGGGTTGCCCGCCATTTAGCTGGCCCCTGGGCACCAATTCAACTAATGGCCTGGCTAACTTAGTTCACCGAACTGCACACTCGCCGAATCTCGCCGGAGCTGCCCGTGAGCACCTCGATCTTGCTCATCGCCACCATGGCCTTGGCGAAGTTGGAGTTGAACGTGGCCTTGTCAGTGTTTGAGCGCACTGATCCTTTGGTGCGCGAGTCCACCCACATACTCTGATCGGAAGTCAGCAAGCCGAGTTCGTTCACGATGTTCTTGAAGTACTGCGTGTCGAACTTCTTGGGAGAAACCAAATCCAAATCGACGTCGACGTTGGTGATACCAGCCACAGGGCACTTCTTCAACAAGGATTTCGCGAAGGAGGAGGGGAGTGTGGGATCGACTTTCTCCCCATGGATGCGGTTGTCGAAGGTCAAGCAAGGCGCCACGCCGATGGTGTGCGCACCAGCCAGGGCCACCATCTGCGCGGCGTTCAGACCCTTCTTCTGGAAAGCCTTCAACAGCACGGGCACCGTGTTGTTGGGAGTCATGAGATTGGCCGCCACCTCGGAAGACCTGGAAACGGTGCCGTCGCGACGCCCAGCGGGCACGGTCCAGCCTTGTCCTCCCGCCAACTTCACGCTGTCACGCACGGCGAACTGCAGCACGTCGGAGCACGAAACGGTGCCCGGGCAGGCCTTCTCCACGGCGGCCTTGGCGGCGTCGATGGCGTCGAAGCCGTGGAGGCCGGCATTGATGACGTTGGTTTTTTCGGAGCTGGATCCGTCCAGGAGCAAGGACGCGTCGCAGCCGCGGACGAAGCAATCGTGGTAGGCGAGGCGGAGGACGCCGGGCGCGACGGTCGGGTCCTTCTGGAACGACTTGAGCATGGACTCGTAGATGATGGTTTCCACGTTGGGACACGAGTGCTGGTAGAAGCCTTCTTTGCAGCCGCCATCGCTGGAACTGGAGAGGCTTCGACTAGCCGACACGGGTGCGCTCATCAAGCTCAGAAGGGCCAACATTCCCACCCAGCTCGCGATTGCAGCCCTCCAAATACCCATCGTTCCAACCGTCGATGCCGAAGATGGAGAACGCACCAAATTTGAAAGAACTAATTAAAAGCGGTGGTATATAAACTGCAGCTCACTCTCAATCGAATTCAGGAAGCCCTGCAATCGGACGTACCTTGAGGTGAAAGCCTGAAAGCTTGAAGCTGCTGAGAGACTGAGAGATTGATTGATGAGAAAGCCGAAGTATGTCCACCGGATTTATACTTGCATGGTTCAGTCCCGCCCACATTCAACGGGTTCTACTTTTTACCTACTCAGGTACACCAAATAAGTCACCAGGCTCTCCGAGTGACAAAACGTAACGAGCTTTCGACTATCTTCTGAGCCGTGATCTACCAATCCGGGGGTGACAAGTTATTCAAAATACTCCTCTTCCTTCCTTCGATTTGTCTCCACGGACCCAGTTGGCAAGTTTCATCCGGTTGCATCAGTCGATCTCCACCGTCAGTCCGCTCCTAATTTTCTCTGCAGTGAGAAATTTTCGGCGTAGTTGGGCATTTCAACTCTCTTCACCTCCACGAGATTGAAGTTTGTACTGGAAATCCGGTCATTCCAGTGACTAGCGTTGAAAGGGTTAATTTGAGCAAAGTGGTTTCTGAGTCCCTTTCATGAGTGGGACCCGGGGAGTGTGACTTTGGCTATTTATTTCTGAAAGTTCAGTGACGATTCTTTGTTCCGCGTGGAGAGAGCGTGAAAGTAATGGTGGGGAACTGAAGGGGTATGGGACAGGTGTTGGGACGCGAGAGGGGCGTTTTGAGAGAAGAGTGTTCTTTTCGTTTTCTTTATATTTTTTACACAAATTGAGAGAAGAGAGTTTCGAAATAGCTGCGTTATCCGAAGGGTTTGACTGGGGATGAGCTTGGGCATCCCACGGCAGGCGCGCCAGGGGGTCATATGGTAGATGGTGGTAATTTAGTGCATGTTCTGACAATTCCCCTATAGGTAGAACAAAAAGTGTTCTTCTGACATTGTTAAAACAGTGCCTCTGATGATGTCTTTGATATGTGGACATGATTTGAAATGGTGTTGGACACTTTTGCAGTTGAGAATGGTGAAATTTTAAACCATACTTGGAGAATTTATAAATGCAATCATAGAGTTAATGAGGCTCTTATAATATTTTAAGTTTAAGTTTAAGAGTTGTCAGAGCTTGATCAACAAACCTTCAAATCTAATTTTATAATCTAATTTTTGAAAGTTGGGATGTGTGCCAAGTTTTGTATCCTCCCAGGACCATACATGAACCAAAGGGAGGCCACCTAAAATTAACCCCTAAAGAACCATTGTTCCCTTGGGGGACAAAATGGATTTTGGGCAGGTTCCTATGACTTCAATTTTTAGTCAAAATTTTTGAAACTTTCTCATAAGATAGAAAAACTGATTAGCTTCATGGGAATATAATTTTTATTTCAATCGGCGCCCAGGAGTAAAAGTTATGCCATCTTAAACATAATTCTCATGTCACCGGGCAGAAAAATAAATCCACAAAAAATTGAAATCTAATTTAAAATTTTTTTTTTCTTATAGATTATATTTTTGTCTACATGTGAAGCTTTGATTCATTCCATTTGGATTAGTAATGTGAAAGTTATGAACAATATTGTTTTTCGGGCAATATGAGCATCTTCTTGAAAAAATAACTTATAGGATTCATTTCTGAATGCAATTTTCACAATTTTTCAAAAAACATTGTTTGACAAAGTTAAATTTTTTTGCTAAAACAATCTCACCTTTGGGATTATTGAGTTTCAATCCCATCTTAGAGCTATTAATGATTTAGTTTTTCATGTAATCTTGGACCTACTTCTACTTAACAATTTTTTAGAGAATGAAAATCAAGAGTTTTTCTTTTGAAATTTTTTTCCTAGAATATCAACTCAATTCTTCAACACAGAAAATTTTTAATTCACAGTCCATAGTGCAAAAAATTTCAACAAAAGGTGGTCAAAGTCATCTGAAATTGCAGGCCAGTGTTCAAAAAAACTTCTTTTTTCAACTTTGAATGCTAATATCTCTCAATCTGTGCGGTCAAAATTCATGAAATTTTTACCACATGTTCTGAGACGAGTAAAGTACAAGATCCAACGGTTAGAATTTTTTTAAGTATTTTTTTTGGATTTTACGGGTGAACGCAGCAGAAATGGCAGTTTTGAGTGGTTTTTGACAGAAAAATGGCCTTGGTCCTTTAGGGGTTAAGGCACTCACATTTGGTAGGTCTAATTGCACCATTCAAAGATAGATGTTTCACTTTTATTGATGTCCTCTACGAACATAAATAGCATCCTATGGCCATTGTGTTTAAAAAATCATATTTAATTCAGCACACTAGCAAAAATTATGAAAAAAATTGCTTCTCAATTCATTTTTTCTTTTCTTACTCTTTGAAATTCATCTAAATTGTTCAGACCACAATTTTGGACTGTAGAAGCAAAAATGCTCTTAAATGAGCAGTTTCTGTACCATCTACCTTACATTGTGACCTGGCGCATTAGTGCTACGCAGGAAGGCCCCAACAGGCACGCTACACTGTAGAATCTGACCAACCATGCTAGATAACCAAGAGGGCTCTATCAAATAGAGTAGCTTCAACATGCCACACTAGAAAATTGGCATTCAGTGTTGGTCTAGTCTTCAAGGTATTGACTCTGTATAGCCGCAACGCCATTAAAATTGAATTCAATTGAAATTCAAAGTTATTCAAAATGATATGCACAACCCTTCAAATGGAACTCAATGTCATTCAACTTGAACTCAAAATCTCACAAGTTGAACCGGATTTCATTCTCATGTGAATTAGAGTTACAATTATAAACACATGAGGTGGTAGGAGATAGGCCAAATCCATGTGGGATATGTAAATTAGAGTTAGTAGGAGCTATTAGAGTTAGTAGTAGTGAGTGGTTGAAGCACCTACTAACTTTAATCTACATATCCCACATGAGTTGGCCTATTTTCTACCACCTGATGTATTTATAGAGAGTTTCCCTTGCCACTGGAAAAATCCAAATTCAACTATAAATGATGCAAGGATGTTATAGGGATGATGATAAGATCAAAACCCTCAATGCATTGACAATTTCAACTTTTCACAGATAGATTTTTTAAAATATCAAATAACTACCCTACAGGTATGTGTTGTACTTGGCGCTCCTTCTTGGCATGTCTGCCATGGGGCATAGGAGAAACAGTGAGAGCTGGTTGCCATTGGGATCCTGGACCTCCAAGCAAGCTCTATTAATCCTTAAACGATGAACAAGTAACCATGGAAGTATTAGGGCATTGAACAATACACATGTTGTTGTTGACTGTAGTTGAATACATTGTTCATGCACTGAACAGAGACTAGGAAAGCATACATCGCTTGTTGCCCCCATGGAAATTGAAAGAAAGGTAACAATGGCTCTATGATTGTCCATATGAATCTCTGTGACATTTTCTTGCAATGTGTACCACCTAATAATGAGAATGAATTCAACGACCCTATTCCTGGATTTTCCTGATGTAGCAAAACCGCATTACTACTTTCACACAAAAAATACAGATGAAAAAAGCTTTCTTACATCCAGTAGAGAGTTTTTTGTCATCCATCAGACACAAAACATACATGTCGACATTTAAGGGATTAAATGTGAGTACTTAATTCAATGATGGTAGGTTGTTAGGAGGTGTGTTGGGTGATGTGAGATGGGTGGCTCCCTTCTTACTTAGAGTCACTTAGGTGAAAGTTGACTTAAATTCACCTTGTTGGAGTCCATTGCTTGGAAGGCAATTTAGATAGAGGTCCCATACACTCCCCGCCGCCCAACTCTAGGGGGTTCTTTACCTTGTGGTGGAAAGCCTCATACAAACAAAATATTGTCATGTTTTGAGGTAAATTGATTGGAATGGATATAAAATGAGGTTCTCTTGACATGTCGATTTTTAGAAATTTTTTTTTTCTTTAAATCTATGACCTCATTTTTGCAAATCTAATTTAAGTTTGAACTAGAGTCAATGCAATTTTGGCTCAATCAATCACTTGACATACTTTCACATTTGTAATTTTAGATAAATATGTGCTCTAGTAACACCAAATCTATCCAAATCCAACCTATAGATAGGATAGCTTAATAAAATATCTCTACAAAATAAGATGACATTCATCCAAACAATAAAGAAAAAGGGAGGCAAAAATATCAATATATTTGTTTGTCATCCAAAAATTGAACGTCATTAGAACGCTAAGTAAAGGATTAATGATCATCATCTAGATGATTATCTACTCTACCTTAGACTTTAGAAAGGCATTGACTTTTCGAGTCATAACTTCCATAGACATGACAAAGCTCCAACTCTAAAAGAATACTTGGTATACTTAATTTTTTTACCTTTAGATTGTTTTTGTGGGTTGTTACAACCATATTTTGTTTACTTTTTTAATAATTCCTTAGGATTACTTTAGAGTCTACATAGAATAGTTTCCTGTTTACATGGTTGAATGGAACTATCAATTATGGGATGCATAGGGGTCACACCCATTGCATTATGGAGTGATTGCAAGAAACACTTGTACTATTTGTTGCGTTTTGCAATAGTATTCATGATTTTTTGGGGAGTATTTTAAAATTAGGAAATTAATTTTTTTAAATGGTCAATATATTTACCTTTAAGATGAAGGCAACCATTAAAGGAAATTCATTAAAAACTTCTACAAGTAGGGAACTAGAAAAGTGCCAAATCTCAAGAAAATAGATACTTCAATGTTTTAATAAATAAAAAATAGAAAAAAATTAAATAAAAAATTAAATAAAAATTAAATAAAAATTGGTCGTTTGTAGCAACTCTATGGCAATGGTCATTCTCCCCAAAACCCACCCAAATAGCGTTTTACATGATTTGAAATGCAAGTAGAAAGAGGATCATTTTGTGGAATTCTACACAACATATAATGAAAGTATACTACGAGACCATCTCCTTCAAATTTCAGCTCCAAGCTTGTTTCTTTGGATACTAATTTGTTAAAATTAAATAAAAATTGGCGAGTGTGACATATAATCGGGGGCTATTATTAAATAGTTAAAAAAAATTCCAAAAATTCCAGAAAATTATGCAAGGTGTAAATGTATTTATTAAGTACCTTGTGTAAGAATTTTAAGTCATTTGGGGTGAGAACACAAAAGTTATGGCCCAAAAACTAATCAACATGCAATGTGTGAGAAAATAGTACAAGTGTTTCATGTAATCACCTAATGATTTTTTTTCAATTTTCTTTTGATTACCTTCATGCCTAGATGTATGGGTTTTTCATTCACATTATTGAATTCAACATTTGGCTTGAGTAGCATTTATTGCTTGTATAGCGTTGTAAATTTTTACTCCCTCCGTTTAGAATTAGTGTATCCATTCTCAGTGGTGATTGCACTAAGAATGGATACACTATTTCAAAACTGAGGGAGTATAAAATTCAATGCTCAATTCACCAATAAAAATGTCAAACCCTTCTATGTACTAATGTACCAAATAAAGTAATCCAATGAAAAATTGAAAAAATAAATGGAACATGGTTGATGTAGATCCCAACAATACCCAATGTTCAATTCACTAGTTTAAAGGACAAAATCTTTTACAAACCTCCTAAAGTAATCCAAAGAATTTTTGAAGAAAAAAAATGGGATCGATGTAAATCTTGATGCAACCCAAATGTTGAATTCAACAATTGAAATGGCAAATCCTTGTACCTATATACAAAAGTAACCCAAAGTTATATTTTTCTAAAAAATGTTGCATTTACAACACTTGAACCTAAAGCACAAAGCCATTTTCTAACAAAAAAAACTCATCACGAGGTGATTGCAAGAAACACTTATGTCCCCTTGCCCTTAAACCATCGGACATGTGGTTTTTTGCTCATAATTTTTTCATTGTTAGTCCATTTGGTGTGAAATTCCTAAAAGAAGGTACATGCAGTAGTTGCAAACATTGGATAATTTTTCCAAATCCTTTTACTATTTTAAAATTGTTCTTAATTGGATGTCTACATGGGCCATTTGGGAAGGTTTAAGTCCTATTATTGACCCAAAATTGCAAATTTGAAGCCACAAATTGGACGTGTTGGAGGTCTATTAACCCCTAAGTGCCTAAGCCTTTCCAAGCATGTTTTGACTATGAAAAAAGAGCATGGGCTTATAGTTACCCCCAATGAAGCAAATTGTTTTTTTCTCAAAATCTAACCGTATAGATGTTTAAAAAACTTGCTTATTAGCCTACCAATTTTGAGTTGTGAGATTATAACAAGATAAATGTACGTTTTCTATTTTTAGTATGATGCCTCTCTCCATAGTATTTCAAAAATTTGCATATAAAAGTAATTTTGGGATTAGAGGTGACATGATTGACGATAAGTTTTGTTAGCACACTAAAACGCACTTCCAAAAACCTTAAGTTCAAATGAAGAGTTATCAAATTCATTATACAATCCACCTTACAATTGTTGAAATGCAATATTTTTATGAGTAGAAATCGCAATTAATTCCAAATCAACATTTGCAAGTTGAAATTTTCAATCATGGTGAAAATCAAGCAAACACTTTACTCTTTCCATTGGGACCATTTTCAAAGCAAATGGATAGATACAATTTTTTAGATCTTAAATCAAGAGAAATTAGCAAGCTTTGCTCAAAGTCATGAAATCAAGTAAAATTTTCAAGCATTATTCTTCCACAAAGATACATATACACCTTTGAGTACCTTTCAAAAATCAAGTATTTACCTTTTTTAGTGAAAAATAAAAATTTCAGTCCTTAACCTTTGAAGTTGTCAATAAAAACTTTTAAATCAGTCACAAGAATTCAATTGCCCATCCCAAAATGGGCGAGGAATTTCAGATCAACCATATATGGTCAGTTAGGTAGTAAGGGATTTAACATAATGTTCAAGGATTGTCAATGAGTTTTTATGAAAATAGCAACATGCTAGTTGTGCACATGGGGTCAAAGTGACCTTCCTTTGCGCAAAGGCTACAAAGAGGGAAAAATTTCCTACAAGAATTCTTTGGTGCAATGTAAATGCAATCTTCTCTAGCAAAATGAATTTCTTAATGAAAATTTTCTGAATTTTTTTTTAAATTACTAAAAATGAAAAGGTCCACAAACCCCTATTTTGCTATTTTATGCTCCAAGTGACTTTTTGTAATACTCCATAGCAGTCTATAGTACTTCATAGTATTGAATCGACAGTTGAAATTTGCAAGGGCATTGTTAACACATAGTATTGGTACAACTATATAGTACTAATGGTCCTATGGCCAAAATTGCATTATTGAGCCTAAAATGCCAAGTATTTCTTGCAATCACCCCATGTTCTATTATTGTATTGGGTGATTGCATAAAATACTTGTACTAGTTTCTATTACATGTTGCATACTAATTAGTTTTTGGAGCTTAACTTTTGTGTTCTGACTCCAAATGATTCAAAATTCACAGAGAAGGTACTTTATAAGTATATATATACCTTGTATAATTTTCTGGAATTATTGGACATTTTTTTACTATTTAATAATATCCCCCAATTTTATGTCACACTTGCCAATTTTGGATTTTTTTGAACAAATTAGTACCCACAGAAACAAATTTGGAACTAAAATTTGAAGGAGATGGTCTTGTAGTATATTTTTAGCTACTCTTCAAAGTATTTTTTAAAATAGTTCATTATATGTTGTGTAGAAGTCCTCAAAGTGATCCTCTCTCTACTTGCATTTCAAAACATGTAAAAAGCTATTTTGGTGGGTTTTTTGGAGAATGATCATCTCCATAGAGCTGCTACAAATGGCCAATTTTTTATTTTTTTTATTTTTTTATTTTTTATTTATTAAAAAATTGAAGTATCTATTTTCTTGAGATTTGGCACTTTTCTAGTTCCCCTATTTAGAAAAGTTTTTAATGAATTTCCTTTGATGGTTGCCTTCATCTTAAAGGTACATATATTGACCTTTTAAAAATAAATTGATTTCCTAATTTTAATGTACTCCCTAATAAATCATGAGTATTGTTGCAAAATGCAACAAATAGTACAAGTGTTTCGTGCAATCACCCTATTACAACCTATGACAATTGAAAATTCTTGCCTAGAAACTCCTTTACACTTTGTACTACATCAAATTTTAGAGATGGTATAAATTTGCTTATTCAAATAAGAATAGAAAGAATTCTATAGGTAAAAAATGAGCTCATAAAGTTGTTGAAATATTGGTGTTATTTCTAAATTAGTTGGGCACATCACAAAATACCTACATACCAAGAAATATCCAGTAAAATGAGTAAACATCCCCAAATCAACAAAAGGTGTACAAATTTTAGCTACTAGTAATAAAATTCAATATTGTTTGACATTAGGGAAAGAATCCTATGGCAAATTGAATGTGCAAGGCCCAAGGAAAGCAATCAAGCTCTTTCATCGATTGTTTTTTTCTGTAGTATTTGTAACCATGCAATTATGCATTGTAGATAGCGGCTTAGTTCCAATTTATAGTGATTTTAAAAGTTTTGTAGTAGTTCGCATAATTGGACGTTGTATTTGTTAATTTTAGTTCTATTTTGGGTGAGTTAGGCTACTTTTATCCAAATCTAGTTTAGTTTGCAAAATTGGATTAGTATTTCTAGGTAGTAGGAGGCAAAATATTGTAGTGAGTGCTTATTCAAATTTGGATTTCCTATGATCCAATTTAGTGGCAGTTGGATGCCTCACTAGTTGCCTCTTTAGGTTTTTCTTCCCAATTGGAATGGGACCCATTTATGAAGTTCCAATCGAAGTCCTAGCCTGATGGACTATGTGTTTTCATTTTTTGTATATGTGTGAGAGTTGTAGTAGAGTTGGAGAGTATCAAATTGATGTTGGAGCTATAGGCCAGTGGGGGTCGTTGAAGATGAGAGCCTATGTTTTAAGTTAGAGTGTTATGTAAGTGAATCAAGTTGGAACTTAGAAGTGATTTAATACAAATCCTTTTGAATTGTGCAACTTGGCTAGGATTAAAATCCACTCGCTATTGAACCCTACTTAAAATTCTCCTTAGAATGAACTTATTATGCTAATATCTATACCATGTTACACAATTAAGGTAAATTACAATAATTTTTTTATTTTACAAGATTTGAAGCCCTATAAATCTTAAATGTTCCAAATTGTCCAATTTGTCAATCCATATGAAACATCTTGTAATCCTAACCCAACCAATGTAACAACCTTGATCCACAAACACCTTTCACCATTCTCAAAAAATTCACCCAAATTTACCACACTCGATCATTTCTTGATCAAATTGCGTCAAAGAATTCAACAAAAGAAAACACATCTAGGATCCTTTTCTTGTCTATGAAATGTCAATGAGGTTCACATTTCAAATTTTCTACAAGTGTAGTTGTAGAAGTCATCTGGTGACCTTTAGGGTTTGAGCTCAAATGTATGCATTATTTTAACCCCTAAATGTCTAGATTCATCTCCTCAATTGATGATTTGAGAAAAATCATTATAAAGTGCTATTTGGAAGCATATTTTGGAATTGATATACAAATAAAAGTTGTAGATTTTAATTTGTAGATTCCATCTATATGGTTAGATTCACCAATGCTATTACCAATCTTCTTTTTTTTATAAATTTTGAAACAAAATTTCTAAAATATTATCATTTTTTGAGTAAAATTTGTTGGAATGGATTTGAAATGAGGTTCTCTTCATATGGTGATTTTTTGAAAATTTTGTGTTCTTCAAATCTATAACCTCATTTTTGCAAATCTAGCTTTGAACTAAAGTCAATGCAATTTTAGCTTGATCAACCACTTGACATACTTGCACATTTGTAATTTTAGAAAAATATGTACTCTAGTAACACCAAATCCAACCCTTAGATAGGACAACAACTTGATAATGTATCTCCACAAATTAAAATAAGTTTCATCCAAGTACTTAGGAGGATGAAACTCAAGTTTCAATCTGTTCATTGTCCAAAAAATGGACATTGGAGCGCTTAGGGGTTAAGCATACTAAACGTTTTGACCTTTATTATCATGATCAATCTCCTCCTCTATGATTAATTAGTTACTCTAATGTAGATTACATTAGAGATTTACACTAAATAGGGATATTAATTAAGGGGACCAAAAAATTAAAGGGACTGATTGTAGAAAACTGTAGATATTTGAAACATGAAGTACATCCACTGAACATTTCAATAACTACTAATGTGCAATAAAGGTAGATATTTATATAGTGTGGAATGTCAATCAATTAGTATGGGTCCCCTTAATACCCGGCCTATTCAGTGTAGATGATCGAAAGAGTCGTACAAGTTTCGTTTGATTATACTCTGGACTTTGCAACGATTGATTGGTTGTTTGGGGCCTAGGGGGAGTCATAAACAAGACTGTTTTGCAGATTCTACAGCGATTGTAGGACTGGTAGCCATGGCTAAATCTACAGGGAGACTATATGGATATTGTATTTCGACTTCTTTGAACTCTTTTTTGTACCCAGGAGCTTCATCCAACGATATATTGTGATAATCAAGTGGCAATTGCTCTGGTGAAAAATCCCAGCTATCACAAGTGGACTAAGCATGTGGATATGAAGTATTATGCTATTGCGACATACTCTGAAGACGAATTGCTGAATTTCACGTATATTCATACTAACTACTACAGAAGAGCCGTATATCCACTTTTGGATTTTGTCCATTGATGTTTATGGTACGGTTGATTGAATGAAAACTTTTCAAATTTGTACTCAGTATTGTTAATTGCTATATATTTCACCTCAAAAGAATAAAGTTTTAAATTCAAAAAATGATCCATAAGGTTCCTAATGTTGCAAATTCCTTCGTGAGGTAACAAAGAAATGCTCATTCTGGCACTACACACTGAACTCACCATGTCATGTCCGATATCACTGGAGCCCTGTAAGAGAATTTTCGGTTATAATATAGGAGGAGGAAAGTGAAATTGACCGGCAGAAATGCTGTACTGTACAAACGGCATCTTCGATGTAGAGAAAATTGCAAGATCATAGAATCGGCAGTTTCAAAATTTCCGGGGAGCAGTTACTATGATAGTTCGATCACGAATTTGTTGTCACTCTGCAGTGTCTCTTTGTACAATCGGAGAGCTCTGGTGATTGCACAAGTTTGCATTTTGTTTTAAGGAGACTAAATAGTTTGCAGTATAATTCCACTGTCAAATTTCCCGAACTTCGTCTAACTAGGATTGGTATTGGAAACAGCTATTCATATTTTGTCACATTAATTAGGGTATAAGTCACGACGCCCCAAATAAGGGTGAAACTGAAGTGCACAGAAGCCAGATTTTCATGTGAAATTCTTTGTAATAGCCAGAATTTGAACAAAAAATTGTAAAATTAAAACGACAACTACAAAGTATTCCCGGTGGGATTCTTAACCATTACCGTTACAACATTACATGTGAAACAACGGCAGTCCAATTACCATTACTTGCTCGGTTCAGGGCACGCGTCCTCAACCCCAAATCTGGAAGTGTTCAAGTTTGTGCACGGAAATTAGACCTTCGTCAAGATATATATGTCACAATTTCTGCGGAATATCGCCAATATAATGAAATCAATCAGTAGAAAAGAGATCCCTTAACACACTACTCGGCAGAAATTAATAGGATAAGTATCAGAAGTTGCAAATGCTGATCACCTACGATGGTGACGAACCGTCCACATAAGACAGTTTTGACCCGCCATTTTGTGCAGCAAACTGCAGTCCACTGCTGAGAGTAAAGAACATTCAATATTCAGGAACTCAACGATCAATCAACGTAATTAATATTTTAGAGCACATCATTCGGTCGGTACTTCGTTGTGAGGCTAATTCATGACCTCACTTCGAGCTGCGACTCCAGTTTCAAAAGCACTCAGTGGAGCTAACGATTAAAACCTCACCTGTGATAGTTGACCAGGGTGACCTCTTGTGCCTCCAAATAAAGATCTCACCTCTCTATAACTCATTCAATTCCAAGCGACGAACAGATTGAGAGAACCGGTACCGTCCGAAAACGAGCACCGGAGATTATCCAGAAACTTGGAAATTACTCAGAAGCCACCAATTATCCGAAGTATCAATTCAGTTGATTAAACTGGATGTCATGAACACGTGCCACAGTGAGGCTGGAAATGTCGTACTAGCGCAGACATCATCGCAAGTCAAAGAATAATAAAATTCATGAATCTCGTGATACCTGAATTAATGGAAGTGGAGACATGAATCGACCAAACTCACGACTGAAGCAGGCACCGATTGGAAAACCCCCGTTCTGAAATCGTCGGGTCTCCAACCAATCCTGACGTGGAATATATGAATGGTTTCTAATTTCTAACTGATGGTCTCCAAAGAATGAATATTGGACTGGGGTTGCCCGCCATTTAGCTGGCCCCTGGGCACCAATTCAACTAATGGCCTGGCTAACTTAGTTCACCGAACTGCACACTCGCCGAATCTCGCCGGAGCTGCCCGTGAGCACCTCGATCTTGCTCATCGCCACCATGGCCTTGGCGAAGTTGGAGTTGAACGTGGCCTTGTCAGTGTTTGAGCGCACTGATCCTTTGGTGCGCGAGTCCACCCACATACTCTGATCGGAAGTCAGCAAGCCGAGTTCGTTCACGATGTTCTTGAAGTACTGCGTGTCGAACTTCTTGGGAGAAACCAAATCCAAATCGACGTCGACGTTGGTGATACCAGCCACAGGGCACTTCTTCAACAAGGATTTCGCGAAGGAGGAGGGGAGTGTGGGATCGACTTTCTCCCCATGGATGCGGTTGTCGAAGGTCAAGCAAGGCGCCACGCCGATGGTGTGCGCACCAGCCAGGGCCACCATCTGCGCGGCGTTCAGACCCTTCTTCTGGAAAGCCTTCAACAGCACGGGCACCGTGTTGTTGGGAGTCATGAGATTGGCCGCCACCTCGGAAGACCTGGAAACGGTGCCGTCGCGACGCCCAGCGGGCACGGTCCAGCCTTGTCCTCCCGCCAACTTCACGCTGTCACGCACGGCGAACTGCAGCACGTCGGAGCACGAAACGGTGCCCGGGCAGGCCTTCTCCACGGCGGCCTTGGCGGCGTCGATGGCGTCGAAGCCGTGGAGGCCGGCATTGATGACGTTGGTTTTTTCGGAGCTGGATCCGTCCAGGAGCAAGGACGCGTCGCAGCCGCGGACGAAGCAATCGTGGTAGGCGAGGCGGAGGACGCCGGGCGCGACGGTCGGGTCCTTCTGGAACGACTTGAGCATGGACTCGTAGATGATGGTTTCCACGTTGGGACACGAGTGCTGGTAGAAGCCTTCTTTGCAGCCGCCATCGCTGGAACTGGAGAGGCTTCGACTAGCCGACACGGGTGCGCTCATCAAGCTCAGAAGGGCCAACATTCCCACCCAGCTCGCGATTGCAGCCCTCCAAATACCCATCGTTCCAACCGTCGATGCCGAAGATGGAGAACGCACCAAATTTGAAAGAACTAATTAAAAGCGGTGGTATATAAACTGCAGCTCACTCTCAATCGAATTCAGGAAGCCCTGCAATCGGACGTACCTTGAGGTGAAAGCCTGAAAGCTTGAAGCTGCTGAGAGACTGAGAGATTGATTGATGAGAAAGCCGAAGTATGTCCACCGGATTTATACTTGCATGGTTCAGTCCCGCCCACATTCAACGGGTTCTACTTTTTACCTACTCAGGTACACCAAATAAGTCACCAGGCTCTCCGAGTGACAAAACGTAACGAGCTTTCGACTATCTTCTGAGCCGTGATCTACCAATCCGGGGGTGACAAGTTATTCAAAATACTCCTCTTCCTTCCTTCGATTTGTCTCCACGGACCCAGTTGGCAAGTTTCATCCGGTTGCATCAGTCGATCTCCACCGTCAGTCCGCTCCTAATTTTCTCTGCAGTGAGAAATTTTCGGCGTAGTTGGGCATTTCAACTCTCTTCACCTCCACGAGATTGAAGTTTGTACTGGAAATCCGGTCATTCCAGTGACTAGCGTTGAAAGGGTTAATTTGAGCAAAGTGGTTTCTGAGTCCCTTTCATGAGTGGGACCCGGGGAGTGTGACTTTGGCTATTTATTTCTGAAAGTTCAGTGACGATTCTTTGTTCCGCGTGGAGAGAGCGTGAAAGTAATGGTGGGGAACTGAAGGGGTATGGGACAGGTGTTGGGACGCGAGAGGGGCGTTTTGAGAGAAGAGTGTTCTTTTCGTTTTCTTTATATTTTTTACACAAATTGAGAGAAGAGAGTTTCGAAGTAGCTGCGTTATCCGAAGGGTTTGACTGGGGATGAGCTTGGGCATCCCACGGCAGGCGTGCCAGGGGGTCATACATTGTGACCTGGCGCGTCAGTGCTGCGCAGGAAGGCCACGGCAGGCGCGCTACACTGTAGAATCTGACCAGCCACGCCCGATAACGAAGAGGGCTATGTCAAGTAGAGTGGCTACAGCGTGCCGCACTAGTTTAGGAGCTTGGCATTCAATGTTGGCCCGGTGTTCGAGGTACCGACCCAGTGTGGCCAAAGCGCCATTAAAATTGAATTCAATTGAAATTCAAAGTTATTCAAAACGATATGCACAACCCTTCAAATTGAACTCAATGTCATTCAACTTGAACTGAAAATCTCTCAAGTTGAACCCGATTTCATTCTCATGTGAATTAGAGTTACAATTATAAACACATGGGGTGGTAGGAGATAGGCCAAACCCATGTGGGATATGTAAATTAGAGTTAGTAGGAGCTATTAGAGTTAGTAGTAGTGAGTGGTTGAAGCTCCTACTAACTTTAATCTACATATCCCACATGGGTTGGCTTATTTTCTACCACCCCATGTATTTACAGAGAGTTTTCCTTGACCTCCGGAAAATTCACATTCAACTATAAATAATGGAAGGATGTTGTGGGGATGATGATAAGATCAAAACCCTCAATGCATTGACAATTTCAACTTTTGACATCTAAATTTTTTTAAATATCAAACAACTACCCTTCAGATATGTGTTGTGCTTGGCACTCCTTTTTGGCGTGTCTGCCTTGGGGCACAGGAGAAACAGTGACACGAAACACTTCAAACCCGCACGCCAGATCTGCTCTTGTCGCCCCTCTCTGGCGCGTCTGCGGTGGGGACGGTTGAATTGACAGGGTGGCGGCCGGCCGGTAATTGCGCATGTGCAGCGTTGCTTGCTGTCGTTTTAGACAAAAGTTTGACGATCAAGGAAGCAGCTGGCTTGCAATTGAGGGACGTTCATGGAAACAGTGCAAGGTGATTACCATTCAATCGTGACTTATAAGTTGGAAGATCAGGCATCGTTGTGGGGAAGAATTATTGTGTGTACAAGGATGATTATCCAGTCTGCCTTAATTAGAAGGGCGATGACTTTTCAATTCTTGACTTCAGTAGACGTGACGCAACCCCAGCTCTAAAAGAACGTCCATGCTGTTAAATTGGGGATATTTCATACGCCAAAATTTGAGACATATATCTTCTCAAAGGTCTAATCTTCAGGCCTCAAACAAGGACTAGCTTGTATAGATTTTGGTTTGAGGCGTTGTGTCCTGAACCCGCCCAGAGTAATGAAATATGGTCAATTTAACGAAAATTGACGTTCTCAATTTTGTTAAATTACCGGGATTCCACGACTTTGACCCTTTTTTGAGCGCACTACTTGAAATGTAAATACATATCGTCCATTCTTCTTTTCGAGACGTTTGTGCAGATGAATGTCACGGTTCTCGGCATCCAGCATTGCTCAAATTTAACGAAATTGATGATGACGGCATTGAGGACGTTTCCTTGTTTCTGCCACGAGTTTGCTTCAGCGGGTGAGAAGTGATGGGCTTTCGGATTGATGGGGATTATGACTTCAATGTCACGACTTGAAATCTTGAGTTCCATTTTGAGAACCTCCGTTATCCTTTACACCACATTGCTTGCCATGAGAGGCATTTTCAAAATCAAACACTAATTTAATGAAGTTCTTTTCATTTCAAATGTAGTTAAGACTAAACAAATATTCTGATTTTAGTTTAATTTTTTTTAAATGAAATTGAAAACTGCTATGTTTTTTTGGCATTTTGAAAGTGAGATCTTAGAAACTTAATACACCGTATCAAGTGGTCAAAGTTGGCATCTCTTTCCAAATACTTCATTCCGTAAGGTTTGTTTTTTATGCATACAATTTTTTTTTAAAGAAAAATTTAACAATAAAAGTTGGCAATCTCTTTCAAAAATATTTTGCCAATCTCGACCATTGGACATAGTTTAATGCATTTGAATTATTTTTGTGGCAAACTTCTCTTAATATGAGCTTGGGAATAGTAACAACAAGGATGCCACTTATACTATGATGTTTATATTATCATCTTGATTATTGTTATGAAGTTCATAGAATTTCAAACAATCTTGTGATTATTATGATTTTTACAAAGAAAATAATTCAAAATTTCAAACAATCATATAAATTTCATTTTATGTATCCATGACAAAAAAACAAAGATGAATGTAACCTAAATGATCGATAGTTAGGCTTCAATGTTGAATAATTTTATGGAAAGATCTAAAAATAAGAATAAGAAAATGAAATAGTAAAAAGAGAATACTTGATTTGCAGTTACATCATATCATTCTTCCTCTAATGTAGGAAATCCATAAAGAATCCACTTAAGTGTTGATTCACAATTTGGAAAGGGTTGACTTCTTGAAAAAAAATTACTAGAATTTCCTTGAAAGAAAAATGGAATTGTCATCCAACCCAAGTTGTTTCATATTTTTTGGACCTTCTTTAAATCAATTGTAAATTTTGAAGCTAGAATCACGAAATGGCTCTAAAGGCATGCACCTCATGATATTTTCATTGTAAGTACATGATTGACAAATGCAATTGGTATATCAAAGAACGAAAAATGAAACTTTGCACAAGTAGAGGATGCTTTTACTCTTTTAGAGCCTAATCAATTGAAGGACTAAGGTGTTTTTTGATTCCATAGAAAAGCTCACAAAAAGATTTTGAAATTTGAAATTTCCCCAAGATTTGGGTTGCACGGTTAGAGGATTTCAAGTGTTTCCACAGCATCAAGACATTACTTGAGATAGCAAAATGAACCAAGAAAGGGATATGTAGCAAGCTTAACTCGCCATAGTTGTGAACAAAAAAATGATACTTAACTATTCAAATCATGAACAATGAAAAATCAAGATAAAATTACTAAAATCTGAGCATGGCTTGAACTGCAGAGCAACGCCTGCAAGCAATTGTGGCGACGACCCAGGCCACTAAAGTATCTTTAGTTTAAAATATATCCTCACAACATTTTGTAAGCGTTCATAAGTGAAGGATTAAGTACTGAGAATTGTGAAATGTAAGCATTCATATGTCAAGGATTAAGTGAAGCATGTCGACCAAAGTGATAAGAATTGAAATACATCATGGACGACATGGAGGCTCCTCCCAACTTGATTTATCATCCGCTCATGCATCCGCCACTCGGCACACAGCAAGAAAATTGAAATTATGTACATATCGAATCATTGGCAATTTATTTCAAGATATCTCCTGCACTAGTAACTTGAAGCTGTAGGGAAACTTATGTCCCGATTCAGAATCAGAGCACTAGAAGCCTGACAGGTGATAAGCGGACATTTTCAAAGGAACCGAACCAGGAGAGGCATCACGGATCCGGTCCAAAGAGAACGTACTATTTCATTCCACCTTCGGCAATCCAGGGCAATATGCTTACGAGAAATAAAACATAAGAAAAAAATTCTACAAAATCAGTTCAGGAGAAACCACTCAGGGAGACTCCAGGTTCGAACCAAACAAGGATTTCAAACCATAGAGATGGAAATCGAGAACTTCATAGATGAGCTAAGACATGCAGCACGAGTTCACAAGGACAGGAACCTAGAATAGCCGAAACACTTAAAAAAATCTGGTTGATGTACACTGACGACTAGCATATGCGGACAAATTCAAGTCCTGGAAACGGGTGAAATAAGCTTCACAGCAGAAGCATGAATACGAAATCATATGCCTTTTCTGATACACAGTGCAGTACAAGGTGCAGGGGGTAAAATACAAACCAAATGAGGACCAGCAGGACTCCGGCTGACATGGGCACGACCTATGTTCACCAATCGCAAGGCAGGCGGATGAACATGACCCGCTACCAAAGGCACACAAGCCATGGAAAGGACAATGCGGGAGCCTACACTCGGAGGAAGACAAATAAAACCCTTGCGTCTTCCTGCAATCATCCAATCATCTTCGTTGGCTTTCAGCTCATAATACATGTCTTCGGATTCCTGCACATTCATACCACGTGCTCCGGAGCTTAAGGATCCATTAATGACAGGTGTGAAATGCAATTTCAGAACAAGACACACCAAGTGTGACTCGGCTAATATGTTGGCTATTAGTATACGGACGAAAATTAGCAACCCGTTGAAACAATTATCAAATTCTAGACTAGAAGCAGCCGAAATGCATGTTCTATATACTAAAGCCAAATAGACCGCATCCAATTCACAGCTATGTAGAAAGCACCACATATCGGATAACCGAAACATGACTAATGCTATTGCATCCATGCGTTCTTCCACATAAGCAGCACACACCCATAAAATATCTCCACTACTTAACAGTCGGGTTCTTTGCTGGAAACCCACAATACTTCTCTTGCTGCATGCACGAAGGACCAGAACTAAAATGGGTGCACACATACCTGATCATTGTGTACTCTGGGCAAGAACGATTTTCCTTTGGAATCCTGTTGTTGAGATGCAGCCCAACCCTCCTTGAGCCTCTCAACTCGCCACTGGAACACAACTTGCTGTCCAACACGGGGACATTGTGAAGGTACAGGGAGCATACCGACCGCCACCAGTTGCTCCAGAACTGGCATTTTAAGGTGGAAACTGCTTGAAAACTTTAAGTAGCTCTCACTATTTGCGACACCAGCTGTCACAGGGGCTTCCAGTCCAGCTTCATGATTTCCTGAAACCTTATATTGAATATTTAGACAACTTACTTGTTTTAGAAGTCCTGAGCCAGATCCGCTCCTAGTGTTGCTATCACCTGCCAGTTAGATGAGAGTGAAGAAGTTAAACGGCAGCATCAAGGATTGGTGACATCTTATACACTCACACATTTAGGTACTCATACGAATTCAGATCCATAATTACGAAATTTGGACATGAAGATGTCTTTAAACCTTTATGATATGTTAAGTCGAAGAACATTTTTGCTATTACTACGCTCCTGCTTTTATGACTCCCTGAAACAATATGATAAGCTACTTCGTACTCACCGTCCTTTGCAGTGACTGGCTCTGAACGAATTGCAAAGAGAAGGGCACACTCGGCTAAGGCTGAGACCGATAGAGGCAGAAGCCATGCAGGAGTGGGCTGACCCTCGTTGTTGTTGACATGAGCAAAACCTGGCTGTAGTACCAAGCTTGCACTCTTAATTGTCACAGCCGCTGCTAATTGTGAGGTCAAGGTGATCTGTAGAGTAGACACCCCGGTTAGTACTCTGTACGAGTGTTCTGCAAGACCACAAACGATAACCTCAGGAGATCAAGAACCACTCCCTACCCGGAAATTCTATAACAAATATAACGAACAAAGATATAGAGTACTGCCGCCACGGAGTGGTATCTCTGTAAATGATCAAAAAGCAGGCGCTCGAATTCATGAGCTTCACTATACATCCAGCAGCCCGCAGAATACACAAGAAGTTCTGCGAGTGGAAAATCACCTGCAAGAGGAATCTCCCATCGTTTCCCCTGCTGACTATGCGAGTAGAAATGCGAAATGGATGGGTAAACTGCAATGCGATGGTTCTGCGGAACATAGAGAACACGCGTTAGCGTTATCAATAGTCAACGCATAGTTGTGAAGCTTTACAGGGGCTCAAACAGCAAATTCTGCATTTACATGATGTTCTGATGCTCTAAGTAGCCCCTACCTTTCATACAAGCGGCTTCGAGACACTCCAAACTCCATCTTCACTTTCAAAGTCTTCATGCCGAATCTAGAAACAAGACTCCCATTTGAGAGCACATGTCCTTGTCCAATATTGCTGATTTTCGAACTTTCAGAAACAAGATCTGAAGCTGCAGGAGATCCGTTTGCAACTGAGGTTGTAGTTAAGTCTTGCATTCGTAAATCAGGAGCCACTAAGGGAACTTTCTTTGGGGAAGGAGGAGAAAATAGATGTGGGTCTCCAGTGAAGTGTGAGCACATATTACCATCTGAATCTGCCTTCACTTGAACCCACAGAATAGAAGCCACCATGCTAGACCAATCGGGAAGCTCAACGCAACCATCCTTCATTTGCAAATGCTGAGGCATATCCGCATCAAAACCAATTTCGGCATTTACGTGATCGTCCTTGCCGAGGGAATCGCCGTTCTCGAGAATGTCGTGAGAAGATTGAACATCGGGTTTCACAGCATCCAATTCAGTGACAAATTGTGCATTTGCTTCAGCTTGGGGAATTTTGCTAACCTCCAGCAGAGCAGTTTGATCGCTCAAGAACTGAAAATTTGGTCCAGTTGAAATGCGAACACGAGCACCTTCGAGGGAGTAATTGAGAGGCCTGATAATCAATCCTACCCACTGTGCCTCACCAAACAGAAGTCCCTTTGCGATTGCCGGCTTGATTTCTACCAATGCTCGAGGTTTAGCAACCTGTATACGCGGCATTCCATGATCAGCATCCACATTTCAGAACTCAAAATGAATGATCAAGAATGCAAGAAACTGCTCACACTTTCTCAAGAGAACACAAACCATGACGAAAGGATCAGATCGCAAACTTTAGCAAAAATCTCAATTTAACCTTAAAAGTCTTCAGTACTGCATGTGTATAAAGTTCCATAAAATCCCCAGTACTGCATGTGTATATACCGTATAAGTCCTATAAAAAAAAGTCACGACTCTGTATTCATGAACACTGCGTCCGATGGTGTGAAGGTGTACTTAAATAAGATAATGTAGTCAGACACGATAGTATCAAAGTACAGAACAGATATTTACAAGCAAAAATACGTAGCCATTAGTACCTGTGAGGAATCAAGCCAAGTCCAAAGCAGGTCATTAATCCCTGACGAGGCATACACATGTGACAATAAAATACCAACTACAGTCCAGGAAGGTTGAGAGGAAGCAATAATAACCTCCAGTACTGTCCGAAGAGGCTTCTCGTTGCTTAAATAATCATCGCTATCTGGAGGCCCACCCTTTGAGCTTGCGGCACTAGTAGTACAGTAGGTATGCGAACGCAGCTTAATTTGCCCAATCTGGCCGGTTAGTACTCCCAGTACATAGGACTCGGGTTTTTGTGGTGGCAACGTCATTAAGACGCGATTCTTTCCAGGCTTGAGTACAGGAGCATCCACACTCTTCACGAACTGCAGGGAATTATTGTTAGGCTAGGTGAGAAATATATGGGAATTGTGCAGGTACGGAGAACCATCCTCAGAAGTCAAATCATAATCACGAAACTCAAGTCATCTGATGTAACACGAAACGACAGACATTTTAGCGATTTCAGCCTGAATACGAGACTTATTACCTTCGTTCCCTCGTCAGCAGTAAAGGTGGTAACCAGTGTCAAGCTCAACGAATCCAAAGTAATGTCGTCCGGAAACCCGCTCCACACAGTCACCATCAAAGTGCCAGGATCCCCCTCGCACAGTTCAAGTGGTGGTCCACCCCTTGCAGCAAATGTGATAAGTGAAGACACGTCCAACGATACCGGTACAGGCAAACCACCATGGGCTAATTTCACGATTTCCGCTTGAATAGAGATTCGATCCTCACTAGATATAGGCCCAGGATCTAAAGACAAAAGCTTGATGCAGGAGGAGAGGTAGCCAGCCCAATCTGATAGTTTTTTTTGACATTCAGACAGTCGTGGAAGAACTTGCACCAATAAAGCATGCCACCCTTCACTACCATAAAGAGCACAGACCTGTTTATCAGAGTAACACACATTACATCCTAGATCAATTCAACAGGTAAAAATATACAATATGTAATAAAAATGTCTTTAAAAGAGAGAAAGGTCTCATTAGGCCCAAGCAATATGAAATATCGATGCTGTAAACCAAAATCGTAGCCATCAGTTAAAAATGACAGGGACCTGGAAAGAGCCCACAGAAACCATGACGATACATTTCAGAAAATGCTATGAACATTTTCTATTGCCCCTTAGACGTTCTCTTGATAAAGATCAACTGTACCTTCTCATAAAGTTTAGCAGCAGCATCCAGCGCTCCACGTCGATAATGTACAGCTGCAACTTCACCATCCAAGACCACGCCATGTCTTTTACGCCAAGATCGATGGAAATTGTCAGCAGCAGCTCGCGTCAGGTTCAAAAACAATTCCTATCACAAAGTTCAATAGCAAAATGGCCAAACCACCATGAACAGAGAGAAAATCTAAACACGGTCAACATAACAGATGCTTTATACAGCGCGAATTAAAAAATTTGGACAGTAACATCTCAGAATCCAGGGAGTGGTTTGGAACTATGAAGAACTCCTCTCCCAAGTGCGAGACAGGAACAGAAAGCAACAACATCAGATGCACCTGACTTATTTCGTAAAATGATAAAAAATACGAGATGAATAATTCGACACCAAAGTCAAAGAGAGACCGTTATGACTCAGGTCAATGAAAGATGCAAACACGTACCTCAAACCCCTCAACGGATGATAAAGCCGTGCGTAGGGTTTCATCACTAATGCTGGTCAACAATGCATGCTCTGCCGCTGCTTGAACTTCCGGCAGCTTCATTGGGGGCTCAATACTATTGTGTTTCTGCAGTTTTTCGTGGCTTGAAGAATCTGCTCCAGAGATAGACTCCTGAGGAAGTGCTGAAGGGGGTACTGGAGCAGCAGCAACTGCAGCAACAGCAGCATCAGCAGCATCAGCAGCATCTGCAGCTGGGCTGCCATTGTTTTACATATTAGACACCAGAGTCGGGATACTAAAACATATCCTTGGGTCATAACAAAGAGGACAAATCAGATATTCAGTCAACCTGTGTTAAAAAAAAATATCATCTCGTAGAAAAGATTGTAGATCTTAAAAATGCAGAAAAATAGGAATCATAGGATTGGACTTTGTGGGAAACAAAATTAATTCAATAGTAACGGGTATCAATTCATTCTTTGAAACAGAAAATAATAATCAATACCAGACAAAAGGAAGAGACTACACAGAAATTCAGTTGGAAGAAGTAACAACCATCCTTCTCACCTTTCCTTCAGAGAGAGTCGGCTCAAATCAAGCATCTCAGCCAGACTACCAACTGAAAGAGATGCTCTCCGACGGTTGGCTTCACGAAGAAGAACAGTTGGTGAGAGAGAGAGTTGCTTTCTGAGCTTTCCAAAACCTTCTGACAATTTTGGTGGTGATATCTACATGTTTTCACATTCTGCAACGTTAGTAGGTGAAGTCTATGAGCGTTCCATTTGTGTACGAACACTCAGAAGAGAAAAACTACATTTAGAAATTAATCCTCTCAGGATTGTGATCAGAAAACAGTAGTTACCTGTTCTTTAGCTTGCACGCGAGAAATATCAGAAGGAACAGCAGGCCAAACAGCAGGCCTCGGCCATGGCAACATGCTCAACGCTGCACTGCTCAGATGACCATACTCCAAGTGTAAACGACACGGTAAAAGTAGAAATTCATTAACAGGGAGTCAAATTGCACTCAACTTATAAATATCCAAACCTGCTCTGCATATTGTGTTGACAAATATGGAGAAACTGATAAAATTTCGAAAGATTAAAAAAGAGAGCCGATTATGCACAACTTAAACCGAACAAATGTCCCAAATGAAGAGTCCAGTGAGACATAGTCCCAAGTAAATGAACTGGATACCTATTGCAAGGACTTGTCTCAATGTTGTGGCCATATCCAATCAAGTCTGCCAGACGCATAAGCTGCACAATTTTTTTGTGTGAGTAGGCTCTACGTATAGAGTCTTATCTAGTATAACTCTCTGCACGCTGTCTTTTTTCATAACGCAAAACCAAGTCAATCCAGGATTCGACTGAATGCTAGCAAAGAATGATATCAAAGTAATGCTTGTTTACACCACAACTTAGAAAGTTGCTTGGGTCACCAAGTCCAATTTAGAAGTTACTTGGGTCACAAAATATGTTTTGATAGTTCCTGTACAAAAGAGAAAATAAAAGTCTGGAAAAAAACAAAGTGTGATGAGGGCACCTTTGTTCTTGCATATGAATATAAATCACCCTGAAGTCGATAAAAATCCTTCACAGTATCTTGCGATACTATCGCGGCAGAAAAGCGTCGACTAGCCGCTTTCACGAGCGCGAGACAAGCAGTAATTACCCAGACTTCCCGCATACAGAATGGCAAATCCTTCTGTAGACACAGACAACCGGTACCAAATCAGCAAAATCCTTTTACACAACAAGAGCTAATAACCGCTAACATAAATACTAAGAGAATAGTTCAAAAAATGAAATCTAAACTATCAAATTTGACAGCTAGACGAAGCTTCCAACCATCCACAATGTAACAGACACATTCTTATCAAAAAATATGAATGCTTCGAAATGGGTAATTAAGCGCAGGTAACTCAAATATCAAAACGCATCCAGATGATAAGCGTTTATATCCTTTCTCAAAACCACACGGAACGCTTGCCTTCAGTGCCAGCTGTAATTATGAGAGAAAAAGTAACAAGAGGTTTTCAACATTGAAAGCTAGAACCCATCTGAGTCAATATGAAAGCAGCAGACAGCGCAGCACAGAAGCAGCTGGAAAATGCTTTGTGACGCTCGAGTAATTACCTCATGTTGTGTAAGGATCTTGGCAAAGATGATGATAAAGGAGTGTCCTCGGCCAGAGACCTCCGCTGGACGTTGGAGATTGAAAAGCAGCTGCAGATCAAATGCACCACGATGTACACATTAGGTGCAATTCATTCTTGTAATGGATAGATGTACGAGTTTTGATATTTTGAGTTATGTAAAAAATAATTTAGAGATGTCTTTCAATAGCGAATGCATAGGTTGATACGGACAAAGCGTAAACCGACGGTAAGTCACCGTTAGTTAGTTTGTAAATTGAGTTTCGAGGTTATAATCATTAACTGTAAGTCAAACATCACACTTCTGGTTTCATGCCTGAGAACATACTTTTAAGCAATAGTGGCCAGCCCTAGCACGAAAACGTTTCACGAAAATGTTCCGAGAATTTCAACAGTTAAAGTAAGTTAGCGCAACAGATACATCCATTAGAAAATGGGTAGCACTTGAATGTTAATGCACCACATGAAAATACTTAAGAGAGCTATACTATGATCAAGAAATGGACCGCTACACTCAGAGACAGCGACTTCTGAAAAATAAAGTTCACAGAATAACTAGTACCGATGCTTGACGGGAGAAGAGATACTGTCGAAAGTCAAACTCTCGAACTATACCATCCGCTGCAAATTGATTCACTGGCTTGCGAGTCACATCTAGAAGAGCTGCGCAGTCATCACCAGGATCTAATCCTCCAAATTCTGATGTATTCGAATGTGATGCATTCACTGAAGCAAAAGCTTCCAAAATTTCAGAAAATCAAAAGCATGAAGACCAAAGTACAGCACAGCTTCATCTTAAAGTAGCGTAGGAACCCCCTAACCTTCACGTGGCTGTATGAGTCAAAGAAAATTTCTAGTAGACAGAAAATATTTGCACAACAACTTAGCGGCAATGAGCAAGTAAAGAATTGAAATGCAATGACTAAAGTAGACAAAACAAACAATTAAATTGATGATGAACCCAAGAGGGCAGATATCGATATTACGAATGATACAAAGTACAAAACAAAGAACATAAGAAAAAGCATCAGTTATAGACAATTCATTTACAATGAAGGAGGGATATACGACGGATTATCGAATATTCATTATTCAAGCCTTACCACTCTCTGAGTAAATTTGCTCTAATTCATCATACTCACGAAGAGCATCTTCGCGCAAATTTGCCATCTCAAACATGAAGGCCAAGCTTTCCTGCAGGCAATAAATCCACAAACAATGGCCCTTAATTGCAGGATCAAAGATATTATCAGATTCAGACACAAATTGCCATGATGAGTCGATTCAACATCCTCATCTGTAGCTACTGATGTAGCAATCTTAAAAGTCAAGCAGAAACGAAAAGCTGGTATTCTTGCAAGAACAAAGCAGAGAGTTAACGATAGTGTGATGCACTCACAATAATCAAAAGAAACAGTGCCAGCCACATGAAAATTTGCTAGAAGTGCTTCTCACCTTAACTGTGAAAAAATTGCAAAAATTCCAAGCTGGCATGTATCTGTTTTCATTCAGCTTGCGGACCTCCTCCTCATAGTACTGTACCCGGCGGTCCAGTGTGTGGCGGATACACTCTACAATCTTCAGCTCGATCTCCTCCCATACAGATGTATCGGCCCCATGTAGGTCAACCTTGCAACATCTGATCCGCAAGAATGCAGAACACACGACTGAGGATTAAAAACAATGATAAAGAAGAACTAAAACAAGTGACTATGATACAATTTAAATGACTGTGAGGAATAGTTCATAACTAAAGCACTGAACTTAGGAGCAAAGAGTCGCAGCAACAAACTTCTAAAGAAGGTTGGTCCTTAAATACCTCTCCCTCTTCTTGGAACTAAAGTCACCTTCGATCCTGCCGTACACTTTCTTGCTAAGCTTGACGGCGTTATCAGCCGTCGCTTTGGAAACATATACAATGAACCACTCATGATCCTCAGCTTGCACAATGGTCTTAAGGCGCGGCTTTAACAAGTTTTTGTATTCATCAAGGTCCTGCAGAAAGAGGTCAGTTAATTTTTTTCCCAACAAAGTCAATATAAAGACTTCGACAAACTCTACAGCTCATCACAATCCACAGTTCTAGATGGACAGCACGAAGGCGCATTTCTTCAGTCAAATCTGCGGAAATGCATGAAGAAAAGGAGGCTCACATCACATGTCACTAATATGACCCAAGCGTAGGGTCTCTGGAATCCGAAAGGTAAAGATGACTGCTCCCCAGGCAAACCCCTACGCAGGCGAGCGTCGGTGGTTTGGACAAATTCCACGTGTAATCTGTCGACCAACACAAGGTTCCGAGCTTTATTGTTCAAGCTTGCCTTCTTGAACGGCACACGAGCCTCAAGATTTCCTCTGACAGTCTCCCACAAGTCATTCACATCCTCGACTGCACATAGAAAGACCACTCACTCATTTTAGACATCAATCGACCCCAAAACCAGACCAACCTGAAAAGTTACAGGATTCCTTACTACCAAACTGTTATCATCGCTGGTGAAAATGTTTAAAATAATTGAAGATGTGAATTAACTAAATACTGATAGAGAAGAAACACTGTCGCTTGCCGAGATGGCAACTTGAGCCTCTCAATGCAGTCACACGTCATCTACAAGCTCTTTTGGATTCCTCGAAAAATGAAAAAGAAATGTTTTTAAGCTAACCAAGTCAACCGGAAGATTCAGATAACGTGCATGTGCTGATCTAGGTAGAAAGATTTAGAGTAGTTGATGAATCCCTCTACTAGACCGGCATTCAGACAAGAAGTCAAAGTTTCAACACGTCGTTACCGAGTTCCTGTCCTCCATAATGACTCAGTTACTGAAAACGGTTATAAGCCTGATCATCCAGGAGAAAAACTAAACCGGGACAGCGAGCAGAGACAAATTCACACTTCAATACATTGATTCTCCATCATCAATGCTCACAACCTCGAGGCAGTAAATTCTAAGACCAATACTCAGTCGAGGATGAAGGATTAGGCGATCAAATTATGAGGAATACGTTATTAAACCCAGTGGCATCGCAGGAGCTATTGAATTTAAGAACCATTCCACAAGGACATTGGTTGTTCCAATCAACAAGACACTTTCGACACCTCACCAAGACAACCGCAGATAATTAGGAAAGTGACATTAAACCTAAGTTACTGAACACTAGCGATGAAGTGCAAAAACTTTTTGCAATCAAAATTGAAGGTAAGAGGCATATACTAGCTACTATTAGCCGCGCCGCAGAGTTCTTGCCAAACGGAGGATGATGAGGCAGAGGAGGAGTCGCCATAACAGTCGATTCACCAATCCACCTCTTCTTCTCTCAAACTGTTCCCCTCGTGACTCGTTCGCGATCGACTCCACATCATTCCCGGTATCAATCAAGCTCCAGATTCTAACTAGAGCTAGAATTTAAATTCCACCGCTTCGTCACGATTCACCATTCACCACGTGCTACAAACCAAGCACGATATCCTGTTCAATAAAACATCTCAGATACTTGAATAGTAACAACAATGTCACCGAGCTGATGCAAATTGGAGAATCAACACAACCTAAACCAAGAGTTCTTGATCAATTATCCTTCTCAACGTCAGAATTAATGCCTGATACAAAAGCAAAACAGAGACAGTGAGAAATGGATCACAGTGTGTTCCTACATTGAACTTGCAACTCGCAGTACTGTAAAAATAAAGAACCCTAGGCCCCCTGTGACCCTAGCTTCTTCACTCCAGTCCCTAAACCCTAAACCCTAGCTTCAATCCAATCGGTGCAATCGTCCATAACCATTAACTCGCCAGCAAGAGAGGAACAGAAACACAAATCACCCTGAGAAAGTTTCCGCTCCCGAATAGCATGCCCCGGGGGAACGCGAGCATTCCGTTCCGACACCATTTTCAGTGGCGTAAAGGGCAAAAATCAGCTGTTGAAAACGACAATAATCCACATACCCTACACGATGGCGATGCACCAGAAGTTCGAAAAGCAAGGGAAAGCTTGCAAGAGCTCTGCGATGCTAGCGAGGCGAGCAGGACAGCTGCAACGATAGACGAGTTCGTCTTCTGCGATGAAGCTGAAGCTGATGATTCAGAAAATGGACTCTGTTCACAGTCGCAGGAATAATGGGTAGACGTATCGTAGGTTCACCGTATGTACGGAATTCATTGATGCAACTGAAATGGAATTTGCCTGTAACATTAATGTAATAGATTCTCACAGAAGAAAACACTGGGAAGGATGCGGCCCTAACTTATCACCAAAGTAGTCAGTCAAAAATTATCAAATTTTAGGATGAATAAAGTAGCCAACCCATTTCCAACCACTTAAGCAATTATGCATATTTGGAGCAAAGGTTTCTTGAACGCACAATTTTTCCCATGTGCAAAAGTACAGTTTAGAAGGATTGCATATTTTTCCAGAATTTTATTACACAAAATGTAATTACTATAAATTTTTTAGTGGAAGATTCTCTTTGACCTCTAATTGTGGTACAGAGCTTTCTATTTGTGACCATAGGCTAATTGCAAAATCGCCCAAGGGCTGGTTGCAATAGTGAGAACCTTGCAACCAATCATAATAGGACACAATTACTCTAGGAACTGCACCACAACTTCACAAAAAGAAAGCAACCTACATATTGGAAAGGGGGGTGATCAAAAATGGGTTGGCTACCTAAGGTGAATTTTTAGTTTCTATAAGGGGCACTTCACACTATGGCCAAAGATTAAGAGTCCATTGGTTTCCACCAATCAAATTTTAGGAAACCATGAGTTTGGCTTCTCGACCCTTTACACTACGTGGCACAATCTAAAGTCCATCAAAATTTGATGTCCCAAAAATTGCCTACATAGAAGCCAAATTCTTACATGGCGACGGACTCTCAACTAGAGTTTGGGTCGAGGAAAAATGGAGACTAAAACTCGAGTCGAGAGAGTTTTTTCATTAAAAATCAGAATCTAACAAGATCTCAATCATTAGATTGGCATAGGTTTGGACTTTGGGCTTGGCCATAGGAGGCTTCACACTATGGCCATCCCAATGAAGAGGCCATGGGAGTTCATTGCCAAGGTTTGGACCTTTTGGACTTGACCTTTGGAGACTTCACACTATAGCCATCCCAATGAAGAGGCCATGGGAGTTCATTGCCAAGGGTTTGGACTTTGGACTTGGCCTTTGAGGGCTTCACACTATGGCTAGCAAAAGGCTTTAAATTCTATTTTTTATTGCCTTTTAATAGCTCATTTTTTTGGACTCTAAACAAAGTTTGGGTCATTCACTCCCATGGCCTCTAAACTTGGACGGCCATAGTGTGAAGAGACCCTAATTTTCTTGAAAGTCATTTTATGAACATTTGTAATCTTCAACGTCCTTACCAATTTAGAGGTCTACATAAAACTCTATAGATAAAATTGTATTTGATTAATAATAATTTGATCTTAGAATACAAATAATGTACTAAAATATGACAAGACATACAACATTGGATTGACAATTCAATAATTGGAATTTTTCATTTGGATAACATTTTAACATCTAAACCTTATCATGCTCAAGTACATTGATACCATACATGTAGATTACTTGACCATTTTGTAGCTTTTTAGACATGCCTGAGGTGCAATATTGATAAAAATTGGGAGTGTTATGTGTCATTGGATTCATCTAAGCATGAATACAAAATTATGTCACTATTGTGTATCTCAATTTATGCACCTTCTATGTCAAATAAAATATAAACAAAATATAATGTTTTTAATTGGGCTTCCCAAATTTTTATTGTTTAACCTTTCAAAGGAATAAAATAAACTCGTTAAGATGAGGGGTCATAATAACCTCACTATACTCTCCTCAAATTGCAATCCCTTATTGTAGTAGGGGGCATTTAATCTTTTAGGATTAGAAAATATAATCTCATAGTATGAATGTACCTTTAGAGTAGTAGATATTAGTAGGATGGTTTACATTAGGGGGTTACAATGTTTGATAGAATACTAGGGGATTTCCTTTTTGGTATTGTTTTTCTATCATTCTTGGTTTACAGAGTAACTATAGTACATTCAAATAAGGTCATTATATCTAATTTAGACACTTTAAGCATTGCATATAGTTCTTGTTACTAGATTGGATATGGTTTTTTTATTCTCATCAACAATTACAAGAGAATTTTCACACATGTAAGCATGCTTTGTTTGAAGTGTCTTATACAATAGTTTTAAGGGTTAACCCTTAAGAAATCTCACACATTTCAACTAATGTTTTGTATTAAATTTGACAGAATTGTATTGGAAATAACACAAATTCAATAGAATTGTGACTAAACTCATATTGAAATTAGGTTATTTTACACACAATTACATTAGATTTAATACAAAACATCAATTGGAATGAGTGAGATATCTTCTAGTGGTTCAAAGGTTTTTAATTTGGTAGATGATTTGAAATGATCATAAGTTAATGTTGTGCACATCCCTAAATTCAATAAAATATTATCTCCATATCCAATGAAGGTAGTTTTTGAATTAGAAGCAATCAATGCCTTATGTATTCTTTTATTGATGCAAAATCAAAGGCCTTTAAAAATTTGGAAGAAAGATACTATAGTAAAGTTTTGTAGGGACTAGAGGTCTACCAATAGGAAATTCCATACATTAGAAACACAAATTATCCAATTAGTGGAAAGTAACTAAACAAGAATCACCAAATCATGAATTATTGTATTAGCTAAGTTTCAAAAACTCATTGTTAGATTGAAAAATACCAATGAGAGCTCATTCTAACTCATAGAATAAGTAAATTTGCTATTATGTATCTATGTTTTTATGGGCCCCGTTAGGAGATGCTTACACTCCCCTAACAGGAGAACTTCGGAGCCAAGTCGGGAACGTTGGGATCGGGGAATGCATCGGGAGGAGAACTTGAGGGGAACGTAGCATCGCAGCTGAGTGCCCATCTTCATAATATAGCTCCAAATGCCTTGATGGAAAGCTACCTTTGCCGTTTCTTGTTGCACGCCTCCATCTTCTTGGTGGATCAATTTGACTTCACATGCTTCTTCCAGGAACTAGATCAAGACAAGCACAAAAAAAATGAATAATCAATACAGGTAGCAAAAGGACCTTAAAGTTGCACGTGAATCAGAAATAAAGATGTCAAACCTTCAACAATATTTTTGAGGAGTAATAACATGGCAAATTTGAGAGCAATGTCAACCAAGAGGTTAGAGCAAAGTCAAGCCAAATTGGAGCACATCAATAAAATAAAAGTTGTGAATTGGCTTGAGAAGCTCTTCGGTGTTCAATTTCAGATCAGCTTTGCAAAACAATGTTAAGATTAAGAGAATACTCAACAACAGTGTTCTGAGAGTTGCTCTGACAATTCTAAACATTTTAAAGGAAAAAGAGTAGATAAAAGGAACAAACCTTTCTGGATACGCCATCCTAAATTGTAAACCTCCACACGCTTATACTTCGATTGTCTTGGTGCATCGTCATGCTCACATGCCTATTCAAATGCCTATGAAAGAGAATCAGCATGAATATCATAAATGCTTGCAGTTTGTTCAATAGTGCCATTCCTTTAGACTGATTTTAGGATTATTGCAAGGGTACACACAGATATCTCCCACTTGTGCTTCCTCCATAAACCCAGAGCCGAAGTAAGGCAGAGGATACTCAAAACTGTAAGGGCTTGATCATGTCTCCTATGTTGACCCCTATTACCAAAAGCAACTCCTCTATTCTTACATTTGGTTGGCCTTCAATTAGCAATTTGATTGTAAGAATGACTTGCATAAATGTCAAGCCACTAATCTTTGAATGGAAATAGAGTTGTCTACTATACCTTTAATAGTAGTCTACAACCTCAGGTTTTCAATGATTACATAAGAAATTCGTGAATAGTGATTAAATTTTCATTCAAGAGAGTTTGGCTATTGTACACAATGAGAACTCTCCAATGAACCCTATAGGAATCCCCCACTGAAAGCATACTCCGACATATTGGTCTTAAGTCAATAACATTGATGTAGTAAATTATTTAGAGTGAGAGCGTCATTTTAATCTTTGTCACAGCGTGACTATTTTCTATATCTCTACTAAGATATATTTGTGATTGAACAAATTATTGAAGTTAGTCAACAAGGAGATTGAAGCCGACGAAGACTTTTGGGGTCAGAATGCTTTTAAGGAAGCAAGGTTTTATGATCATGTATTCTTAAACTCTAACCAAGAATTTTCTAGTATAGTTGTGATGTCCTCTTTGTACGAGTTTGATAGTGATTTAATGATGAGGTATTGATCTTCATGCAATCTCTGTATACTCTCTGAAGCAATTGTGTTGGATGGATTTGCCTTGAATTTTTTTATTTTTAGTGCGGGCTGACTTAGTGATTTTGGACCCCGACCTATGGACAATGGTACCTCTTATTGATCCATGAGAACTCTATTCTGTTATTGTAAACACCTTTCATTAAATTGATTAGCATTTGAAGTTATAACATGGGACGTGCTAATACTGATGCGTTCTCTGTAGAATTGCAAACATTGTTAACTGTATCCGCATAGAGAATATTGAATCTATGATATGCAATGGCTGCTAGATTATGAAAAACTGTAAGATTTTTAAGGTTGATAGGGTCAATGATTCATTACTCCATCAAAACACCATCAAACATGCATGGATGGGTATAACAAGCCAAGGAATTCTGATTGAGTGAAAGATTCTTTATGGTCATGCTTTCCATTTAGTAGGTTAGAATTAAATGGTCAGCAATATAAATACTGGTAGAAATATCATGTGAAGAAGGATCTCATCTAATTGTGTCTATCATGTACAAGGTGAGTTTTGCCAAAGGGCTCAAAAGTTCTCTACTAACTAAATGGAAAGCACCAATATCATGCTTCCATCAAGAATGAACGTTTTCCAATAGAGCAAAGACAACCCATCAGTTGCATGCTAGCTTGCTCATCAAGGTGTGGAAGTATATATGGATCGGTTGTGGACACGTTCCTACTAATGTGATTCGAGAATTTCCCAATTTCATTTGGTGTTTTTCTTGATATGTTTGGTTGTTCACCAAACTGAATCCAAGGATTGCCCGACATGGAGTAGACGGGTAGAAGTAGACAACCCTGAAGGCTCTTCATACTTTGTAAAAACTTGCAGTAATTTGACAAATATTTCCATATGCAGAGATTGAACGGTGCATGAATTGTAGTTAGTTAAGTATCGTTTGTTGGCATCTCTTCCATTGTCCTAGAAGTGATCCTTCGAAGGACTTTTGTAAATTCTTACTTCTTCCATATCGATTATTGTAATTTAGAAATATTATTGATGGATGAAGAACATGATTCTTGTTGTGCTCGGTGCCATTATATTCATGGGTACATTCCGTTTGGATTTCTATCTACCGCAGCAAGTTCTAGAATGGATTGGCCTCATGAAAGTGTTGTCAACGGTGTCGTTATGTGAACATGTCTATATTGCGGATGCATGTGCAGAGAAAACGAACCCAAAGCAAGATTCTCTTCTCTAGATAGTAGGTGTTGGAAATGCAATCGCGCATGGTACTAATAGCCTGTGCATTCATCCTTTGTTGCAAGCTTGGGACAGAAGACACAACCTTTTCTAGCAATTCAACAAATCAAGTGGTTTCAACAAATACTTGTATACATCATAATTTGTGAAATAGTTAAAAGTTAGTAGGATCCTCGAGAATTTTTTCTAGGGGGGTACAACTCGCCTCGCCTTATCCTATGTAGTGCATAAATTCGGCAGCACTCTTCCCATTTGTGTAAGGGGACCCTTGCATAAAGTAGTTGAAGAAATAACCTTCGTGGGGTGTGCTTGGTCCCAGAAATTAACAAGATCCACAAGGCACGGTCTGGAAGATGCTAAACACACACGACCCATCTACATCGTAGACAAGCTAACGAATGCAGGAAAAAGAAATAAATATACTTAGCATCTTGCACTATGCATCTAAAGATTTGTCGACACAACATCAATAAGATAGTCACCAATCATCCAAGGCAATCGGATCACACCAACAACTTCCTCAACTGCGAATTGTTTCTTATTCGCAATTCGACAATTGGCATCAATCCAGTCCAAGAAGATTCGAAATACCTCTTCTTCATAGATTGGTAGATTAGAAACAAATTGTCCTATCAGAAATTGAGTTGTGTTGGTGAATTGGTAGACACCTAATAGGTCACCATATTGGGATTAAAGTTAGGTAGTAGCTACTCATTGTGATATGTTTGTGTAAATTGTCCTATAAAGTTCATATGTTAATTTTAGGTACACCTATATTCAACAATTTCAAAATTCAAAGTTTGTTCATTCATATGGTATCCTAAAAAACCATTCTAGACTCCCCTAACCAACAAGACCCAACAAAGCTCTTACAATTCAATAATAGGAAACATGTACAAACCCTTATTTGGATGCATTTACATAGTATTATTGCGGTTAGAAGAATGTGCACTAAGAGATTTTGTTACTTCCATTATTTAATTCTATGTATATGTACAACTCATTTTTAAGATCTCACTTCTTCTACTAAGAATGAAGCTTGACATAAACCATGATATTAGTTATTTTTAAATATACACAACTTCATATTTTCAAGATGCATGTGGTACAAATGTAAGTCTAATGTCACAAGAACTTAAAAAACAATTGCATAGATAAAAAGTCTTTTTTCTTGATGTTTTTCTCATAAAGACCATTTACAACAAACAAAAGATTTCTTCAATTCCAAGTACCTCACCTACTTTAATGCTAATGTTATGACTTCCTTTACAACTTAAGGGGACACTTGGGTTGAGTAAGAAAACCATGTAAATTAAAACATAGGATCCTTCTTTATTCATGAATAGTAACATTTCTACCAAATTATAAAGTTTTACATGTAATATACTTTTCTTTAAACTCATAAGAAGAATAAGTTGAGAATTTAATTAGAATATGCCTAAAATACACCTCATATATACCTCACATATTCAAGTATGTGAAAGCCCCTATTTAAATACAAGGTCCATTTTATTAAAATGGTAGTATTCAAATGCCATTTTTCACACTGCGCAATCTGAATCGTAAAATGAACATCTAAGATTGTTATAGATTTTGGAAATCTAGGAATAATATACATTTTAGACCGCACGGTCTAAACTCTCTATACTATGTCTAGATTTTAAACATCTAGGACAAATCTAGAATTCTAACATCTAGGATGAGTTTAGATTTCAAACTATGCCAAAGTAGTGAAATGGACCACCAATTTACTAGAGTATCGCCAATTTAATGAAATGGACCATATACCCTCTCAATGCATATATTTACAATAGATATCTGTTAGTGATTCCATAGGCATTGCAAACAATATTTCTCAATTCCTAAGAATATCCCCATCTTCATGTTGCAAGAACAAGTTCTCCTCTATAAATGTATAATATTGTTTTTAAAGAAGATTCTCAAGGGCCCACACGTCTTGTTTGAAATAAGAAAATGGTTGGTGATTAATAGAATGCACCTCTATTTTTCTCTTTACAAGCTTCTATCAACTTTTACAATTTCCATTCACCAAATCACTTTCCTATTTTGACAATGATTAATATTTTAAATACTTTACAAAAAAAATTCAAATGGTTGATGGAATTCAAGACTTTCATAAATTACAAGTTCAACATATAAAATAGAAAAAACAAAACTTTAAAGCCATATACTTTATTGAAGAGGTCAATTGGATGCTTTAAAAATAATTCACTTGAATGTCACATACTTTATTGAAGAGTTCACTTATGACAATAGTATATGATCATAAGATATAAAAAAACAATCATTTCTACTAATATTTACTTCAATGTAAGGAAATTCTCTATTTTTAGGTTTCACTTAATCACACATCTTTAAATTTGAATTATTGTATTCTAAAGATTTTTTAAGATTAAGAGATCCATTAGGAAAAGTTTGAGGTCTAAAGAAGGCTGTCAAAGGGCTAGTTCCCTAAGTTGTGAACCTCTAACTATTGGCCCAAATATTAAAAAATTAAAAAAATAATAATTTCAATAATAAATAATAAAATCATTATAGCTTGATGTGGCACTAGTTGTGTCACATCAGATTTCAAATAGATTTTTTACTTTTGTAATTTCGGATTCATTTTAATATAAGAAACAATTTCCATTAAAGAAACTTCTTTTTAATATTTTTAAAAATTGTCCCTAGAAGCCCTAGAAGCCCTTTAAGCCCTATAATTTGCTAAATTTAATTTTTTTCTGTTTATTCGGCCATCGTTCCCTGTTGTTCAGGAACTAATGGCCTTCTTTAGAACTCAAACTTTTCCTAATGACTAGTAGAAAGGAGTTCATGAAAAAACAAGTTACTTATAGAGGATATGTTTTTAAAAGCCCATATGGGCAACAATCCCTCACACTCTAGCTTGGTGCAAAACTAAGACCTCCTCTCTTTAAGAGAATGGATGTTGAGTTGTTAAAAAAATTAAATAAAAGGACTTCTACCGTCTTCTTTGTGAAAATCCCAGTATACTATTGCCTATCAATATGCAAAATAGCTCAACAACTTACTTAAAGAATTCACACCCATTATAAACTCTTTACCCATTGTGTCCCCTATCTACTAGTATATCAATCCAAAATAGGTTAGAATATCCATATATTTTAGGTCAAAATTTCTATAGGTCACAAGTTGATTTTTAGAAAGAGGTCAAAATTCAATGCAATACCTTAAATCCTCTAGTCCTTGAAGGTTTGCATTAGGATCACCTTAAATTGAATAAATTTCTGCAACAAGCACTATCGAATGTCATAAAAGCTCTCATTTTCTAATTACATAAAGACAATTTTGCAATAAAGTTGGGAGAAATCCAAAAACATTATTTGATCATACTATACAAAAGTTATAAGAGGTTAAGTCAAATTGGTAGATTTTCTAAAATCATTCCCTATTTCAATATTTACACCTTGAAGATAGTGCAACAAGCATCTATCTTTTCTCTAGTTTTTTTAGGGCTTGATTCTAGGTGATCCTATCTTAGTTATTGGCATGTAAGATAAACTAGTCCATGATCATAGATTGAAAAATTGGTTCGTACTATTGGCATTGTTGAAATTTTAAAAAAAAAATCCACACAAAGACAAATGTGAGAAATAGGGTGTGAAATTGATTTTTTTTTGACAAAGTATGAATTTGTTATCAATTTTTGAAAATGTGTTGCCCAATTGCTCCAAAGAGTTACAATACTACTCCCAAACCAATGAAAAGTGCATCTATAATCGTCATCTTATTCATTTACAACAATCACAATATTTAATTATTTTCTTAACATGGTCACAACATGAAGGCCTAAAAAGTCACTTTTTGTAATGAAATTACACCCAAAAGGTGGAAGTTCCTATTGTAATCACTAATCATTCTATCATTGTCATCCAAGATATTGATCGTAGCTACTAACTCTAACTAAAGTAGACCAAATCTCAAGAATTGAAAAAAGTCTAGCATAGGTTGATTTAGGACTTTGATGGGTCATTCCCTAGGTGTCTATAATGGGTTGTTTTACCTTAGATGTTGGGAGGTTTTCTAGTAAAGTGGGCAGCCCAAAATGTGCCATTGATCCACTTGCCACCATCACTTTGGGTACATCTCCAAAATCAATATATCTATCTATGTGGAAGAAACATTTCAGAACCTCTACCCAAAAGAACTTTGACCCTTCATAATTTTTGCATACAATATCCAAATGCTACATTCTTTGGTGCATTGGAACCTCCTTTCACTTGCAAGCAAGAAAATATAAAAATTTGACTAGCCTAAAAATAGTACTAGGCATAGTAGTAGAAGCAGCATTTCTTGGGGTGCCCATCTTCTATAGGCCGACACTCCAAAATAGATCGGTCCTCCCCTAGGGCTTTTTTTGGCAACATGGGGCTTGAATGCACCAAATAAATAATTTGGCTAAACAATGACAACGAACCAAAAAATTTTTAGGCAAAAAAAATTTCAAATTTCAAATTATAATAATCTTAGATGAAATTCCCAGATTGTAGTTGAAAACAAAATTATTGACATGTGATATGTGCCAATGTGATGTTTTCTATCCAGTATGTAGATGAATGTTGAAGTTTGGAGCCCCACTAAAACATTTTCATTATCGCTACTTTTGCACTTCATAAAAAAAGAAAAAAAAGAAAAGAAGCCATGGTCCTCCCTCCTCCAAATCCTCCAAATCCAAAACTTTCCTCATGCATTCCCAGAAGAATGGAACCAATCGTTGGGGATTGGTCCAAACACGCACTTTCGTTACGTGTATTGACATTCCACCTCTACCCGCCAACTCATCCGAAAGACATGCCACGTCCCCTGCCAGATGTCCAGTACGAAGACTCACACATCCTGCGCAGTTTCTTTTCCCCCTTTCCCCAGATTTCGTCGCCCGAATGCCTGAAGTCGAAGTGCTTGAAACCAGCCAGCCGCCTCAGGCACGCTCTTGCCCGAGCTTGCCAGGACCCTATCTCAAAAAACGGCTATGGGTCTACCTTATCGATCTCTCCGCACTCTCGCCATTTAACTGAAGCCTCCTCTCTTCTCCGCAGCTCGCATTTCGTTAACATTTCGTATATAATCTTGAGATTGTTGTCGGTAGGGTTTGAGTGCTGAAGCGATGCGAGAATGTCGAGAATGGCGCAGAAGCAGGCTTGCAATTGAGCGAATTCTCTTTTGAAGAGAGATTGGGCCTTTCTGGATAAGAGTTGGTGACGCCGTACCCGCGTGAGTTTGATTTCGCGGTTGATTTCTCGGTTTGGGGTACACACTATGGCGATTTGCGGCAGCACCATGTTGTCCCTGCGGTCTACTCCCCTCAGGGTTAAGTCCGAGATGGAGGTCTGCACGAGTGGTCGTATTGTTAGGTCATTGACTGGTCGGTCGGTCAGGCTTGGACCAAGTTTTTTTGAAGGGGTTGCCTTGCAGAGCAGGGGTAGCTTGTTGATGTTTTCGCCGAGGGGGAAGAGGATGGTCGCCAATTCGCGAAACGGGTGGAGTGTCGTAGCGAGGAGTGGTGGGCAGGCGGAGCCTGAGGCGCCGAAACCGAAGCAGGGTCTCGATCTGCTGCTCAAACTGGTATGCCATACTTTTTGCTGGGGGTTTGCGCCGGGGGTTTTCGCAGGACTTTTGTCGTACGGAGTACGTGCATGTCGTGGAATGGGTCGTTTGTATCGTCTCTGCTTCCTTTGGTGTACGATTTTGGAAGGAATTGCTCGTGGTTTAATGATCCTTATCGTCTTCACAAACAGGTGGGTCTTAGTTCACAGTTACCGGAATTTGCTTGAGCAATGCGTTCAAACTTTGGTTAACGCAGATATTTGTGGTAGTACTGACGTTCCTGTAGAAGGGTGAGGGCCTTGGGTTCTCTTTCTTTCATCGTAAGAACGATAATCTTCGTCTAATTGCGACAACGAAGTAGTATTCGTGATTTTATTGATTTATTGTCTCATCATGTTCTGGGGTTTAACACTAAGTGACGTTGTTTGGTGACGTTGCTTAGTGAAGTGTGAGCGTTTCTACGGTTCTGTACAGAAGCGCTCTGTCTGTTTTGCAGGGTTTATGGTTGGTTTCTGCAGGTGTTAGGGAGACCATGTTCTCGCATTCTCTTTAGCTGTTTGTGAGAATAGAGATCTGCTGTTGATATTCTGTGCTATTGAAATGGAGGGGAAGGGATTTAGATTTTTCAGTTAAGATGAGTACATCTCCTTCCGTGGACTGTTGCTCTGGAAACACCCGGGTGTGTGTTCTATGGAGAGAATGTACAGTACATTTCAGGTCGTGGTATCCCCTGAGCAGTACTCGTTCTGAAAGTCTTCGCGAGAGTCTTCTTGAATGCTGTGGAAATGTTACAGGATGACAGAACGATTGCTGTTGTCACAGAAACTAAATCATCTATTATGTTTGATACTCACACAGATTCCGAGACTTTTACCGGTTATAGTGATTGGAGTAGCATCGTGGTTAATAAGGCGTCCAAATGTTGCGCTTGCGGGTGCCGAGGCACCGAGTTTTGTGGTTGGTGGGGAGGCTGTTCATGGAGGGACGCTTTCCAGGGAGATTGCTAAAGCTGGAGGAGGATTAGTGGCAAGTGCCTGGACTGGACTGGTTGCTGGTGGTCTTCACACTTTGACAGGGCCTGATCATTTAGCCGCTCTCGCACCTCTTTGCATCGGCCGGTCGCGTCTACAGAGTTTCTCTGTGGGGGCTCTGTGGGGCTGTGGTCACGATGCAGGCCAAGTGATATTCGGCATCATCTTTCTCTTGCTCAAAGACAGGTATGCCTCTATCAGGTTTAGGATACTATATTAGGGTCAGCGTTTAGCATGTTTAACAGAGTGATTTTCGGTAGAGCTTTACAAGAGATCTTTGGGTACAAGAGCCAGATCTGTTGTGATCAAGTTTCTATCACTGGTGATGAACTTCTTATGCAATTTCAAAGTTGGAGCTTGTAGACCACTAGAAGTGAGAGTAGATCAACCCTTTCCATTCAAAGCTCAGTGGCTGTTGGCCATAATCACTCTTCCCTTCACTTGCTAATGGAAGGTCAACCAATTGTATGAATAGGCGAATTGATGTTGGTGAAAAGGATCAGTATAGGACATGAGATTTTAGCATCCCCTAACTTGTACACGAGTAAACGAAGGAGTTCTGCTGCTGGATGTTTTTGATTCACAAGGGTAGCTACTACAGTTGACGCCATATTCACACTCTTCTAGAGTATCACTCACATATTTTTTGCTTGTATCTCAGGTTGCACCTTGATATCATTCAAACCTGGGCTGCTCGTGTGGTGGGTCTTACTCTCATCACCATAGGAGGAATGGGAATTAAGGAGGCACAAGAGATTGATGCAGCTGCTCCAATCTTAGCTGAGGGTGAAACTGCTGTTGAACCCGGCAAGAAGTCTGTTGGTCCTGCAACTTTCATCACCGGCATTGTCTACGGGTTACAACCTGATGCGCTCTTGATGGTTTTACCGGCACTGTCACTTCCATCACGAGCAGCAGGGGCAGCATTTTTGGGCATGTTCCTGGTGGGTACAGTTTTGGCTATGGGTAGTTATACTGCCTTTGTGAGCTCCTTGAGCAAGGCATTGCAAAAGCGTGTACCAAAGATTACCCATCGGCTCACGTTGGCCTCTTCTTTGGTTGCCATAGCACTTGGTATTGCAGTCCTGGTGGGTGAGGTATTTGGCTTTAATCTGTTTTAACAGTCATGGAAACATAGAGCATTGTGCCAGGTTAGTCTATTCATGAGGTAATTTGCACGTATCCAGCTAATTGGAGTCACCATGCACAAAAGGTTCCTACCTCTTATTTTTGCCTTGAGAGCTGCTGCCACATGGTTCAGGTTTAAGTGTCATCCTTCCCTTCGAAGAACTTCGCACCCGCACCCTATAAAAGACAGCCCCAGTTTTCGTTTTGCGTTCGGATAACCAATTTTCAGTTCTGGTGATCCTGATGAGGCTTTTTCATTTTGGAGCTGTAATTTAGATGCTCTTTTGGTCCCATTATTTGGTTCTGGCTTAGAAAAACCAAGATTGTAATGAGGAACTTTATTGAGAAGGTATAGGCTTCTTCATTGACCTCGTTTGCCAAATGCTTTGTGTTTGTCCGTTTTGCTTGCAGTAATAATATGTTTGTTATCTCTGTTGTATGCCCGTGGCCGTGTTAATGGAATTCAGAAATTGCAAGATGTCTTTAGTCACATCTTTGCCATTGTACAGTACTGTACATTGCTTGCGATTTCTTGTAGTATTCCATATCCTGATTAACAAACGTTCTGTGGATTTTCTGAGTCCGATGACTTATTTTGGGCGACGGAGTGTTTTGCGCATACTGTGGGAAGTCATGTCGTGGTTTCTCTGTTGTATCTTGAGCATTCGTGTGTGTTTTTCTTGTCTTGAAGTACTGAGTTTTGAGATAAGCCAGGATGACTCATTGTCGTTCCTGTGCTCGTTTCATATATTAAGAGTGACTGGATTCACAATTTTTTTTGCATTAGACCGGCAGAACAGACGGTTTTTCACATGTATTTTGGTCAACTCATTTCTGAATTGCAAAAGACACAGCATTGGTAGTTTATGCAAGAACATATAGCTTCCCATTGTTGTTCCTGTAAGGGGTTGTCCTTGTCAATTTGAATTTTGATTTTAGAACTGCACTTTTAACTCCCTATGTTGTTGCCATGATAATCTGAAAGTTTCCCTCAAGATTGTGGAATAATGAATGAATCTTTTGTCATGTACTTTGTATAAGATATGCATGTCAATGTTCATTAAAGTTGTAGAGTTTTGTCTTTTCAACCCAATTCCAACCCTTCCAACCTTGATTCCACATTGAAGGTTGTCATAATAGCAATGTTCAATAGTTTTCACTACATTAGGATGTAGCAATGGTGCAATTGGGGCCAAGAGTGGAGGCACAATTGAGCTTAGAGCAATTTAGATTATTCTCAAAGCCGATAACTATATATGCTCTTCAATTTCAAAATTCTTCTCACTTTATGCTCTATTTTGTCACAATAAGTAAATGAAACATTTTATGTTATATTTTTAAATATGAAACCACGTAAACTCTATAAGTCATAAGAATTTCACATTTTTCTAAGAAGCTTTGAAATTATTGTGTGTTTTCTAAAAATTTGAAAACTTTATGATAGGTGTAAATTATATTGAAGAATGTTATACTAGAAAAAAAAAATTAGTATCATTTTACTAATAGAATTTTAGTCAACTATAGTATTAGGTCCAAAATTCTATTTGCAATAATATATTAAATTTTAAGAATTTTTGAGATTAGAGATGAAATTAGATTTTATTAATTGCATTTCATTTTCATTACTAGACCACTTGCTATATTTGATGATAGTGCCCCATTGATGATGCTCATAAGTCTCTCTGACTATAATATCTTAGCACTTTTTGAAAAAATAAGGAAGGAATAAGGGTAGTTTGTTCTAAAAGCAATTGTGTTTTGAAAGTGATCATGACACAAAGGTACATTTTTCTTTCTTCAATGTACCAAAAGTGTAAATTTCAAGAGGTGGTTACTTTTTGGTGACCATGTTTCAACTTCAAAAATTCATAACTAATTCCACAAAGGTCCAAAAAAATGAAATGACTTGGGTTAGATGTCAATTCCATTTTTCTTCCTACAAAAACTTACTAAAAATTGTGGTTTACTGAAAATTGTTTCAACGAGTGTAGCTTCCCCCGAAAGGCAATAAGCTCTTAAATGGTCCCTTTAACCCCTAAGCGCTCCAACGTCCATTTTCTAGATGATGAACAAATTGAAACTTGAGTTTCATCCTCCTAACTACTTGGACAAAAGTTATTCTAATTTGTGGAGATATATGCTATCAAATTGTTGTCCTATCTAAGGTTTGGATTTGGTGTTACTAGAGTACATATTTTTCTAAAATTACCAATGTGCAATTATGTCAAGTGGTCAAATTGCAATTGACTTTAGTTCAAAACGGAATTTGCCAAAATGAGCTCATAGATGTGAAGAACACAAAAATTTCAAAAAATCACCATGTGAAGAGAACCTCAGTTCAAATCCTTACCAAAAAATTTGCTCAAAAAATGAGACGGAGTAATATTTTGCTTGTAATCAAATTTTGAAGGAATTGTGGAATTTCTCTTTCAAAATTTATAGAAAAAGATTGGTGATTGCATTGATGAATCTAGCCCATATGGATGGAATCTACAAATCAGAATCCACAAATTTAATTTGTATATCAATTCCAAAATATGCTTCCAAATAGCACTTTATAATGATTTTTTTGAGATTGTCAATTCTGGAGATGAATCTGGACGTTTAGGGGTTAAGAGCAGACTACCTTAAACCCTGCCCTTGTAACGAGAAATGATAGGGTGCTGTGTGAACGAAGCCAAGGGTTTATCCTGAACTTCTCAATGCCCATTAGTCCCTCATCTGTAAATTGCGTGGTTGTCGCTGGCGACGAAGGTCGAGATTTGACGCCATGGCTGCTGCTTCTGCCGCCGCTTCCACTTCGGCCCCCGCTCCTCCTCCGCTACCGTCCTCCGCCGATCCTGCAGTACGTAATTTTGCAATTCTGTCGTCCCTGCCCCAAATTTCTCACTATGATTTCTCCTGTTTGGGACGCTCTTTTCAATTCTTTTCAGTTCTTTTCAGTTTTGTTTCTCAGCTTTGGAGTTGCAGGTGCACCAGTTGGAAGTCGCTTGTGCGGAACTCAAGAGTTTGCATGAGTCACGGGTAATGATTCTTTTCTTTCTTTCTTTCGGGTTTCGAAATGCGCTGGGAGATTCACTTTAGGGTTTAGGCAGTAGGATTTCATTTCGTGTGTACTCGTCACAATTCGGGGCTGTCTATAGGAGCTTTTCAAAGTGCTGTGTCTGGGAAGTCTAATGTAGCCAGGAATTGGTGGATACTTTGGGATTTGAGAGGGCCTTCAGGTTACTGTCTGGAGTTTACGAGTGTTCTCGAGCTTTCGTAAAGTATCGTGAAATTGTAAATTGAAACAGTCATTTTGGATTGTTGTTTTTACGGGGAGGTAATAGGTAGGATAACCGAAATCGACACTTCTGCTACTGGGAATTGTGATTATTAGACTGCCAATTTCAACGCACCAAAGATTGCGTGACTTGGATACCTTATGCAAATGAATGTCGTATGCCAAGGTCATGGATATTTAAGGCGTAATTAGTAGATGTTCTTCGACAGTAGGTACATATTGATCAAGGGGATATACACGAGCTGGACATCTGATCAAGTGGTGCTTCTGGGTTCCTTGCGATTTTGGGTGTCTCTATCTTCTCTTGAGAATTGGAGTCGATCAGCGTACTTGCCAAGAGGCGGAGAAGATTGAATCGTAGTTTCTTGTACTTACAGTGCTGTCTCACTGAAGCATTACTTCAGAGTCTATGCCATTGGGAAGCGCTAAGTAGTCCGAGGTGCTCACAGTCAGGCATATTGAAACAAAAAATGTTATTCTGCTGTATGAATCCGAGTTTTATTGATTAGGGATTGCGCACTGCGTGCCACGCGTGCATCAGAGATCAAGTTTGAGCGAAACGATTATTTGTTTTTCTGAATGTCAATGTGTTAAATTTGATTCAACAGGCTGTTTACGAAAGGCGTGGTGCAATTTTTTTCCGGACAACTGTGAAGGCAGCTGCGCAATCTCAACGACGTGAGTATACTCCATTTTCATGCAGCTCTCGATGCCGTCGATGTCATCATCATTGACTATGGTTAGGGTGGAAATATGAAGGAGCTCTCTCTTTTCAGTATTTGAACGCCCTGAAGCATCGCAAGTGAGCTTGACTTTGGCTTCTTTTGTTTGACTGGTTTTAATGCAGAGGAGTTAGAGAAAGTCAAGGCACGTGCTAAAAGTGTTTCATCGTGACGGATACAGAGCTTCTGCTGGATCTTCTGTAAGTTTCGCTTTTCCATTATTCTGCGGAATATAGCCTAAGGTAGAGGATACTGACTCCGTTAAGGACCTGATGCTACTTCCCATACTAACCCTGTTACCACCAGCAACTCATCTATTCATACACTTGGTTAGACTTACTAGCAAATGATGCAAGCTAAATTTCTATGGCCACTGGTTTTTGAATGGAAATGGGGTCATCTACTGGCACTCAGTTTGGTCTACAACCTCCCACTTTGAACTTTCATAAGAAATTCATACACAGTGACAGAAAAAGATCTCGACTGATTTTGCTCCTGTACCCAAACATCTCCACAGCTCTATACATCTCCCCAAAATCACGCTCCTCCATATGTTGAAATGGTTAAAAGTGACGCAAATAGTATCCTCTACCTTACGACATTATCCAATCGGTAATAAAAGTATCTGCAGTTTCAATCCTAACTATCTTCATTCTTGCGTATTCTCCTCTGTTGATTGGGGGATGATAGCCGTATTGAAATAGCTTCTTATAGATTTTCTCTGAGCCTGTACTCGGTTCGTTTGTTCCACACCAGCTTTCCATCTCCACCGCTTTACATTCTAACGTTTGTACATGAATGCTGCAGGTTTCGTCAATTACAGCGGTTACATCCCGGCTTGTAAATTACATAGATCATCGCCGCCAAATTACCCGAATTATTTACTTATTTGAAAGATCATTTTCCATGGCTTTGTCTGCGGCTTGCTATCAACCTACGGTGCAGTATCAGTGTAGGGAGAGGTCACATCATGGTATTAGCGAGATATTAGGTCGTGCATCTCCGTATCTACAAGGCAGCTCGAATGCAGCCTGCCTGGGAGTGTGGAGATCCCCCTGTCTAGGTAGATCTCAAAATTACCATAGCGTAAGTGCAAGGCGAGAAGCCACAATCCACGACTGTGTCAAAATCCTTTCACCCACGTTATGGCTATCGAACAGACGCGGTTTTGCAAGGGCACCCCTTGCCCTGCCATCTCGTAAGTCTTTGCTGACAAATTTTGTTAGATCAATAGTCTCAGAGGCTGGTGATGTTTCAATGTGGGAGGCTTGGAGCAGTTTCCAATTTGTCTCATGATATCGTTTGTATGAGCAGCTGGGGTAGAAGGGGACGTGGAGGAAGGAACTCCCTGGGAAGGTGCCATCGTCTTCAGAAGAAGTGCTGTTCAGTCGCGGTTTGACTACTCAACAACACTGGAAAGGTTGGGACTTTCAAGATTCTCCTCTGAGAAGGCGATGGCTTTGGCTACTGAAATGGGTCTCGAGAAGTCAGAAGCTGACGGGGTGGTCGGTACCCCTGTTCAAGTATCTGTAGACTTCGAAAAGGAAGGAAGAGATTACCGAATTGATGGAATTATAAGGACATCCCTAGCCTTGCTTTGCAACCGGTAAGTTGGTTTCTATATCAAGTTCCGATGTCTATCAATAGGACATATAATTACCATTTTGACGGGAGAAGGGGTAAAAATTCATATAGGTCTACCAAAAATTGCAATTACTGTGAGACGAGTCTCGAATTTTTATCATGTTGGGGATAGAGGCAGTGTAGGAGACGATGTTTTGTGGTTAACTAGCACTGCAGATTAAGTGATCCTAGAAATAGACTTCATCGAGCCATATTCACAGTAGGAATGATTTTATTCAACTCCTGTAAGTATGGAGGCCGCGACTTTTGGCCACTTGGTCGCGTAGGGGTGAACATTGGAGGAATGACCTTAAATTTTGATGAATTGGGATTTGATATATGTTTACTCTCTATGTTTCTGAATTTGCAGAACTACTTCGTTCTTTGTGAGCTTGATATTTTTTTGGCTTCTCTTGTTTGCAGATGTCTTGCACCAGTTGCTGAACGAGTTTATGCATCCTTCAACCTTCTCCTGACTGAGGCTCCCGTATTAGAACCAACACAACAAAACCTGGGAGTGGTACTAGGTGATAACGTGAATATATGGAAAGCCGAAGCCGACGACGTTGCGCAGGCAGAGCTAGACATTGATTTGGATGACAAACTTCATTTTCCACGCGACCAGAAGGAGGTGGATCTTTCCAAGTATTTGCGTGATACCATCCACCTTGAGATACCAACGAAGTCATTGTGTGATACGGGCTGCCCGGGCCTGTGCTTTGGTTGTGGTGTCAACCTCAATAGTTCTGCATGTCTTTGCGGGAAGCATAAGAAGAAACAAAGTGCAGTGGATATGGAGGAAATATTAGGCCTGAATAGGAAGAAGGCTATTTGGAGCCCCCTAGAGCAGCTAAAGAAACAGCTTGAGGAGCAAGAAAATAGAGCTGATGATTTTCAATCGTAGTCGCTTCCCTCGTCGAATACAGAATCGTTAGTTACTGGATAGAGATTTAGTGGCCTGCTGAAATCTCAGGGTGCGGTCAGGTGACTATCATGAATGTTGACACAAATCTTCAGTATTTGATAATTGAAAACTAGAAAAGCCATTACTCGTTTTCCGTCTCCCGTTGCAATACTCTCGTCACAAATGTTCCTATGCTAACTTTTAACCCCTTAGAGCATCCCCACAGCAGGCGCGCCAGGAGGGGCATACATGCTGACCTGGCGCGTCAGTGCTGCCAGGAACCCCACGGCAAGCGTGCTACACTATAGAATGTGACCGGACACATCAGAAAATCGTGAGGGCACGGTCAACTGGAGTGGCTTCAGCGTGCTGTGCTAGAAGCTTGGTATTCAATTCTGGCTCGATTCTTTGAGGACAATAATAGCATTAAAAAATTAATTATATGAGTTTTTTTAATACATGTATCAAGGGACAAATTATTAACATTTTGGACTTTTTAATAAAAATTTAAGATTTTTTTATTATAAATAAAATACTATGAATGAATTTTAATTTTAATTGGAGGGAACTTCTTGTACAAATTTTTGAAAATTATGAAGAAGTGCTTAAATTCTTCATATATTTTGTGAATTTTTTCTAATATGTATGTAACCCAATATTTTATACATTTAATATTTTTTTAATTTGGTCTCCACCTAATTAAGTTTTTGGTCTTTTTAATTTGATATAATTTTTTACAAAAGCCATCCTCTAACCATTTTAATGCTAATGACCCCTGCGTATAATACAAGAATTGCATACCTAGGTCTAGTATGTTGATTTCCATGTATAGTGGTTAGTAAAAGTCTTCGGACAGTAATGCCAATCTGGAATTAGCATTGACAATTGTTGACTTTGGTGTAGAGGAGCTGATTTTTTTAGCTAATTATGATATTAGAGATAGATGGAAGTCAAGAGAGTATATGGGTGTTGAAATTGAGCCACTTGCAAGTGAAGCAATAGGAAATGTGTCATCCAAGGGGGGCCAATTCAATATGCATAGAACTTGTACATCCAAAAAATCTCAACAAAAAACCTCTACATATTGAGACTTCTTGCATTTCGAAATTCAGAGAGCTTGAGAGAGATTACAGTTCATTAGCTATAGCTCCTAGAAGATCTCTCGATGAGCGAAAGTTGGTTCTTCAAATGCATGAGAGGGAATTCATAGTCTGAAATTTTGAATGGTGTTAGGGATTTCTTGAAGCACCTCCCATGATATAGTGCAAAGGTTCACTATGAGAGGTGATTTGAGAGATGCACATTGAGATGGAGGACCTCAAATTCTTGATGAACGTGTTGATCGTGAGGTTGTAAGGTTGTTACTTGATTCATCTAATGGTATAGCTAAAGCAGTGGGTAGAAAAATGCGATCTCAAGGACTAGATTTGAGTGATGATACGGTTAGGAGTCTTTGGAGGCAAGGATTGAAAGCATGTGTGAAGACTAAGAAGCCATTATTGACCAAAAAGCACAAGATGTGTCAATATTCATGGGCAAAGAAGTGCAGGCATGTGACTTGGATTAGAATTATGAAGGTTTTTTGGATGAATCAAAATTCAATTTGTTTGGCTTAGATGGGTGGCAATATTTTCGGAGGAGTAGAAAGTGTCTTTTGGACTAACATGTACAACCTACTGTTAATTTTTTTGGGAGAAGTATTATGGTTTGGGGATGCATGAGTTGGGAGGGATTTGACAACCTTTACCTTATAGAAGGGAAGATGGATAAATACATTTATCATGAAGTTTTGGAGATGGAACTTATAAGCACTATACACATGCCTGATTTAGGAGAAGAGAATGTCATTTTCCAACATGACAATGATCCCAAACATACATCTAAGTATATTACAGATTCGTTGCTAGCATAGAAATTTCAACTCATCTAGCATCCAACTCAATCACTTCACCTAAATCCTATAGAACACCTTTGGAATGAAGTAGATCGTCGTATAAAAATGTCTCAAAAGAAACCCACTAACAAAAAGAATTTGTGGCAAAAACTATGAGAAATTTGGTATAGCATTGAAGTTCATACTGTGAAGAAGTTAATTATGTCTATACCTAAAAGAGCAATTAACGTTTATAAAGCAAAAGGTATAAAGTAGAAGGTTTATACATGGTGGTAGTGATTATAAAGGCTTTGTGGTTGTGCTTGCTAGCTATCAAATTGATTTTGAAGCTCAAGGTTCTTTTTCCATAGTAAATAAAGGACAACTTCACTTTTTACATAAAGAATCATACACCCATATCATGTGTTTCATTTTTGATTAATTTTTTGATTGACATTCTTGGTCATGAATGTTGGGCTACATGTTTGTTACAACTATATGATCTTATGTTAAATTTTTTACAATTTTATTATAACTTCTGTAGGAATACTAGTTCATTTTGTAGAACAAGGCATCCTGTCCCAAAGACTTCTACTAACCACTGTATGTTTAAAAAGTACACTAAATAGTGGAATTAAGTTGTCTTAACAATTAGGTTGCCATACCCCAAGAAAGTTACTTCACAAGCCATCAAAGTCAATAAACATTTCTAAAAATATTTCCATTTGTGCACATGGAGGTTCATGAGTCCCAAATACAGCGATATGAAATTCAAAAGTACTTCATTCTCATACAATAATTGTAAATATTTATTTAGTGTCAAATGTTGAGAAATTAGTGAGGGGCAACCTAATTTCACTATTCAATGTAGGAATATTGGAGCAAAAGCAAACAATTTGTGGGAAAGTGCCTTGCAATGGCCACGTTGTAACTGCACTCACCTGGGCATAACGTAACTAGCCACGGCTGATGCGACAGGCTATCCTTCTTGTGAAAGGTAATTTAAATGAAGAATCCCTGGGTATTGCTTACTCCATCAGTTGCCCACAAGATACAGAAACACTGAAAATATTAGTCTGTGGTGCCCGGAAGTCTCCACCGTGGCACAGAATCCTCGTCAGTCCGTGGATTTCGAATATCCTATTGCACAAAAAATATATGATACCTCTCGGAAGGCATTTCCAAGTCTACTCCTTACAGCGGCAACCCAACTTTCAAACAAAACTTCACGGGATGAAATTCAGATCCTTTCTAACTTCTGGCCGTCCAGAAGCTTAGGAAGCTTCAACTACATACCAAAATATTGGTTGTCGTTCGTTTGACACTTAAGAGATTGCCTATCGTGTAATACTAACAAATTGCACGTATGGTTCCACAAAATGTTAAACTACATTGGGATGGGAATGCATAATGGGATCGGAATCCCTTGAAAATCTCCCAAGGCATACTATGATATGCGTGAATTCTCTGCTGCAGGTTGCAACCCACTGTTCACACCCTATTCACTAGCTACGGCTAGTCATCAACCTTTGACTAAGGACTAGCAGGCCCATAAATATCAATACAAAGCCTAAGCTTCACACACTACGATTGTAACGATGACATACAACTCTCTAGAATTCCGACAGCTTGATCGATTTCCTGAGTGGAGATGATTAGAGGTGGTGCAAGGCGAACAACATCACCCTTACCGGCGGTGAGAATGAGGAGTCCTGCCTTAAGAGCAGCAGCTGCTAGTGGTGATGCAGGGACATCAAGTTGAATGCCTACAAGAAGACCTTGACCTCGTACTTCCTTAACATGAGAATTCGTGCCCAGCTTCTCTCGAAGTCGCGACCTGAGGTAAGCGCCCTTCTGCGCTACACTCTCTAAAAACCCGGGCGCCTGAACACCACAGCAACAGCTTGTGAGCATCTTCTAAGGTAAGAACCCATTCCCTCAAGTGTCTTTCAGCTGTTTTTGAGTGGTTTTCATTACTGGAATAGAATTTCTTTGGTGACCTTGTCCCCATTTATGAGAGGATTCCAACACACAAAAATATATATTATCGGGATTCTGTGTGAATAAATGATGATTTGCTTAATTTGAAGTAGTAGGCTCCCAATTATATGACTAGAATCCCTCGGTACCTCAAATATTGCATCTCCACAAAGCAATGAGATTTGGATGACAATTTCATAGTACATGGGCGACTTTTCAATCCACGGGATAGGAACATCCACGGAAATATTTTAGTCCAGATTACCTAGCCAGTAATTATTAACATAATCTCTGAAAGGTGAGCATTTACAACTTGTTCCGTCCCATACTATTGCAACTTTCAACCCGTAATGCCCAAATGGCCAGAAGGGGCCGCTTCCGTACCTATTAAGGTTTTAAATAAATCATTTAGGAAACTTCAAGGCAGAGTAATGTACCAATAGAGAACATCACCTCGCATTTTTCAACAATAGAATTGTTCTGAAAGTTACGATAACCTAAAATTAGATTCCAAAGTAGACTTTTAACTACAAGCTTGGGCACCAAAAGGGATAAAGATCGGTCCATCTTCATGACACTTCATCTAAAATCAGAAAGTGACGACATTACATGCAATCTATACAACTGGGTAAGACGTTGAATTAAATACCTGAATGCGGTCCAATACGGCCAAAGCTGCATGGCACACAAGAGGACCTCCAGCAAAAGTACTCCCGTGATCTCCAGGTGCTATGCTTGAAGCTACTCTATCAGTTACAAGAACAGCTCCAATTGGTAGTCCACCAGCCAAAGGCTTGGCTAATGTCATGATGTCCGGTCTCACTTCATAGGCTTCGTGAGCCCAAAGAAGGCCAGTACGACCTAGCCCACATTGCACCTGACACACATAAACTCTAATGTTAACCAAGTGACTCCAGAAAAAGTCCTCAAAATATCCACACGCACACCATTCACCTATAGTGACCAGCTCACGGTTATTGTGATTTTTAATCAGCAAATACCTAAGGCAAAGGGGAAGAGCTAGCATTTAACAACAAGAAGCATAAATATTATTCCAGTATCATGCTGTAGGGATTGGCAAGAGAATTCTGCATGAACTCTCTCAAAAGAATACCGCCACACAACTCCATTTATTCCTATTTGCCCTTTCTCTTTCCAGCAGGGCAATTTCAACCACATGCACTGCTGCATTCAGATATTAGCAGGAAATTTAACCAGCAATTGAAGTTGCTGTGGATAATTTTGGGCATACCTCATCAAAAACAAGAAGAGCCCCCGTTTCATCACAAATTTCTCGTAGCCCCTCGAGAAAGGACGCGGTGGCAGACAAGACTCCCCCTTCACCCTGCAATGGCTCAACAAATACAGCTGCTGTCCGTCCAGCAATGACTATTTGTCTAGTGGCTTCTAGGTCTCCAAAAGTCACAAAATGAGCACCTGCAGTTCAATTACGAATTTAGAACTACCTAGTTCAATACCTAAGTCGCATCCCAGCCATATGGAACAATTTCACAAAGTCAAGAAATATCATCAACACATCCTCATAAAACAAATTAATTGAGTTAATAAAGACAACGTAAAGATCAATGCTAAGACAGACCTATAAATATCAGACAAACGGAAGTGGCTAAAGAGGTATACCAGGCACTAAAGGTTCGAAAGGGGTCCTATACTGCACTTTGCTAGTAAGTGAAAGTGATCCAAGTGTCCGCCCGTGAAAAGCATTGGTGAAGGCTACAAGTTCAGTGGCCCCTTGTGCATTTCCGCCGTTCTTTTTCGCCAATGCATAATGATACTTCCGTGCAAATTTAATTGCAGCTTCATTGGCTTCAGTGCCTGAGTTGGCCATGAACACCCGGTCCGCAAATGATGATCTCACAAGACGCGCAGCTAATTCTACCTGCGCATGAGCTAGTAAATGTCAAACCTTGTGGTCATCGAGATGGGATCCAGAAATTCGTGTCATCAACAGCAACTCATCTATTCACGTATTGGTTGGACTTACTAGCAAGTGGTGTAAGAATGACTTGGCTACATGCTCTGGCCACTCATCTTTGAATGAACATGGGATTGTCTACTGCCAATTCAAGCAATCTCCCCACTTTGAAATTGCCTAAGATTCATACATGGTAACAAAAATATGATTTCTAACAGATTTGGTTCTAGTACCCAAGAGTCTCCCCCCATCTCCCAAAAATTACACATCTGCATGGTTAAAATGGTTCAAGTGACGCAAATAGTATTCTCTACCTTGGTGTACAGTCGCTTCTGATCTTTACCTGTGGTACGGTATGAAAAAGATTGCTAACGTGAGTCAGTTTCCCCGCCTGTTCAGTCACTGCTTTCACCCAGGTCGGGTCTGCATGTCCAAGAGCATTCACAGCGATTCCTGCTGTCAAATCCAAATACTCCTTGTTCTCGGTGTCATACAGTTTGCAACCATCTCCTCTTACAAACACAACCGGCGACCGGGCATACGTTTGCACAAATAGTTGAGACTCTGCCTCAATAATGTCCTGAAAGAAAGCAAATACGTTCCAGCTTTCAATTCATAGATATACAAGATAAAAGAAACTGTTTTTTCCAGAAAATGTCTCAATCACGAGACAAGTGTTCACTAATACTAGGCTAATTTCTGGTGTAGGCTGAAGTCTTCACAGCACTGGGTCAAAACAGGTCAAGACATAATCTAAAGAAAACCCTGAAGGAAAGGGGACTGACTCACCGGTCAATGACATTATTAACCATTTTAAGAATGTGAATTTTGTAAGGGAGAGGTACGTGAGACACGTACGTAAATGCAACACCCTAAAATCTTGCACGATGAGTACATATTGAAATTGATTTAATGGATGTACATCGCCATTAGAGAACAGTTACGTAAGAACCCGCTGTAGGTCATCTTCCAATAAAACTTTGAACCCTTGTAACTTTTGCGTACAATATCCAAATAACACATACGGTGGCACATTGGACCCTCCTTCATTTTTTTAACAAGTATATACATAAACTTTGACCATCGTAATAGTAGTAGTAAAGATGCTCAGTGCTTAAAATGTCGCTTTTAAGTGCGGTTATCTTACATACAGCCTGAGAAACAAATGGCACGGCAAAGCTATGCTCCAGTGCGAAATTAATCAACTCTCACTCGTCGCGAATTGCAAAGGCCAAACAAAATTCTACTCCTCACCTGTAGTAACCAACAAAGACGACCTACATTGTAGGAAAACGAATTCTCACCTCAGCCTGAATCTTCGGCAGAGCTCCACTCCGAGAAGTAATTGGAGCAGGAACATGCACCGTGCATCGAGTCACAGACGTAAATCTTCGACCTGGAGCTGACACCTTTGGAAGAAGAGTCTTCACAGAGGACAAGGTAGCAGAGGAAGAGAGATTGCGGGGGGAGCAGAGTCCCGCCATCGAGGACCTCGACGACGCTAGAGCTGTCGTGGCATCCATAACTACACAATTCACTGCAAACGTATACAACTATAAGCACCAAAAGAAACCCCAAAACCAAAACTCTGGACCTAAACCCTAGACCTACAACCTCAAAACAAAACTGCCCTCCCAAGACTAAAATTATCCCCTCTCCTTCCGCGCATTTCCACCAATTCGAGCATCTTCGAGTCTTACAAAACCTGTCCGACTCAAAACGTGCAAATACGAGAATCGTGTGGCTTACCGTGCACCAAAGAATCTCTGACCGGAAATCCTCAAAGCTCGAGCTCTCGTTGGAGAAGAGGCGAAGTTCTGTACACAACGACTCGATCAAGCGCACTCCGTTTTTGTAACGCCTGAAGACAATGAATGAGCTCTGCTGTCGACTTGCACTTGGCGAGCTCCTGCGATTGTTAGCTTGCGATTGTTAGCGTGAAGCAGGGAATTTTGAAGAGGAGTCAGTGATGGAATGTCCTTCTTGGAGACGAACAGACAAGTGAAGAGCGAGATGCCGCACTGACGGCCTTTGGGTCTCAGGGATGGGATACTTGTTCAAGAGTCGTGGGACTTGTGCGTTTAGCGTGAACCCCGCATTCCCTTGGGATTTAGTTGCACAAAAATCCAAAAATAAAATTATCCTGCATGCAAGTAACTTACTTACGTAATAAATTCAAAATGCGGAGAATGTTTGAGATTTTTGATAGCTTGTCCAATGAATATTCATTGTTAACCCCTAAATGCCCAAGACACCAAATTCTAGTGTCAACAAAACTTTGAAGTTAAATAAAACTTTATCAAGTTGCTATTTTTAGTAGTTTATATATTTTTTTTCTTAATTCTTTTTGAAGTCTAGTTTTATCATGAAAAGTCCAATTTTAAAAATGAATGATTATGATTTTTTTATTCAAGATTTTGTGCAAGGGTATCCATTGCAAATCCTAATTTTTTTGTGTTGAGGGCTCTTAGAAATGAGCCTCAAATATACTAGAACTTGGAGGAAAAATCACATTAGAAATTCCTTTTTAAAAATTGTAGAGTTGCTTTTTAGAAGCCATAAATTGATTGGGGTTATGCATGTTTCGCCCTTTAACCTCATATAATTTGGGCGGCCAAATTTTTTAGTTTTGACATGTAAAAAGAAGATTGAAAGACTTCAAATCCCTTTTACAGTTTTTAGACCCTCATGATCAAACATCATAATATTTTAATTCATAAGTGATATTATTGTGTTTTCTTTTCCCACGTGATCTTAAACGTGTCTAGTTTGAATTTATACAGTTACAATTCCATAAAAATTTACAAAACTTATCAAAATATTGACTTTTTGTTCAATTTAGAGCAAATTCCAAGAAACTCAAAAAAATCCTTGGACATTTAGGGGTTAAGATTGTTTGTTTGTTTTGTTTGTTATAGTGAAATCTCCTAGCATGCATGTCCCCCGATCATGCTCTTGGTATTGTTGGAAAGCCCTGAGCAAGGAAGGGTGCATAGGCTTTGTTTTGTGGTGTTCTGACTCACAAAAGAAAAGATATTGAATTTCAAAGTTTTTGTAAATTAGAAAATTCTATTCTTTATTTTTTTAAATTATTTTGTAGCAATGGCCATTGCAACACTAGTCCTTATCTTAAGATAAATGTGTTTTGTTTTGTTTGTTACAATGAGATCTCTTAGACCATGCATCTTCCACTTGCATTCTTAGTATTGTCAGAAAGCTTTATATAGAGGAGGGGTGTACAAGCTTTGTTTCTTGGCACTTGGACTTATGGTGTGAAAGTTATTGAACTTTGAAGTTTTTATGAATTAAAAATTTTGAAAATTACTTTTACTTTGGTTTTATTGTATTGTGGTAATGGCACAAGCACACTAGCAAAGTTCTAAAGTATCTAAATTTTGTGAAAATTTTATAAGTGAGTAGAAATGCCATAGATGAAGAATATTGCACATAAAGGATATGGAACTCACAAAAGGGTTTGGAGAGCATCACTTTTATATAAATGGGGAAGTTCTAGAGTCTATGAAGAAAAATGTCAAAATTACTAGAGGACAACAATCTATTATGGAATTCTTAGACGAGATGATAGTAAGTACATTCTAAAAGAATAGTGAACCAAAACTAACATTATATATTATTGATATAAATTAAAGGTCGTTAAAATCCACCTCTTCTAATTTCTATTTAAGCACAATACATAATACTATTAGGCAAGGCCATGTACTAAATTCTAACAATTTTTTTTTCATTTTCTACTATTCTTAATCAACGTTATCATATTTGGAAGCAAATTTACCACAAAATTATTATTTTCTTTTTAGAAAGTTACATGGCAACACTTGATTGACTAATACTCATGGTAAGCAAATGTGGAATTCAATTGGCAAACAAAAGGCCTCATGCATTGCAAAAGCCATATTGCTACAATCACAAGAATTAAACTGCAAAGCACTTTTTATTAAATTTCAACTCAATCTACTTGATCATAAATGCTAATGGGGCCATAGTCAATATAGAATATTGAAACGCATGAGGGTTATGCAACTCAAGTTTGTTTATCATAGGTGTTTATTTATATGCCCAATCTAGTCTAGAATTGAAATTAATGACTAAATGCCCATATAATATTCTTAGATAAAAAATAATGTGATAGAGGGCCTTCTATAATGTCACTATATAAATATTTATTCCTTATATAGTAGCCTATGATTCATAGACAATCTTGAATTTAAGATTTTCAATAGTGAAAGGAGCCTTTATTCATGGAAAGCAAAGGTCCACTATCCTAAAGTTCAAGGATGTTATTTATACAACTCACTACATTTGGGTGGTGAAAAAATTTGAAGTCTTAAAATCTTAAAATTTTAATTGTTACTCTTTATATCCTCATGTGATCAAATTGTAGCCCGTCATGCTTACAATTCCATCTAGCAAAACTTGGTGTGAGTAAGGCTTTTAAATTCAAAACAATATTAAGTCATTGACAATGTATTTAAACTATATTATTATCTCTTAAGACTTGGAAGCACAAATGAAAGTGCAAATGACACATTTTCCAATAGAATCTATAGATTCTCCAAGATGCATGGATAAAGTGGTTAGCTATGAAGGGTCGACATATTTAGAGTGTTTGTTGTATTGATTAATTTTTGCTATATATTTCCTCTATCTCCAAATAAATCCGGAGGGTCTTGGAAATGGCTAGATTAACATGTAAGTTGCTCCTATTTTCAAGGGATTGCTTAGTTATTGTAGCTTCTAATAAACCCCACTAGGTGTGAAAGAGTGGAAGTAAATAGTGGAACAATGCATATTGAAAACAAGCATCAAAAGCGACAAATTTTTCCCATTTGGAGAACTGCTTCAGTGGTATTAATTTTTATCATTCTTCAAGCAACATTGGTGCAATGACATCTATTGATGTCCTCTATATTCAATTCCAACAATGTCATGTGATTAAACTTTATGAAGTTCTCAACAAAAGATTTGTTAGTAGCATTTTTTATAGTTGTGGATTGAATTCTTTGCATTTAGTTGGTTAGAGGTTGAATTTTGATTCCCTTTGCAAGGATCAAATTGTTATATAATGTGGTATGCATATCCTTTAGTTTTAGGGTGTGCCATCTAACTTTAGTTGTTGTCGATTAAGTTGTGGAGGGACAATTTCTTACACCATACCAAAATTAATTTGGGAAAAGTATATTTGGAAAAACTAGATTTATTTTGGGATAGTACCTGTTGAGAACAAATCAACATATTTACATAGTCTCAAGTAATTTTTTTTTGTTGTCTATGATACTTTGTGGTTTCTTTGGTTTGTAGTAAAAATTTTGAAATGAAATCAAGCATTTGTGTATCACAAGAAAGATTATAAGTGTCCTTTCTTTTGTTTTGGAGGTGGTACTATTAGCCATATGCCACCAAATTATTTTAGATAGCATTTTAGACCTTCAAAAATTAGAGAAGAGTGGCATCCAAAAAATAAAGAAAGTGTCAAATTTATACCTTGTGGCATAATCACTCAAATGTATTTCAAGCATCAAAAATATTCTTGAAAAAAAATTTCAACATAACACAATGATTGATAAAATTCAACAAGAAGCATAAGGTAATGTATCCTAATGTAGTAGAAATTGTACATAGTCTGAGATTGGGTTCAAATGGTTGGAATTGGGGCTCAAAGGCTTGAAATTGAGTTGAAAAATCACCAATTCATAAATTCAATGAACATCTACACATGGAAAAGGTTCATCCATTATTCTACAATATCAAGGGACACTCCTAGATTGCCAATGGAACCATTTAGGGAATTATGAGAGCCATAGTAGTATCCAAAAAGCCAAGAACAATCATTCCCCTTCTAAGATCCACAATGCAATTTAGCTTTGACCACCTTTAATGTGTCTTTCCTTTTCCGGTTCAAATTAGAAGACCGAAATACATGCGAAATATTCCATAATTTGAAATTCTTTTGCAGAAAATAAATTGTGGAACTACGCGCAGTGACCAAATGGTCCACAATGGGCTTCCTACGTTACCTTGTACCACAGTAACACCGACACACATGATTCAGCAGAACTCAGAAATAGAATGAAAATGTTTCTGTCAGATCTGATATAAAATAGCAGCAAAAGCATATGTTTGCTGCTGGCAGCAACCTAAAATTCTGAGAGCTACGAGCTCAACCCGAGAGAAGTAAAAAATAAACTAAAACTACCTCCAGATGAAAGAAAATATTCTAAGGAGAACAGAATAGACGGCATCCAAATCTCCAGACATTCATTTTGGAGTATTCAATGCAAAAAACAACAAACAAAGCAATGGCCCAATTCAGAGAAATGGAACCCCTAATATACAGAGAAATGATATTAACAATGGTATAGTTTCTTCTGCCCCGGTCACTTGTCTCAAACAATTGAAAAACTTGCTGAAGACCTGGATTACCTCTAAGAGGAAGATGGCGAAGAATAGTATGTAAACAACAGCGCAACTGATGGCCTCACATTTTGCGCAAGTTGTCAAGTCGAGCTTGTAGATCGCTGTCGATCCCTGCATCATCCGCTGGTGGACCACCTGCTCCCTGAGGTTGAGCAATCTTCGATGGTGTAGCTTGAGCAGGAACTGCTGTCGCATGAGCTGGAGCACTCATCAACTGAAATTCCACCCAGAATGCAAGCAAAAATAAGGCATTGTCTGTGCTCAAAGGGATATACTACATTGCTGTCGTTGTAAGAATTATGTTGAATAAGGAAATAATGCACAGCTCAGAAAGAAAAGAGAAAATTAAGAAGGTGCTAGTCTACATGATTCAGATTCTTCTGCAAAAGTATATCCAACATTATTAATAACCCCAACAAGAGCTAGACCACAAGGAGCTCGCAAGGACAAATTGGATCACCAATGCGTTCATATCCAAAACCACTCACTCTCAAATCCTTCAATGCAGAACCTCAGTGGAACTGCCGTCTAAAGATCAATAAAGAAACGACTAAAAATTCGAGACTTGACGACAGATACTTAGATCGATTTCGCTATAAAAAGAGAGTCATCCATGACCTTGAATAAATGCTGCCCATACAAAATCAAATAGATGACACGATTGAGAGAGCTGGATTACCTGAGAATCAAGGTCAATACCAATTTCATCAAGAACTTGGCTCACAAGCTCATCAGTTTCCTCTTCCTCTTCATCTCCCTCCAAAGCGTCATCAATGGCATCACCCATAACTTCAGTTGTCATTTCCATTTTCTCATTTTGTCTTTCAAATTCTTGCATAATCTTCTGCAGTGCTGGTAAATTGAGCTGCCTGTTCATTTGCCCCATGGCCTTGGTAACGCCCTTCATTGCTTCCGCCATAGCCTGTGTTGACTTCAATGTCTGCCACATGCAAGGAAACGATTAGCCTCGAGCATAAGGTTATACCAGAGGCTGAAAATCCTAACGACATCCTCTGTTTTCCAACTATTTGCAGAAACACCACCTCAACTCCAGCACAATCACTCACCTGAATGCGCAAGGAGATGCCTTGGAGCTGTGATTTAAGGCTATAGAACTTGGTAATTTGATGTCTGGTTCGAATCAAATCCTTGGCCATCACCTTCACTGCGCCCTACGAAGGTCACGCCATAAATTGAAGTGTTAACCCATGCATGAATACAGTCGACAAGAGCTAGTTTGCAACTAACACAGAAAGCATCCAGGCTGCCGTAGCTAAAGAAATAGAGTTTCAAAAGTCATCAGGCTTCTCTCCATCTTTTCTAATTCAGTTAATCTACTGTTCTGACCTGAATAGCTGGCAAACATCAACACTTAACAATGCAATCTGGTGGCAAGAATACGTCAGCACAAACAAGAGCTTCCGCTCCACATCCCCCCAAATGGGTCGGAAAACCCACCATCTGGCCTTGCTTGGCAGTCTTTTTTATTTCCATAATCAACTTCTTCTCTTGATTCTGTAGATTTTGTCTCTCACGCTCTATCTCGCGAATAGACTTATCAAGAGCACGTTTGTTTTCCCGCAGAAGCTCTGTCGTGCCAAACAACCGAAGATACGTTACTCACAAACTCACGTACATGACCAGATGTTAGCTAACTTAATCCTCAGATTCCGTTCAGGCCAACAAAAGAAAAAGGACGTTTCGGTTTGCCTAAGCCAGCTTGAACTACTTCATACCACTGTTAACTTCAGTACGTGGTTTTCAATCCATTCTAGAAGAACAACAAACGATGATACCTCTGCGATACCAATTAACATGCATGATCTTGAGGATTGGGACTCCTCGACTCTGCTGTGACTAGCACTCATAAAAAGTCGGCAAAATCCAAATCCAGAAAAGAATAAAAGCAAACAGAGAAATTTAGGGCAGCATGTACGAGTTAGTAATGCCTTCAATATGCCACTAGCGATCCGAATAACTACACTGAATAGGGGTATTAAGGGGACCACAAAATTAAAGGGACTGATTGTAGAAAACTGTAGATGTTTGAATCATAATGTACATCCACTGGACACTTCAATAAGTACTGATGTACAATAAAGGTAGATATTTATATAGTGTGAAATGTCGATTAATTAGTATGGGTCCCCTTAACACCCCTATTCAGTGTAGCAGTCAAATAACAAAATTCTAAGCAAAAATGCTAAGCACACCTTATTGCCACTTAATATTGGCAGAGCTGAAAATGTCCACATATCCCTCAACAATCTTAAGTCTCAACCAGAAGTCGACATAACACATCCTAAGTGAGACTAATCAGACTAATCACAAACAAACTGAAGTCACCTAATAAGATGATATCCCAGCTTCTACTGAAGCTGAAAAGCAACAGCGACCAAAAATTGAACCTAACCCATCGATAATTCGATTCATTTCCTCTACAGCATCAAGAATTGCCAAAAAGTTGAAAACCCTAACCACTCTACAGAGCACATCCGCAGACTCATTAAACAGTTCCTTCATTGTATAACACAGTTCGAGTATCACAAATTCACAACTAACTGTGGCCAATTAAGGTTCAAAAAATACGGAAAGAACAAAAAGAACGACAGCCACAATGATGTTGCAATCACATACCTGCGGGAGTTTTCCTCTTCCCAAACAAATTGAAACTCATAGCGAAAAAACGATCAAATACGTAGGCAGTGATCAATTCTATTCAGTAAACTCGTGTAAAGCGACTTCGGATTGATACAGAAGCCGAGTCCCTGCAACGAGCGCTATACAGGTGATGGATCGCAACAGCAGCGAACCCTAAATTGGCACTGATTGTGATTCTCGAACTGATCACAAGCAGAATTGGACGCGGGGGGGTGCAGCGGCACAACCAAGAGACTGCCGGAAGGATTGCACAGCAAGGCTGATGGCGATTGGACGAAAGAACCAGGACCCTGCATGCCAACTCGGATGGAGTTCAACTAGGATTAATCTGCCACATCAGCATTATGGGCTGTTGGCAGAACATCATTCTCCAGTGAGTGTTGAATTCCACGCAATTCAAGACGTCCCCAACAACCATTGGCTAAGGTAAGGTAGGAGGTTCATAAAGCGCCCATCTAAGAGTTAAAACTGAATTTTGGGGAGGTGAAACTTATTGAAATATTTTTCAGTAAATTTTTCTTGAAAGACAAGAGGAATTGACATCTAACCCAAGTCGTTTCATATTTTTTGGAGCTTTGTAGAATTAGTTATGAGTTTTTGAAGTTGAAATGGCATAGGGCTCTAAATCCGCACACCTCCTCAAATGTACACTGTTGGTACATCCCTATGAAGATGAAAAAACCCCATGTACACATAGTGTACATTTGAGGAGGTGTGCGGTTTTAGAGCTTGTGTGGATTTCGAGCCTCTTACCTTATGTACAGTTGTACACCCAAAACTAGTGCACCCTAAAGCAACCCTTTGCAATGGTGTTGTACATTTGATGCACCTAAATGTAGTCCACTACTACATTTTTTAAGTGTGTTGGTTTTGGGAGTATTTTTCTTATATCCTTGGAACTATGATAAAAGACTTATAATTTGAGTTCCTTTTAGGTATGAGGGCAATATTAAATGTCTCTCTCTAGGATCCTAGGGAGGGAAAAGCAAGTATTTAACAACACTGTGCAAGCAAAAGGCTATTGTACTATACAATCAAAACTACTTCAAATTTACTTTTTGGGTGTTGGAAAAATGTAACTAGTAGATATAAGTTCATAAATCCAAATTTTACAGAGGTAGATGGTCTATTTACACTACTTGTAAATAAGAAATCAATATCCATGTAAGGTTTTTTCTAATTAATTGTTGTAAAGGCAACTTCAACTTCAAATGCAATTAGTTCTTCATTGCTCCTTCTAATTTGTTGGGTGTAGGTAACATAGTGCCCATATATCATCATCAAAACCAACCTTAACCTCTAAAGGACCATAAGGCCACCACATGGCTTCTACAACTATATTTGAAGAAAATTCAGAATGTGAACCTCACTAATAGTCTGTGACCAACAAAGAGACCCTAGATGATTTTTTTTATGAATCCATCGGTATAATTTGATCAAGAAATGATTGAGTGAGCAATTTTTGGTGATTTTCTTGAGAATAGGAAAAGTACTCGGGACTATCACTTCACGTGCTCATATCTTTTTTTTCACACCTCAAAATAATTTGAAAAAAATTACACATCTAAATCATGATGATATGTACTCATGGAAAAAAATTAGAGTTTTTGGATCACTTTTGAGCATTCCGATTTCAACATTCCAATTTCAGCGCATACACAAAGTTCCACCGAATTGGATATCTTTCATCAATTTTGTCAACGGTGGCATTTTCTCAAAAATTGTGTTATTTTGTTGATCTTTTTTTCATAGGAAAGATACATAAGTCTTTTCTCATTTCAACAGTAGCGATCATCAAAAGCATATCACAAATTTGAGAAATTATGCTTATTACAAGAGCTAGTCAAGAAAGCAAGAGCTTTGCTCAAACACCCCCGGTCCTTTTGGGGTTAAGAGTAACATTGAAGTCAAACTTAGTCTCAAATTCCAAATGCCCTTGAATTGTTGTGGTTGGAAAAATTCCAACAATCATTGATTTAATTCAAGTAACTAGTATTGGGAAAAGCTAATTAATTTCTCTCACTTCATCATTTAAGTTAGTGCTAGTTCCTTCCATTTGGCCATCGAAAGTAGCCACTATCTAAACTATATGGCTAGCCCCAAAGTGGAAATCATCCTTTATCCATCTACAATTTATACTAGAAAGGAATAGAAAAAAAACAATAATTGCTTAACTATCTTCTAAGTTTTCTTTTGAAGGAATACAAAAACAAAATATTAGTGAGTTGTAAGTTATAACCTATATTTTGATAACATTTAATAACCAATTTTGATTGTAGTAATTTTCTTTTGCCAAAATTACTCTTTAATTTAGGGTTTAGGCTAATTACTGGTTTTCCTTCATTGGATAATAAATCTATATATTCACAAGCATAAGAAAGTAGTAAGCAACAATTGAAATACTCTTCATATTTTATAAAAGTATAATTTTTTATTAATTTGCAAATTATTCTACCTACAAGGCCCAAATGAGACACAAGCCAATCTGCTCACCTCCTAATCAGTCAAAAAAATACATAAATTGCACTCATAATTGTCATGTTATACATGTTAAATTGTCACAATGTTTTTATAAAAATTACAACAAGATCCTAAAATAGTTACTATCTACAGTGATTTTGCAACCAATTTGATATTGTCATCAGCTCATTTCATTGATGTCACTCAAAACTTCAATTGTGGCCATTATTTGTTGCATTATGGCCCATCCCAAGGTACTTGGAAAATAAGCAAAATATTTGGAATGGCCTTCTTATCTTAAGTCTGAAAAATGTGAGGCAAGAATCCTTATTTCAAATGTTTTTATACTATAAGGAATGGTTCCATTATAGTCATACATTCAACCAAGAGCAAGGCATTTTGTGGCCACAATGAGAAGAATAGTTGTCACAATCAATGTTTTGAGTGACTACAATGGAATGAATCCAAATCCATGTTAGGAACTTAGTCCTTTAGGATGTGAAACGTTCACACAAAAGGTAACTATTTTTATGCAATGACTAGTGGTCATTTTAGATGAGTAATAAGATATGCACACCTATAATCAACACTACGGTAATTACAATTGAGCATAGGTACTATTATTGAACAGAAATAAATTTACTATGTCTTATTCCTAGTAGCAACTAAAAGAGGATTCCAACACACTTCAATATATATTATTTGGAAAGCATATGAAGAAGTTATGAATTTTCAAAGGCATGTGTGGCCTTGACTTTGTGACTTTGGCCTTCAGACACCAATGACTAAAGGTGATCATGAATTTGAACTTAGCTAGGTATTGGCAAAGTGCTTACTACCATAGTCCATCCAACTAAGGTGGAGCGACCTTGTTGTCATATAGGGACTTGAGACTTTCTCAGTGGAAGGAACCTATCATCTCTTTACATGGCCTACTTTCTAATGGAGACATCAAAGATAGAATTTGGCATCTCAGATCTATGACGCTTAGATAATTGAGCCAATTCTAAGATTAGGACAAATTCTATTTTTTCTTTTACACAAATGAAAGAGATTTCATTGCAAGAGTAAAATACCCTAAACCTCAATGAAATATGACAAAGGAACTTCTTTTATTTTTCAATAACAACCAATACAAGAAGGTAAAATACTACACCTTGTCTACTGTGTTCAAATACATTGATTTGTCCTATTAGTAAAGGGGGGGGGGGGGAATTAACATCACCTTGAAAATTAATCTCACCCCCAAAATTCTAATATTTTAGATATTGGTGCAATATGGTATTATTTCAGCCTACACTAATTCAAGACAATGTGACTTTGATAAATTAGTGTCCACTCACTAATTGAATAAATCAATATAAAATAGGATGTCTACAAAGCTTTCAGGCTCTAGAAGCGTCCTCTAACACAAAGGTGCATTTTGCTTTTCCATTGCACCAACAACATTCAATAAGTGTACATTTTTAGGAGGTGGATGCTTTTAGTGACCACTATGTTTCAAATTCAAAAATTTAAAACTAATTCCACAAAGTTCCAAAAGATATTTACTCCCTCTGTCCCATAATGATCTTATTGTTGAACAAAATGTTGTGGATTAAGGTTAAAAATAACTTTTTATTCAAAAGAAATCTAAGTCACTAGTAGAGTATGATGCACTCTTCTTCTCCTAAAAATTTCAATTTCAAATAAGTTTTCAAGAAATAGTTGTGGCACTTTAAAAGTGTCAAATTTTGGATCCATTTTCATAGAGCACCATTGGCCAATCATTCTTAGAACTTCTCGCTATGTGAATTCTTCCTCATGACTTCCCACATTGTTTATTGTTGTTCCTGTGTTGACAGTATCCACAGCATACTCCCCACAATTACTTGCATGAATTTGTAGGTGTGCTTATAGTTCACCTACAATATTGAATTAACTAGGACTTCTTGAAAGAGGACTTCATAGTTGTTTGATGTTTCAACAATTGGGGTTCAAAGTGTCAAGATCGATTGATGGCTAATATATCCCTTTGTTGTGTCACTCACAAGAATTCCAAGAATGGTAGGCCATTGACTGTCTTTTGTTTGATCAACATCACTTTTGTATTTCGGAGCTCTATAGTAGGGAAATTCCAACTAAGGTAGTGGCTACTATGCAAAATGGCTATAATACCTAGTGGATAAAACAAATTCAACAACCACACAAAAATTCAATGACTACACAGTGGCTAAACACATTTCTTGAGTTCCCATGCTGGGTATTCTTGAAAATCTCAAAAAGTGTGTCACACATGAAGATCATTTTGGGACAAGAGGGAGTAACTAATTGGGATAGATGCCAAGTTCATTTGTCTTTTGAGCCAAGTTTACTCATAAATATTTCAAGCAGTTGAACCTCCCCAAATTAATTTTGGATGCCCTATGAACCTCCCACCTTCTCTTGTGCAAATGCCTTCTCTTGTAAGTTCTTGTAGAAGTCGGTCGGTCGGTCAGTCGGTCCCATCAGGCTGTCACGAAGTTTGCGAACCACGATGAACTACGGTTAGTGTCTGGTCCCCTGGTTGGCAGGATCCCACCCATGGTCGACAACATGCGTCTCCTTTTCACATGCCTTGCATAGTTGCAATGTAAGTTACTCTGGTCACCCAAGATGGCGGGTTCCATGCTTCCACAGTGGGAGCATCTCCACTGCTACTGGCTCCAGCACTGATGAGCCTAATAAGTTAACCCCTAAAAAGGACCATAAGGCTATCACATGGCTTCTGCAACTACATTTGTAGAAAATTCGAAATGTGAATCTCACTAATAGTCCATGAACAACAGAAAGACCCCAGATTGTTTTTTTTGCTAAATCCATTGGTACTATCTGATCAAAAAATGATCAAGTGAGCGATTTTTGGTGAATTTTTTGAGAACAGGAAAGGCACTTTGGGTTGTCACTTCACATGCTCATATCTTTTTTTCCACACCTCAAAATGATTTGAAAAAAATTAGACATCTAAATCATGATGATATGTACGTGTGGAAAAACAATCAAAGTTTTGGGATCACTTTTGAGCATTCCAATTTCAACATTCCAATTTCAGCCTATGTACAAAGTTATATGTGTAATTGGATATCTTTCATCACTCTTGTCAACAATGGCATTTTCTCAAAAATTGTGCTATCTTGTTGATCTTTTTTTCATAGGAAAGCTACATAAGTCTTCTTTCATTTCAACGGTGGGGATCATCAAAATGATTCCACACATTTGAGGAATTATGCTTGTTACAAGAATTAGTCTAGAAAACAAGAGCTATGTTCAAACGCCCCCAGTCCTTTAGGAGTTAAGTTAAGTAGGACCTCTAATTGAAGGACATTACACACACATAGAAAAATATAAATAAATCGCCCTCACACGTCACACCTCCAAAAGTCTTGCTTAGAACATAGTACCAACATTTCGGGAGAATCGTTGTTTAGTTCATTGTTAGCCAGTGGAATTGGAGAAAAGAAACATTGGCAATTTGACAAGTATTAGAAAAAAATTGGTAAAAGAATCTATTAAATTTATATTTTAAGTAAAAAATAGAGAGAGAAAATAACAATAAGTACTAGAAAAAATGATCCATTAAGGGAGTTGATGGAAAAAGAAGTTAGTGGAACTCCAAAAATATCTTGAATGTTGGTTTGTAACATGGTATCCTAATGGACAGGTGTATTGAATTGAAGATTGAGGATTCTTCAGTGATTGTAGAAACCTATACTCAAACTTTGTTGTGAGTTTTGAATAAGGCCCTGGATCAAGAGGTGAGGGGGTAAAGGTCTTGATTGGCTAAAATTGAGAAGTTTTTTAGTTGAATATGATTTTACATCATGAAATGGGAAGTCACATGTCTCCAAGAAGGCCCAATGATGTGGATCACATTTTGTACTATTTAGCAATAAAAGACCTCTAATGTTGAGTCACAGGAATTACAGTCAAATTAATCTCAAAAATATGAGTTTGAGTAAACTTTTGGAGATTTTCATTGAAAATAGCACTACATGGTTAAAAAGTCATTGTATGATACATAGTTTCTTTTTCAATCTAAGCAGTTTGGGCAGCTTAAGAAATCACTTCTTTAAGAAACAAAATTTTGAAATTGGTTTTCTAGATTTATATATACGTCGGAAGCTTTGAATTGTTTCATTTTGATTAATGAGATGAAAGTTATGAGAAGATTTAGTTTATGAGTAGTAATGGAATCTCTACTTTAAAATAAACTCTAATGAAGTCCTCTCTTTAACGCAATTTTCAATATTTTGGGGAAAAATAAAATCAAAAGATGTAGATTGTTTATTACAACATTACAACCATTGGGATTACAATAGGATTTTTCAATTCCAAACCTAAATTCTTAACAACTCAATCTTTTAAATCATTCTACACTTCTTTCTACTTATTATTTTTTTTTGAGCATGAATATGAATTTTTATTTTATTTATTTTATATGCAATCCCAACTTATTTCTTCAACATATTATGGAAAGTTGCAAGTTGTAGGATCTACATATTTTTGGATAAAATGTTTGAAAGATGAAATTTAACCATTTGGGAGAGTTGAAAATATTTCTTCTCAAGACCCAAGCATCATGATCTTGCAATTGGTGAAGTTTTTATTCAAAAATTTTAGGAAGGTGTACTCTGACAAGTTAACTAAAGGATCCTTTAGTTGGATTTGCTAAAAAATAAATATAGATGAAGATTCTAGCCATGCTTTGGGCATCAGTATTTTGAAGTGGTTCGGGGCCTCTAAACATGAAAGAAATTTAGGGGTTGATTTAGCATTTTGGGGGGAAAACCTTTGCAAAATTAAGATTTTATGTTTAATATTATTTGAAGTGAACATGTGCCTTATTATATTCATTATCTCCCACTTGCACTGTTCATCCATCCTTTTCACATTTCCTTTTCACGTGATGAGTTGATGGTACTGAATTTGAAATTGGGGTGGTTCCATGTGAGGTGACTAAATTGGTCTGGTTTGCCTCAGTCTGTAAGAAAGTGGCCGTAAGAAGGTCAGGAATTTCTGCAAGAATACGAGGCAGTCTAGGGAAGAGCAGCACTGGATGTGTCATCCTGATTAGCAAGAAGACTGAGCGACAATCTTTGAAGCTAGGAATCAAACAAAGTGAGGGACCCTCATCAGTTGTGGAGTCATGCATCGGTCTGCTATACCCAGTTACAATCACTTGCACTGAAACTCTTGTACGTTTTTTTGTTATCTTTTGAAACAAATGAAACGGAATTTCATTGCAAAAGGGTGAAATACAAATCCACTAGCCACAAGTGGCCTGGCGGGGGAAAACACAACGAACAGCAACAGATGAACCACAAAGACAGACAGGACCAGCGAACTCTCGTACGTTTCATTAAAAAAGTATTACGAAAAAACTTGAAGCCAGGAAAATTTGGGGTTGTGGACGTTGTCCAACCGGAGGGGTAGCGAATATGACAAATTCTGAGGATACAATACACAGGGAAGGTGCACGTACAGAATGGGTTGAGTGAAATTACCGCACTGAATGCAATTCCAACGTCAGGAATAATAAGTGGGTACCAATAAGACGCACTAATAAGACAAGGGGCGTCTGGGGAGTGGGGAAGAGCAGCATTGGCTGTGTCATCCAGATTAGCAAGTATAGCGACAATCCTTGAAGCTAGGAATCCTTCGAAGCCATGATCTACCTTAACTTTTTTTGGTCAATTCAACTAGCTGCAATGAAATTCTCATTCATTTGCTTCAAAGTTTAAATTTAATTTTCGACCTAAACTTGAATTAGGGTGATGCCATAATAGCGGTATATTGTACCGTCGAAGCTCTAAGGATGCTCCTGGCTCGCCCAGAAACTTACAGTTGGGTGTGCGATACACTGAATTCCAAGAAGAGACTCAATATTTTGGGATAATTCAGTTGCAATGAATTCTCAGTGATTGTAAGCTTAAACTCAGCCCTAAACCTTGAAGCGAGGAATTCGGGTGATGCCAAATGTGGTGGCAACGTCGAAGCTCGAAGGATGCCCTGACTCGCCTAGAAAGTCACAGTTAGGAGTGCGATCTTTTGGGACACTTCGATTGCAATGAAATTTTCATCGTCAGTCATGTCAAGCTAAAGTTTACGTGTAAACCTTCGTCAAAGCGAGGACTGAGGGGTATTATTATAAGTGGCGGTACTGTCGAAACTTTACGGATGCCCTGGCTCGCCTAGCAACTTTAGATACCGCCTGAGTTAACTTAGTGCAGTTGGGTGCATCTGTCTACAGAATCCATTCCAAGCCAGAGCGCGACTTCATCTACAGTAGCTAGTGGGACGAAACAAAAGCCAAAAGTGCACGGATGGGGTCCTGTAGCCTCTGGACGGTGGCGTGCATTGGGATTCCAGCTCTCAATGGTTTTCGTGATCCGATGGAAAAGTGGAGGTGCAGCAGCAGACCAGCAGCTACAGCTTTGCATTGAACCTGTTGCCACCCCTATAAATGTAGGCGCTCCGATTTCGAGGCCAACAGACTTGCACCCACTGCGCATGCAGCTACCTCCGTCATCAAGTGTGCCAAACTCTAACTTTACTGGACTGGGGGTGAGTTATTAGGGGGTTCAAACACTCATCCTGTGTACGGTATCACGAGGTACTGTGATAAAAAAACAGACAGTCAGTTAGGGTCCCACTGAAGAAGGGCGACAAAGTGAAAGGAGTGTGCCCATGTATGTATAACGTGCAAGTTGCTATCCAGAAAACGGAGTCAAAATACAAGGAAGAGGAGACTTCAGGCGATAACCTCCACTGCAAGATGTCTCCAACTTGGTATGTACCATCTTGAAGAGGAGGTTGTCTTGTGCAAGCTTGCTGGATGTTGTTGGAGTTGTGATTGGCTATGGGAGTTGGTAGGCCTATACAACTCCGATGCATGGGGTTGTGTAATTAGAGCATATCCACCATTACTCACTATGAATGAACGCCACACTTTTGGCAAGGGCTAGAAGCTAGTTCATTCCCTCACCACACTTTATTAATGTCTCCGGGCTCACCATATTCTCACCTTTCATCCTTAACATGGCATGGATGGGGGAATTTTTCCAGAGCCCAGAGTTGACTCTGTAGTCAACACTTTTCATTGTCTTGTGGTTGAGTCCCTGAAATTGCTCTTGTCATTACAACTCTTGCCATTGTAGCTTCATGTGCAAAATAATAATAAATTATACCCCCATGCATGCCATAATAGAAAATCCAAGAGTGTAGGAAAAGTCAACTACTATAGGGATAGAGTGGGACAGTGTCACCAGCCCCTACTAGGGACTAAAGGATCTTTTGTGCTTGGGCTCCAAGCAATGCTCGCCAACTTGGGTTTTCTGTGCTTCTTTGGGCGAGCATGAGTGGGTATGCTTTTATGTTATATACACCGATAACTCCAATGCATGGGGCAATGTAATCATGCTTTGTACACCTACAACTCCAAGTGCAACCTTTCTTGAATATGAGACATCTAGGAGGAGCACTTATATATATTGCAGAGGATACATTCTAGTCAAAAAAATTTCAAGAATAAGTATTTGGCAACTAAAGCGATGAAAAAATTACAAAGCTTCTTGTTGTGTGGGCAATCTTAACAAATTCTTCATAAAATAATGTCTTCTATCGATTTGTGAATTTAATTTTAACATTTTTTAAAAGCAAAAAAGTCGTACATCATTTAATTTTCTTTCTAGAGTGATCTCATTGTTGGGATAAGTGTGTTTTAATTTCATCTCAGAACTATAGTCAATTTAGCTTTTTCTTCTATTTTGTGTCTACTTGAACCTAACAATCTCAAAAAAGAATGAAAATCATAGGGGATTTGTAGACATTTGAATTTTGAACAATTTACCTTTTCCTCTTTTTGATTCTTTTTCCATTATTCAAGTCGTTCCATTTCCATTTTGAAGAGGCAAATTGCCCAATAATTCATGCAAATGTAAAAAAGACCTGATGTAGATTTCAAAGGGACAATTTGGTAGGATTCAAAGGGTGGCTATTTGGCTTTGTGTCTTTTTAGATCAAATATTATGTAAGTCATCATGCAATTCTTTGAGGCTATATAGCTAAGTCCATTGATCTTTTGTTTTAAGTTCATATCAAAGCTTATCTATCACATATGGCTCATTGATTATTTGCATTAATATATTCCTTCAATCGATTCCATTTTATATATGTGTGTATTTGTGATGTGTAATGTATTATTGATTATTTGCAATTTTCCTTGTATGAGATGGCTAAATTGCGTTAGTGTAAGCACCTTGTGAATATGTAGATTCCTATTGAGTTCTGAATTGTCAATTAATTATTTACACCACTAGCAAGAGAGAGGTCTAGGAAGGCGTCTTTTAAGTTTGTCCGGTTGTAAAGTATTAGTGGCAAATTGATTTGGCAAATCAATCCACTGAAATGCAAATGGCAATGTCTGAGAAGAATTGTGGAGTAGCCACTAATTTGATGGATGAATTGGGTGGTGTGGGAGTCAACTTGGGTGAAGCAAAGCAAATTGCAAGGTTTTTTTGTTATTTCAAATTGTCAAATTGTTGTGAATACTTGGTTTTAAGTAGCGAAGGCTAGGCTAGGACCAAGTTTGCAAGATATACGTTCCATCTTGCTGAGAAAAGTTTTTAGCTAGGTTGTAGCAAATTGATGATGTTCAATAGGTTAGTGTGTCAAATTGGCAATTAGTGTTGTCTAATTAGTAGTAGGTTTGGATTTGGTAATGAAGTTTGAATCAAATTAGCTAAACTGTATTTGGTCGAATGTTGAGCTTTACGACAAATTGGCAAATAAATGCTATATCACCCTATCCTACTTTAAAAGTGACCCTAGACACCTAAACAATAGACGAATTGACCTTTTCCCAAAAGAATCCCTATACTAGTAACCTTGGGTTTTGTCCTAGGATAGAAAAAATCCAACTTACATTCTTACAAGATTTTTTCTTGAACTTTCGACTCAATTATTTAGCATAATTTTTTCTTAAAATTTATAATCTACAGTACAAAATTTTCAAATTTAGAAGATTCCAAGCCTTGTAATTTAATCAAAGTAGGAGAGAAAAAAGTAGTTTTTTTCACTTTAAATGCTTATATCTTGTGATCAATACAATCAAAAATTTTGAAACTTCTTCTAGACATTCTCTTACTAGTCTAGTGAAAGATCCTATAGTTGGAAATGAAAAAGTAATAGAAGTTTAAATTTGTTGTTGTTTGCATTGAAAATGGCAATTTTGAGTGTTTTTTGACAAATGATGACCTTATGTTTGGAGGGTTACATGCCTAGTGAGGACCATACAAATGATCTTAAATTTTACTCTAATAATATATAGAATGTACTTGAATATGTTTAAACATACACTTTGGTATTGAAAATTCAACAACAACATCCTTCATTTGGAAATAATTCTAATATCTAAACGTTATCATGTTCAAATACGCCCTCTTACACATAGAATATGTAGCCATTGTGCAACTTGTAAGACCTATATGCAATAATGATCTAAATTGGAAGTGCTTCGTGTTATTGGATTCGACTTAGCATGAATACAAACTTTTTATATTATTGTGTATATGAATTCATGTACCTTTTATGTCAAATATACAAAAAACATTGTGTCATAACTCAAATTAGGTCTCTCAAACCTCAGTTTAACCCCTAAAGGATTGAAGAGACTATTTTATTTATTTTTTAACTCAAGGGTGATTACAAGAAACACTTCACATTTCTGGCTCAAAAACACAATTTTTGGCTGTAGGACTAGCAGTACTATGGACTACAATCAATTTCGCACGTTAGCATGTGCCTACAAATCTCAACCGTCGATTTGGGGCGCTTACTAATCTAAATTGTTGATTCAATAATATACAATACTATGCAGTACCATAGACTACTATGGAGTACTATAGAAGCCACTGGGAGCAGAAAAAGGGTCTGTGAACCTTTTCATTTTTAGTAATTCAAAAAATTCCTAGAAAAAAATCCATTTTTGTAAACAAACTTGTTCTCACATTGCACCAAAAATTTCTTTAAAGAAAATTTTCTCCTACCTGAAAAATGTGCGTGAACAATAGTTACTTTGGCCCCATGTATATACTTCATGTGAAGGTTTTTGGCAAAAAAACTCTTCGTCTGTCATTGAAATATAAGTACACCTCCATCTTCTTCAATTTGTGGCTTCTAGTTCGCATTTTTGGGTACAACTTCAAACCCATCCACCCCAAAATGGCCAAGGTACACATCCAATTGTAGGCACCTTGAAAATAGTAATTTTTTTTTAAAACAAAAAATTAGAGAATGTTTGAAACTTTTATATGTACCTTTATTCCAAATTTCAAGACAAACGGACTTACAATGCAAAAGTTATGACCAAAAAACCACATGTTTAAGGGCAAGGGAACAAAAAATAGGACAAGTGTTTCTTGCAACCACCCTCAATCAAGTTCTATTGACTATAAAACTTGGAATTTTTACATAAAATTCTTAAAATGTATGTTAATCATCCTAATCCTAATCTAATTGTGAAGCCTTGATTCATTCTATTCCAATAAATATTACAAAATCTATAAGTTTTTTAAATTTTTAGTGTCAAATTGGGCAACAATAAATATACCCTAAGAAAAATTAATTCAAATTTTGAATTGTATAGATTGATGCCTACTCAAAAACATTTGAACCATTCATTTCTTATTAATGAAGTAAAAGATGGAATTTTATTTTGAAGACAATGAAGGTAGGAAAAACATATAAAGTCTTTTTCTGCATTCAATCTTGAATATTTTCAAATAAAAATAGAAATCAAGGATAATAATTGTTTAGTTGAACATTCTCACTAGTGGGATAAACAATTGTCAATTTCATAGAAAAATTATTGGTGTTTTATTTTTTTCCTTTCCTTTAGTACTCCCTTTAACTTTATAACTTTAAAAAATATACATATGATTTTTTTTCATTTAATGAAGAAATATATATTCTCAAACCATTTCCAATATATTGACTAAAATGCACAAGATTTTGGACTTAAGTGTTTTTTTCTAAATTTTTTGGAATGATGTACTTGAACAAGTTAACCAAAAGTATCCTATAATTGAAGTTGTTTTAAAATAAATATAAATGAAGATTTTTTGCCTTGCTTTGTATATGAGTATTTTGAACCAATTTGGAGCTTCTAAACATGAAAGAACTTTAGGAGTTGACCCTCAAAGGATGCAACCTCCTATGACTGAGGTGGTCACCAAAATACTTTGATTATTGTACTAACAAGTGCATTATTTGTTTCTACAATTCACAATGAAGTCATCCATCAAAACTTTTAGGTCCATAGTGTCCTTATAGGGTTAAGGGCTACTTTAGAGGATGGTGTTTGTACATCTATTGCAAATCATTCTTTATCTACAATGAAAGTTCTGTCTCTTTGAGTTTTAGCAATTACTTTCTTGTAATTCCCATATTGAACCAATTTTTCATATAATGAGTCCAATTTTTTACTTTAAATGAAAATTGGTACTTGATTTGTCATGTGTTTAAAAAAACTAGGTTGGAGACAACCAAGGTCTATGGTGAGTCTTAGGAGTGGTGCATTATTTGTTTCTACAATTTACAATGAAGTCATCCATCAAACCTTTCATGTCCATCGTGTCCTTATAAGGTTAAGGGCTAATTTAGAGGATGATATTTGTACATCTATTGTGAACAAACATTGGTAATTAGTCTATCATATGTGTAAAAAAACCAGGCTAGATTTTTTTCACCATTTTTTTTTAATTTTTTCAAATTGCAACCGAGTTTTTTTCCCAATTCCACTAGCTAACAATGACCTATAGTAGAACCACCCATTACCACCCACTTAAGCATTCTATGCATGATCTTAAGCAATGTAAGCAATGCAAATTTTCTACCATGTAGAACAATAGAAATCATGGGTGTTGGCAAATTTTTGTAATTTTTTTCTTGAAATTCAAATTGTTATGAATTTTAGAAGCCAAAAGTTGGCTTGCTCCCATCTCCAACACATAGATTATTCCATCACTGCTCATCTAAAGACTAATTTGTCTCTCAAAATGAAGCACATGTGTTGTATTAGTGATGGCTAGAAGATAGTCGGAAACCAAGAAACTAATGGTTACAATAGATATCAATCATCTCTTTGTTGAATTTCCCATTACCTATATATTGTCTATTGTCCATAGGGCTTGGATGGTAATGGGTGGTTCTACCAGAGCCGGCGCTTCTCCTTGAACATTGGTACTCAATCTATCATGTGTGTAAAAAAACTTGGTTGGGGACAACTCATGTCTATGGTGAATCTTAGGAGTTGTGCGTGCATGTTGCCTAGTGAGCGGTGGCCTCAATGTAGGCATTTTGTTCCATTGTAACAACTCATCAGTTAAGGTAGACCAACCTATTTCTGCCAACTTCCTATAACCGCTGTCCTAGTTTTGGCCACATCTCCACCATAAAACTCACCCAAATCCATTTACTATTCTCACAATTTCAGTGCATTAACTTCAACTTGGATAACGTGTCATCCTTTGATTGGTGGATACTCGGATGTTAATAGGTAAATATAATGGCGGTTATAGATTTAGGATAGGACATTTAGGAATCTAGTCTAGTGGCGGTTCTGTAAATTAGGGCAGATCACTTTAAAAATTCATAGAAATTACAATTTTTATCAGAAAATTATAATTCCACTTGGGTTTGATTCGTGAAACATGCGCACACCTCTGAAAAATATGTGCCCCTCCTAGATTTGGTCCTAATATACTCAAGATACATTCCCACTTGGCCTTACGAAGGTATTAACTCAACTGTAAATCATCGTGCGTTCCCACCTGACTGCTCCACTATCTCCTGAACCTACTTGGCAACCGAGGTGGCATCGGCATGAGAGTGCTCCTACGACCATTTAACACCTTTGTGTCGTTGGCCCACCACAACAACAATAGTTCATAATAACAATTTAAAAATCTTCCAAAAAAATAGATTCCATCAGCTGACAACTGCTCTTACCTATATGCCGGGTCAAGAGCCCATTACATAAGAACATTGACAATCCATAGCCGAAATTAGAGGGGACCCAAGTAGGAATAATCAATGAGCTCCATTATTTACTGTCTCTCACTTCCGATAGATTTGTGAGGCTTAAAGTCAGAGAGAGTTGGAGATTGGGTAGGTAATTTGTTTATACTAGTGGGGTCATGGGAAGGAAAACAATCCATGTGGGATATGTAAATGAGGATTAATAGATGCTCAACCGCTCATACCTAATTAAGTCAAATGCAGGAATTATATTTAATATAGAACTTTAGACCTCGTTTAGGCATAGTAGAATAATTTTTTCCAAGAAACTTTGAACTACAAAAAGTTGGGAAATCAAGTTAACTTTCATCTGCAAAAATCCGTTTGAAATTCCGATCCTCCAATAAAAAGTTAGAGACAAAATTCAAAGAGGGGTTGGAAGAAACATTTTCTTTGACTTTGTGCAACAAGAAGTGAAATACTTTTCATTATTTCATCCACAAAGTGCACTACTTCGAAATCTTTAATCCTGGAAAGAGGAGACTTATGAACAAGGTACTTTATCAAAAATGATCTAATATGCAATGAATATTACAATAGTGTAGCATGAATAACAACATTGAAGATAAACAAGTTCTCATTGACACATGTCATGTGTGTAGCCCGACTTCCCCTTGAACTAGCTTTGTAGATTGACTAAAGTAAGTAGATCCACTATTAAGATTGGAGTTCAATTCAAAGCTCTATGTTTAGATCAAATTCAATTTTTTTGTATTTTAATATAGTTTTTATTGCATTGAGTGTACAATTCGGACTCAAAGTTTTAGAGTTGGATTAGATAATCACCATTTCATGAATTCAATGAGCACACTACACATGGCTAAAGGTTCATTCTTTGTTTCATTCTACCAAGGGTACTTTTGGATTTTCATTGGAACCATATAAGGAAGTAAGAGACACATTAGAATCCCCAAAGACAAGAATATAGTCCCTCCCTCCAACCCACAATGGGAAGTTGGATGTTTTTACTTTGACCACCCTATAATGTATTATTTTTTTTCAAAAAATGAGTTGATTGAAATGCGTGTGAAATTCATCCTAATTTTTCGTTTTCATGCACACAAAAAATGTGAATCAAATAACTATATCTATGTACAATGACCAAACAATCCACAATCGGCTTCTTGCTTCAATTTGAATAATTTTTTTCAAAAATTGTGTTCTCTCTTTCTCTACACTAATAATTGTACTCATTTTCACCACGACAAATAGATTTTAAAATGATATAAATTTCTCCTTTTGACAAATACTTCTACCAACTTTGTTTATAGGAATTTTTCTCTTTGAATTGTATTGATATCTACATTCTTGGTAAAAATATTCATCTTCTGTAGAAAATTACAACCTTTAGTAAATAGCTAGGTATGGATGACACTAAATATATTTTTAGTGTAGCATGGTCCCAATATGAAAATGAAAAAAATGGTTCAAATATATTGCAAAATCAATTCACAATAAGCTTATAGTAAGTTAATGGCATCCAATGTTTGTCCGCATCCTTGAATGCAACTATAACCTAGATACCCTATATGTACCACTAACCCAAGACCATCATCACTTAGTGTACATCTTTGGAATCAATATGTACCTATGTAGAAGAACAATTTTATAACCTCTATCAAAAAAAGATTTGACCCATCATGATTTTTGCATACAATATTCAAATGTTGCATTCTTTGGTGTGTTGGAAGCTCCTTTCACTTGCCAAGAAGAAAATATGAAAATGTGGCTCTTCTCATAATAATAGTAATTAGATAGAGTAGCAAGAAGTGGTGGTCAAGGAGATACCTACTTTAATCCTTAAAATGCTTGAGGTACCGAATTCTCTTGTCAACAAACTTTGAAGTTAAATAAAAACTAACTAAGTTCCTATTTTTAGTATTTTTTTCTTTTGAAATTATTTTGGATGTTTAATTTTAGCATCAAAAATCAAATTATGAAAATGAGACATTATGAATTTTCTATTCAAGATTTTGTGCGAGGGTGTCCATTGCAAATCTTGATTTTCTAGAATCAAGGGCTCTCAAAGACACTAGATCTTACAAAAAAATCACATGAAAAATTCATTTAAGAAAAAATAAAGGAACAAATTTTGAGAAGCTGTAAATTCATTGGGGTTATGCATGTTCTACCCTTTAACCCTCATATTTTTTTTGTGACCAATTTTTTAGATTTGACATGTGAAAAGAGGATTGAAAGACTTCAAATTGGTTTCATAGTTTGAACACAGTCATGATCAAACATTCCAATCTTTCAATTCATAAGTGATATTGTTAACTTTTCTTTTCCCATTTGAAACTTAACACGTTAGGTTTGAATTTGTATGGTTACAATTTTAAAAAATTGATAGAACTTATCTAAATGTTGGCTTTTAGTTCAATTTAGAACAAGTTTCAAGAAGCTCAAAAAAGGCCTTGGGCATTGATGGGTTAATATGCAATGAAACTTTAGGGGTTTGTTCCAACCCCTCTTTGAATTTTGTCCCAAACTTTTGATTGGAAGATTGGAATCTCAAACAGATTTTTGGAGTTGAAAGTTACTTTGATTTACAAACTTTTATTAGTTCAAAGTTTCTTGAAAAAAATTATTCTACTATGCCTACATGAGGTTTGAAGTTCTACATTGCATACAATTCCTGCGTTTTGACAACGAGTGGTCAAGCTCCCATCTTCAAATTGTCCCATATCCTTTGAAGATTTATGATGGACAATGAATTTCATTATAAAAACAATCTCTCCACCCCTAATTTGGAACACATGTTCTGACACTGAATTACAGTGAAATCTTTTTTAATATTTGGGTGCCAACTACAATTTCTTGCCCATAGATTTGAGATAGTGATATGTTTATTTTTAAAATCATTCAACGTTGATAATTATCACTATTTTTGGCCATTGGATCAAAATCAGTAATTGGCTGTGTGGTGGTACATGAGGTCCTTCACGACAAGTACCAAGCATGTGGGAACATCGCCTCAATAAGAAACTATCACTACGATACCGAACCTGAACTGCCAGAAAAAAAATTGTTTTCTTTTAATTACGAAGTTTTATCTTTAAACTCACGGTGTTTGCAAACGCCAGGTGGGAACGGCCCTTCAAATTGCGAATCAGGGTGGTAATAGGCTGGTCTACCTTACCTTACTGTTTGTGAGCCAGCAGCCGATGCGGCCCCTTCGTCCTGGTCGACAGACAGCTGACTGAGGTGCTTCGAGCTGGGCTTCGAAATCCGTGACAACTGAGGGAGGTCTCACCCCAGCCACTTGTCCAGTCCCGTCAGGCCGCCAGCTCCTCGTGACCACAACTGAAGGCCAGCCGCCATCTACCGTCGCCGGCAGTTCTCCAGCCGGGGAACTGATCCCCGCCAAGAAATGTCCCGTTCATTTTGCGGGAGGATTATTTCCTGGAATCTCATCTAGGCGTGTGAAATCTGTGTAATTGGTGATTACGGATTTCTCATTCATTAGGGGTAAGGTAACATGCTCTGAAATCGAGCGGGCATTTAGAATCGCCCCTAGAGAAGGGATTGAGATAGTGCAGAGAGTTCTGAAAATGGACAAGTTTTTTGTGAAGTGAGGAAATCTGATTCAAAGTGAGTGGTTTCAAGACAGTGAGTAGTCCATCAGGAGTAGCATAACGTGTAATTCATGACTCATTAACGAACTTCAATTGATGAGACAGAAATTTCAGATTATAATAAGCAACAACAGTAAAATATAATTAAAAGTGGGGAAGGCAATAAAAGAAAATGAAGACTGAATCTTTTTTTGCTTACTACATGCCTTGTTCCATTTTTGACACTCTCTGTGTGCATTCACATGCTTTCATGAACACCCACAACTCCTTTCTAATCAGCTTTAGTACTGTCTTGCTTTGTTCTAAGACACTTTCCAATTGATGATTACTATAGTCTATGCGCATTACTAGTGACCTACATCAGTTTGCCTTCAAAAAATCATATTTTTTTCTATTAGAGTCAAAAAATGACGAAAAAAATTGCCTTGCATCTGTCTTTCTTTTCTCTATCTACCCAAAATTAATTTCAAATGTTTCAGCATGCACCTTGAGCCGCAAATTTGTTTTTCTCCTTAGATGGTTGATTTTTGAACCTGTTACTATAGTGACAGTTCCTCCACCCTCTACGATTTCCGTGGAGAATGGGAAGATCAACTAACGAATGGGGAGTCAATGCGGTTCATTATCAGGTGGAGGAACTATGACACCCCTTCTTCGTCACATGCAGGTGGAGAAATAGAGGATTGAGAATAGTTTACTTGGGAAAGGAATGCAGGTTATTTTTGAAGATTTCCGGGGTCCAACCACAAGCAAGTGCGCATTGCAAGCACTCCAACATCCAAGTGCAAAGAAAATTGTGAACTTGCACTGGAGGTGTAATAGGCAACAGGACAGTGAAATCCGGACAGTGCGGAATGAAACTACAATGCAACAAGGAATATTCTTCTTGGAAGAAGTTTTCTACATGTCCATTCTTTTCCTTTGGAGGACAAGAATGGCTGCATAGAAAACTTCTTCTAAGAAGAATATTCTTTTTCGCATCGCATGCTGACAATCAACCACAAACAAGCATGTCCCCATTCTCCACAAAAAATCCAAAGGATGGAGGAACTGTAACTACCCCTATTGATCACATATTTCATCCATTTCTAGATGGGCATTTACATCGGACAATCTCCTTGTTGTCAAGAATTATGAGAATAAACAAGCATTCCTCATGGAGTTTCACCTTCCTTGTCACATTGTTTATTGTCAAAGTTCCCCCTCTACCTCAATGATTGCCCTATATGCAACCCTTGGGAATAATTAGAGAGAAAAGCAAAGTACATGGCAAGCATTCGGGAAGTTTTCAAAGCTACCAATAGAAGGTAATTTGGTTGCTCTTTGTAGGAGTTTTGTCTTGTTTTTCCAAAGTGGCACCAATTCCATCCTCTCCTTCTTAAAATCTCCCGGATTAGTTCATCTAGTATCAAATTCTCACTAGCAACTTTCCTTCAAATTCAAATTTGCAAAAGCTACAATCTTCTTCGTTCAAAGATATGTCAGCTTTGAAACTAAATTCCAAATTTCATTATGTCCTTGGTAGGATTGGAACCTAGTATAGTAGTCCTTCACCAATTGAAGGCCAATGACCTACCCAATTCTTCCAAGACTAAGCTAAGAATGGTTCAAATGCACTTGCAAGGTACTTCTTTAGATTGTAAACAAGTACCAAAACTTCGTGCCATTTTTTGACAATAGAATAGTTGTAGAATCAAACTCTTTAACCCTTTTATAGAAACTCATACAACACTTTCCAAAAGACTCTTTCCATATTATAGAGTATCTATATTATAGGTACATATGCTATAAACACCTTCAAATGGTTGTAGACAAATACCTACAACTAGGTTCAAGGCTCTTAGGCTCATGTTTGTATACTCATGTGCTAGCATTGTTGGGCTCCAACTCATGGAAGCCTATAAGTCTCCAAATATCCTTTCCATCTATTTAGTGGACCTTCATCTTGAAAGCAAAGAATTGTTCCATACAAGTTGTAGAATCCACCAACTAATGTAAGAATTTTTCTCTAATTCATTTTCCTTAAGCATACTACTATAAAAAAATATTGCTCCCCAATTTACCTTTGAGGGATGTGAATAGTGATAAGAATTTGAAATACATCAATCACATCATTGTTGTCAAACCTAATATAGAAAGCCTTGCATCTAATTTCAGCAAATCACTGTTAAAGTAACATAGCAACTTCTAAATCAAATCCCCAAGGGGTCCTTTTTCATTTGAATGCTACAAAATGTGGACCCTTGAATTTTGTTGTGTAAGTAACAAAGGTAACCAAATGGAAGTTTAAATTCAGATTTTATATGAAAATTTGCACGAAGGTTGAATGTGTCATGATTCAAATCACAAAAATCAACAAGAAAACACAATCGAATTGAAGTAATTTATATCTTTACAATAGATCCTAAGGGCAAAATGCCAACAAATTTACTTTAGAAGATTCTAGACAACTTAGACAATTGTGCAAAATTTCATCCAAAAAATAAAAAGCATGTATGGATTTGAAGTTTATCAATTTAATAAGCAACAAGGGGATAGATCTACCATTCCGAGAGTGAGGAATATTACGCAAAAGACTAGTATTGACTCCAAAAAATCACATAATGTTGTCACAACATTGGCAAACATGTTTTTATAAGACACACTCTTGAAGCCATATGAACAATTAGGCTAGTTTGATGAGCTACACAATGAAGAGAAGTTACAAAAGGATTTTTTTTTTGAGTTGGGCAACTACTCATATATGCTTCTCTATCATTATAGCTACTTTGTCGGATCCAAATTCAAGGCATTTCAACATGTCTAACCCTTGTGTCTTCACAACATCTATGAATAATCAAGAATGACCTTTGAATTCTTCTTCCCATCCACTACCAACAATACACCAAAGAAACAAATTATGGGCAAACTTGCCTCTAATTGAAATTTCCTTAGATTCATCAATCATCAACTCAAATTTTTTGGAATCCCTCATTCTTTTCAATACTTATCTTTGAATTACACTAGAAATACTAAAGCCCATGTCCATACATGCTTTTTCATTATAATACAGTGTTTAAGTCAGTGGTGCATTACAAGATAGAAGAAGATGATACATACTTGGAAATTTTTGGGAAGACACACATTCCTTGCCCATGAAGTAGGTGTCCTCCAAAAGGATTATAATAGCTTCATCACAACTCCGATTTACAATTACAACAACTATGAGCTCTTCAACATGTTACAATTAAAAAGAAAGACATGATAGAGAATGGGCCGATAGAGAGGAATGACCTTAAGATGCTTCCAATTAAGTAAAGGACTCCATGAGCGACAAACTACAAATTATTAGATCTAGACATTAATTCTAAGGATATTTTTCCTTTTAGGACTCATTAATTTCTCTTCTAAATTCCAAAACACATACTCCATAATTCACTACGAGTAGCTGAAATCATTGAAGCAATCAAAAGACACCTTGATCAATAAGGCCAACACTAGAAATATAGTAAACATTCACAAGCCAACACTAAGTAATAGGACCATGGCAATTTTCAAGTATTTTAGCACCAAGATAAGATAACAACTTTATAGCAATCATTGAGTGTCACAACACAACCAACACAATCCATTTTTAATAATAAAGTGCAATAAATATTGCAATTAACTCAAATACAAATGCCATGATCATAAAACCTCAAAATTGTTGCTTCAACCTAGGAGCAACACACCTTCTACCTCAACGGCTACCACCACTTTGTCCTTTTCTTCAAATGAGGTGAGCCTAGGCTTGTTGAAAATTTGGCTTGAAGAAGCACCAAATCATCAAATAGAAACTCCAAATTCTTTGTAGTCTCTCTAATGTTGTCCTCTAAAGTTGTTGCTTCTAATTTTTAGGCGGTACCAAATCTCCTACAGTTAACCGATCACCATACCACTATCTTGTCCTTTCTACAAATGAGGAGTGCTCATGCTTGTTGGAAAAGCCAATATAAAGGGACACTAGACCACCAAATATGAACTATAAACTCTCTGTGGTCTTCACATTCTTGTTCTCCAATATTATTGCTCTTAATATAGTCTTCATCTCCTAATTCTAACTTCAGTCAACCTCCTCCAAGTTCGTGGAGGAAACTTTGTGTTAAACCTACTTGGGAAATTTTCTACTCACTCCTAATTTCTCTATTATTTCTCTTATTCATTCTTCTTCTCTAGTGTGTATGTTCCAAGCTTGAATTCAAGTGCATGAGAGAGCTTGAGAGTCTTTCAAAAAACTAACCCTAGCAAGTTTGAATAAACCACTTGGGATTTCCTCCTCAGGTTTCCTCCATTCCAATAGTTCTTCTTCATTGCTACCCTACCTTAGTGTACTCGACTCTTTTCTATTGAGTTTTTCACGACTATAGTGTGACTCTCACTATCCTAATGCTAGTCAACTACTTGACTACTTGTTTTTAATTTTTGTATACTTTGCCATTGAATTTCTTTCTTTTGGTTCCCAATTGTAATTCTAATTTATAATTTGAGTGTTTTAATTTTAATTCCATTAATTCTAAAATTTTCTCTTTTCTTTCCTTTCTTTATTTTGTATTTATTCCATTAAATTTATCAAATTCAAATTCTACTTTTAGAAATTCCCAATTTTTCTTGACATTAATGAAGTCAATGACCTCCACACAATTGCTCCAAGTTTTTCCACTACTTTTTTGTACCAAACCGACTAATCTATTCTTGTTGTAGGATCCTTCTATTAATCTTTATTAATCCCCCAAACTACTAAACATTGTACAAATTTTTCAAAACTAAATTGTAAGCCAATGTGGTGGCTTGTAACAATCTATTGCAAAGATTTTTAACCACCATGTTTTGCTCATGAAAGTTTCATGCTCTATTGGTTTTGTATGATTTTGCAAGGTTGAAAATTCTAATGTTCATTGATCCCTCATTAGCATGTTAAGCATATTTATGACCTTCCACTTTGCAAATCTTAAAGAAAACCCTTTTTTATTCCCTATTGAATTTAAACCAATCAAACCAAATATCTTTAAATTCCAAATTGAACTTTTGAATGTCATTAAGTGAAATAGAAGGAGCTAGAGAGGATCTAAAAGAAGTATTAAGCATAGTAGCTTCCAAACCTACAATCTCTTTACTAATTTCACCCCTGAAGAGCATATCATGGCATATATCTCTTAAAATTTTGTCACTTAAAATACTATACAAACACCAAATTAAAAATGAGATGGAAGAGGGGGAAGTTTCCTTTGAGGACTCCGAATTGAAGAGAGGCACACATTCTAGAAAACAACAATGATGTATAACAAGAGCAACATATAGAAGCAGGAGCAAATCTACAGTAGAAGACAGGAACAACAAGTAAGGGCTTGCGCATGGATAATGCAAGAATGATGGTACAAGAGCTAGTGCGACAATGTAGGAGCTTTGAGTAGTAGGTGTGGCTTGGGGTGGTCTAATACAACCAAGAGCTAGGTTTAGAATGACCTAATGGAAATAGGGTCACCAAAATTAATGCTGCTTTATCAAAGTACACCTTCTCAAAACTAATCTCTGTTGGTCCACCTTCTCCAAGCTTAAAACTACCTCCAATAACCTGCATATTAGCCTTAGATTCATATTGGCCAATGGCTAAAATTTGACAATTTCATGAAAGTAATAGCTGCATATCCACCATTTGTTTGTGCACATTAGTTGATTGTTGGACCTACCAATTTTTTGTCCAATTTTGGATCTTGCATTTTTACACTCCAATCGGTTATTTGTGCAAAGGCAAGGATGAAAATGAGCTAGCTAGCATTTCTTTCTAAAACTTGGTGTATGGACAATTGCATTACATATGCCTACATCCAACTAGATCACGACATTGGTTAGAATACAATTGGATGAACCACACTATTGTCAATATATTGACCTGGTATCAAGATTGTTTCTATTCTATTTGAGGCCTCCTTCAATAGCCACCCTACTTCCTTGATTTGTCCATCCCATGGTAGAGCAAGCCTCTTCCTAGCCAATAATGCTAGCATGTGAGCATAAAAATGCAAGCATATAAACCTTGGGCTTAGATATAAGTAGATCCCCTATAACCATTGAAGATGCTTATAACATAAACACCTATAATATAGATATTTCTAACATGGGTAACCTATAATCATGAAAAGTTTCTATAATATAGGCACCTATGATACAATTACCTAGACTCCTAGGTTCACATATTAACACTCCTCTCTCCCTATAACTCCCCTGCATCAATCTAGAAAGTTTTTGGTCTGAGTAGAGATGCCCTTAGGCTTTTATGAAATGTGCATTTGTCTAGAAGTTGGAACCCCAATTCGTATGAACACATTACAAGTTAATCCTTTTAGGACAAATCAACTTCTCACTTGGTCAAACTTTGTTAGTTTTTTATATTAAAAGAATACATTTCTAAAATCCAATATTTTTCATTTAATATTATATATAATTTCTTTTCAGATTTTATAATAAAAAAAATTAAATGAGTTTTTTATGACTTTTCAAAATAATTTCTTTGTAGAAATCTTAGTAATTACAAAAATACTACTCAAAAGGACAAAATCTATATCCAAGGTACTTTGCCAAAAATGATATGATTTTTGGACCAATAGATACATTCTTCATTTCTATACTAATCTTGAAAGTCATTCATCTAACACTTTTTGGCTTCAATATTCTTTTTAGATTAACTCCTAAGAGAGTTTGAGGAATGTGCAATAGATATGACTTTTTTAGGGAAAATAGACTAGTAGGTTTGTCTACAGCAGATTTGGGACATAAAATTTTCAATTTTGCAAATTTTTTTTTTGCATTCACCTCGACATGAACTAATTTAGCCCTCTGTAAAAAAATTCATGAAGCATTTATTGATAGAGCAAGTCAGAGTTCTAAAAAAAGAAAAATGGTGCTTTTACAACATGTTTTAATGAATTTCATTCATTTCACATAGCCTTGATAATAAACTCTTGAAGACATTCGTTATGTCATCATTGTTGTGCACTCTTATAAATCAATTGATATAAAGATGGGAAGGAAAAGAAACTTGCAAAAATGAAATCTTATGTCATAATTATTAGTCAATTATTTATTTAGCCCCCAAAGCTTTAGATTCACATTTCCCTTTTCCCTAAAGACTATTAGTGGTTAAATTGCCTTAAGTTTTGTTGAACCTTGTTAGCAATTGAAGAGGATTTATATTTTCTTAGCTTGTGTTTTGGGACACTATATGAATGTTCAAAAATACTAATTATATACTTATTCAAAATCAAACTTAGATTTTTATGTTGAAAGGTTCTACATTTTAGGCAAGAATTTAGATGGGACAATACTAGTGATTAGGTGTACTTCAATTAATGTTGAACTATCATATATCAAATCACCATGCAACTTTCTATTGTCTTTTGAACTTAGTTAAAAAATTTAGAAGCTACAAATTTCAAATCCTCTGACCTAAAGAAATTTAATAAAATTTTGACTTATAATAGAAATAAAATGTTATGCTTTTTTGTATTCTTAGGTTGACTAACAATATAGAACTATTTGAGTAATGTTATGTTTGCACTTTCGTAAGGATTTTTATTTTTATTTGAAGTTGGATTTATTGTTTGATGAATGATCTTGTAATTTCCTTATGAACACTTGAATCCCTAAAGGACCATTGTCCCCTTATGGAACAAAATGGACTTTGGACATGTTCCTATGTCCTCAATTTTTAGTGAAACTTCTTGAAACTTTCTCATAAGATAGAAAAAATTATTCACTTTAGGAAAAAAGTTATGCCATCTTAAACATAATTTTCACATCATTGAGTGAAAAAAGAAATTGACAAAAATTCGAAATGAATTTTTCTTCCTTACAAATTATATTTTTCTCTACATGTGAAGCTTTGATTCATTCCATTTGTATTAATATGATGTGAAAGTTATGAACAATCTTGTTTTTCAAGTTATGAACAATCTTGTTTTTCAAGTTATGAACAATCTTGTTTTTCAAGTTATGAACAATCTTGTTTTTCAAGTTATGAACAATCTTGTTTTTCAAGTTATGAACAATCTTGTTTTTCAAGTTATATGAGCATCTTATTGAAAAAATAACTTATAGGATGCAATTTTGGATACAACATCATGAACACTTCAAACTCCAAAGACTTTGAAGTCCATATTTTGAATGATGAAAAGAATCTTTTTGAATTATCTTTCATCTGAATACAATTGTTCTTTCAGATTATCTCTTCATTCTAATTAGTGCTTGATTTTTTTCAAATCTTAAAAAATATGACCAATTTGAACAAAGTTGATGGACATAATAAATTTTTACAAAGATACAAGCAAAAATATGTATAAATTCAACAAATTAATCTAAAGATTAAAGGATAAAAAATCAATGGATTATACATTAAATATCCAAAAGATACATGCTAAGAAAATCTAAAACATAACTTTGGCTTTTGGAAGTGCATAGTAACCTTCTAATTTCTCTAGATATTAGATATTTATTTTTTTAATTTTTTTTTGTAAGGAATGAAAAAATCTTTCAATTTGTCATTCAAATTCTTGTATTTTGTTAGAAAATATGTGGTGGAAAACATATTTTTTTTAAAACTATGGTGTATATTCAAACTTGGCTCGAGGTAGGTCTTATGACATTCAACCTACCTAGGACCATGTTTTTAGTAGTGAAGTTTGTAGTACAAATTATTTTTACAAATAGAGTTTAAATCGTCTAAAATTATGAGGTAGGCTCTAAAGAAACTTTTTTTTCACTTCAAATCCTAAAATCTTGGAATATGTATGGTCAAACTTTCAAACTCCTTACTAGTATTGTGAAGGGAAAAAAACTTTGAATGTGATTAGATTCTATCTATACATATGAAAGTTAGAACCATCTGATTCCATTTGGCCCTCATTTTGTCAACATGTATCTATTGATTGTCAATTAGGTATCTATTGATGGGCTAGCAATATGACTTCGTACCATTTGCTTTGAATGGCTCCTAATTTACAAATGGTGCCTCATGCTTTTAAAACAACAAACTTTTTCATGATTATTTTTTATCTTTCTCAAGGCAATTTAAACACGCACTTATAGAATATTTTGAAAATTAAAAAATAATACAAAACTCTCCAAATTTTGTTTGAATATGAATGGTTTTCATTTTTCTATAGGGCAAAAATAACATCTAATTGTGATTATTTATTTATTTTTACACAAGTAGGAGTTTTATTTTACTACAAATAGTGAACAATAGTCATGCACCTGTAGTGCTAAGTAATCCTATTCATGATTCTCACTCCTCTTATGCACACCACATTAAAGGAACGGTAATAGATGTTTCCACCTTATACACACTAATTTAACACCTAAATGACCAAGATATTGTTCACTATATGCAAGAGATCTTGAGTAGTTACGCACAAATTCAATTTTGTTCAAACGCTCACAACATTTTGACACAAGGTGTAAACATGTCCCCCCTTAGTAGGAATATAATTTTTTACCGATCAAGTTCCAGATTAAATGTTGTGCTTACTTGAAATTTTTGGGCAACCCAATCAATTTCATACATCATGTGCAAAACTCCTCATATAATCCTAAAATTTGGTAGTTATGTAATTTATATGATATAAGATGAAAATGTAAAAATAACAACCATGTGTAGTATAAAAATCTCATTCTATGAGGAGTTAAGGTAAACAAACCAATGACATGCAAACTATCCATGATTGGAACCTAGGAAATGACCCATTAAAAAATTTCATAAATTTTTCCAATAAACAAGATTTAAGTTGCATCAAGTTGAGAAACTTTGTATGGTTGAATTTTGAAAGAAGAATTATTTTTTCCATTTTTTTCAATGCCGTAAAAAATAATAGTTTTTCACAATTTTGGCCCAAACTGTGCCTTGGTCCTACTCCCTCTACCTCAAAGAATACCCCTGTTTCCTTTATATTTGCAAAGGAAACATGGGTATAATTATTTTGAGACAAAGGGAGTACTATTAAGGGTTAGTTGAACCTATGTTTGTGATAATTTAGTTGTACCTTATATGGTTTCACTTTTCTTTTCCTTTTTTTTCTTTCTAAAACTAGAATTCCCAATAGAATTCATTTGTTCAAAAATAAAATATAATTTCATTCGTTTTAAACCCTAAATGCCAAAGGCCTTTTTTGAGCTTCTAGGAATTTTCTCTAAATTGAACAAAAATCCATCATTTTAATAGGTTGTATCAATTTTTATTTACTTGTTATTGTGCAAATTCAAACTAGACATGTTAGAGATCACATAGGAAAAGAAAACACATCAATATCATTTATGGATTGAAAAATTATCATGTTTGATTGTGAGGGTATTAACACTACAAAAGTAATTTGAAGTCTTTCAATCCTCTTTCCATTTCACATGTCAAATCTAAAAAGTTGGTCACCAAAAAAATTATGAGGTTAAAGGATCTAACAAGTAAAACCCCATCTAATTCATGTCTCAACAAAATCTACTTCAAAGTTTTTTAAAATGAATTTCTAATGTGATTTTTTCTCCAAGACCTAGTGTATTTGAGGCTCATTTCCCAAAGCCCCCACTACTACAGAAAGTCAAGATTGCAATGGACACCCTTGAACAAAATCTTGAATAGGAAAAATCCTAATCAATCATTTTCAAAATCAGATTTTTGATGCTAAAACTAGACTTCAAAAAGAACTTTTCTAATGACACAAACTACTAAAAATAGCAAATTGGTTCAGTTTTATTTAACTTCAAAGTGTTGACGACACCAAAATTTGGTGCCTTGGGCATTTAGGGGTAAAAAAGAAAAGAAAAGCGAGTGCCCCAGCTTTTGTCGACAAGTTTCAATCTCGGGGGTGTTTCGTTGAAGGCCTGCAGGCGAATATTATACTTTTCCTACCGTACTCTTTCCAGGGGACTCCAGCTCCAGGATTGGCTAACTTAGGATACTCCCAACTTATTTAGTTGAGTTCAAATTTTCCCTTGATTTTGTTCCCCAAGAAAATAATTTAAATAATGGGACGCCGGCAGGATAGAGTGCACTTGGGCATTGACTGATTTCACCAGTAAGTTACTAATTCTAGATGGGTGACCCCAGCAGCAGCTCGGAACCCAAGCCATCCATGCACCCATGTTTTCCGGTGACTCTTTGCCGCCCCAGGTTCAGTGGGGTCAGGGTACAAAGAAGCTGCTACTATAAAAAAAATTAAAAAATTGTGTGTGGGGGGGGAGTCACAGAAAAATTACGTCAACGGGCAATAAGGATCCCGTTGCTTCCTTAAAAAACAACTTCACCTCCACAAAAAATAAAAATTATGGGACTGATTTACCCCAATAGTGTTTGTAACACTAATTTACATCGGTAATACATAACATCGGTAATGAGCCTAGCTACTCTTGGTCCTTAGAGGTTGGAACAATTCCTCCCAGGATCCCTAGGAGTGAATTTGGTTTAATGTGCAAAGAGTCATTAGCTAACTAGGAATTTGCAATACTAGTGTCATTGGTTGGTTGGGAATTTGCAACAATAGTGTCATTGATTGTCTAGGAAGTTGTAACACTAGTGTCATTGGTTGGCTAGGAAGTTGTAACACTAATATCATTGGTTGGTTGGGAAGTTGTAACATTAGTGTCATTGGTTGGTTGGGAAGTTGTAACACTAGTGTCATTGGTTGGCTGGGAAGTTGAAGCAAGTCATTGATTGGCTAGGAAGTTGCCCCTCTTAGTGCCTTTGCTTTTGAGGGGATCAAAAATGTCCTCCCCTTCCCCTTTTGCATTGGTAAAAAATATTATATAATCTACTATAGATTGAAGACGAGTATGAAAGTTTTTTTTTGGTTAAAATTGTACATATATGTTTTCAACCCATTTTTCAACATCTTGACCAAATTCACAAGTTATAAGACATACAAGTGTTTGTTTTTTATTGAAGACAAAACTCCACGATCTGGAAGGGCTTCAAAAGCCTAGCCTCTGAAGTTTACCCCCTAAATGTAAAAACTGAATTTTTTTTTTGGCAATATAACAATTTTGGGCAGCTCACTACAAATGGAGTTTTTACTTTGTTTTGCTGAAATTTTCACACAACATGTGCTCAAGAAGTAGCTTGAAATACCAACAAATTTCATAACTTTTTAACCATGTAGTCAAAAGTTATGAAATTTTTTGGTACTTCAAGCTACTTCTTGAGCACATGTTGTGTGAAAATTTCAGCAAAAAATAAATAAAAACTCCATTTGTAGTGAGTTACCAAAAATTGCTATATTGCCAAAAAAACCTTAGTTTGCGCATTTGGGGGTTAAGCACATTGAACTTGCAATTGATGGTGATATTCACTCTAAAATTTTGGGAAAATGTACTTGAACAAATTAACCAAACAATCCTATGGCTGGATTTGTTAAAAAATAAATATTGATGAAGATTTTGGCCTTTTGGGGAGAACAGTAATTTTGGGCCTCAAAAGAGTATGTTAGTTGTGTAGGGGTAACCACTTATGGCATCCAAACAACTTTTCAATTAAACCTTTGTAATTTGATGATTGAACCCATTTTGGTGTGAACTCTGTTCAAATTGGATAAGAATTCAGTGACCGCCTTTAAGAAGTTATGCAAAAGGTACCCTGACACACTCCTATTTTTCTTTTTCTTTTTCTTTTTCTTTTTCTACACAAATGAAACCAAATTTCATTGCAAAAGAATGAAAAGTACAAGTCACCAGACACAAGTGGCCTGGCAAGGGAATGACAAACACAGACACTGCCTCAAAATTCTCAAGATGAGCACTGCTGCATCTTTGAGTGCATACAATTGTGCCTCTCAAGGAGCCTGGGTACTTCCTTGCAATGAAATGCCATTTCATTCCAAAAAAGAAATATATGTTTCCGCCGAGGGCTTGCTCTCAGGCCCACTGTTCTGTTTCCTTTATCAATGGAAATTGTCCATGTTTCAAGAAAAAAAAAATTCCGTTTCATTTGTGTCAAAACAAAACAAAACAAACAAAAAAACAAGGAGCCTGGGTACTTAACTTACATAAGCTTACATCCACGAGAGATTAACTTAGTATGACTGGATCTTTACCAATCTCTTGTTGTCAGGAAGGAATGTACTTACTAACAAAGCCTGTTCACAATTATAAGCTTGCTTGCGCTCACTTCTCAACCATAAAAGGGTTGTGCAGCCATTCATTTGTGGGCCTTCCACTAGACCTCATTCAATAGGAGTTTTGTACTTTTGCCCGTCCTATACTGTATTCTCTCCACCGACCGACCGACCTGAAGTCGAAACTCAAGATGTGATTATTATGTTGCGTTCCCCGAAAGAAGAGTGGTCCTCCGAAGATAGGATCGATGACAAAGTGACGAATGTGAGTGGGATCGTACTTCCCACTTGGAGTTGAGTTTTGTCTACTATTCTTGTCTCTTCTCCTTCAAAGTAAGGCTTTTTGAATCACAAGAGAATCTTTTGTTTTATGTAGTGGGATAGTCTTTCCAACTTGGAGTTGACTTTGTCTTGCTATTCTTGTATCTTCTTCTTGAAAGTAAAGCTTTTAGAATCATGATATAATCTTTGTTTTTAGGTAGGTTTTATGGGTGACCACAATTGAGCAATGAACCAAATCATTTTCCATATTTAGTTGTGATGAGGAGTCATACACTAAAAGGTTGATGAAAAATGTCAAAATGGGATTCACATGTGAAATGCTACTAATTAAGATTGAGCTAGGTTTTGTATTGTGTAGGGTCAATGGCTAATAAGGAATTCCATCTATTTTCACTACTTTGATCATTGGTGCATTGGAACCTCCTTATATTGCCAACAAGGAAATATAAAAATCTGATCAGACCAATAATAGTAACAATGCACAATACTAATTTGTGGCACTTTTGGGTGTTCCTACCTTAGATCCAATGACCTTTGTATACAACATTCATAATGGAACGTTGAAGGTGCTAATATTGCCTCCCTGAATGCCATCTAATATAGGATTAAATATTAAAATTTTGATTTATCAATGATGAAATATTGGAGTAGAGATGTCACAAGACTTTTGAACTTTTGTATTTTCTTTTCTTTCTAGCAATGGTTTTTTGTTCTTTTTGTTTTTAAATTAAAAAAATAGGATAGAGATGCTCGTAAAGCATTATGTCATACAAACTTTCAAATTTTAATTAATTCCACAAGATTTTCGAAAAACATGAATCAAAGTGGGCTAATGTAGTGGTACATTAAACTTCGTATACCTAAAACAAACTCCAATTTTTGCCTAATAGAATAACAAATTTGCAAGTGAAAACTCAAGTTTCCTATTTATAACTTGAATTAAATTATCATAGTGACTATATAGATACTACAAGAGAAAGGGGTGTTTTAAGTATAGAACTAGTAATATAATCCTATAAGTGTTGACCTTTTAGGAGATTTTAGTAAAATTTTACTAGAAATACATATGTTTTTAGTAAAATTTTATTCAAAAACTCTTCAAAAGTCAACACTTATAGGATTATACTATTAAAACTATATTTTAAACCCCCCTCTCTCTTGTAGTGAGGGGTGCCATTTTTCATGCATCACTCTTTAGTGTACCAAGATTCTAGATGTCTTGTTTCCTACTAAGCCTATGATCCATTGTAGGAGCCTACAATGTATTGGTTTTGAAGATTCATAATAAATTCTTTGTGTATCAAAAATTCAAATTCTACTTGCAGCATCTTTTACTACAATTTGTTAATTTGTTTGAACAAAATTTTCACAATGTAGCCCCATGAAAGACATTGAAATGATTATAATGCCAATTTAACCTTAGAAAGATAATGAGGCTATACAGTTGTTGATCAATGACTTTCAAGATTCACTACAAAAAAACAATTGTCAACAATTGCTTGTCCACAATGACTCTAGTACAACAATGACTACAAAATGACTTCTATGATCATTGTAGACTAGTCATTTATACCCTTTTTTTTCCCGTAGTGATTACTGTAGAAATGAGGAATGCACCTAATTGGTTCAAAATTCGATCATTTTTGGCAAAGTACCTTGGTGATAGGTCTCATCCTTTCAAGGTTAAGGTGACACTATCTTAGGAATACCAACAAGGGGGTCCCCCATCTAATGGCAAAGTGAGGTGTTTTGAAATGGACAATAGTTTACTTATTTGACCCATCCCAAGATGGGCTCTTTTGCTTGAGAGGTGTTCTGCCTCTCACTGCTGCTTGGCCCCTTCATGTTGTTGTCTTAGCGAGTCTATTGGTATTTACTTTTGGTTTAATATAGTTTGAAAATGAAAAAAATGAAAAAATGAGGAAAATTCACAAAATTTCCACCAAGAGCTTGCCCTCTAGTTCACTATATGGTTTTCCTTATCAATGGAAGTTGTCCATGTTTTAAGAAAAATCCCGGATAGTAGTTGCTTCTATTGTTGATTTGAAAAAGATTCGATTTGCTTACACTTGATTTGCTCTCACTTGATTAGGAACAAGTTCCAAAGGTAGCGGTTTTAGGTGAAGCTATGACACAAGAATGTGGTTTGGGTGAAGAATCCACAATTATAGTGAATAAAATATTCATTCTTCAGAATTTTTTTATTATTTTTATTATTTTTCATTTTTCCTCATCCTTATTTTTGCACACATTGAGCTCAATTTCTCAAGGAATTACTAAATTCTACAGGTTGAAATGCTTATTTGAACCGTTTATGGTATTCCTACCGCCTTTCCTCAGATGGATAAATGTGACTTTCGTTTGTCTTCCAGCAAGGAAAATATATTGGAAAATGCTTCGAAGCATGGACCCCCTCCAAATAGCCTGATCAGCCTTTCAAAACCCCGCCGTCTCCCTTTGCTTGAAGGACGTGCATGGAATGGAATGTGCAATTACAGAATGTGTAAGTTAGGGACAGTTGATTGTTTTACAATTTTCCTAATTGATTTCACTCCTCACTGCGTCCTTTCTCGTGCTAAAATAGCCGGATCAGCAATTCAGCACTAAAACATGAATTAGAGTCAAAGTTCTAAACCGAAATTAGATCACCAGATTTGCAAAGGATCTCATTCTCGAAATTGAAACCTCTGGAATCCCCTATAAAAAGCTGACCGAATTTCATTGATTGGCCTTGAACGTTTGGGATAACTAACTTAACCCCTTAACCCTTAAACGTTGATAGAGACGTTTGGTGTCTGATGGATGACTTCAATGTTGATTGTAGAAAAACAGAATGCACCTATTGGTCCAACAATTGGAGCAATTTTATAAACTACCTTAGTCATGGGGCCTATGTCCTTGAAGGGTTAAGTTCCTTGACTATGTTTCATCCAAAACGCTCTCAAAGTCATTTCCAACACACAAGTATCAAATTTTTGAATTTGTTTTTGACACATGTAACCATTGGATTTTGTAGTATGCTAATGTGAAAACATGTGGTAAATATTTCAGAATTTTCACTACGTGAATTGCAAAATATAAGCATTCAAATCCACTAAAATCATTTTTCTGGCCTTGCAAAAAACAGGGCAATTGCACTTCACAAACTCACTTTTCTATGAAAAAACATCCAAAATGGTGGTGCTTCTTTGATATCTTTTTCCTAGATGAGTTATATACATGCTTAAATTTTTTTGAGATCAATTGGAATTGTCCAATGTATAGGAAAAAATAATAAGTAGAAAGAAATAGAGAATGATTCAAAATACAAAATTGTTAAGAATTTTGTTATGGAATTGAAAAATGCCAATCTCAATGGTTGCAATGTTATAATGATCAATCTACATCCTATGACATTATTTTTTTCTAAAAATATTGAAAATTGAGTTCAATTAAGGATTTCAAAGTTTATTTTAGAGTAGAGAATCTATAATTACCTGCAAACTAACTCCTCATAACTTTTGGCTAAGTGATCAAAATGGAATTATTCAAAACTTTCCATGTATGTATAACACTAGAAAACCAATTTCAAATTTTTGTTACTGAAAAAAATGATTTTTGCTGATTTGCCCGGACTGCCCCCTAGGGAAAAAAGTAACATATTAGGCCATAACTTTTGACTCATATTTCCAAATGTCATGAAATTTAGTGCATATGAAAGATATTCCTTCTTTCTACCTTATATTAAAATTTCAGCCTCAAATATGAAAATCTCTAGTCACATGTACCTGCCCAGAATTTCTAGGTTACCAAAAAATGCATGCTGGTCCTTTAGGGGTTAATAGAATATAATACTAACATGGGTAAGTAGCAGCATGAATCCCCTGCACCTCTGATATTCCTTGGTCAGCAAAAATCAAATCTTGGGCGCATGGAGCAAATGGAGTGAGTGCAGGCAGTGAGGCGGTCTACAAAAAAAAATCTCCAAAAAATTAGTGCCACAAGGCCGCAGGATCCCCACTTCCGACACGTCACCTGCCCTGCAAAAGAAGAACATTCTGCGTGCTCTGCACCCAAAAATACACTCATTTCCCCCCCTTAAATTTATTTTTTACCTCCCCAAAAGGAACACGAATAATAAGCACTCATTTTCAGAAAACTCACCAATAGGCACCCACATCAGTGACATGATCAAAGCCATCCGTACTGCCATCAATTCAAAACTCAGCCACAAAATTATAAAAGAACCCCCCTTACAAATTGGCCACAAATGGAATGAAACGCTTTAATATTCCAACAGTCAATATTGACCTTCCTGGCCGGTTTTTTTTCTGCTGCCCATCCTGCCCGGCGGAGGCTTCAGGGCTGAAGATTCCCCTTGGTCCGGGCACGGGCAGCTTCCCAGGGAAAGCCAACCTGAAACTTGTGATGCCTCCTTGGCTATGGCGGAAAGAGGTTAAATAGCAGAACTTCCCCGTCCAGAGCATTCATCTCATCTCCGGGATGCGAACTGATTGATTCCTTCAGAGTCAGACAGACACAGTGACACACACAGACAGACACACAGACCGAGCCGGGCTTTTTTCACCAAAGCACAACAAGGAGATTGCTAGTCTGGTCTCATATTACAGTAGTATGGATCCCCCATTCCCTCCTTTTCGTGGCCCAGGGGAAGTTCAGGAGGTTTAGATTTGGAATGTGGGGTTGGGTTCAGTTTCAGACATCGACGACGGTATCTATCGTCGACGATGCTCTCTCGTATCGTTGGTGCTGCCCCGTTGGTGCTAAACCTCTTTCTCGTATTTTTCTGGGGCCAGGAAGAAGCATCTGGAGCATCTGGCTCCTGCGGGCTCCTGAAGATCGACTCCTGGCGACTTCAGTGGGTCCGCAATTCCGCGACTCGTCGCTAGTGGAAGCTTAGTACGTAGTAGTTTGTGTGCATTCAGTTTGGGGGAAGTAGTTGGTGTTCGTGGTGGGGAGCTAGCTAGCACTGTTACTGAGCTCACTAGTAAAGAGCGGCAGGTTCCTTGTTTGCATTGGCTAGACTGCTGCTGTGCAGTTTCGATAACACTGGTGGAGAGATTTTCTGGGTAGGGTTCCCGTACGTCTGCTGCGAGCGAGGACGTTTGCTGTGAGTTTGCTGCGAATGGAGTTCGGTTGGACCAGTGCTCTTCGTCATTGTTGTCATCATATTTGGGCTGTAGAAACACCTGAAGCGACTGATGTCGAGCCGATGTGGGTGACAATTGGAAGTGCATTCCGTCATTCGTTTCATTCATTCCAGTGTTTCGATTCTTTGGACCACGACGTCGGTGGAGGTGTCAAACTCTTGAGGTGTTTCTACAGGCTACATATGGTAGACAACTTGCTGGGGTACATACATGCCCTGAATACATGGGAGTTTCACGTAATTGCGCATCATCGTCATTGCCTGCTCCATGAAGTCTCCTTAAATTCTTGGACGTGAAGGAAGGCCAGACGTTTGGTTTTGTTTGCAGTTTAGCTTCGACCGTTACGAGGGTACGGCTGTACAAGGGTACGACTCATATATTGTGGCTCATGGTTTTCAGTGCATATCCCTTGTACGTCTGTTTTGCAGGTTTAGCGAAGGGACTCACTTCAAGTTGCTAGAGTTCGAACTCCTAACGCACGTACTTTTGCTTGTGTTTGGGTAGACTTTGGGGTTCTCTAACCGTACACTGTTTTTCCAGATTGTTTGTGCATGCACTACTTGGTTCTAGTTTTAGCATTTTCTTTGGTTGCTTTATCACATTAGCGTATATACCATACTACGATCCTCAGATGGGATAGATCAGATGATGAGGTTGAGCCGAAAATTTAGCTGGGCGACGGAAAATATTTCATTCTTTGGTGTGCAGTGATGCCTGTAGGTTTTAACTCCAGATTTAGAAGAATGAAATACAGAAATACCAAACCACATCAGCCGCCGTATATGTAGTAGCTAGCAAACATTATGTCTGAAGTTCATGCTCTTGTTATTCCAGAAGCTGGTGTTGGACTGGTTTCTTTGTAAATGCGTGTTGTTTTAGGAAGGCAATCTAGACGGTCAGACCAAGAGGTTTCGAAATCATATACACTAATTTCAGCATTGCTTACCAATTGCATGTAAGCTCAGGCCCCTCGTGAAATTTTCAATGCACATGAGGTACGTATCGGAAGATGTACGTATTCCATGTAGCTTTAGTGTACATATTCTTACTGTCCACCACTCGATTGTAATCCAATTCTTTTAGGGAAATAGCGACTAGTTCAGTTGATCTGCACCTTTTGTTTCACGATGTGAGAATGAATAAATTCAGTGGCTGTTACGCTCAGCAGTCGTGAGTTCTGTTATTGGAAGAACATGGACAGGTTGTAGACAGTATAATTATCTCTACATCTAGTATCTTGTTCTAACAGCTTTTTAGGTTCGGTAGAGTTGCTAGCTTGGGGTTAGTCTTGCTTTGGGGTGTGGTTTTCTCACTTGCTAGTCGAGTAACATTAAAGGTACTAACTCGAACGGTAAAGTTGTAAAAACATGAAACTTTCTTTCGAACTTGTTTTTCTTATTTTTTCTTACAATCATCTCTTAGTTTTGGTCTAATAGATACATTCCCTTAGGAAGGTCTCTTTGAACCTTTAGGGGTTTAGTTGAGAGATTGTTTGGTGTTTAGCCTAGGAAAGTCATGCACACACTCAGGGAAAGTTTGACATGGGAATTCATATGAACCCCTTGTCTGACTGCAAGGGAATACCCGCAATTCCCCACTTCCTCGAAGGGTCAGGAATGTTGTGAATCCTCTGAGTGCTAGGTGAAGGGGAAATTGTGGAGTTTGAAATATGAGGAAGTGGTGTTATAACCTTCTCATGTAACTAACTGTCTGTACAATGGGTGAAAAAGTGAACTGTTGGAGAAACAGTAGATGTAAATATTTCATGATGTTTCATGCTGTGAAATGTAGTGACATGACTTGTGAAATGAGTTGTGAAATGACACATGCATGCAGAAATTAATAACCGAAATTTCTGCAGTACATGAAATTTGTCCTGCTTCTTACTTTATTGGGCATTGGTATATATATTTGGAGGGTGAAATACATGGGTGATGACAGAATCTGATTGTAGATTCCATCAGTTTTATTCTTGTACCTTCACATTTAGGAGAGTTCCTGTATTGGACTAATTGGAGTAGGTGGTGCACAGTTGACTTATGAGTGACCATGAGTCCATGACTATTACATCTCTACAAGCATGCTGTTTTTAAGCACGGATCAGCAGCCCATCTGATTCACGATTTCAGTGAGTGAATATACATACGGCAGTTTATTGCACCGGCTGTCAATTCAAACAAGTAGGTCAAGTATTCCTGGTTAATTGTGAACATACTTCTTCTTTTGCTTCCCCCTCAGACTGTAAGTCCGTAACCTCAAAATGCCCAAGGCCTATGATCTGTTATATATAAGATTTGGATATTGGAGAAACCTGCTGTTTATGAGTTATGCAGTAGGGCTTCTTCAGCCTTTTTTTCATATTTGCATTAAGTTACATGAAAAGAAGTGCAGCATCAAGATTAGAAATTACACGACTGACTGGTTTCTCTGTGTTGCCGGCCTCCCTGTGAGCTTCTGGCTCCTTCTGGTTTGGTTGGTTTTTAGTTTGTCTAAAAATCCTTAAAAAAATTGCCGCTAGGGACTTGCTCCCTTGGTTCTTTGTACTGTTTCTTTTATCAATGGGAATTGTCCATGTGTTTCAAAACAAAAGAAGAAAAAGATAAAAATTCTTCTTGTAATCAAATATCTAATCATATTTGTGGAGTATCACACTACTTTAATGTGAGCTATTTAAAAAAAAAACTCACCAACAATATTTTTCTTTAATTTTTACAGTTTAAAGACTTTCAAAGATTGCAACTATTGAACCAAAAGATAGAAGGATCCAAGCAAGTATGAAAATATTGATATCGAAGGAAAAACGAAATTGTTGATAGCTCTAAGATGGAATTGAAACACACTAATACCGATGGTGAGATTGATTCAGAAAACAAACTATACCATTTGTAATTTTTTTTTTAAATTGTTGAAATTGAGTTTGTAAACAAATTGAATACATTATTTCCTCAAGAAATTGCTAGCAAAACAAGAAGCTTCATAACTTTCACATCAATTATTCAAATGGAATGAATCAAATCTTTCCTTACAGATCAAAAATAATATATAATAAGTAAATAAATTTAAATCATTTAAATTTTTGTGGATTTTTTTTGTTGCCCATCCTCGCATATTTGGACTTATTGTGGCATAAAGCTTGCTCCTAGGCACCCATTGAAAATTTTAAAAATCAATTTTCCTATATTGAAAAAAATTCAAAAAATCTTGCCAAAAGTGAAATCTTGGGTACCTATCCAATCCTTCAAGAATCCTCTCAGGGGTCTCTTAGGCCCTACGTGATTAAAGGTTGCTATTGAAGCTTTATAGCAATTTGAACTTTAGATCTACAACCATGTTAATTAATGGACTATGTTACTTTTGATGATTTTCTAATTTTAGAGTGACATAGTAAGAAAATTTATACTATGATGTTCTATACTATATTATAAACATATAGAGAAATTTTTAGATTTCTTACGCATATATTTCATTTGATGTGAGTTGTTTAATTTCTAATTCAAAAATTCATTTTTATTTCAAATTTTGCAAAAAAATTTACAACTAATAGATGATATGTAATCACATCTCTAAAAAATAAAAAAAATAATCTTCATAGGCATTTGCAATTGAAGTTTGAAAAAGTAGTGTAGGCTCATTTGTGGAGGGTTATCAGCTTGTAGACTTCATTTGTTGTGGAAGTCTTGGCAAATTCGAACTCGTTGTGGATGATTGCAAGAGACACTTCACATTTTGGGCTAAAAAAACACTGTGCAAAACTATCAATATTGTGTGTCAGCATCGCGTCAACAAATCTAAAATGTTGATTCAAAGCACTTGCAAATCTAAACCATTGATTTAGTACTATGCAATACTATAGACTAGTATGGGGTACTATAGAAGCTACTACAAGTAGAAAATAACAGAATATGGGTTTGTGGACCTTTTCATTTTTTGTAATTAAAAAAAAAATTCGAAAAAATTCCACGAGAAAAAACATTTTGTTGGAGAAGATTGCACTTGCATTGCACAAAAGAGATCATGTAGCAAAATTTTCCCCTCTTCGTAGCCTTCTCACAAAAGAAGGTCACTTTGATTCCATGTGTGCAATCAACATGTTGCTATTTTTATAAAAACTCAACTTCAATCCTTGTAATGTTAGTAGACCTCCAACATGTTCAATTTGTTGCTTCGAATTTGCATTTTTGGTTAAAAAAATAGGCATAAAAAATTCCAAAATTGGCCAAAGTAGACATCTAATTGAGGAAAATTTTAAAATAGTAAAATAATTTTTGAAAATTAAAAAAAAAAATTCAATGTCTACAACTACTACATGTATGTTAGTTCCAAATTTCACGGTAAACAAACAAATGATATAAAGGTTAGGAGAAAAAAACCACCCATCCAAGGGTAAGGGACGAAAAATAGGACAAGTGTTTTTTGCAATCACCCTTATAATATACTTGTAAGGTGTATGTTGACCTATAGGTAATAGCCATCACTAGATCCTATATGTGTCAATTTAAAACCCTGAAAGATCTAAACCCTATTAGTTTTGTTAAAAACCTTTTAAACCTTATATATATAATTTTATTTTTTTAATTTCTAAATTTTTGTAGACCTTATTTCAAAAATGTTTTCTTTACTTTGAGCACAATGATTTTGCATTCTATGTGGTTAAAGTTTTCAATAATTCTTTCATACAATTTCATATATTATAGAAATTTTGAACTCTCCATAGGGCTGCCAAGAAGTGCCAAGAGGGACCCTTAGTGCATTTTATTTATTTTACCTAAGGAATTTTTCCCCTATTTTTGCACTTCTTCACTCCCAAATGTCACAGCATTCATTTTCAAGTACAATTAGTTAGGGTTGTGACAAGTGTTGTTTTGATATTTGAAATAACCCCTCAAGCACCTTCCTCTGACGATTGTGGAATAGAAAACTGAAACATACTTCTTAGAACTCCCGATATTCACACAAGGTGAATATTTGTTTTGTCAAAAAGTCCTTCTAGGTAGCTCATTGGGCTCCAAAAATAGACTAGCTTGTGAAATGTTGACAACCCTTTGGAGAGTCCAAAATTTTTCTAATGACTAATTTACTAGTCAACCCCTGAATGCTTGAGTTTTTTTTGAGCTTCTAAGAATTTGCTCAAAATTGAACAAAAAAAATTAGTATTTTGACAAGTTTTATCAATTTCTTTTGAATTGTTACTAGAAGAATCAATTTAGATACGTTAGAGGTCAAGTGGAAAAAAAAAACACTAGAATATCATTTATGGATTGAAAGATTGTAATGTTTGATTATGAAGGTATTAATGCCTCTATCAAATCTAAAATTGGTATCACCAAAAAAAAGTTAAAGGACATAACATGCATAAACTTAATCAGAATTTACAGCCTCTCAAAATTTACTCTACTATTTTTCTTAAATGGATTTCTAATGTGATTTTTTCTCCAAGATCTAGTGTACTTGAGGCTCATTCCCAAGAGCCCTCAACACAAGAAAATCAAGATTTGGAATGGTCACCCTTGCACAAAATCTTGAACCTAAAAATCATAATCATTCATTATCAAAATTGGATTTTTGATGCTAAAATTAGGCTTTAGAAAGAATTTTTCAAAAAATTACTACTAAAAATAGTAATTTATTTTGTTTTCATTTAACTTCAAATTTTGTGGACATCAAAATTTAGTGCCTTAGGCATTCAAAGATTAAGATAATAGGCTTATATAGTAGACTATGCCTTTGAACACCATTGACCCAATAACCTCCTATTGCACCTTCAATAGTATTTTTCAACAACTTATCAAAAAATACTAGATAAAATTGAAGGTCATTTGACTATAGAGAACAACTATATTTTTAGTTGTATGGGACATTTGCGACTAGTGCTAATTTCAGGACTTGCAATTGCTAAGGACAAGTTGTTCTTGAAATTTTAGTTGTAAGGACAATGGGATTGTTTCTCATTTGATAACGTAGTTTAGATGTGGTTGTCTATGTGGCATTCACTGCCACATAAATTTTCTAGATTTAATAAAATTTGAAAATTTGAAATTCTAATCTCAATGATTTATAGATTTCAAAATTTCAGATCTAGCTTCTTTTTTGGTTTCAAAAGTTCAAATATTGGTATTTAATAGATTTCACTTAATTAGAAAACATTAGGCAATTTTATAGGTTTTAAAATGTAGATTTTCAATATTTTAAGATTTCTATAGACTAAAAAATCTACAAATTGTAGAAATTGTAGAACTCTATTAACATAATTCATTACGTAAGAGTACAACTTAGAAGTGTTATATATCCAACCTAATGGCACTCTTGGCAATTGATACAAGACAATTGGAAAAACCATAATCATCGTACAATTGCAATTGTTGCCTAGTCAAATTGCAATTACTTTCTAGTCAAAATTTTTTTTTCAACTTCAAATTGACATGGTGGATTCTGCAAAACATAGGCTTGTCCACATTGACAATTGTGATGAATATGGTTGGTGAATAGCTCACATTCATTGTGAATTTGAACTCTATTAACCATACCTTTCATTTCTTACTACAACTAGTTTGCGACCACAACAATGTATAGATAAGATTTGGTACCAATAACAAGGGCCATAGTTGCAAGACTTAGTTGTTTTTTGACCAGTTGTGGTGGACACATTTTTCTTTTAGTAAACTTTAAAGTCTTCTCAAGTATCAAATCCTTACTTATGGAGTACTCTCATCAATCATCACAAGTATGTGATCCATCCTAGCCTAAGACAAGATTGTAGTAAGTGAATGTTTGAATCAAGTATTTAGAGCAAGGTGTAAAGGTTGTTGACAATACAAATATGTGATTCCAAAGTTGACATTCAATTTGGCTACAATATGTTGTTCAAAGTGAATAATGTATTTGAGCATGTTAGCTAAAAATTATTGCATGCTAATTTGTTGAAGTATGTTCCAAAACTTTCATGTGTATTGAAAACCATTGCTACAATATCATTCTTCCAAAATGTTGCTATAAAGTGCTTGGCCTTCCAAATTCTAGTACTAAATTATACTAACTACATGGTCAAGTACATGTCGAAGCATTAGAAAACATACAAATCTAGCTACATCATATTTTACTCTTTCAAGCACTTTGGAATTGCATCAAATGCCACAAATTTATGAAGCTCTTCAATCAAAAACCACACCTGCAATCAATATGATTCATCCCCTATAATCTTTGTTGTTCCATCTCTAGCAATAGTCGTATCAATGGATTTCTTGTGTGTACGTTTCTAGCATCTCCTAAATCTCTTAGGCGGTTGTACCCTTCAAGCATTCTTCGTAACTCATTTCTCACTAGTCTGCACTGTTGATCTCTTGAGATTTCATTATTCTCATTGAGGTTGTCAATAATTCAATCTATTTGGAACATGATTAACTACTAATTGTGTAAAATGTGATTTGTGAGTCAATATCACATTATTTTCCACAACATTCATCCCCACTAGCGATGGTAGTAGAATGGGAGTCGGTATGCAATTGGGTGATGGTAGAGGCAATTGTTATAGAATGGTTGCATTAGTGTTGGATTGAGTCTCTACTCTAGATTCATGGACATTGGTCATTGGTGAAGATGGGAATGATGTTGATCCCTTGGATCAAGTCTATTCTACACATAGGGCAAGGGCAAAGGTGACCTTGAAGCCATGTGAATTATAAGCATTCCTAGCAAAATAAGTGACCTTAGGTGGTGGCAATTGGGTGGGTTGCATTTTGGAAGTAGATGTTGCATGCGAAAATCACCTCTTGTTGTTGTATTGTTTGATCTATAATGCAAAGATTTCCAGAGTGGCTTGCTAAATCCTCACTTCTTCCTTTGTCCATGATTACTTGGTTTTCATCATGTTGCAACTGATAATACCTTATTACAAGTATAGGGAAAAAAGTGTAAGTGTTGCATCCCAATAATTTTTAAATGCAAGACCAATATTTACATCATTCTCTCGCACAAAATAGTGAACGAATTAGTTGCATATTAGATTCATCAATCAATGTTGCTTGATGTACTCTCAATTTCTAAAAGTAAAAGCAATTCTTTGCAAATGTGTATGCATTCTATTCTCTAGTATTGAAATTGTAGTGACTACACAAACAAAAAGTTAAGGCATGTGTGCACTTTCTAGCGAGAAACAGAAATGGAAATACATGAAATTAATTTGCAGAATGATCTCGCACCTCTTATTGGAATCACTGAAAGAAATTTGGACAATTATCAAGATTCATTGATCAACAATGATGCATTATTTTGGGAATGACTTGTAGAAACCAGATTCCAATCATCCACATAATGAAAATTCAAAGTTTATTCATGTGTTGTTTAGAAATTACATTTTTACTTATATGGTGTTCCAGATCTACAATTTTAATGGCCCTTACTTGCAATCAAAAAGGATTCTAAATAGATTTAGTTTTTTCAATTGCCAAATAGAGTCTTCAAAAATAAAGATTTGAAGAGAAGTTTTTTCTACTCGCTTCTTTTACTTTATTGGAGACTTGACATATTAGAAAAGATTTTAAGAGGCAAGATTGAAAGTTACATAGAGCTTATTTATATAATTAACATTTAAAAATTTACCTCTAAAGTAATTAAAAGTACCCTTGTTTTTATATTTGCACTTGATTTACAATATTTTGTACAAAGTCATCACAATGTCTAAAAAATAAATGCTAATCAAAAGCTTGGTGAAGAAGTCTCCTTCCAATTCCTTGCTAAAATGTGAGGCCATGAAAGGAACTAGCCCTCATTATGGGTGATTGCAAGAAAGACCGGTCCTATTTTGCATCACATTTAGAGTGACAGAGTTGTTTTCTGATAGAACTTTTGGAGGTAGAGCACAATGAGATTGAAATTTTTATTGGAGATGACTAACTTTAATTTTATCATATCCCTTATTTTTTTAGAAATTTTAAAAATCATTTTATATTTAAAAATCAATTTTTCTAATTTGTCACATTTTGGGGTTTAGGGTTTTTTAGTACTGTGGAGTATCCAAAATTAATGATCTAGAGCTGAATTTTTTGTGGTCTATTCCTATAGTAGGAATACATGTGCCCACCAAAGGGAATCTAAAAATACATTATTTTATGGCCTCCATATTCGTGCAAATAGGGCTCCCTTACGTGCACACTTCTGAATATTGAAGATGGTTTTGACTTCATCTTTTTGGTGAAATCCGATCACCATCAAGTCCTCACAAATTGCCAATTTTTAGATTTTTTTTGTTCATGATTTTCTATTTATTATTAATTCATATCTCATTGTATCTATTTTCTGTGACAAATTGTCTTTTTTTTTTCCAAATAGTACTACTTTAGTACTTACTAATAGTCATAGTACTCAAAACGGTACTTTCAACCATTGATTTTTTAGATCAACGGTTGAGATTTCTTAGTTTCCTAGTACTCCTAGTACTCATAGTATTGAGCATAGAAATCATTGTTTTGGCAAAATGCTACATAAAACATTCGGTCTTTCTCACAATTGCCTCTATAATAATGAACAATTTATAGAGGCACGAGGAATGATGGTTCCTACTTACATTGGCTAAGATGTCACCAAGTCTACAATTCCCAGCCTAAGAGATTCAGTTGAGAGATTTTCAATTGAGGTCCAAATCTTGAAAATAGCAAGAACATGGTTTAAAGAAGCAAGCTATAATTTAGTTTGAACTATCAAATGGAGTGGAGAACTTATACAAAGTTTGATAGATTGCTAACATTCATCAACACTCTTGCATCGGCCTAAAGAGCTATGGCAGCTCACACTTATAAAATTGAAGTACTTGAAGCTTTACCGTAAGAAGCTTTAATATATATCCCATAGAAAATTAGCCTTGGAGTTATAAGTAAGAAGATATTTAGAAGGTAAAAGATGAAAAATCACCTAATGCCTAGTTACAACTTGTATTTTTTATTTCACCACAAATACTATTGACAATTGAATAGAGTAAATTCTATCCCATTTGACCAATTATACCCTTGAAAACTCAAATCTTCACATTAAATTAAGTAATGGAGTTATAGAATAAGAGATTTGAAAATTAAATGATTTAAGTTCATAGAAATATTACTCCGTCTGAAACAAGGTGGAAAAAAGAAGGGAAGACTATTACGATAAGTACAATGTCTCATACTCTCATGTTCCCACGAATTGATAAGTTAGTGAAGTGTACCAATCTAAGCACAGGGATATCTCTAGCTTTGTAAAACAACAGATTGCTAGACTGTTTTGATCAAAATCGGAGTAAACTTCGTACGCCTTCTTTGATAAGACAACCGCAACATTCAAACGGCTGTACGTGAAATTCAATCAACTTCTAGAGTATCGACAGTGCATCTAAAATTAAGATGGAACTTCAATGATTTGGCATCTAGAATATCCTCTCAAAAGAGACATATTCATATGATTTTTCACATCAGCATATTATGCCATTTGATCATTCAAGCAGGGACACTCAGCCCCAGACTAGACCACGACCAAAATCCGAGTGCCGCCCCATTGAATAGAATCAAATCAAAGATGTACATGAACGGGACGCCGCAGCAGATATACACACCTCGGCCTATTTCCATGACCACAAATCCAAAACAAGCTGAACAAGTACGTTAAGAAAAAGTTGAAGGATACCCCAATCCTCATAAGATTGAAGTACAATGACCAATCTCAAAAGTCTGCAACTGCAAGAGAACACTTCGTTGATTAATCTCAACCCTGAACAGATTCCAAGATACATCATTGCATTTCAATCCACTCATTGAAGGTACCAGCATGAGAAGCCCTGCAAGGCTTTACGAAGCCCTAATCACCAGTGAGGCTAAAATTTGAAAACCTCCTCTGGCAAACATTACATTACATTACAGTGCTTCCCCAAAGCGTGCATGCCTTAAACTTTATTTTTCAACCCATTCACGATTACTCTGAGCAACTTGAGCTTATGAAAATAGAACATTGGCAGGGCCAAACAGGACCACGACCATGGGACCATCTAACCCTGTAGCCAAATATATCCATCAACATTCCGTGTTCAAGAGTCCCGACAACCAGTAAACGGAATCAAAATGGAGAATCATAAACCCACATCGATCTAGACTGACAGCTTGCTTTTAAGACCAACCACTACAAGCAGAAGTAAATGCAGCAAGCACATGCTTCAACCACAACCACTGAAAGGGATAGACAATATTCAAACAAGTTAAAATCTAAAAGCCATGCCCTGCACAGCGTGATCCAGGTCGCCACCTGACAAGCCAACAGTCCGACGAAATTAAACGACATAAAAAGTGCACGAGAGTCGAATAATAGACGAAACGAAATAAGTTGCTTTTATTACAAGTCAGTTGTCCATGCCGGACATAAATTCGTTCAGAGGCTCAAGACCTATCAAGAACGCCGTGGCATCCCAATTCATAGGAGTCCAAAATTCTTGCCCCAATCCGAAGCGATGGATTCACCCCAATTGCAACTCGGCGACACAACAAAGCTAAAGAGTACTCTGCTTCCGTCAATCACATTCACATCTACTTATCATTTGGACAGAGCAAAGCGTTTGTCAACTTACAGCAGTTTTCACAAGTTGGAAGTTCCACATCGCCACATCAAATGTCATCTAGAAACTTAGAAGTCCTAGTTTTGAAAGCCCTAGATACAGTTTGAATGTTTAAGTTTTTAAAACTTTGAGCACTTGAATGTCCCATTATTTTCTAGCGCTATGAAATCCATCATTTACACAAATATGACACCATCATTTTGGCTAATGTTTTCATGACCAATACCAGACTTTCCAATGCCTTGGCACCTTTCAGAACAAACATTCTGATACCCAAATCATGCCTGTCTTAGACTCTAGACTTACAGTATAGAATTTTTTTCTTGTGCACTTCAGGAGTATAAGAAATCAAGTCAGACCACATTCGGTCGATTCTGTTTTGAAGAGAGACCCATTGAAAGTTGGTATGTTGGCCCATTTAAGAGCCAAAACGGCTTTTGGGGGTACCCATATAGGACCACCACCCATGTACGAATAGGTCACAATTTTTGGTGCCAGAATCGCATCACTTTAACGAACATGATGTGTTTTCGTCACCAGACCGACGAGGCTCCCCAAGTGGCGATACAACGCAAGCAGCTGGACTAATACCCAACGACGCAGCCGACGTCGTCGACCACTGGGGGCTTTGGAACTTTTAGCCCCCCGGGCTAAACTGTCTGTGGGGGGCCAAACAACCAATGTAGCCCCGGCTACACCAGTTAGAGCTTCCCGCATCAAGCGCGATCCCCTGACACCCTTTTGCATGGCCTACGTGGACAGGTCGTGGTACATGTGGCTGCTTGCCTGTATGTCCGTCACAGTTTTCTTGCTTCCTTCAGGTCCTTCGGAAAGTGAATCGTGGTTTGAATGGGTTTAGGGTCCCTGAACCTCCAGAGTGTTCTCCAGAATTCATGACTTGGGAAAAATCATCGTAAAGTATTATTTGGGAGAACATTTTGCAATTTACATACAAAAAAAGTGTAGAGTTTGAGTTGTAGAGTCCGACCATATGGTTAGATCACCTATGCTATTACCAATATTTTTTTATAAATTCTGAAAGGGAAATCCCAAAATTCCTTCTAAAATCAATTACAAACAAAATATTATCTTTTTTCAGAAAAATTTGTTGGAATGGATTGGAAATGAGGTTCTCTCCACACTGTGATTTTGGAAAATTTATATGTTCGTGTAATCTTTGAACTCATTTTGGTAAATCCATATTTTGAACTATAGTCAATGCAATTTGGCTTCGTCAACCACTTGATATTTTTGCCATTTGTAATTTTAGAAAAATATTAAATTTAGTAACATTGAATCCAACCATTAAATAGGACAACAATGTACATGTATTTCAGATATGTAAATTAGGATTAAGTAGGAGCTCAACCACTCATAGTTTCAAGAGAAAATAACTAAAATTCATATAAAATACTAAATGGACTCCAAAAATATAAGATTTTCACCACAAATGTATATTATAGTATTTAAAATCATAGTTCAAACCAAAATTACCATGTCACTCTAAAATTAGGAAATCAATAAACTATGGTTCTATACCTATAATTTGTATTGCTGTAAAATATTGAATCTCATGAATATTCAAATTTTCAAATGGAAACAGGAACCAAATTTCCTAAGACTCATTTCATTAGTTGGACTCAAGTTTAGAAAAACATCATTTTCATGGCTCATTTGCATATCAAAAGTAAATATAAAAATGACCAAGATATAGCAAAAAGATTATCTATGAATAAAGCATCTTCTTCTTCTAAAAAGTCAATAATATCACAATGCAAGAATTTACATAATCATTATTTGAAAATGTACTCTAGCAACTTCTAAAAAAATTGGATGAATTTTAAAAAAAGTTGAAAAAAAACATCCAAAGTGTCCTTAAACTTAGAACCCCCCCAGCCTTTCCGAATGTGTTTTGACTACCTATGAAAAAAGAATATGGACTTATAGTTATCTCCAATGAAACAAATTTTCTTTTTTTCAAACTTACCCATAGAAATTTTTGAAGAGCTTGCTCATTAGTTTGCATACCAATTTTCAGTACAAAATTGCATAGGAATTGTGAGATTATAAAAAGAGACATGAGATGTTCAGGTCTCTAGAAGACTATTTCAAGGTTGTTTGCACTTTATGAACAAGCCATTATAGTTTAGAATATTTAAATAATGAAAAATGATAATTAATTTTTAATTAAAAAAAATTTGATCTTCTTAAAAATTAAACTTTTAAAAAATTATTACTTATTACTTATTAATTAAATGATAATATCTGACTTGGCCAAATTGAAATCACATGGTACCTCAATCACATCTAATGAATGGATGTTTTATATTTTTTTATATGTTGCCCCTCCCCACAATGTTTCATAAATTTGCATATAAAGTTTTCTTGGGATTGGAGGTGACATGAACAATGGAAAATTGTGTTAGCAAAGTAACATTCACTTCCAAAAATCTTAAGTTCAATCTAAGAGCTATTAAATTCATTACACAATTTACATTACAATTGTTGAAATGCCATTTTATTTTATACATAGAAATTGCAAATAACTCCAAACCAACACTTGCATGTTCAACCCCTAAATGTTTTAGACTATTAGTTTTCACCTAAAATTCTTCAAAACTGTCATTTCTAGTACAAGTACCAAATTTTAGGGAAATTTTTTTTGGTTACATCTAACCATAAGATCTTGTAGTACGCTGACTTGAGAAGATGTGGAAAAAATTTGAAAAATTTCCACTATGTAAATTGTAAGATATTAGCATTTGAATTAGCAAAAATCCTTTTCTTGGCCTTGTGAAAAAACGACCACCTACACTTCAGAAGGCCACATTTGTATTAAAAACAATAAAAAATGGTGGATATTCATTGAATTTGTTCTTGAAGGCAAGTTGGCTACATGCTTGAAAAATTTTAGATCATTTGGAATTATAAAACAATAGAGAAAAAATAGTAATTAGAAAAAAGTAGAGAATGATTCAAAATACTAAATTGTTTAGAAATTTGTTATGGAATTGAAAAATGTCAATCCCAATGGTTGTGATGTTGTAATAAACAATCTACATCCTATGACTTTATTTTATTCCCCAAATATTTAAATTTGAGTTAAATAAAGGACTTCAAATTTTATTTTATTATAGAGAATCTGAAATTGCCCACAAACTAAAACTCCTCATAATTTTCATCTCATTAATCAAAATGTAATGATTCAAAGCTTTCTAGGTACATATAAATCTAGAAAACCAATTTCAAATTTTTATTTCTTGAAAAAGTGTTTTTTTAAGACATTTTTGGTTTGCCCAAAGATCGATGAAAATGAATTTTCAACCATGTAGTCAAAAGTTTTGAAAATTGTTGGACCTTAAAGCTATTCATTGGGCACATGTTGTGTGAAAATTTCAAAGAAAAAAAAAAGAAAAGCTCCAATTATAATTAGTTGCCAAAAATCGCTATGTGGCAAAAGAAAAGAAGTTGGGTCCTTTAGAGGTGAAATTTGCAATGGTGAAAATTGTGAAAACACCTTTACTCTTTCTAGTGAAACCCTTTTAAAAGGAAATGGATAAGTACAATTTTAAGATCTCATTTCTCAAGTGAAATTGACAAACTTTGCTCAAAGTAGAAAAATATAATATACCTAGTAAGTCTCACTCATGCACTCCTGTATGCCTTTTAATACCTCTAAGAAATCCAATATTTACCTATTTTAGTGAAAAAGAAAAGCTTCCAATAGTTAATGTTCAAAACTATCTATGCAAAAATTTTAAGTGGTCAAAGAAATTAATTGCCTACACAAAAATGAGCGTGATCATTCAAATCAACCATATGTGTTCACTGTGGTAGTTTGGGTTTAAAGTTTAAATCTGAAATGTTTGACCTACTACAGGACCTACTTGCAAAAAAATTATCATAAACAAATGTGATGTCTATGTTCCTCTGAATCACTTTGCAATGCTAAGAGGTTTAGTGACTTGGCAATGCACTTGTTGTTTTTTGATGATTTATTATGCATTTTATATTTATTTGAAATACAACTGGTATGAAGGTGGAGACAAACATTTAGAATATATGAGACAAATTTCAAAAACTTTCACACATAGATTCTATGATTACAGAGACCTGGAATAGAAAAAATGTTTTTTCTTATTACCATCCCATCATAGCTAACAAACTTTGACTTCTTGTCCATTGTGGTTAGAGCACTACAATTTGTTTTTCTTTGAGACAATTGTATGCAATATTTTATTAGTTGTAGGCATGCTGAGTTTTAGAAGTTTTTGAGCAATTTTGCAAAAATTGCCCCCAAAATAATTAAACTATCTAGGCTACCAAAAAAGTTTCATTATGGAAGCATAACTTTCAATAAAAATTTAACTAATTCTAAATTTTTCTAGAAACAAAAAAAAATGTATTTGACAATGCATTGGTGGGCAACAAACAATTGTCAAAAAATTGTGCAATGTTTTTTTTTAAAGAATACATAATTATCAAGCCATACTAGTAGTGCATTACATATTTATCAAATTATCTCGTCTCCTAAGGTCTTGCACTTCATATGCTATATTTTGGGTTCTTCCTTGTTTGGGATTTTTTATGCACATAAACTTGTGCATAATGCAATTAATAGGTCTGATGCATGTGTCGTCAAATTTAACAAAGAAATCATTCTTGATTAAATTCATGCCAATGATTGGATCCACCTTATCCATCTGTACTCCATTCACTACTTGTGAATAATGTTGGTTATAGTTTGCTGAAAAATATACTTCTATTTGTCCATAATGCTCGTGACTAAATATTTCTCTTACTCTACCTTTGTATGGGGTTCCATCTACCTCATCATTCACTACAACCACATCGTCACCAGTTCTATATATAATTCTTCCCAACATGCATCTCTTATGAAAAAGTACTAGTGGTGGTCGAATGGTTCCTAATCCTAGTATACAATGCCGCAAATAAGACCAAATAATAGGAAAAGCTTCTACGTGCTTGTTGTTATAGTTGCTCATAATAATTTCCTTTAATTGAGCAGAAATGACACATGCACAATTTTGAGGTGCTCGCATTAAAGATTGGAATACATCCAACGCTCTCCACTTGGAATTCACATGTAAACAACAATTACAATGCCATGGTGGGCAGGGAAAATCATCTTCTTGGTCATGGGCTGTGCCTTCTGGAAACATTAGTACATCATGGACTCGGGCCAATGCTCTTTCTGTGCTCTCTAATCCATCACTTTCAATTTGAATGCAAATTTTTACCTTTTGAAACAACCCCCGTGAACAATACTTTATAAATGTTGCTTCGACTGATTTATGATTTGTCTTGATGTTTTGATACTTTTGAACCTCCCGCTCAAATGGAAAGCACCAATACACATCCGAGTGGCCAAATCATCTCACGTCCTCTAAAATGTGACCTGCTCTTGCCACATGTTCTAGTGGCCTTCCGTTTGGACCATCCAATGCTTCTGAATATATGCGCCATTTTTGAAAAAGTAGTTCAACAATATGTAGATCATCTTGTGTCCAACCTTCACTTCTAGTGCGAATGAACAAGTAATGTCCAATGTCTACAAGAAGGTGCCCCACCAAACACCGTTCTTCAGAGGGTTTCCCATCTAATTTGTTGAGTATGATAGGTAGCATCCACAAAACAAAATGTTGATATTCTTCAGCAGTATATCTTCTATGGTCATTAACAGGGTCATAAGGCCATTGACTTTGTTTTAGTTCAAACGTACGAGCCTTGGTCACAAAATTACAACATGTTGTAACCATCTCCACTAAAGCACGTTTGTTTTGATGGCCTTCAATCTCTTGAAATAACTTGATGGTGTAGTTCTTAAATAGGTTCAAACCAGCAATGTGCATCACATCAAATACCAAGTCACGTGATAAGTCAAACTTATACAAATGATACAACCGCCACAATTTGGAATCACCCGATACTCCTGATTCCATACTATGTTGTGTTCTTGCATCTGCATCATTCTTCAATGATTGCCATCGGCGAACACTTGCATGAAGTTCTGAAGCACTTCGTCTTGCAGGTGGATGTTGTACTTGCCTTGCATTGTTTCCGTATACGTATCGTCCATCTTCATTCAACATTGAATCCATTTTGCATCTTCTACATGCAGACTTCCCGGAAGATTTGAAATTTGAAATTTTACATTGTGCGGGATGATCTCCGGTAAGTAACATCAACATAGCCCTAATGGTTGAGGTTCCTGAACGTGGAAGAATGTTACTAATCCATCGACATGGATAGTTGTATTGATAGTTGATTCCCTGCAAGAACAGACTCTCAAGCTCTTCAACAAACGGTTGAATAAAAGCAAAAATATTTTCTTTCATTCTTTCCACAATATAAGCTTCATGACCTCCCAATGGTATGAATAAAACTGGTAGTAGTGATATATTTGATGAAGTTCTCACATTCAGAACACTGATTTCCATAGCCCAACAACCTCGCTTTTTTTTCCCTAATATGTTGAATCCATCCCAGTGTGCTCCCAAAGCTATGTTACGTGGATCCCCATTTTCCATGACTTTTGGCGCTTCTATAACATTTTTACACTTCCAACAAATGAAGTTATAATATCTGCTTTGACTATTCCATCCACGAAGTAGTTCATCACATTTCTTTGGAAATGCACAATATAACATTTGACACTTATCATTTGGACATGTTATTGGCAATTCCCATTGACTGTGCGGGTTCCAGAAATCTCGATATTCTTTCATCTTTTCACCATTCCAAAAGTGTGTAATACATTATGGAATTTCATTTGTAGTCAACCATGTAGCTTGATTCCTCCACATTGTCAACATCTCGTAACACAAAGTTCGAGATTCCATAATAGATGACAATTGCTTTGCAATTGGGAGATAATCAAATGCAATCATTTTAGGCCTAGAATTTCCACAATGTGTACAACATACCATACAATTTTTGCATGTACGTTTGTCTTTTGGAGGTAGACATGAACATTGTATGTACTTGCTACCATCATATGCATCTTCTTCAGTTGGAGGTAAAATTATAGGCTTATGAATGTAGTCCTTGGTACCCAAGCACATACGCCACCGATTTGGCTCTACAAGACCCCATCTTCTATATAAACTAATCAAACTTTTGAAAGATGAGGGTGTTGAAGAAGGTCCTTCAAGATTACCTATCCAATTTGAAGGGGCATCTTCCTTAAAAGTGCACCAAGTCCATCTTCATATTTGAAGTCAACAGAATCATGGGTGTTAAGAGGTTGCCCAAATAGTTCTTTCAGCATGTACTCTTGTAAGTCAATGGACATTCCTTTGCTATCCCACACTTCTTGCACCTTAATTACTTTGCTTTTCAATACTTCTTTTAACTTATTAAGGTGATCATCATTCATCTCTCCTTCAACATTCATAGGAGGTTGCAAAGGTGGTTCCCTTTCAAGTTCAACATCTTCTGCTATTGGTAAGTCCTCATCACTTGGAAATTGATGTTCTCCTGATGATGTTGCCCGCATATTCATTTCTTCTTGAAATTGATCTTCAATCCGTTGATGAGCTCGTTGTGTCCTATAATCAATCATTTTGTAACCAATTGCAATACCATGTACAGTAAATTGCCTACATTTACGACATTCACAACGCACTTGTCGATCACGTTGTCTATCCATTATAAAGATGCAAAATTATAAGGCAAACAAAAAAATTAGACAACAAATGCACTTGAGAAATGTTGAAAAGATGATCATGAAGAATGAGGCAATTGAAAATATATTTTGAACCAACATTAAAATGAAGTTTATATATTGGAAATCTTTTACATTTTGGAAGCCCTTTACATTTTGGAAGCCTTTTTCATTTTGGAATCCTTTGTCAATTAAGTTTATTTTTTACTTTCTTAATGATTTTCATTTTTTAACTACTTACATCTATTTTTAGAGTTGAAACTCATGTGATCATTCACAAAATAAAATGTTTTGAACTTATACACTATTCTAAAATTAACAAATGCTAATGAGATTTATAGCTAAAACGTATGTAAAATTGTGTTGCTTTATGTGGTAAATACATACATATCAAGGTTTGATATGTATTCATACAAAGGTATAATCATTATTAAAAATTTATTAATATATTATATATGGAGTGCTTTGAAACACAAAATAAAACCAATTTGGTAAGAGTTCAAAATACTTGTTTTCGAAATCCAAGCATCATGATCTAGCAATTGGTAATGTTTATTATTCTAAAAGTATAGGAGGGTGTAGTCTAACAAATGAACGAAAGGATCATATGGTTGGATATATTAAAAACTAAATGAAAAGGAAGATTACATATTTACACAAAAACTCGTAATTAAAAATTTTAATCTAATTGTTGGTATTATTGGATTTCAATCCCATCTTAGAGTTATTAATAGTTTAGATTTTATTGTAATCTTAGACCTATTTCTATTTAAAAAAATTTAAAGAATGAAAATCAAGTATTTTATTTTATTTTTTAAAATTATCTAGAATTTCAATTCAATTCTTGAACAAAAAAAATATAAATTCAAAGTTCATAGGGCAAAAATTTCAACAAAAGGCAGTCCAAGTCATCTGAAATTTTTTCCAGCTTTGAATGCTAATATCTTCCAATCTATTTGGTCAAACATCATGAAATTTTGACTACTTGGTCTCAGACAATTGAAGTACAAGATCCTATGATAAGATTTTTTCTAATCATTTTTTTGTTTTCTTCGGTGAACACCATTAGAAATGGTAGTTTTGAGTGTTTTTTGACAAAAAAAATGGCCTTGGTCCTTTAGGGGTCAAAAAAATGCATTTGCCAAGGTATTTTCTTTAAACTTAAAAGGAATAATACAACTGATTCTTCTTCGATGGCAAATTCATGTCGAAGAGATGTGTAATGGAGTCATTTTGACATAGTGATTGTAAGGTGCATTCACATTACATACGAAAATCCTAACCTTTCAAATGAAAAAATAATGCCACTAGGATGAAGGGATCAAAACTTCCCCTATAATTCATACTTTCAATGTCAATTTTATGTGGCAAAGGGATCAATAGATGGAGTCAATTGTTGGAAGTGTTTTTAGAAACCCTTGATGAAAATTGATTTATCCTCTTATAGCTTAATTTGCAATATTTGCTAAAAGAGTTAAAGAAGATGGATCTTCATAATCATGCAATGATGGAAGTTACACTACATTTTATATGAAAGAGGATTTTTTTTCTTTTTGTTTGTAGTGGCACCACATATTTCTCCTACTATCCAACTATTTTGAATACTTTCACATGCAATGAAGGGTAAGAACAAACCATTGAACATTTTATAATATTCCAGCATAGAGTAGGAAGATATTGAAATTCAAAATATTTTCATCTTCATAAATTTTTATAAAATTCAAAATAGATAAATATAGAATTTCACAAATATAATTATATTGGCATAATAGAAAACCTTAAATACCGTGAAAATTTCTCACTAACAATGTAATTGTATTTTCTCCTTATTTAGCTTCTGATTTTTAAGATGGACAATATTCAGTTTTAAATCAATATTCAAATAATGAAAGGGTATTCTTTTGTAACAAAATTAGATGTTTTCTATGAATTAGATTGTCATATTTGTGGTCACAAAATGATGTATATTAGACATTATAAAGCTATATTACATTAGAGTGTAGAATGTAGTTTGAAATTATCCTTCAAAGAAAATTCAAACTATAAAATGTAATATAAAGTCACATATTATATGATATTTAACCCTTAAAGGACCATTGTCCCTTCAAGGGGCAAATAAGATTTTGGGCAGGTACACACGGTCTCAATTTTTATCCTGATTTTTTGAAACTTTTTACGAAGATAGAAAAATTGATTAGCTTTGTCGGAATATAATTTTTTTATCATTTGGTGGTCGGGAACAAAAGTTATGCCCAAATAAGCTCAAAACAAAGGAGAAAGGGCAGCAAAAAAAAGTTTCAAAAAGTTGAATTCTTTTCATTTTTATTTTTTTCCCTTATAGATTATATTTTTGTCTACATGGAAAGCTTTGATTCATTCCAATTGGATTTGTTATGAGAAAGTTATAGACAATCTTGTTTTTCGGGCAATTGGAGCATCTTTCATAAATAATAACTTCTAGGATTCATTTCTGAATGCAATTTTTACAATTTTAAAAAAAAAAGGTCCACATGGTTTCATTTTCTTTCTAGAAAAATCTCACCATTTGGATTATTGAATTCTAATTCCATCTTAGAGATATTAATAATTTAGATTTTCCTTCTATCTTGTATCTACTTAACAAATGGATTAAAGAATAAAAATTAATTTTTTTTGTATTTTCTTTTTTTACTAGACTCTCAATTAAATTCTCCACCATAAAGATTTAAAGCTCAAAACTCTATAGTGCAAAAAATTAAAGTTAAGAAGGTTCGAAGTCAAATAAGCTAGTCCAACAATTTGTGGAAGAACTTGTTTTCTTTACTTTAAACGCAAATATCTTGCAATCTATGTGGTCAAAATTTCTGATTTTTTTTTTGAAACATTTTCATACTAGTTAGGTGTAAGATCCTAAGGTTAGATATGCAAAAAATAAAATTTTCAAATTTTTTTACTCTTTACTCTAAAAATGGCAGTTTTGAGTGTTTTCTTGCAGAGTAAAGGCCTTGGTCCTTTAGGGATTAAAGGTAAAAGCATGAAATTAAAAAACCACACTAATGTATTTTCTTTTGAAATCTTGTTTTAATTTCTTTACTCAAATAGAACAACACAATTTATATTCAACTTTTTAACCTTTAATCAGTTTGAAGGCAAAATTATGTAGTCTAATTGCATACCTTTATGAAATTTGGATTTTCATCCATCTTTTACACATACTTTCAAAACTAATTGTATTTTAAGAAATCATGTATATACTAGTACATGATGCAATTGAAGCCTTAAAATTTACTTGTTTCTTATGAAAATATGATTCAACTATTATAATTTTATTTATTTAAAAATTCATGGTAGATTTGATGTAATTTTATTTTACTTCATTATAGTATGATTTAAGGTTTGTTTTGTGATGATTTGAAATTGACAGTCTAACACGTATCCTGAAACTTCTCTCTTCATTATGCACATTACACATGGATGTTTTTATACAATACATTTGCAATTAGGTTTTTTTAGTGATACTTGCGTGACAGACCAATTACTTTTCTTTCTACGTTTTGGTGGGAAGGACATTCCCTCCAAAATCCAAGAAGGTAAGTGGTTAGTCATCGATGTGTATCACTCGACAAAAAGTAGATATGGCTTTGGGTATTCCAAGAGTTTACTTCGCTTAACTAATGTTCTACTAGGTGCATTGTGGTGAGAAGAGGTTCAAAAAATCCCGTTGAATTAGCGAAAGTAAAACCGCCGAGTCCTCGAAATCAACAAGCTACAAACAACGCCATCGTGTGAAGGCGATGGAAGTTGAAGTGAACAGACACAAGGTTGGGCCAGAACGTCAATTTGTAAGTTGAGGAGTTTCCAATTGCTACTGAGAGTTGTGTCAATTCGTAAGTCGAGGAGTTTTCAATTGCTACTGAGAGTTGTATGTGCGCATAGTCGATAGAGTTTTTTCAAGCTGTTTCAAGCTAGGTGGATTTGGAGCGGTCATGTTGGTGTCGAGTTGGAGTTCGGATGTGTTCATGCGGTCAATGTATGGTCTACTATAGCTAAAGGATTTTATCCAAAGCGTTTATGAGGTAAGGTTTTTCTTCTTTTTTCCTTGTAGGGTTTCAATTTTTTGGTTGCAAAATGTTTTACGACATGCTCTTCAAAGCTGAAAGATTCTGAAACAAACTCTGAAAAACGTCAAATTTGTTATATTGGCAATAGATTTTAGGGTCCTAATTATTGAGCACATTGGAAATGAGCTAATCTATAGAATTTTTAAAAAAAAGGTAGGCTAAACGAGTAATTGAACAAAGTATATGTAAAGCAAATAAAAACTATACCTCAGATAATCATATCAATTCATTGAAACGAAGTGTGTGAAAGTGTCTGGGCTTAGGGAACAATCTCTAATTGTACTAACTAGTGTAGATTTCAAATTTAAACCTCATGACTGGAAATGCATGTTTTGATGTGACTCACAAAATTTTTATATGTTAGTTGAATGTGTATATATGAGGTTGATTTATTGTTATGTTTTTGAAAGAGATATGAAATGAAAGTTTTTAAACTTGCAGATATAAATCGAAGAGAATAATCATCTGTTCCTGAGGCTTCGAATAAAATTTAATTCTTCTACACCTGTTGTGACATAACATCATTCATGAACTCATAATTTTTACAATTCTAAAAATGTTGATACATATAATAGGTTGATCATGAACCTTTCAAAAAGATTCTAAAAAATGTCACTTAAGAGTTAGCTAATAACTTTTAGAGACTTCAGACTGTTGTAGTTTGCTAAATAGTCACGTCACTTTGTTTTGTCCTATACCACCACACAAGAGTACGATTCCAAAGAGCATATTTACTATGAAGATTATCACATATAATACATGATATAAATAATTAAATACATATTGACCGGGGTCAATGAATTTCACACTCCTGAATTTATGGAGAGAATACATTTTCAAGATATTCAAAATGTTTTGCCTATTTGGTTCATATATGTACATCTATATAAAGGTAGAAAATATCTACATCTCAATCAAAAAGAATGTGGTGAGAGTTGTACATGTAGTCCTGATTTATTGAAATGAAATTTGGTATTAAATTCACTCCCACTGTCCTTCATAGCTTGACGATTTGCCAATTACAGTAGCCCTTGTGAATCTTATCTTTTTCATCCTCTAATTTCATTGCAGATTTTTTACTTGAAGTTAGTGCATCTGTGCATCCAGCTGAAGGCATCTAAAACGCACAACAACAAAGAAAGGGTAAAGGAGCAAGCTTTGTATAGGTTCTATCTTTACATTTGATGAGATGCTTATGTGTCACATTCAAAACAATTTAGACTCTTTTCCAACAATGAATTGGTTCTGAATGTGTGCAGAGTTTTAGAACATGGCACGAGGACGTTTCTGTTGAAGATGCGGTTTCCCATTTTCAAATGAAATAGCTAATTATTGTGTCAAATGTCAAATGCCAAGAGATGAGTGTGAGATTAGTTTGGAGAGAGAAGAGGCACAACAAAATGAAGAAGCAACAATTAACACTATTTCAGATTTTAGAGGTCCCCTTCACATTCAGTCTTTACATGAAAATCCTATTATAAAATCTCCATCTTATAATATAATTTTCAATCCTCCACCTACTAAAAATAGGAAGACAAATAAGGTGTATGGCAAATTATCACTCCGCAAGCATTGGGCTATTCAACATAATAATCTTAAAGATAATTATAAACAAGTAAAAGAATGGATTAAAGATGGACAAGAGAATGGTGTTCTCCCTCAAGGCACATTTACTTTAGAAGATGTAGGAGTAAGGGAAGCTTTGAACAAAATAATAGATGATAACATGAATGGTTTACAAGAATTGAAATTCAAAGATAGAGGTGAGTCTTATAAATGGACTAAGGACAATATTTATAGGAATGTAAGAAAACATTTGAAATATAAAAGGCAAAAAGAGAGGCGGCTACAAAGGAGGACAACAAATGACGCACCAAAGGCATCTAATGATGTTGATTTGCATGGCGGTACACACCAATTGCAAGCAGACACGTTGTGGTTCCTAGAAGGTTCACCGAGGGAGGATGGTGTTGAAGGTTCATCCAGGGAGGATGGTGTAGAAGGTTCACCAAGGGAGGTCGGTGTAGAAGGTTCACCAAGGGAGGTCGGTGTGGAAGGTTCATTGGGTGAGGATGATGTTGAAGGAGATGATGAGACGTTTGTTCTGAAGGAGATGGGGTTGAGTGATGTTGATGACATGTATTCAGAATTAGAACCATTTATGATCGAAAGAAATGTGTTGCTAAATCCTAAGCCTTTCCCCAATTCAAGAAGATTGAGAGAATTGAGTTTTGAAGAAAGATTGCAATTGGTGGCCACATTTTTTTGTGCTAGAGGATATCATTGGGACACGTTGAGTCAATCTCAATGTCCATAAGTTGTAGTGCGATGCCTCAACTGGAGCTTATTGGAGTGGCTCCATTTGTACCACCACTCTGTTGTATGAATCTAACTTCTTCCAAAAATTTTCTTTAAGTTTTTAATTTGATTTAATTTGGGAGATTTTTTGTAGAAAGTTTGCAATGATATCGACAATTTTATGAGTCAGTAGGGGATCATATAATGGTGAATTGGGGTGTTTGGGATTGCAGGGAATTGATACGCAAGCATGGCGAGAATTGCACTGACTTGGAAAGCAGTGAAGAGAAAGGCTTATGTGCTTGAGATCTATAAGTTTTCTATAAGTGGAGTATTTGGTGGTGAATGGTAACAAATTGATAAAATGGCTATGGATAGTACAATAAAGACTATTGTTATGAAATTAGGTTTTCTACATAAAAATTTATTAGTCTTGAACATGTGTCATTTCAATTGAAAAATGTATATTAGATGAGTATTTGAAAATTTTAATTTCTCAGACACTCATAAGGACTAAAATGAGGGTGTCATGTGTTTTTTAGTAGTTTTGATAAGTCATAGGGGACTTTTGTTGGTGTAATTTTATTTTATTATTCACCATGATTTGGAATGTTTGTTGTTGATTGAAGTTATGTAAAATATTTCCGCATTTGAATTATCTTTTTCAAAATTGGAATTTAATTTTTGAAACTAGAAATTCCTAGTCATTTAGGATTTAAGATATACGACTAAATTTAGGGATTAGTTGAAACCTTTCAAGTTTTTAATTAAAAGCTGTTGGAACCCAAAGTAATAGCAAAGTAGGTAAATGTCCTTTGAAGTAACATGCTTTTTCTTTCAACTCTCAAAGTTTATTTGGGCATTTTTATTTTTTATAAATTTTAGTGTAGGATTACTCAAGAATAACACTTGAAAAGTTTTTGGTGTGATTGTCTATTTGGTGCTCACTTCCTTGCTCATTATTTTAATTGTTGCTTGTCTAAATTTTTTCTTGATTCTCATCCTTGCAGAGAGATCTCTTCTGGAGACATTCATGGTATTTGGTCTTGTGTTCATCAATCACAAGCAAAACCAGTAAGTTTAAGAAGTAGTCATGAATTTTTGCTTCACAGCAGAGTTGGTTTATTCACCAAGAGTCCTTAAAACATTATGAAATGACTAAGGATTCAAGGGAATATGATGAACATATCATGAAATTTAATTTGAGGTTGGTCAATTCATTTATATTAGTAAAGGAATTGGTGCTTATTGGTTATAAGATTAATAGATACTGGAAAGTTCCCATATGTCCCACTTATTGAACTATAAAAAATAGTTCTATGTTCACAACTAGGCATGCTTGTAAAGCATATAATACTGGATGTGGAATCAAAAAATAAATATTTTGCACCCTTGATCAAAGATCAAAGATCATAGATCATGACTTAATGGGATTGATAAATTTGCAGGCTTGCAAGAGGATGGTGGCAACACTTGCACATATTCCTTCCTTCCAATGCTTGCTAAATGCTTCCTGAAATGGAAATCCCTCCAAATTATGCACTGGTTGGATTTGAGGTAAGCCTAGACTTGCTTTGAATGTTAATATATTCTCAAATTTTGAAGTTTGACTTTGGAGATTAAGAATTGATAGATAACATTGTTGCTTTTGTTCTCCTAATAGCTTAGCAATTGAAGTGAAGAAATGAAAGTTTTAATATGTCAAAGTGATATTGTTTGATATAGTCATTTCCATGTACTTTTTTTTTCTAAATTGTGCGTTGAATCCATTTTGCTAGGGAGGAGCTTTATTGAGATTGATTTCAAGTTATTGTGTTTCACATGTTACAAATGCTTAGTTGATCATATGTTTGTTTGTTTGCAGAACTCAGTCACTCCTTGCCATCTTAGATTTGAGAAGTTTAAGGACATGGATTTTGCAGTTGAAGAATTCATAATGAGCCTACAACAATTGGGTATTCCATATTATTGACTGAGATATTTTTGTTTTGTAAGTACATGTGTTTGGCATATATAGTAGACAATTCCCCCTCCATGAAAACCTAGCAATTTGTGAAATGTAGTACAATTTATAGCAATTTCACATATAAATCTTGCAAATAGTACGGCAATGGGATTTTCTATTTTCTGAAGGTTGGGGTTGGATTTGGGGACTTTGTAGTTGATTCTAAGATTTTTCTATCTTCATGTTGTTGTACATAGGGTTTGCTTTGAATCTTATGAGAATTTGATGTTAACAACTTCCAATGGACAAATGGTTAATGGTGCAGGTGAAGAAAGAGCTGAAGAATTATGTGCAACCAACATACAATAGTAAATTATTATTTCAATTGGGGCCTTTTATTGATTACTTGAAATTACAATGTGAGGATGAGAGAAACATACCTTACATAAGAAAGTAGCCATAGTATAGATGAACCTCTCAGAAGGCAACCATTAGTGAAGATAATGAACATGTTCTAGATCCAGGGGTTCAATATAGGAGAAGAGATTTGAAGATGGTGTCAATAAGATTCCTATTTCATGTAAATTGTATTTGTAATAAATTTTGCAATATTCAGCTTCTCTATTTGTCCATTTAGTTGCCTTTTCCAACCATTGTAGTCATATTTGATTTCATCCATTGCAAAAAACATTCATCCATTAGTGCATTTCATCCTATTTTTCAGAAGTGTTCATCCAATAATACAATGAACTTCATCCAATTTGACTACCAAAATTCATCCAAATTGACTAAAACTCATCTGTAGTGCTTTACCAAAACACAATTTAGCCTCAGCTACTATTACGTTCAGCCCCAGTTAATCAAAAAAATTAGCCCTGGCTAGTGGCACAAAATTGGGGCTAAAGTTTTTAGCACCCCATCTTTTCTGCCTAGTACTAAAGGGGGCTAAATTGGGGGCTAAATCACCCCATTTCAGCCCCGGCTGAACTGCCCAAAGTTCCCAGTGGTCGACGTCGTCTCTATCGAAACGTTGTACAATAATTACCCAAGTTGCACATCCACAACTCGAGATCCTGCTGCGAGATGACAGCCTTCTCCATGAATTGTTGCGAGATAGACACTTGGAGTGTTTGAATTCAAGAGCGCTCACTAATTTTCGATCGATTCGAATTCGTCAGTTGCATCGATCGATCGGCCATCGTCAAATCTCTGGATCGCTGCAGCTTCTGATGATTTTGAACCATCCTTGGAGTTGGGTTCTACAGATCACGCTCATGGGCAAATTGGTGACCTTCACCGTTTCGTTTTCAACGTATTGGTTCCACAACGCGAATCCATGCCGGTCATTTCTGAATTAATCCTGGAGGCCCTACAGTAGTTGCCTTACTACGTAACTAATTCTGGATTTTGAGCAACGTATATGTTAGTATCCAAGTACCCCACGGTTTTGTCCTTCGTGACTTTTTTTTCACTCACCCCACGTTTTCTGGCTATTTCAGGGAATGAAAAGCGACGGGGTTCGCAGTAGTGTACGTTGCTGGAAACCCAGAATTGTCGGAGCTTGACCACTTCGATGATTTTCTGGAGTCCTTTCCTGAGCATTTTCGTGAAGAATGGGATCGAGCAGGTCGACCAGATTTTGAGGCATCGTTTGGTGAAGAAATCGAAGCTCTCGTGGAATCTCTGCTGCAAATTTGGAGCTTCGAAGGTTTCGCTTCTGGAAGCAATGAGTCTCGGAGGTAGAGCGCTTCGGGGCAGAGGAGGTATGATTGAGATAATCGTCAAACCAATCGCCGTCGGCGGCCTTACTAATCAATTAGTGCTAGAGTGGTGGAAAATTATGAATCTTGCTCCTTCTAATGCGTAGTAAGGTAAAACAGCCCATTACGGACCAAATGGGGGTGGGGGTGGGGGTGCCCTCTTGTCATTTCTGAAATTTTCTACTTTTTTTTCCAGTGAAAGTCAAGTGATAGAAATAGCAAGAGCATTTGAAACTATATTTTTTTGACAAAGTGTGAATTTGTTATGAATTTTTTAAGTGTTTAGCCCATCACAGCCTGTAGACTACCCAAAACCAACAAAAACTGATCCATAACACTCATCTTACTTACCTATTTTAGTCACAATATTTTCTAACACAGAAGACCTGAAAAAGGCACTTCCTACAATGAACTAACACTACAAAATTGAAAGTTCCCATTGCAGTCACTAATTACTCCATTCCAGTTAGCTAAGACATTGAATGTGGCCCAAATCTCAAAAACTAAAAGAAAATTGTAATGGGCTCATTTATAGAATTCCGTAATGAGCAAAAAGTTCTGTAATGGGTTGTTTTACCTTATCTTCTATTCATAGAGTGACAGGAGAGCCTTGCCATATATATAGTACAATACAATTGGGTCCAATAATCTTGCAAACTACCTATTGTGCCATTCAATAACTCTTGCATAATATTGAATATGATAGGCATTTTTTGTCATGCATAATTAACATTCAATTCTTACGTAATTCCATTTTTGGTGAATTGTTTTATTTACTAATCATGGTTTTATATGATAATTAATTGAAAAATACTAGTGATGAAATTTTTCATTTCAATTACATAGATATGTATGAAACATCCATAAGCACATCTTTCTTTTAGCAAGCCATCTCCAAAAACGTTTCAAAATTCTTTCTATGGAAAGTTCAATGTTAATAAGAATGACAATGCCCAAATTTTGTAAAATAGATATTTCTTTATTGTAATTAGATTTTGCTATTTGACCCTCACCTTCTAACTAATTTTGTACATTTGAGCATGATAGTATAATTATTTTGCCAAAATTTAGTTAAAATATAGAGATATCTATTTTAAAAAATTTGGTCATACAATACTTCACATTGAACTCTTCAAAGAAGGGATTTTGAAACTTTTTTGGAAATGCTTGCAAAACAAAAGATATGTTTATTATTGATGATTCCTACATAGTTGTGCATTTAACCCCTTAACCCCTCATGGACGGAGGTACATTTCATGTAGAAATTGTCAAAAATTGCCGCTTTTTAGGGTAGCAAGAAAAAAATGAAAAAAAAAATTATTCAAAATTCAATTATACAAACTTGTACTAGGTTTCTTTAAGAACATGTGGTAAAAAATTTAGAAACTTTGACCGCACGGATTGAAAGATTATAACGTTTGAAGTTAGGTGAAAAAGTTTTTTTTCCAACCTTGCCCAACATGGCCTACAAACTTTAACTCCTAGAATGAGATTCTTACACTAAACATGGTTTGGTTTTTTGACATTTGCATCTAGTATCATGTAAGCTACACATTTGCCAAAATTCAAAATCATAGGAGTTTTGCACAAGCTGCCCGCGAAGTTTAGGGCAGTATAACTTTTGATTTGGGCACCCCATTGGAAAAAAATTAGATTTTCTGGAAGGGGGGACAGAGTAACACATAATATCCAAATATCATGAACATCTAACCAAAAATGACTTCGTAGGAACCTACCTGAGATTTCTTGCGTACGTTGAAGTGTTGAACAGACACTTGGTCCTTTAGGGGTTAAGTTCCTTGACTTTGTTTTCACTGAAAACGTTCCAAAATTGCCATTTCTAGTATATGTATCAACTTTTGGAGAAAAACACATTTTTGGAAACATGTCACCGTAGGATCTTGTAGTATGCTAACTTGAGAACATGTGCAACAAAATTCAAAAATTTCCACCATTTTGATTGCAAGATATGAGTTTTCAAATTTACAAAATCTTATTTTTGTCCTTTCAAAAAATCAGGCAATTGCACTTCACAAGCTTGCATTTGTATGAAAAAATGTCCAAAATAGTGGTGCTTCTTTGGATTCATTCTTTGATTTAGGTTGGCTACATGCTTGAAAATTTTCACATCATTTGGAATTGTATAGCATATAGGAAAAATATAGTAAGTAGAAAGAAGTAGAAAATGATTCAAAATAAAAAATTGTTAACAATTTATTTACGGAATTTCAAAATGCTAATCCCAATGGTTGTAATGTTATAATAAATAATCTACATCCAATGATTTCATTTTCTTATAAAATATAGAAATTTGAGTAAAATAAAGGACTTCTAAGTTTATTTTAGAGTAGAGAATCCAAAACTGCCCGCAAACTAAAATTCTTCATAACTTTTGACCAAAATGGAATGATTTAAAGCTCTCTATGCATATATAAATATAGGAAACCAATTTCAAATTATTTTTTGTGAAAAAACGATTTTTTCTAATCTACCCAAACTGCATGTTTACGAAAAAAAGTAACATATTAGGCTATAACTTTTGACTTGCAATTCCAAATGTCCTAAATTTTAATGCATACACTAGTAGAAAAAAGTGTTTGTTTCAACAAAATTTAGCTAACGCAATTTTCAATTTTCTACCAAAAAACACAAAATTGCGTTAGCTGAATTTTGTTGAAACAAACGTTGTTTTCTACTAGTGATATGAAAGATATTCCTTGTCCCCACCTTCTATTAAAGTTTGGTTTGAAAACACAAAAATCTCTATCCACACATACTTGCCCAAAATTTCTATATTGCCCCAAAACACAACTTGGTCTTTTAGGGGTTAAATTTTAAAAATTCATCACCAATGTTTTTCAATCAATTATCATGTAATACCATGAATTTTAAATGAGAAAATTTACTACAATTAAAATTTTTCTTTTTTGAAACTAAAATTTGGTATGCTTATTTGGAATTGCATAAGAATTGAATGTTAAATACAAGAGAAAAAAAACCATTTTATTCTTTATTATGCAAAATTCCTTTGAATGGCATAAGAGGCAATTTGTAGGATTATTAAACTTGATTATACAACTTAAAGTATAACTTTACAATTTCAAGATTAGTCAACTTGCAATAGCATTCAATATTTGATAGACATCATTGGCAATAAATATGAAATTTTATTAACAATTGTTTGACAAGTCTCTAAATTGGTGAAAATGACAACGTAAAGGCAATGTTCCAAACCAAAAGGTGTGATAAGTAGCCCTTTTGCTATTGGCAATATGGGACTAATTTGAAAAATCACTCTTTTCTTTTGTGAGTTTCTTCAAATAAAAGTAATCACGATATTTTCTTGAATTTTCTCATTCCTATTTAACCCTTAAAGGACCTAGCTACGTTTTTTAGGCAACACAGTGATTTTAGGCAACTCACTACAAATGGAATTTTTGGTTTTTGTCTTTGAAATTTCCAAACAACATGTGTCCGAGGAGTATCTTTAAGGCGCAACAATTTTCATAACTTTTGACTACATGGTTAAAAAGTTATTGCATGATATGTAATTTTCATTTGACAGCGGGCGGCCCAGGCAACTCAAAAAACTTCCTGAAAAATCACTTTTAAAAAAAATAAAAATTTTCAATTGATTCTCTAGATTTACATATATATGCCAAAATCTTTGAATCATTCTATTTTGATTAATGAGATGAAAGTTATGAGGATTTTTAATTTGTGAGTAGGTAGGTTTTCAAAGACTTTATAGCTATCCGCAAACTAAAAATCCTCATAACTTTCATCTCATTAATCAAAATAGAATGATTCAAAGCTTCCGGCATATATATAAATCTAGAGAATCAATTGCAAATTTTTATTTTTTTGATAAGTGATTTTTTAGGAAGTTTTTTGAGCTACCTGGGTTGCCCGCCATCAAATGAAAATTACATATCATGCAATAACTTTTTAACTGTTTAGTCAGAAGTTATGAAAATTGTTGCGCCTTAAAGATACTCCTTGGGCACATGTTGTGTGAAAATTTCAAAGACAAAAAATAAAAATTCCATTTGTAGTGAACTGCCCGAAATCGCTATGTTGCCAAAAAACGAAGCTTGGTCCTTAAGGGGTTAAAATACGGATGTTCAAAGCTATCATCAAATAGTGCATTATTTTACTTCCTTTCATCACTTTGCAACTAGACATACTATTTTTTGGCCATTACTTGGCCATTACTTTTTGTGCCTCCAAGTGATCTCAATTTCAAAATCTGGGTATTTGTGAGGACAATTTTCATGACTATTTTACATCTTGACAACTCATTTTTATATATCTATCCAAACTATTTTCCTATTTAAAATATTGCCAAATTAAATATCATATATTTTTGTTGATTTGGAGGGATTTTATACCATATAAAGTCCAAACAATAAACTAAATATGAAATTCATAAGTGAGGTCATCTTCCAAAATTATACAAATTTAATAAGAGCTTCTTAAACATAGTAAAATCTCCTTTATGCACATGCTAAAAAAGCACTTCCTTTGTATGTGTACAACAATCATAAATTCATTTGTTCTTCAAATCTTGTTATTTGATTTTTATCTAGTTTTTGTTTCATAAACTAATTGAACTCCAAAGTTTCTCATTGGTTTCTTCAAAATCTTTTCAACTACCTCAATTGAAAAGATCCCTAGAAGCTTCAGTTTTAGTCTTGTGACTTCAAACTTCCATCACTTTTGTCTTGGCTTTATTCCACCATTTTGGTCTAGGCTTCATTCCATCATTTCGGTCATGACTTCAAAAGCCCCCTATAGTCGCAAAGTGGATCCTATATATTTCAATATATAAATTCCTAAAGGCAATCCAAAATTGGCTAAATTAATTCCAACCTAATGGTTGTTAATTGAATTTCAAAAACATTATATAAACCATATTTTATAGCAAGAATCCTTGAATCATTAGTAGTTTAGAGATTAATGGTTAACTTCAAAAGGATGGATGGTGTTTTTCATGAAAATTATCAAAAAATTCCAATTTTTTGGTGTACTCACCAAAATAATTTTTTTCTTGTAACTCGAACTATACCATAGTGTGGTCACTCTAAAAGGTCTCAAAGTGTGATTTCCCTATTTGGTAGGGTTGAAAAAGAACTTTATCACTTATTCCAAACATTATAATCTTCTAATCCATAAGGTCAAATGGGCTGAATTTTTTGCACACATTGCCCAAATAGTCAAATTACAATTTAGAAATATCAATTTAAATTTACCTATACATTCATTACATTGTAGCTATTTGTAGTTGACATGTATGAGTGAAATCAATGAAATTTGAAATGTGTGTCCTTTGAAATTGTTGTTGTCTTTTTCACCTCTCATTACATCCATGATGCATTTGGATTCTATTGTTTTGATATAAGATCTGTTTACGAAGGTAGCCATTTCAAGTCCACTTGACTTTTGTGTCCTTTCACCTACAATGCATTAGGTCAATTTCTACCACATTAAATTTTGTTCCCAATTTTGTTCCACTATTAGGAAAGAGACTCTATATTACATATTGGGAGGTCAAGTTTCTATATATGATTAGTATTTATGTATTTGGTAATATATAATGTGAAAATAGGGCATGCTCATATTTTTCATTAGATTTTTATATTAAAGAATGTAATCCATGCGACCATGCCCAACCATCTAAACCTTCTTCTCACTAATGTTTTGACCAATTTTTGTTTTATCATTGTTGTTTGCTTATCTTGCACTAGCTTTCATATGCTTCTCTTCTTGTACAAGACATGTAGAATGTGCACTGTAGTACAAAAATGTACTTTCATGAATTCTATACACCATAGCATCAATTACCGATAGTTCCTTTACTATACTTGGTCTTCTGTAGAGTTTGGTAGAGAGGTTTAACATGACACCTATCTAGATTTTCCTTTCAAAGATGTATTGTACCAATACAAGAATCATGGTGCTTACCGTTATAACTTGCACTTAAACACCTTCCAATAAGTTTGACCACCTAAACATTCCTTTGACATGATGTTCCAACCAATATTTGATTTGTATTTGTTATCTTCTTGCCTTGCACAAAACAACACAATTTGTTCCCTCCACAAGGTTTTTTTACTAAATCCTCCATGAAGTTGAATGGGGGAGGTAACCATGAAAGAACAAGACTTATTACCAAGGTACTTTGCCAAAAAAGATTTGATTTGGGGACCAATAGGTGTATTCATCATTTCTGTAATAATCTTGAAAGTCATCCATCAACCGCTTTTGGGCCTCAAAGTCCTTCCAAGGTACATCGTGGCTTTTTTGGGGGCAAAATTTGGCTAGATCTATCAGAGTTTGACCATTGTGAATTTGGCCTATGCAATGAAGCCAATACAGGGGACACTAGTCCTAAAAAAAGCCTTGGTACCCATAGGCAATTGAAAAAAGGATGATGGAGGACTTTTAAGATTACTAGAGATAGAAATGAAAAATACACCTCATGATAAAAAAAGTAGATCATTTTTGACAAAGTATATTAATGATAGGTCTTGTTCTTTCACAGTTAACCCTAGAAAGATGCTACAAAGACTAGGTTTCCAATGGATAACTTTACTTGAGATTGTAGGATGGAAAAAAACATTATTTCATCCAATAATTTTTTTGGAAGTTGCCTAAGTACATTTTCAATGAAAAGTATGCAAATTCCCTCATCATGGTATTATTGACTCTTCTAAGAAGAAGATAACAAATCACAAATAAAGAAGATGCTTAATCTACAAATCACCCTCTAGTGTATTGTGGCCATTTCATGCTATTTATTCTCCATGTGAAATTTAGCCTTAAAAATAACATTTTATGAATTTGATTTCAACTAATGAAATAAATCTTTTCATGTGCAATTTCTACTCCAATTGGAAATTTTAAAAAGGTGTAAGTTCCAATGTTTTATAGCAATATGAACTTTGGACTTATAACCATGGTTTTTTGATATTCTAATTTTAGAATGACACAATAACTTTGGTTTATACACATGATGTTATAAACTACAATATACATCTATGGTGAAAATTTTAGATTTTTTGAGTATATTCTAAATTTGATATGAATTTTCTTCATTTGTTTCTTAAAAAATTCACAATAATTTCAAACTTTTCCAAAGAATATTTGAAAATTTCTTGTCATGTAGTAAACACATGATTTCATCTCTCAAAAATAATTAAAAACCTTGTTCACATCTAGTTGCAAAATGGCATCAAACAAAGTGATGGACAATGAAGCTTAATACTTGAAAGCAATGGTCATGGGCCCATCCTTCTAGGATTACACCACCCCCCTCCAAGATGGTCTAATAACCATGGAAATCAACCTTTTGGGTATCATGTGAATCGTTTGCTTAAAAAAAACCAAGAACATTCATTGGAGGTCAAACTATTATGCAAATGCCTTCCCTTTTCATGCAAAATTCTAAGGATGAACATTTGCATCACTATCCTATACATAAGGATTATGTCACCTATTGGACACTTAGTGTTCACGGCATCCTTCCAAGGTTACCACGGAGCATATATCAAAGATTTCTTTGTAGGAATATTCCATCCTAGTCCAAGGGTAGTCTAAACCACCTTCTTTGCATAGGTCATGTCTATAGTAGTGCAATGAGCATGGGTCCATCCAAGGGTGAATGTAAAATTTAAAAAACCCCTGTTTTGTGCTTAATTAATTTGTTTTCTACAACTATCCTTGCTAATTTCAAGGCCTCTGATTGCAAATATAAACTCAAGATTTCCAAATTTTATGATGCATGGCAAATAAAAGGTTCATGTGTTTTTTCCAAGGGCAAAACAATCTACACATTTGGCTCATTGCACTACTATAGACACAACAACCAAGAAGGATTGACCCCCTTATTGCCTTAGCCAAGGATAATTGTATAACTTACCCCCTATTTTGTGCCACTTAAATTTCGTATTTTTTCACCTTCCTTGGCAAATTTGGGGCCTTTCATTGCATATATGAACATAGAATTTGCAAATTTTATCATGTGTGGCAAATAAAAAGTTCTTATGTTTTTTTTCCCATGGGCAAAACTCTAGGGCAAAATGGTCTGCACATTTGGCTCGTTGCACTAAGCTTACTATAGACGCGACCCCTTGCACATCTCCTTTTCTGTAAGTTAAGTTAGATACCTTTCCTTAGTCAGATTGATACAGGCAACTGAATGAAGTCGTGGATGCTGACGATGCGGCGTACTCTGTGGAGTGTGGACCCAAAAGGCAAGCCCATGCAGAACATATCTGGAGCTGCTGCACCGACTAAGTGAACTTAACTTTAATAACTTAATTGAAAGCATTCCTTCCTTCATTTCTTCCACGAAAGAAAACTCAAAAAATAACTTAACAATGTCAAATGATAGAGACGATACTAAGGCATCATATCGAAGATAATGATAACTAAGCTTAACTTAACTTAGCCCAGCCGGGCAGCCGGCGCCCCAAACATGGCCGGATTCACCTCATCTCATCTCATCTCATCACTTCATCAGCCAGCCAGCAGCCACTGAACCGTTCCATTCCGAAACAGCCTTCTTCAGGCTTTGCCTGCAGCCAGGGCCTGGCCTGACTTGTTCATCACGATGGATCTTACAGTAAATTTATTAGGTGCCGTGCCGCCCCAGGGAATTCCAAAGGAACAGGTCGCTGGCTCCGTCCACGAACGAACGAACGAACGAACGAACGAACGAACGAAAATCAGTTGCACCCAACGAACGAGAAATTGGACCCCGACAAACGAGAATTGATTTGCTGGCGAACGAGAAATTGACTCCTGATGAAGAGACGACTGGACCATCATCCTGTGAACTTCAGTTGGCTTGGGAGCAGTGATTCCAGAACTAGTTTATGGATTTTAGTGAAGTATGCTACCTTCAAGACTAAGGGTAGATGGTGCAGAAACTGCTCATTTAAGAGCGTTTTTGCTTCCACAGTCCAAAATTGTGGTCTGAACAATTTAGATGAATTTTAAAGAGTAAGAAAAGAGAAAATGAATTGAGAAGCAATTTTTTTCATAATTTTTGCTAGTGAGCTGAATTAAATATGATTTTTTAAACACAATTGCCATAGGGTGCTATTTATGTTCATAGAAGACATCATTAAAAGTGAAGCATCTGTCCTTGAATGGTGTAGTTAGACGTACCAAATGTGAGTGCCTTAATTTTAGGTGGCCTCCCTTTGGTTCATGTATGATCTTGGGAGGATACAAAACTTGGCACACATGCCAACTTTCAAAAATTAGATTATAAAATTAGATCTGAAGGTTTGTTGATCAGACTCTGACAACTCCTACACTTAAAATGAAAATATTATAAGAGCCTCATTAACTCTACGATTGCATTTATAAATTCTCCAGTTATGGTTTAAAATTTCACCATTCTCAACTCTAAAAGTATCCAACACCATTTCAAATCACGTCCATATATCAAGAACATCATCAAAGGCATTGTTTTAACAATGTCAGAAGAACACTTTTTGATCTACCTATAGGGCAATTGTTAGAACACGCACAGAATTACCACCATCTACCATAACATGCATTAGCTTTGGCTACCTTGAGACAAAGTAGACAATATTATAAAAAAAATAGAAAAGAAAGGATTTTGCAAGTTGTAAAGGATTATTGAGAGTACTGTAACACAAAACTGACTAAATAGATGCTAATTCCAAAGTGGAAAAAGTTGCAAATTCACTATCAAAATGTATTGGTTGTTGTAGTCTTGGTTGAAATCTAATTTTTTCAATCATTTTTTCCAATGTACATTTAGCTACTAAAAGTTTTAAGTAGCAATGGAGCGAATTTTAGCGAGTTTCGTGAATGTTGTTTGGGAGTGGGTGCCTAGTCATTGAAGGTCAAGAAATACTAAGCTTACACCAAATAGTGAAATTAGGTTGCCTCACTCTGACAATTGGGTTGCCTTTTCCAAAAAAGTTACCTCATGATTCAACACTTGTCTATGTAGAGGCAAATGTGACTATCTAACTCATGTGTGAAGGCCCCTCCAACTCTATGATTCTTTGATTATTCATGAAAATTATTGCATCCTTGCAAAATAATAGTTAATATTTATATAGTGTAAGATGTCAACCTAATTGTAGAATTCAAGATTTTCTACATTGAAAGGAGCCTTGCTTCATGAAAATATAAAAGGGTGGCTACTTTGAAGTTCACAAGTATTATGTAAGAACTTAAGCATTTTTTTAATTATGAAATTTCTTCATTCATTTTTTGGATCTTTTGGAAGTTAAAAAGAGGATTTTAGATTTTCTTACAAGATATTTTTTGGACTCCATATGGATTTTCAAAATGTTGAAAATAGGACAATCCCCAAAGCAAACCTAGACTCCCATGAATAGAGACAATACTTTTCATGCAAAAGTCTGTAAGGATTTATTTTTAGAAAGGGGATGAAATTTAGGTGCAACTGAAGTTACCTTATTTTTTTTCATTCATAGACTTTCCAATTTGAATCGGTAATTTGGGCATTTCCTCCAGCGACAGTGGCTGTCGGTCAGCTGCCCCAAACATCGTTAGTTCGTTCGTTCGTCGTCTTCGTCGTCTGCTATAAGGCGGGGCTTAGTCGTCGGCATCGTCTTCTTCTTCGTCCCGTGGAAAGCCCTAGAAACACTCCATCGCTCTGTGTCTTGTGACCTCCTATTCTCACCAGTTGTGTTTGTATGTTCTCCTTCGCAGTCTGCGCCACACTTATTACTCCTCTCACGCTTCAGTCAGAGCTCACTCTACTTCGTTCCCGTTTCTTTCTACCTGGACACACGCTTCCCCATTCAGGTACGATATCGCCTTCACATATTGCTCTGCATCATGCTCTTCTTCAATCTTCGTTTGCTAGTGCAGTTTTCTTATTGCGTTTCTTTGGGGAGGCATCTCCATGCGAGATGTTACTTCTACTCCGAGTGTGGGATTCGTGTGCACGGCGGTTGATGAGTTTGTGGTGGTGAATCAGTGCTTTTCAGGGGGATTTAGGTGACTAGGTGTGGCAGATTTGAGGAATATTCTTGTAGGGAGATGTGGCTCTAGGTTACGTGAATTTTGAGGTTGCATCGCTTATTTTTTCGAAGAAATTGGTGTTAGTGTGAGTGATTGGAAGTGTCGTTTATGTTTTATCTACACGAATTAGAGCTGAGTGAATTAGATTTTGAGAAGGCTGCAGACCTGGATAGGGAGCTGCAGTGATTTACTGTGATATGATTGTGAAAAATCGGTTGCGCACTGCGTTTTATGTTTTTTTCGGCATTAAGGAGGCGAATTTTGGAACACTTGTAGCTGTTATGGTGTTTGCGTGTCGGTTTCAGTGGATTTGTGTTGGTGTGGTAGTTCTGTTCAAGTTAGGTCTGAATGTGATAATGGTGTTGTGGTTAATGGTGAGTGTGCACTGATTGCTAGGAGTGTTTAATCTTGCAGAAGGGCTGAGGGAGCACGATGATTAAGCTATTTAGTGTGAAGCAGAAGCAAAAAGAGGATGCTAAGAATAATAATGGCCGTCCCATCAAGAAGCAAAGTGCTGGCGAATTGCGGGTCCAGAAAGGTTGTTGTGCACGTTTTTATTGTTTTCGTTCAAGTTTCACTGTAAACTTTAAGAATTACTCGACTTTTGCTTGTTTGTTGATGACTTAGGGTTTTCTGTTCTGTAGTTTGCACTTTAGTGACCTATTGTTCCTTATATCTCAATATGTCGCCATCCTTATCTGTCTCTCTGTTTATGCGAAGTTTACTCGTTGCGTGGTGTTTGCTTCTGACCTGCAATTTTTTGGTTTTGTAAGAGCTTCCTCACTTTTAAAAACAAAATCACTGTATTTTCGATCTTTTCACTCCAGTTTTGTCCTTTCTTATGATCCAGTTTTGTGCCTTTTTTTTCTCCCCGTCCCTCATATTCCGCTATTGTTTGAAAGCTCGATATGGTCTATCCCTCTTTATGACTAGGGTTTAACAAGTCTGGGTTGATATTGCAGATATAAGTGAGTTGAATTTGGCCAAGACTATTTCTATTCACTTCCCGAATGGCAAGGATAATCTTCTGAGCTTTGAGATCACCATACGGCCAGATGAGGGTTACTACCAGTAAGTTCTTGTACCCTTTTCCTGTTTACGGTCTCCTCTCATGCTTGTAAGAAGCAATGGACATCGATGTTTGAGCCTTCCCGAGTCCTCCAAGGGCTGCAGTCATTTCCTAATCGCAGGGATAACCTTGCAAAATCTCTAATAAATGACTTAATTGGTAATGAGATTATTTAATGTCTTTCCGACAGATGCTTCTGGAGCTGACATGATGTCGTTGGATGCTTCTGGGTTTACAGGGGTGGCACATTTGTCTTCAGTTTCTCAATCTCACAGGTGTATCCTCATGAAGCGCCTAAGGTGAAATGTAAGACGAAGGTAAGAGAGCAGAAAAAACATTCTGTTTTCATTGTTTAGGTGAACAGAAAGATGCAGTAAACCCAGTCATTTTTCTTTAATTTTTTGACAAAAGATTATCCTGATGCAAGGAAGTAATATTGGTGCAGGTATACCATCCAAATATAGATCTGGAGGGTAATGTCTGTTTGAATATTCTCCGTGAGGATTGGAAGCCCGTTCTTAGTATCAACTCCATCATTTATGGCCTTCAATATCTGTTTTTGGTAAGCACTTCTTTCCTGTTTACTAGCCGGAAGTGATTTTTCACTACACACGCAAGGAGATGTTGATTTTGTATTTCAATGGGGATCTAAGTGGAGTGAGTATAACTACTATCGCTGGTGCCTAATAAGTGCTTGTTTCTCAGGATCCCAATCCTGATGACCCCCTCAATCATGAGGCTGCAGAAGTTTTGAGAGATAATCCTCGTCAGTTTGAGCAAAGTGTGCGAAGATCATTGGCTGGCGGTTACGTTGGTGGGACTCATTTTCCTCGATGCATATAGATTACAACGACCTAAAAATAGGAAGGTTGGAAGGTACTCCCGAGAGCAGAAAGTTAATTTCTTATGTGCTGATGTGCCAGTAGAGTGTGAAAGTGTCTCAGGTTGCTATCTACCGTGCAAAGACCCAAAGACATTTGTTCATTAATCTTTGGTCTTGGCAATGGCTCATTTTTGCATAGGTAGTTGATACGTTATTGTTTGCATATCGTTCTTAGTGTTCTGGAATACACCCCTTACATAAAGGAGACTGACACAGGGTGATTTGAAGATGCAGTTTTCCCCGACGGTAAGGAAACTCTACTCTCTTTGAATGCTTTTAGAAGCGTGTCGAACTGTCGACGGTGAAGCAAACCTTCGTGCATAAATTCTGCACTAAGAGCAGGAGGTGAAATGTCGGAGGAATATAGGTCGCACCGATCAGGAGATGGGTGTATGGCTGGCGAGAGAAGTAGCATGCAATTGAAACAACAAACCGTTTATTTCACTTACCTCTGGAGTTTGAGTAGTGCGGTTTTCCGTCACGAAACTTGCAAACCATGCTCGATTCATAACGCATCGTTTACCCTTTCTGAAATTGCTAAGAGCAGCCAGCATAATTTCTTGTCTTACTTGCCAATCTTGATGACCAAGCCTAGGAATGTTTGAGGGTGTTCTTCAGGCTTAGCAGATAGCAAGTAGCCTACTTCGCAGTGACTGGTTCTGGCTGCGTCGTTTCCACAATCAAAATGAAAGTAAAAGTTTTTTTATTTTTTTAATTTATAAATTTTTTGAAATTCAATAACTTTCATACCGTAGGTCCAAACGTTACAAAAAAAAGCTTGTGCACCCCTCCTTGGAGAGGGCTTTCCGATGATATGAAGAATGTGGCTGGGATGCAAGGACGTGGAGACCTTGATGTACCAAACAAGACAGCAAACAAAATGCTGCATTTAATTACTTCTGGACCTTCAAAAGTCCAAAATTATTGAAGTGGTGGATTCCCTTGACGATTTCTTTAATGTAAAGAACTCTCCATGTATTATCATTTTGCATGCATTGTATTTTACACTTATAACTATTGCACCTATAAGGCTATAACTATTGTAGGGAGTGCTTATGCTTACACTAAATAGTGAAATTAGGCTGACCCACACTAATTTCTCAACATTTGACACTAAATAAATATATACAATTTTTGTACAAGAATGCACTACTTTTGAATTAAGTATTGTTGTAAATGGGACTCATGAACTTCCAAGTGTACAAATGAAAATATTTATAGAAGTATTTTTTTATTTTTTATGACTTGTAAAGTAACTTTCTTGGGGGAAGGCAACCTAATTGGGAAGGCAACCTAATTTCACTATTTAGTGTAGAAATAAGAGAAATTATATAATTATTAGTCCATCTTCTTTAGAAGTGTGTCGAAGAATCTTTAATTATGCAAAAATTTACATAATTAGATTGGAAGATCTTGGGACAAGGTTTCAATGATGACTTCTTTTACTAGGTTTTCGCATCCAATTTATAGCACAATTGATATTTTGGAACCTATTGAGATACTATGAGAAAGTGAGGCCTTAATGATCAGAGGATCAATGCATTTATGATGATTATGACAATTTTGTCTTGAGCTTTGTTGATTTGGAAATCCTCTAAACAACAATCATTATAATCGTCTTGATTTGATCCAAAAAAAAATTTGGTCACTTGATTTGGCAATTCTATAATCACCCTCAAAGGAGAATTTTAGACTTCATTTTTGTATAATAGTATAATTTTTTTGAAAAAATTTGAACTAAAAAAAGTGTTATCTTAATTCAAATTTCAACTCCAAAAATCCATTTGAAATTTAGAGCCTTCAATCAAAAGTTATGAACAAATTTTAGAAAGGATGTTTGAATTATTGAAGAAAATGTCCCTTCCAACCCCTCTTTGAAATTTGTTCATATCTTTTGATTGGAGGTTCAATTGCTAAATATATTAAGTAATATTGAATTTAGTGTAGAATTTTTTTCAATTAAATTTAAAGTGAAAATTCTACTTTGAACATTTAGATTAATTATCCAACATCAATATGCTGATTGTACCCCATGCCTACTATATATGTCAATGTGGCAATCCTATTCATGTGGTAGGTCTATTGACATGGTAGCCTTGCATGTGTGGCGGTTTTTGCATATGTAACATCCTACATGGCAAATTCTCTAATAATAATCATTTGGCCAAATCAAGAAATAAAATCAACAAAGAAGTGTTGATTATTGTTCAAATGAAAATGTTCTAACTAACTCTCTTAACCAATATATATGAATTGATTATCATGTTGGTTCAACCACTTTTTTTCCTTGCAGTGAGAGATCCCCTAATGATGAATGCTAGAAGAAACTATAGCTCTCATCTCTTATATTAATTTTGGCTGAGTAATATTTTATATAATGGAATTAAAAGATTGCTAGATGGAGGTGTAGAATAAAAGTTGGTTTCACTCAAGATAGTCATGTATGACTTAAAGTTTTGGTGTTACAATAGAGTGAATGATGTTGAAGTGATAGAATTTCATTCTTGTACTATAGCACAAGACTCATACCTAAATTTACACATAACAATATGTGATTCACACTAAGTCATGATGTCCTACATTATTTCAAAGAATGGTATTTCGAGAGGTCGATATAAGCACACGAAATTGAATTCAAAAGTCAAGGACATCAAATGAATGGTACCTCTTAGAAATAAGGATTGAGGTGAGGTCTCATTTGGAGATCCTCCAATGGAATACTAATGGCATCGTTAGGCAAGCTATCTAGGATATGACCAAGTGATAGTGTCATATCATGTTGCTTAATGTTAGTGTTCACTATATATTGCCAAGTATTCATTAACACAAAAGTTGGCATGATTGCATATGTAATTAGAATGCCTTTTGCATCCAATCTACAACATGGTTGACCTCCCTTCATCTACTAAGAGATCCTAGATGACAAATGTTAGAAACAAATATGGCACCCACCTACCAAATAGTTGACCTATAAGGTGTGGCCTATATTCTTCAATGTACTACTTCTATGGAATTCTTCAAGTAATTCTACAATTTGAGACATTTTTGTGTTGTTTATGGAGGTCCTAAAGAAGGTAACGACAACTTCATACAATTGTGTTATAAGAATCCATTGAGGGTACGGTTCAAGGTATTGAGTGCATCATCAATCAAAATCTTGTGTTGCTTATCTTTGACTTAAGGCTTCAAAACAATTAAAAGTAGCGTAAACTTAGATCTTTTGTGGGCTACTTCAAATCATGGAAGAGTTTTGTAGGTAAGGTTGACACTACTAAAAAAAGGGGCCCTAATTAACACAAGATGAACCAATTTGTCTTGATTGTGGAAAAAATGGAATTTTATGTGTGGATCTAGGCCCTCCATTTTTTGACAAAAGTAGTAATCAACAGAAATGTGTTGATTGTGACCAAAACCAAAATTTACTTAGTTGATTCAACAATCTATTAAACATACTCTAAGTATAATTTTAGACCTCATTTTGGCATAGACTTAAGAGAATTTTTTTCAAAAAACTTTGAACTAATAAAAGTTAGAAAATTAAACCAAATTTCATCTCCAAAAATCCTTTTGACATTTCAAGACTCCAATCAAAAGTTATGGGCAAAATTTAGAGAAGGGTTGGAAAGGACATTTTCTTTGACAATTTAAAATTTTTTCTCTAAAATTTGTCCATAACTTTTAATTGGAGGCTCAAAATGTGAAATGGATTTTTGGAGATGAAATTTGTTTTAATTTCCCACCTATTCCAAAATTCAAGGTTTTTTGAAAAAAAAAATTCTACTATGCCTAAATGAGGTCTGAAATTCTACTTAGAATATGTTTTCTAATTTTGACTGAACTATGAGTGGTTGCGTTCCTATTCATTCTAATCAAATATATCCCATATGGTTTGTTCTACCACCTACCACCCCACTTGTATAAAAAACTTTTCCTCTCTTTCTTGTGAAAATCATGGTAAGTGACATATATCCCATATAGGTTGTCTTACTTTCTATCACCCCTCTTGTATAAAGAGTTGTCTTCTTACCTCAATGAATATTAAGGTAAGTGGCATTTTGAGTTAGGTTGGTAATAACATTTAGAGGTTTAGACTACAGTGTAGAGTTTTTTTATATTAAATTCTAAAGTGTTTGAACTTTGAAAAGATTAATTAATTATTTTTCATCATTGTGAACCATGGGAATGGTATGTGTTGATGTGGTAGTCTTATGCACGTGACAAGTTGATAGATGTGGCAGTGTTTGTGTGGTAGGTTTAATCTATGTGGCATCTTTCGTGGCAAATTTTTGAATAATAATAATGTGACCAGAACGAGAAATAAAATCAACATATATGTGTTGTTTATTGTCCAAACCAAAATGTCCTAATCAACTATCCAGACCAATATATATATATATAAAAGTTGATTATCATGTTGGTTTGGACACTATTTTTTCTTGTTATATGAATTTGAGGTTCTATTGGACTTTAGAACCTAATTGGAGTGGAATTCTCAAATTTTTCCATTGAAATTTAAAGGATTGTAGACAACTCAATTTGTATCTACTTAGACATTCAACATAGAATTCTAAATGAATATTACAAGCTCATATAATATTGCATCTAGAAAAATGACATTATGAGACTTATAGTATAAAGTAATTGTGCATCTTTCATTGCTAAAATGCCACATTCAACTACTTTTGGACTATTGAAAGTCCAAAATTTATAATGATCATTAGGAGAAAAAAAAAAGGGTCATCAAAGGATAATCAAAAAACATTGGGAGATCAATATAAAACATCTAGAGATCTATATAAACATTGGGAGATCCATACAATCATCGGGAGATCTTTGGATGTTTAGTCCATAATTCATTGAATAGTCCAAAAGTAGATAAATGTGGGATTAAAATAGATTCATTCTTGTTTGCCAACTATATAATAGTGAAGATATAGAATATAGAAGACCAAAATTCCATCAATAACTGATTGTGAGAGAAAAGAATTGCATATTTAGCCTAATGTTAGTACATCTTGGTTGCCTCCCTACTTCTCTTAGGAATCGTCTATGATTTGGGATGTACTATCTTGGACCAATTTGAATACACTATACAAGTAGCAGCATCTAAGTGTGGGGATTGTTTTCAATGATCTACTTATCATACCAATAATTCCATTACCTCAATTCAAAGGTAGTTTTGGAATTATCTAGTTGCCAATATTGAAGCAAAAAACTTTTGATTATCCACATCTCCTTCTCATTTGCATACAATGGACAATGCTTTTCATTTCCAAACAACATAGATTTCAAAGTCTTTAGGTCTCAGAAGAATCCATGACCTTGGTATATTTCAAGCCAAGGATTGAAGCTTTCTTGTAGAGATGTAGTAAAGTTTTGGATCCTCTTCTCCAAAATCATGTCCATGGGATTGACCATCACCCCTATGAGAGGGACTTTATCACATGCCACCTTCTAATTGTATTGTGGCCATAAGACTTCCACCAATTCTAGAATACAATTGGGTAGTGGTTCCTTTAACTCATACAACTTATGCTCTAGTGTTCAATGTATAGACCGAATGCAATTGGAAATCCTTTGCATTTTGACATTCTGTTTCTTTAATATTGAATGTATTTCTAGAGTCCTACTATCATGAAATCCTCATTTAGGGTAGCTTTTTGAGCCATTTCTTTGGCCTTCTCTTGATTTCGAATTGGTTTGAGAACCTCATTGCTCCACATAGACTTAAAGGGAACAACCTTTGACAATTACAAGGGATCATTGTTCAACCATTATGGTCTAACTTTCTTCCAAATTGAGACAAAAAGATGGTTCATCAGTTGGTAGCCATTGTGAACCAATTAATGACTTTTTACATCTCATGATGGGGAATCTATCATTGTCCCTGTAGAACCTAAAAAGATGCATCTTTTCTAATCCAATTAATCTAGTAGAGAGTCATTGCTTTGATAATCCTTGATGAATGACTTGAAGTCCCCCACCTCCTAATTAAATTCCAGCATTCATGAATGGAGGATTGCTATTATGTGAGCATAGGAGTGTGAGCCTATGAGCCTATAATACTACACACCTATGTTATAGGTGTATATACCATAAAAACCGTCTATGATTACAGGGTATATATATTATAAATACCCATATTATAGGTGTTTCTAATACATACATCTTCTATAGTGTGTGGTATCTATATTATGAATACCTATAATGTAGGCTCAATGCTTACAAGCTTGCATTCTTAGGCTCACATACTAGCACCATTGGGCATGAATGATAGTTCTTGGGATTGCATGAAGACTTCCATTAGATCTATGGCAACAAAAATATTTTTGTTCTTCAAAGCCTTAGAGAGATGATTGAAATAAGCATGGATGTCGTTGTGAGTGTGTTCAATTAGGAGAAAAGCAACCTAAATTTCCTTGAAGACACCCCTTGTTGATAACAAGGACAAGAATGTAATAAGATATTGGTTATTGTTATCCTTGGCAAAGTTTTCAAGCTAAAGATATAAATTTTTTAGAAAGAGGGTGGATCTGACCTAAGCTCCTACTTTTGTTAGGGTTAAGCTATCTATAAGTTTAGACTTTCTTCTAAGCAATGCCTCAAATATTGAATTAGCCACCGGATATTGAAAGAGGTTGTTTGTTTTTAAAAAATGGTGGACCCTCTAATTGGCAAAACAATCTAACCAACAATGAAACTATGAAGTCTGAATTTCTAAGTTAGTGTGATGGGCGTATACACCATCACCATGACCTATCATTCTAGTTACGCTCATTGAAAGTTGCCTTAGACCTATCACGACCTTTGTTGTCACCCGCATTCTTAGTAGAGCCATCTTGAATGTATCCATCTTGTTGTGAATTATACATAATATGTTTTGAGGATTTCATTTGGATTCCTCATGCCATGACACATACAATTGACAACACGAAGCTTGATGATTGAGATGTTCAATAACTTCAATTACTTAATGAACTCCACAAATTTGAGGTTTCGCTTGGGTGATTTCAGAAGAAATTGTCAAAGCTAGTAGCACGTATTACACTTTGCAAACAAACTTCCTACATGCTTAATAGAGACATTATTGAGGTGCTCCTTGGTTCTACTAATAGTTGATTGGTTGACGAGTTGAAGACCATAGTCAACATTTAATTGGACATTCAATATTATTATGCTTCACCATCAATATTATCAATATGGAAGGAATGCAAATGAAAACAAAAACTTCCAATGAATCATTAGGAAATCTCTTATTGATTCATTCCATTAGGAGATTTTCCAATGATTCAATCCATCAATTAGGGGTAGTACCTCATTGGCATCATCTTGGACACATGCATTTCCTTTTATTTTTTTCTTGCAGAAATTTAAGATAAGATTGTTTGCTTGATCATTTGCGATATACAAAAAGTGGACTCCGTATCCACTATCAATTCACTCAGGATGAAGTCGGAAAATATGTTCCGATTTTTGATTCCACTTTGCCGCCTTGTAGCCATGCCTATGGTGAGGCCAACACTTTCGTGTGATGTGCAATTTCTTGAGCAAGAGTTCACATGTGGATACTGTGATGGAGCAACAATCTTCTACGTTTCCACCACGAATGAGGCGGGCCAGACGTCAAAGTTCAGAGCGGAGGAGATGGATGAGTGGGACCCTCTTTGGAAGGAAAAGAATGCTACCTTTGAGGAGTACATGGATTTACAACCCACACTGAAGTTCCTCAAGAACTTGAAGTTCTTCGTCTGCGATGGAAACCACCGATGCTTGGCCTGGATGAACATCATCTCTAGGATGTATTCCACGAATCCTGAGTAGCACTATGCAGTGGATTGCATTCTTCTCGACACCAAAGGCACAATTGAGATTGTCATGCAGGTCATGCACGACATCAATAAGTGTGTTCACTAATCCCACTGTTCATTCATATGGAGTTTGATTCCATCTCATGCCATCCGTGAAAATTGAAGTACTCACAAGATTGTTTTCTTCTCACTATACAGATCTTCAGAGGACTCCTACGTAAAGACAAACTTGGTACACACGTTGTACCGGGTGTAAAAGTATGGTCTGCTTCCCATGGAAAGGTTCAATGACATGCTGAGGCCATCGGAGAAGAAACAATGTGTTGCGTTGCTACCAAGAAAGACATGGTACTCTATGCCGGCGGAGGTCTTCACCTCATTTGTCTTTAGGGTAAGAGAAACATTCTCTACTTGAATCAATTGTATTATTTTCTGTTGTTTTAGTTTTGAGTGAATTATTGATTTAAGATCCTTGTGTTTTTGCATCAAGAGATTGCGCAGGCGGTAGATGTAGTGCTTTGAAGATACCATGAGACCACACCAGTGGAGGAAAAGACAGTGGAAGGGGCGGCTCATGCCATGAGGGTAGGGGCCAAGGAGAAGAACATGAAGCTCTACGTGAAGATGATCAAATTCCTCACAGTGGCCAATCCCGCTCATGGGGCAGGCTTCCTTGAAGAGGTAAGTTCTAATGTTCTGTAAATCATGCAATGATTTATGTTTTTTTTTCTTCATTTACGCATATGACACATTTCATTTTGGCTGGTGTAGGTGGAGAGACATTGGAGCTCTAATAAGGTGCGAGAGATGACACTTGAAAAATTGCAAATGGTGGCCACTTGCAACACCATAGCAAAGCACAAGACCAAATTCTTGCAATGGTGGAACTCCTCCATTCCATCATGGGATGCAAGGAAGTTCCCAACTAGGCCTGTCTCCGAAATACACCTCAGGCCTTTCTTAAACAAATGTGTTTAGTTTGCAAGGGTAAGTGCCTCACTCAAATTTATTTGTTGAATTCTAGTGTTTCGTAGAGGCTATTGACCACAAGATATGTCAATTTGTAATTTGTCTTTAATCTTCATGATGGAGTGAAAATAGTACTTAACCTTGTCCATTTGTACAGGTCGAGGATGCAGCAGTGGTCAGTGGAGTACTTCGAAGTTGTTGTCAGACAGGACAACATCAAGGTCAACATGAATGTCCCACTACAGCCGGAGACATTGCAAGAGTACATTGAGGGATGGAGGAGGAAGATTTGGGACCAAGGATTCCATCCTTATCTTAAAGGAGGAAACTACTTCAAGAAAGGGGACTCCTTGAATTCCGAGGGGTCTAACTTGGTGGTTAGGAGGATCCTCTACCGGTATGTTTGTGTAGTCTACATTATTCTTTAATTTTTAAAATGGTCTTTCCATCAGATGACAGAATATGCCTCGTTCTTCATTTGATCTTCATTCTCTACATACTTCTATTGACTATTTCTTATGCTCTACAGCTACTTCAAGTATGAGCTTGAAGCGAAGGGTGCCATCGAAAGGAAGGACCTGCCTTCCTTCCTCACATCATGGTTGGACTGCAGTTCAAGGGACTACATGTTCTCAGCAAACTAGTTGTGCACATTCACCATGGCTCACCTCAATGGAGGAGCGTGGTAATTGGACTGCGCACCAGCATTCACTCATCCATCAGAGGTGCAACTATGGGCATCTTTGGATGGCAAGGGCACCATCTATTTGGATGTGGATGAGTTTGCGGGAATGACAGAAAGGCAAAGGAGGAAGGCCATCGCGAGGAGGGAAGCCGATGACCGAAAAAAAGAGGCCCGGTTCCAAATCCTTCTCACCGCCAAGGAGAAGAAGGAAGCGGAGAGACTTGCCAAGCTTGCGGAGAAGGAGAAGGACAAGGACAAGGACAAGGACAAGGAAGAGAAGGCTAAGACAAAAGGCAAGAAGAAGGCCGAGGCTGGAGGCCAAGTTCCAGCTTCATCAATGGTGGATCAAGGCTCAAAGCTGCAAGTTGGATTGCAGAGTGGAGTGAAGAGGAAGGCCACTCTCCCTCAACTCATGGAAGAGGTCATCACTCATGTGACCAAAGCGATTGTCCTCATTGAAGACGAGCTCTCCAAGTTTGAGAATCTCATTCTCAACATCTCTATTGACGACTTGGTCGATGACATGGAGTCCAAGAAAAAGACATGTAACAAAGAAGTCTTGGACTTCTTCAACAAGGTGTGCGGTTTTCATTTGAATTTGAAAATGTGGATCTAAGTTCTCATTCAAATTATTGTAGTTTGAGTTTATTTATCATCATAATTGGATGCACTCTTTGTTGGCAGGTGTCAGCGGGAAAAGCCTCCATGTTCCATGGTGTCCCTAAAGCTAGGCCGGGGGTGGACGTCATGTTCTTCAATTGTCCAGAGAACTTGCCCGTGTCAGGGGTGTCTTCTTCACTAGACGAGGTGCCAGAATGGAATGAGGATATGGGAGATGAGGCTCTGCAATCGGCATTCAACTTTGCTTCCAATCATCTCTAAGAGCACAACTGCGTCATTGTATTTCATTTGTGGAGTGCCAAAGCAAAGTCGGATATTGCAGGATTGTGTGAAACATACAATATGCTAAAGAAGGAGTGGATGGGGATGAACCGCATGCACTTGACCTCAGCTATAGACAAAACAAAGACAATAAATTTCATTCGCTTTCTCAAACTTCTAAAAGAACTTCAAAGTGCATTACATTCTTCTCATTTCTTGTAATTCTACACCTGTCTTGGGTGCTTGTGTAGATGTAAAAGTTTGGAATCACCCTTGTAGTGAAGGACTTAGGCACGAAAGGGAAATCCAATTTCTCTTTCAAACGCATGACCATGATGGTCAAGGCTGGTGTCGACATTGCATGGGATGACATGGTCATGAACTACACCCACCCGGATGACATGGCCATGAATGATGGAAAGCCTTGGCAGGGGGCTTGCGAAAAAGATCCAAGGTTCTTTCAAATCCTCCTTGAAGCTACGAGTGTGGAAGGAGATGTGATTCTTGACTGCACCGCATCCACAGGTCAGGATTCAATTCATTCACTCTACCATCTCTAGGTTTGGTTGTAATCATTCTACCACTTTCATTTCTCAACTAATGTACTTGAATTTCCTTGCCTCCATGTTCATCCATTATCGCTTGTCATGGAACGGGCCGCCACATTGTGGCCTTAGAGGAGCACAAGGACATTTTTGATGCCATCCTGAAACCCATGCGGAAGTCCACCATGGTGTAGGTGGTGACACCTCCCCCGCCACCAAGTCCAGTTTCTCAGGATTTGGATGAAATGCCCGTGGTGCCTCGAAAATTCACTCGGAAGGGAAAATTTAGTAAGTAAGTTGGTACTTTTTTAATTTTTTCTTTGTATGGTGACTTCCATGTTTCAAAACTCTAACATGGTGCCCTTTTTGTTTGCAGTCATCTGGGATTGATATTAGCAAATGCTAGCATGAAAAAACAAAGTCTTCTATTCAGTCTGGAGAAGACTTACGCCCTTCCTCTTTATGCACAACAGGAGGCAACGGCCTTTACAGATTTTGGTTGCTCCAAACCAAAACGCCGTAAAGACACTTATGCTTTAAATGTCTTACAGTTCATAGATGGATCTGCATTTGAGGGTAGAGAGTCTTCAGGCTTGTCTAATATATCAGATTCCTTGACCAAGTCCATAGCCTCTTAGACTCATGAGATTGACATATCTCATGTGTCATGCTATTGTTTGTTGATTGGTATTGTGATTAGATTTGTGTGTTTTATGGGTATATCTTCGACGTGCATTATTCTCATTTTTATTTTTTATTGTATGAATTTCATCTATTTTGAATACATTTTGTTATGGAAAAACCCTAGAATCAAAAAAATGTATAAGAGCCCTAAACTTTGAAAAATAAACTCTACATTCTATGCACTTTTTACTTTCTTATGTCCACGGTCATAGGTCCCTGAGTCATTTTTCCTTGCAAAAAAACTTTCCGCTCATAAGCTCACATGCTAGCAACCCTACTAAATGTACTCCTTCCAAAAATTAAAATAGGAAATGGTCATGTTGAATTTTACACGAGCATGAGGAAAAAAAAAAAAAAATGTCAAGGAGAAGAGCTTTCCAAAGTCTCCATTTCTTAAAACCACTTCTTTTGTAGATAAAAAGATTTCTTCTTCATGAATCCCACGGTGTTAGTATTTTTTGTACATGGTTTCCCCCAAAAGTAAAGGTCTTCTCTAAATGTATTCCCTCCAAAAATTAAAATAGGAAATGGTTATGTTGAATTTTACATGACTACAAGGATGGATGAAGGAGAAATGAAATGTTAGGAAGAAGGGCTTTTCCAAATCTCCACTTCCTAAACCAATTTGCTTTCTTTATTATTTAATTAACTTTTGATCACTTAGTATTGAATGCCGAAGTCTAAGGATGTTCTGGAGTTATTCCTCAAAAGAGGGGGGAGTGGTACTTGAAAAGTTTGAACACTTTCCTTCCAATTTGTAAGGAGGGAAAGTCAAACTCATGTTTTCTGGAGCCCTTGATCTGCGGTTGCCCTATACGCAGCCGTCTCATCATCAAGAAAAGAAAGACCTTTCTGAATCTTTAACCCGCAGTCGCCCTTGATTTGCGGTCGCCCCATACGCAGCTGCCCCCATCATCATGAACTGGAAGACCTTCTAGAATTTGAGACCTACGATTGTCCCATTACCCAAGGTCGCCCAAGAAATGACCTGTGGTTACCCTATATGTAGCCGCCCCCCTATACTCGCAGTCACCCTGCACTCGAGGTTTCCTTCCAAAAACTCTAATTTTTCCTGAATGGCAGTTTCTGAACAGTGGGAACCAGACTTGCGGTCGCCCAAGACCTACACGCGCCCTAGGCGACTTCAGGTACTTAAGGGGATATTGGATTCCCAGGTCGCCACTTCTTTCAGTGCACCATGCCTTTCATCCGCCTTGAAGCGTCTAATTGCCGGTTTGTTGGTTGGAAGTTTGGGCACCAAAACGTGTTGTGGCTTCCACGTTTACAAATTCATTTCCTCGGTTATATTATTGACAAAAGTCTAGTTCTCTTTATGGTAGAGCGACACGACAAGATGACGAAGAAGAAAGAACTTCGCCATAGTAGGCAACGACATGCCCTTCTTGACCCAGCGGCTAAGGCATATTGGGGATGGCATCATGTAAATTCCGATTGGACCTTGGCGACTTGCAAGTTATTTGTGGATTGGTGCCATATCGACAAGCTATTCCCTTACCATCAACACATTCACCATGTGAAGCAAAACCAAGCAAATCTTCATTACTACAAGGATGATGCATTTGTCCAGAGATGGATCGAAGTGTACTAAGCATTGTATGGAAAGCGAAAAATTCCACGGAGCAAAGTCTCAATGGGCATATGCCAAATGGTATATGCAGAGTTACAATTGGGGAAAACAATAGATTGGATGACCTTCAAGACATCCAAGAATGTCACCCTTCTAAGTACGAAAGACATTCCAAGGGCGGGTCCTTCAAATAATCCTCGGGATGGGCTAGGGCCCAAAAAGAACATTATAGAAGGAGTGGCAAATGAAGATTACATTAGGTCAACATCAACTGGAGAATTGGACTCCGATGAAGAGCCATTGCCTGAACCTAGGGACAAGATTGAAGATACTTCAATGGAGGAAAACTTATCGATGGTGGTATCAAAAGAAAGCAACATGCCACAGACCACAACAATGTATGGAGAACCTTTTATGTGTGTGGAATCAATAGGGGTCCGTTGTCCTGAAGATGACGAAGTGTTCCATTACGTGCAAGCTCGCTTGTAGGAAATTAATGAAGATAGGTTGGATGGGGAGAGTGAAGCTGAAGAAGAGATTCCTCTGACCTTGATGAAATTGCCTTCCATGGAAGTATTGTCTAAAATGGAATAAGAACATCAAGGTGTACTTGGAGAAGTCAATAATCGGTGAACAAAAGAATCCTATAAAGTGGAGTTGGAGATGCTTTTAAAGGATCTCGAAGAAAAAGAAAGGGAGTGTGAGATCATTGAAAAGTGGAGCACACAAGAGATTCATGTTGAGGATGTGGGCACCTTCAAAGAACTAATTCAAGCTGGACAAACTCATTTGGCAACCCAACAAAGAGAAATGGAACAACTGGAACAATTTTACCTCAAATTCAGTAAGGGAGAAGATGGAAGATCTAGTTCAAATGTCAATCCTGTTATGGATGAACGACTTCAAACAATAATGGGAAAATGCAGTATGAAAGAAACTAACCTTGCCATTGAAAAAGGAGGTGTGGAAAAGGCAAGATTGACATTGAACTGCTTGAAGGAGATGAAGGATGCAGATCCTATTGACCGGTCGTTGCAGTCGGATTCATTGTCTGTGGATGTTGAAGATTTGTCATCCACTATAGAAATAGAGAAGTTGAAGATGAAGTTAGCTTCTGTGAAGAGATTGGAACAAAAGTTGGAGGAGAAGATGTCGTGGCCAAAGGCACACATTAGGTCTATGTCCTTGTTCAAGAAGTGGTGGATCCAAAATAAGATGTGGAACCATGACCTGACTCTTTTGAAGAGGGAAGAGAGAGTGGCAAGAGCCCAAATAGAACTAGAAAAGAAGAAAAGGGAAGAACAGGGGGAAATGGATGGAATATAAATTAGGTGGCTCTTGTTTCTTTTATGACTATGTACTTCTTCCAAGATATATGAAGAAAAAGGTTTTGTCCTTATTTTTGTTGAAATACAAGACCGTTTATTTTTTTTTGTGTGAATGAAAATGTGATTGCATTTGGATCCAAACATTTGAATTTTTGACAAATTTTGATGATTTCAAGTTATGTGAATGTTAATTTCTTGCAAAATTTGTGTAGTGTTTTAAAAAAAAAAAGAATTCTAGTAACTTTGAGTCTACACAAAGAACCCTCAATAAATTTAAGCTGCATCATCTATAAGAGTTTCAATATAAGTTCATATGGTTGCATTTTTCTGTATTTTAACATATGGTTTGAACATATTGTAAATGACAGCATCCCCATGCTCTTCAACCCATGAATGTATGGACTCTTCTTGAGATTTATAATTTGGGAAAAAACATCATAAATAAGTACTCAAAAGAATACTTTTGGAATTGATAGAGAAATGGAAGTTATACATTTTGAGTTGTGGATCCCATGTATATGGTTTGAATGTTTGATCAACCAATGTTGCCCCCTATTTTTCTTTTTAATTTGAAAGAGAAAGTTCTTAATTTTTTCCAAATTTGAGTACAAGCTAATTCTATTTATTTTTTATTAAGTTTGTTGGAATGGATTTGAAATGAGTTTCCTTTCATGTGGTAGTTTAAAAAAAAATTGTATTATTTAAGTCTATGACCATATTCCTGAAAATCTTTTTTTGAAGTATCTATAAATACCAAGTCAAACCCTTGGATAGGGTTTAGGGTTTAATAAAATATCTATCTAAACTAGGATGACTTTCATCTAGAAACTCAGTGATGGAAGACTAATGAGTTAACAGAAATGGCCTTGGGTCCTAAGTGTAAGCGCAGTCACCCTTCAAGTACCCGAAGTCGCCTCTTGTGACCCATGGTCGCCTCCCTTTCTACCCAAAGTTGCCTTGCCCTAGATCCACAGCCGTCCCCCTTCTACTTGCACTTGCCCCCCCTAGACCCGCAATTGCCCCCTTCTACTTGTAGTTGTCTTGATCTAGACCCGCAGTCGCCCCCCTTTGATCTACACTCGCCCCCCCTAGACCCACAGTCGCCCTTTCATCCATACGTGCGCTCCTAGTACGAATTGTCGACCCGTAGTCGCTCGCGGGGCAATTGCGCTTGTTACGAGGTTGCCCGTTTCCTGCACCCATTCTTGCTCTCAGTGGGTGACTTGCGGTGCTAACAAGACTGCAGTATAAAGCTGAAGGGCCAGACTTTGATTTTCACCTTGCTTCGGGGATGAACTCATGACTTGAATCTTTGAAAGAGGCTTCTTGCGGATGTTTGGTTCTTTGGAGGGCAACGACTTGGTTTGAGTGGTTTAAAAGATGGTTCAAAGCAAGTGGCTTTGCCATTCTTTTTTCTAAATCAAGGCTCTGATTCATATGATAATATTGTTTGAAGAACTCATGGGCGAGGGACAATATGGCTGGTCGGGGTGAGGGGAGGAGGACTACCATTAACGATACGAGGAGAGCCATGAAGGAGTGGGACCTTTGGTTGCTTGTAGACATTGACCGTCAGTTTGCGGGAAATACATGAATATGTGTTTTCTGTGGGTGGACCTCCATGGTTGTATGAAAGTGAGCATTCTGTCACTTTGGATTTGGTGGCACGATTGCATCAGAGCGATGTAAGAAAATTCCATGGGTAGTATTGCAAAAGTTTAGGACTTGTGGTGGGATTGTTCTGAAGGAAATGAGCTTTGAACAAATGCATGAAGAGGTTCCAGAATTTGATGTTGTGGATGAAATTGTGGTAGAGCCTATGTTGGAGGGGGGTAGGGAGAGGTCAGAGGAGCCTAGTGCTACGAATGAACCAATGCTTCCTAGTACAGATTCAGTAGATTCCACTCCTCAAAAAATTTTAAGGAGGAATAACCCTTCCATTTCTAGGCAAACTAGCATGGATGAGGCATTACAAAGTAGCACAAGAGCAAAGTTGGATACCATGTGGGCTTCCTTCTTTTATGAGGCTAGCATCGCGTTCAATGTTGCGCACCATCCTACCTTTGTGAAAATAGTGAAAGAGATAGCGGCATGAGGACTATGATACCAACCGCCCTCATACAATGCTTTGTGTACAAGAATGATAGAGCCAAAGAAGGAAAGTGTTTCTAAAATGGTCACTGAGAGGACAAAGCACTCTATCGAAGTTTATGGACCGACTATTTGTTCAGATGGTTGGTCTAATACTACTAGCCGTCCATTATTGAATTTAATGCTCGTGTGTCCTGCGAGGGATGTGTTTCTTGGATCAGTGGACACCACGGGGGAGAAGGACATTGCATACGCAACCAATATGATGGCGCAATACATAGAAGAGGTTGGCTCCAAAAACATTGTCCAACTATGTACAAACAATGCTACTGTCATGAGAGGGACTTTAAAGGCGTTACAAGAGAAATATCCTCACATATATACCCAAGGATGCGCAACACACATTTTGGACTTGCTTTTGGAAGACTAGGCAAAAGATGGCAAGGTGAAGAAAATAGTACGACGTTGTATCCAGATTGTAAAGTACATCAAGAGGTACCATTCTACATTGGCTCTCTTCCGAAAGTACTCCCCGAACAAGGCATTGCAAATGCCTTCTCAAACACTCTTTGTAGTGAACTTCCTCATGACATCGCGTGTAGTGGAGTGCAAGTCAATGTTGATTCGAGTGATAATGGATGAGACATATGAGCAATTTGAGGCTAGTTTGGAACGTTGCCAAGATGGAGATATATTGAAAATGCGAGCCCGTATAGCGCGGGAGGACATTCATTCGGAATCTTTTTGGGTGGAGTGTGATAATTTTTTGTACATGGTGGAGCCCGTCCTTATTGCTCTCCGAGTGTTTGATGGGAAAGCCCTAGCAATGCCTGAGGCTTAGTTGGTTATGAAGACTCTTGAAGAGCACGTGAGGAGCTTAAGAAATGAACATTTTTTTCTGAATGATAAAACTGCGACGAAGTTTGAGAAGCATTTCAAGGATCATTAGAAATTGATGCTCACAGACCTACACTATGTAGGGGCACTCTTAAATCCTTTCTTGATTGAAGTAGGAACCCTTCGTAAGGACAGTGTAGCCAAAAGAGCCTTAAATCGGGTGCTTCGAAAAATGAGCGAGTCATTAGGATTATCATATATCAAGGTATTGCAGGAGCTCACCCAGTTTGAAGAGAAGACATGCCCTTTTGACCCCTTAGAAGAGGCTCCTGATATTGCACAGTGTAAACTAATGCCTCATCATTGGTGGAATCTTGTGGGTGCTAATGTTCTCCCAAAAATTGCAATGAGAGTTCTATCTTTGACGTGCTCAACATCATCATGTGAAAGGAATTGGAGCATGTATTCATTTGTGCACAATAAAGTGCGAAATTGCCTAACCACATCCAAGGCGGAAGCATTGGTGTATATGTACACCAATAGTAAACTTGAACGTGAGAAACATGGACACAATCCTACAATGTTCTACCAAAAGTACCTTGTAGATGGAAATACCTCGGAAGAGAATGAGGAGCCATTAGCTATAGGATCCTTGGGGGGGTGGGGGTGACCCAATCATAATGGCTCGAGCTAATGAGAACGTTAGGCTAGTAGAAGAGCGCCTATGTGGAAATATGTGAGCAAGACTAATTCATAGAGAAGACAATCCTCCACGGAGACACAACTATGGAAATACATTTACAATTGAGAATAATATGTACTATTATGAGGAGGAGGAGGTTCAACGTGCACCGCGAAGGCCCCTACAACCCTACTTCTCTATTAATGATAGGAATGTACCTCCTCCAATAAATTCATCGCCGATGAGGGCAAGTACTCCCGACAATTCCAATGAAGGCTTAAATAATCCAATGCCAACAAGAGTTGAGGAAGCAAGATCTCCAAATGTTGTAGATTAGGGTTCTACAAGGGTAATGAACCTACGAAGCATTGCTCGAGTTGCTGAGGTAAATGAAAGGCAAGAGGAGGCAACACCACCAACACACATTGAAGATGTAGTGCATACAAGCAGTCCACTTTCTCCATTACGGAGCCCTTTAAGAATAGAAAATGTGGAATATAATTCAGACTTGCCCTTGCAAGTTGTTATGAACCAGAATCATACTGTACCCTTAAGTGGAGGAGGAAATGCAAACAATGCTAGGGCGACTAGGTCTATACCAACCTATATGACTAGGCCGCCCTTTCATAATAGTCCTCTTAGGACAATTGATAATGAAGGCCATGACTCTGCTCCGCAACCCATTCAACCCTCCTCAATTTCTGGCCCTGGAGAATCATCTTTGCTTATGCGTGAAGGCACAAGTAGATAGAAAAAGAGATTGAGGAAGACGTAGGAGAGTCTGCAAAGAAATCCCAAATGACAAAACCATGTTGTCCAAAGATTCATCATGGGTGAAGCCAATTCCACTCGAAACATTAAGCAATCCAGTAGAGGCGGACGACACCCTGCATCCAACCTTGATGGAACAACAAATGCATTGAGGTTGATTAAACGATTGGTGCAAACTAGCAGTGACGGTGTCGTGGATACTGAAGTGCAGAATGTGAATTTAGAGGTAGAACATGAAGTGCAAAATGAACGAGTACCAAGGGAGGATGATGAGAATGACAACCGTGATGATAGTGAAAGGGTGGAGGAGTCGGATGATGATTTTGACCCTGATGCTGATGAGGTGCCCAGTGATTACACATTTTCACTGTAACTTTATAAATATAGATTTAGAGGTAGTGAAGTGGTAATGTAATGCTTTTGCATAATTTTAGTGTGTTGAAGTTTTCTAGCTTAAGTTCATAGGCAAATAGCCTATAGATGAGTTTTGTGTAGTATCTACTTTAGTATGGAAGCATGATAGTGTTAGAATTACAAATTTTTGTTCACTATCTTTAGTGTGGAATTCTATAGGTGTAGAAGTGGAGATCTTAACAAAGTTCATGGAAGTACAATTGAAGTAGAAGTTCATTTATAAGATTGGGTCACTACTCTATTAGTGTGTACAACTTATAATTACAGTAATACTAATCATCTTTACTTTTTTCTTGTTTTTGTATCTATTTTTGGTATAATCATTATATCCAATTGTGATATTGGCTTCTACACTTTAAAATAGGAGTAGAAAATTTAAATTAGAAATTCCCAACCATATGTAATAAAAAAATGTAGAACTCAGAGGCTCCTATGAATGAGTGAATGACCACAAAATGTGAAGTACTTAATTTAAGGCTTAGGAGAATGCAATGGCACATGGAAACTGAAGGATCCTAAATCGTGAGCTAGATGGAAATGGTTGTTATATCCATATTTGCAATTGCAACGGCACACGAGGTTGCTCTTAACCTTTTACGGATGGACTAATGAGTATGAAAATCATCTCCAATGGAACTCTGTGATGTGATGTACTTGCCTTTCCCAGTTTCCCCCCCACAAAAATATTCATTTCTGGTATGAGGACTAAGTAAGATCTCTCTTTTGGGACCAAATTTTCAAAAATGGACAATTGCACTTATGTCGTACATTAGAAGTTCTTATCATCTATGGAACAAAAAAAATTCCTCGGCATTGTGTATGGGATAAAGCCAAGATTGCCCTTTTTCTTACACCCGCGGTCGCCTTTACACCCTTAGTCGCCCATGGGTTTGGACCCTTAGTCACCCTGGGTTGGACCCACAATCACCCTGGATTTTGGACCCGCACTCGCCCTCATTCTGGGACCCACAGTCGCCCCACCTTACCCGCAGTCGCCCTAGATTGGACCCGCAATCGCCTTGGTTTTTGGACCCGCACTCGCCCTCATTCTAGGACCTATGGTCGACCCAGTTTACCCGCAAGCGCTCCATCTGCAGTTGCCCATGGTGATGTGGTCAAAGCTTTCTACATCACTGTTGACAACCCGCCACGTAAGATAAAAATTTTGGCTACCTTGCCCGAAAACCCTAAATCCTAATTTCGTACTCGTCAAATTTGTCTCGTATATGCGACACTCGTCTTACACGACATGCAACATCAGACAAACAACTCGACACCCAAACCCCAAAACACATTCAACAAAACAACCCTGAATGTGCATGCAATTAGCACAAAGTTTAAGATTTGGATGTATTTCACATTTATTCAAAATCACATCTTTAGAGTGATGAATTTTGCATTCTTAACCCTTAATTGATGCCAAGGACATTTTTTGTCTGATGGATGACAAAGAATCTTCCCAAGTAGACAAAAGCACAATTGTTCATCCTTGAAATTTTGTGTGAAAAGGAGTGATCTTGCATTCTTGCTTAAGGTAAAACAGCCCATTATGGACCAAATGGGGGGTTTGCCCTCTTGTCATTCCTGAAATTTTCTACTTTTTTTTCCAAAGAAAGTCAAGTGACAAAAATGGCGAGAGCATTTGATATTATATTTTTTTGACAAAGTGTGAATTTATTATGAATTTTTTAAGTGTTTAGCCCATCACAGCCTGTAGACTACCCCGAAACCAACAAAAACTAATCCATAATACTCATCTTACTTACCTATTATAGTCACAATATTTTCTAACACAGAAGACTTGAAAAAGGCACTTCCTTCAATGAACTAACACTAAAAAACTGAAAGTTCCTATTACAGTCACTAATTACTCCATTCCAATTAGCTAAGACATTGAATGTGGCCCAAATCTCAAAAATTAAAAGAAAACTGTCATGGGCTCATTCATAGAGTTCCGTAATGGGCTGTTTTACCTTAGTAGTTTGACCTCCAATGAGATTTATTTATTTATTTTTAAACTAGATGATGTCATGTGCACAGTTCCAAAAGGGATGATTTCCACGGTCACCAGTCCGTCCTTTAAGGGTTAAGCAGTTCAATAACAGGAGTTGAGATCCAAGTGTCTCCTTGCGACAATCATCTGCTTCCCGGATCAAAAACAACAACGGGGGTCAATCAACTCATGGATTTGAAAGCAAATGATCTGGGTCCCTGGAATCTCAGATCAAGAATATCCTTCACTCAAGTAAAGGAAGAAAAATCGAGTATTTCTTAATATTATGGACCGATCATTGACGAAGAAGCAACAAATATTTTCTAACTTGTGTGGCAAACAGAACCATAAAATTGTAGGCGTGAACATCATGTGTGATGCCGAAGTTACATACAGACTGTTACTATGGTGATCTGCCATTTGTGTTTCTGAGATAAAATTACCATAACCCAGTGTCGTCCCACACAACACAATACCGATTACATAACAGAACTTTTCATCTTCAAAAATCATTTTAATATTCGGTCCCCCTACATCCTTGCTTGCAAGATATCCCAACATCTGTTTTCTGTGGTAAATATTGAATGCTGTAAGAGAGTAACGGTATGTGTCTACAGAGAGGATATGATACTGGTACTCGTACTCTGGACTGACCGTACTGCTCAGTAAAGAGCTTGTGGGGGTGAGACTGACAGTGTTTGGAACTCCCACCAATCACTACCACAGTGAATTTCTTGGTGGTGGATTTGTCCATTGGCATTGGATTAATTTTGGAACTGCTGTTTCAAACCCAACCCTACTGTTGGTTGATGAAAGGACTCATATCAAGATAAAGAGGTCAGTATGCATTAAGTTTTAAGGTGGGGTTTCCGCACAAAGCATTCATCAAATCACTGATTGCACACCTTGAAACACTTTATCCGTCCATTTTCGTGAAAAGCTATCAACTCGTAGTTACTGCACCCCGTGATTAGCTGTGGATTTTGACGAACATCAAAGTCTCACAGAACCTGCAACAATTGCGAAATAAGAGACGGAATGTCGCACATGCAGCCCTGGCAAGAATCAAAAATCCACCTTTCCAAACTGACTGAGGAGACTTAGATTCAAAGCAACTCCGTCTAGCTCCTCCTAAAGCGCCCTACCTCTAAATCAATGTCAAAAAATTCCAAATCCAGGCATACATAATTGTGTGAGACTCTTGTCGCGTGGCAAGGCAATCAGACGAAGACGGGTCCAACAACCACTAGCTAGTTAGACCTATAAGAGTAGTCCAGCTAGAGTCTGTTGTCCCAACCGACGGAATCCAAGTTTCGAATATATCCAAGCTCGTGCAAGTGCAGATGCACTGGGACGGATTAAAGTAAAGCAAATTAAAGCAGCTCGCCCTGGCCCGGCCTGGCCATCGGTATGATTAATTTGGCCCACAATAGTGCTGCACTCCTTTGGTAGTCTTGCTAGCTCGTCCTCCTTCATTACTTCAGCTAGCCCTTGCCTTGCATGCTCACTCTTCCAAGCTGCTACTGGGAGTTAGCTACTTAGCCTTGCACTTGCAGCACCGATAATGTGCACCATGCGCATGGAGCCGCTCCTCGTGGTTAGTTCTTTGTTCCTTGCCCAACTTACTCACTAAAATTGCTTTTATCTGCCTCTCTTGGATCTGTCCAGCTTCAATGTTCTATGGCTGCTATTGTTACGTCAGATCGACCATGGATCCGAGCTCGCTGTGTATGTGATCGTCAGCTCCTCCGGCCGGGATATTCATCGTGTCCTTTCGTTCAGTTCTGTGATTGTAGCTAGTGGTGCAAAAAATGTGATTTTTCCTCTAGAGTGCTGTCTGTTGCATAGGTCACATTGCACTTCGTCATTCGAATGAAATCATTCAGTAGATCCAGCTACCTCGTTGCTTCGGAGTTTTTTTCCCCCATTGCTCGCTTGCCGTTGAAGTCGCTGTGGACTCGAAGAGTAGGTATGGTAAGTCGCTCGAGAGCTGCGACTTGGAGCTTGGGCATTATTGGACGTAATGTGAAGCTGTACAACTCAATACGAACTTCTAGATCAATAGTTTTTGGTTGATGAAAGGGCTTGGAATGAAGACAGGGGTATAATATGGGATAGAATCCACTTCGGATTAGCCACCAATTGATACATTGAGTCTGTGCGTGACATAGTTGTCTTGTAACAGTAGACTTAGCATTACATCCTGCCGTAAGGTAGGTACCACCATATCTCATTTCCTAATCAAGCTGACTTGTTTATTGCCTTGGAAGCAGAGTGAGTTGGGAAGATTCAAATACTTTTGAAATCCATCAATGTGATCTTGAAAGGGCCTCAGTCTTTGTAAACACACAAATCCCAAGTCTAACTTCAAGGCGAAGTTTCACTTCGCTTGTGCAGTAAATGACATTAGAAGTGGGACTTGGAGAACAAGTTGGGTCTCCAGTTTGGTTTGATCCAACTCTTGCTCGTAGTTGCATCTCCCATGATGTTGATCGAAGCGTCCCAAACAGTAATATCGGTCATGTACACATTTTAAGCCAATCGACACTTGGCACTTAGATTTGGGACTGGAGTCTCAAGTGGCCCCCAGAGTTAGTACCTATGTATTGAACAGTGCGATGTAAAGAGTAAGAAATATTAGAACTACATTACATGCTTGCCGTCCGCTCTTTGCATTTCCTTAGTTGCGGGTCAAGATGAGTGTAGTTTGTACGGGTTCTGCAATAATCAAACTCTGCATACTTAGTTTGCGCCAATATTGGCTTTGAGCATCTGACCTAATGGTCAACATCCTCTAACTTCTGAGACATCACTGTCAGGTCGTTCAGATCCCAATAATGCAGTAGCTCAGTCGTCACAGGTCAGGTCAGCAACCAATTTTCAATTGAATGGATTGGATTGGAGGCGATTGAGGTCGATGCTGCATCTGCACTCTGTCCAAGTGCACATGGGTGTGCGATCGATCGACATCGTTCGTGAGTCAGATCTAACCTTTATTTTCCGTTTCTCGAGATCCCAGGTTAACGTATGTTCTGGATGTCTAACTTCAACGAGTGTATTAAAGTCGCCGGCCATCCGCTAATGTCGTGTTAGTAAATAAATCCTCGACTCACCGCATGCAGTAGCTAGCTGTTCTTGTTCAAGCTGATGGCAGTGAGTTGAAGCTAAACTCATCCCGCTACAAACTACGAGGAAATTGCCATTTAGGGTTGTGATCCAGCTTCTTTCTTCTCAGATATCCTTCACTACAGACTTGGCAGTCGTACAGTGAAATATGTAGACATTCTTGCATTTAGATTTACTCCTGCATTTCCGATAGTTACCGACGAAAATATTGAGGTAATATTTGATTGATGCAAGCAGTTGCTCCTAGCTTTATTCGTTGTCCTCATGATCATGTCCTGATGGTGGCCCACTTCGTGAGCATGGCGCTTCAGCATCTGAATTTCGTTCCTTCGATCGGTCACGGAGGATCGGCCGTTGGTCATTGTTAAGTTAGGAAGAAGGGTTGATAAATCTTCGAGAATCGACTTCTTTGGACGGTGTTCTTGCGCATTTACATCTGTACTTTGTCAACATCTTGTGATCTTGAGCTGTGCACTCTCAGCTGTGATCGAGGAAAGCTTTAGAAAAACGTTCAGGCTGACGTTGCGCCAGAAAGCGAGGCCGTTCTCTTAGAACGCCGTTCTTTGAAACTGAGCATGCCATTGATTGGATACGATCAATGGTGACTTAATGTCGTGCATTATATTATGTAGCAGTATTAGCAGCCGCATCCTCCGATACGCTTCTGTCAATTTGAAAGTGACAGCCCTACTATTTTCGACTCCCTGTGGTTCTAATTATGCAGGCCTTCACCACTGATTTGGTTCGTGATATTTACAAGCGCATTTCTCACGGACTTATTTCATGTTCTCCGATTCATCTTAACTTCGATACTTTGATCGGCCGACCAATGACTGAATTCGATCAATGTCGAGAATTGTGCAGCGCTACTAGCAGCCGCATTCTCAGCCGCATTCTCCGACAGCCTATGCTCTTGAGTTCCAAGCACAAGAAGCAGAAGCTCATTACAAGTGCTGGTGAGAGCCCTGCGATTCTCGACTCCACGCAATGGCGGTCTTGGGCCAAGCCGTAGTCACAGCGATCTATGGCATCCTCCTCATTTCAGCGGCGCAGGCTGACATGCATTCAGCAGCAGCCATAACGGCCGCTCCTGCGCCAGGACCTGCACTGGCCGTCCCCACCCCGGCTCCGGCACCTAAGCCCCTGACGCTCCGCGGGAGAGTCGTGGCGGCGTTGCGAGAAGTAGGTAACTTCGGCGCCATCTCGGGGCTTCTTGACAGCCTCGGGGAAAATGCCGTCATCAAGGAAGGCATCACGTTCTTCGCTCCCGACGACAGCGCCTTCGTTGGGCTCAACATGAACTCCAGCAAGCTCTTGATGACGACGCTGGACTATCACGTTTCAACGTCGGTTTACAGCTACCAAGCCCTGTCCAACCTCCCGCTGAACTCCACCATTCAAACCGCCGCGCCAAACGTCGAGATCTTCATCACGAGCACGGGGACGAATGGTCTCCGCCTCGACGATGTTTCAATTTCGGACCCGGATATCTTCAGCGATGGCCAAGTGGCTGTGCATGGAATCAGCTCCGTGTTCAACACGGCGAAGTACAACAAGGGCGTGGTGCCGCCGGCAGCCTCTCCTTTGGCCGCGACTCCCGCCCAAGCGCCTGCTCTGATTACCACGCCTACAACACCGAAATCCTCCTCCCCGAAGACCGATTCAAGTGACGCCGCTCATGTCGTGGCCAGCGTGGCTCGCAGCGTCCTCCTCATCTCCTCCGTTTCCCTTGTCATCTCCCTCTTGTAGTCGGTATCCCGAATTTTTGATATATGTATAATGTGTGTGCCATCGTCCTCCTATTCAATGTTAGGGTTCATTAGATCACAATTTTTCCCAGTGTATTCATCGCCTGCTTGACCACATTTGATCATCTCCGGTGGGGCAATTAATAAGCTAGTCGTCAAGTGAAGTACAGTCTGGCTCATTTATGCGACAATCCTCTGAGTGTTCCTGGATTTTGAATCGCACTCGCGGTCTGTGTTCTACTAGCTTCTGATTTTTCTCTTCTTAATTACAGGCTTCAATCTGTGGAATCGGGTACACCATTGTGTGCTTTTTACATGGTTATCTTTCACGAGTCGATGGTCCATCGTCTTGCAATTCTGAGTTTCAGATTCAGACATCTCGATCTCCAGGAGTCGCTCTGTGCTGTGCCTTTTGGTGTGCTTGCATTCTGTTCTCTAAGTCGGAGTTTGTCTCAGTCTCTGAGTTTGTTCGAATGCAGTGTTGTTTGCATATTGTGTACGAGTGCCGTTCTTCTTTCTATCCAATGTTATGGATAATTCGATCAAAGATTTTCAATTTCGCCAGTGATTTCATCACCACCTCTTCACAACCATGAGCACACTGGATCATTTACAGCTTAGGGCAACAGGTGTCGTACAGTGTACATGCCAATGACTGTTCTCATACGAATTATGAGCACTGAGCATCTTTTCTACTACTATTACAATGGTCAAAGTTTATGTATGTATGTAAGATAACCACACTTAAAAACGGCATTTTAAGCACTTGGCACCTTTTCTACTACTATTACAATGGTCAAAGTTTATGTATATACTTTTTTTTAAAATGAAAGAGGGTCCAATGTGCCATCGTATGTGTTATTTGGATATTGTACGCAAAAGTTACAAGGGTTCAAAAAGATGACCTACAGCGGGTTCTTCCGTAACTGTTCTCTAATGGCGATGTACATCCATTAAATCAATTTCAATATGTACTCATCGTGGAAGATTTTAGGGTGTTGCATTTAGGAACGTGTCTCACGTACCTCTCCCTTACAAAATTCACATTCTTAAAATGGTTAATAATGTCATTGACCGGTGAGTCAGTCCCCTTTCCTTCAGGGTTTTCTTTAGATTATGTCTTGACCTGTTTTGACCCAGTGCTGTGAAGACTTCAGCCTACACCAGAAATTAGCCTAGTATTAGTGAACACTTGTCTCGTGATTGAGACATTTTCTGGAAAAAACAGTTTCTTTTATCTTGTATATCTATGAATTGAAAGCTGGAACGTATTTGCTTTCTTTCAGGACATTATTGAGGCAGAGTCTCAACTATTTGTGCAAACGTATGCCCGGTCGCCGGTTGTGTTTGTAAGAGGAGATGGTTGCAAACTGTATGACACCGAGAACAAGGAGTATTTGGATTTGACAGCAGGAATCGCTGTGAATGCTCTTGGACATGCAGACCCGACCTGGGTGAAAGCAGTGACTGAACAGGCGGGGAAACTGACTCACGTTAGCAATCTTTTTCATACCGTACCACAGGTAAAGATCAGAAGCGACTGTACACCAAGGTAGAGAATACTATTTGCGTCACTTGAACCATTTTAACCATGCAGATGTGTAATTTTTGGGAGATGGGGGGAGACTCTTGGGTACTAGAACCAAATCTGTTAGAAATCATATTTTTGTTACCATGTATGAATCTTAGGCAATTTCAAAGTGGGGAGATTGCTTGAATTGGCAGTAGACAATCCCATGTTCATTCAAAGATGAGTGGCCAGAGCATGTAGCCAAGTCATTCTTACACCACTTGCTAGTAAGTCCAACCAATACGTGAATAGATGAGTTGCTGTTGATGACACGAATTTCTGGATCCCATCTCGATGACCACAAGGTTTGACATTTACTAGCTCATGCGCAGGTAGAATTAGCTGCGCGTCTTGTGAGATCATCATTTGCGGACCGGGTGTTCATGGCCAACTCAGGCACTGAAGCCAATGAAGCTGCAATTAAATTTGCACGGAAGTATCATTATGCATTGGCGAAAAAGAACGGCGGAAATGCACAAGGGGCCACTGAACTTGTAGCCTTCACCAATGCTTTTCACGGGCGGACACTTGGATCACTTTCACTTACTAGCAAAGTGCAGTATAGGACCCCTTTCGAACCTTTAGTGCCTGGTATACCTCTTTAGCCACTTCCGTTTGTCTGATATTTATAGGTCTGTCTTAGCATTGATCTTTACGTTGTCTTTATTAACTCAATTAATTTGTTTTATGAGGATGTGTTGATGATATTTCTTGACTTTGTGAAATTGTTCCATATGGCTGGGATGCGACTTAGGTATTGAACTAGGTAGTTCTAAATTCGTAATTGAACTGCAGGTGCTCATTTTGTGACTTTTGGAGACCTAGAAGCCACTAGACAAATAGTCATTGCTGGACGGACAGCAGCTGTATTTGTTGAGCCATTGCAGGGTGAAGGGGGAGTCTTGTCTGCCACCGCGTCCTTTCTCGAGGGGCTACGAGAAATTTGTGATGAAACGGGGGCTCTTCTTGTTTTTGATGAGGTATGCCCAAAATTATCCACAGCAACTTCAATTGCTGGTTAAATTTCCTGCTAATATCTGAATGCAGCAGTGCATGTGGTTGAAATTGCCCTGCTGGAAAGAGAAAGGGCAAATAGGAATAAATGGAGTTGTGTGGCGGTATTCTTTTGAGAGAGTTCATGCAGAATTCTCTTGCCAATCCCTACAGCATGATACTGGAATAATATTTATGCTTCTTGTTGTTAAATGCTAGCTCTTCCCCTTTGCCTTAGGTATTTGCTGATTAAAAATCACAATAACCGTGAGCTGGTCACTATAGGTGAATGGTGTGCGTGTGGATATTTTGAGGACTTTTTCTGGAGTCACTTGGTTAACATTAGAGTTTATGTGTGTCAGGTGCAATGTGGGCTAGGTCGTACTGGCCTTCTTTGGGCTCACGAAGCCTATGAAGTGAGACCGGACATCATGACATTAGCCAAGCCTTTGGCTGGTGGACTACCAATTGGAGCTGTTCTTGTAACTGATAGAGTAGCTTCAAGCATAGCACCTGGAGATCACGGGAGTACTTTTGCTGGAGGTCCTCTTGTGTGCCATGCAGCTTTGGCCGTATTGGACCGCATTCAGGTATTTAATTCAACGTCTTACCCAGTTGTATAGATTGCATGTAATGTCGTCACTTTCTGATTTTGGATGAAGTGTCATGAAGATGGACCGATCTTTATCCCTTTTGGTGCACAAGCTTGTAGTTAAAAGTCTACTTTGGAATCTAATTTTAGGTTATCGTAACTTTCTGAACACTTCTATTGTTCAAAAATGAGAGGTGATGTTCTCTATTGGTACATTATTCTGCCTTGAAGTTTCCTGAATTTTAAACCTTAATAGATACGGAAGCGGCCACTTCTGGCCATTTGGGCATTCCGGGTTGAAACTTGCAATAGCATGGGACGGAACAAGTTGTAAATGCTCACCTTTCAGAGATTATGTTAATAATTACTGGCTAGGTAATCTGGACTAAAATATTTCCGTGGATGTTCCTATCCCGTGGATTGAAAAGTCGCCCATGTACTATGCAAGCGTCATCCAAATCCCATTAAACAAGTCATCATTTATTCACACAAAATCCCGATAATTTATATTTTGCTGTATTGGAATCCTCTTATAAATGGGGACAAGGTCACGAAAGAAATTCTATCCCAGTAATGAAAACCACTCTAAAACAGCTGAAAGCCACTTGAGGGAATGGATTCTTACCTTAGAAGATGCTCACAAGCTGTTGCTGTGGTGTTCAGGCGCCCGGGTTTTTAGGGAGTGTAGCGCAGAAGGGCGCCTACCTCAGGTCGCAACTTCGAGAGAAGCTGGGCATGAATCCTCATGTTAAGGAAGTACAAGGTGAAGGTCTTCTTATCGGCATTCAACTTGATGTCCCTGCATCACCTCTAGTAGCTGCTGCTCTTAAGGCAGGACTCCTCATTCTCACCGCCGGTAAGGGTGACGTTGTTCGCCTTGCACCACCTCTAATCATCTCCACTCAAGAAATCGATCAAGCCGTTGGAATTCTAGAGAGTTGTATGTCATCGTTACAATTGTAATGTGTGAAGCTTAGGCTTTGTATTGATATGTATGGGCCTGCTAGTCCTTAGTCAAAGGTTGATGACTAGCCGTAACTAGTGAATAGGGGGTGTGAACAGTGGGTTGCAACCTTCAGCAGAGAATTCACGCATATCATAGTATGCCTTGGGAGATTTTCAAGGGATTCCGATCCCATTATGCATTCCCATCCCAATCTCGTTAATCATTTTGTGGAACCATACGTGCAATTTGTTAGTATTACACGGAAGGCAATCTCTCAAGTGTCAAACGAACGGTCGACAACCAATATTTTGGTATGTAGTTGTAGCTTCCTAAGCTTCTGGACGGCCAGAAGTTAGAAAGGATTTGAATTTCATCCCGTGAAGTTTTGCTTGAAAGTTGGGTTGCCGCTGTAAGGAGTAGACTTGCAAATGCCTTCCGAGAGGTATCATATAGTTTTGTGCAATAGGATATTCGAAATCCACGGACTGACGAGGATTCTGTGCCACGGTGGAGACTTCCGGGCACCACAGACTAATATTTTCAGTGTTTCTGTATCTTGTGGGCAACTGATGGAGTAAGCAATACCCAGGGATTCTTCATTTAAATTACCTTTCACAAGAAGGATAGCCTGTCGCATCAGCCGTGACTAGTTACGTTATGCCCAGGTGAGTGCAGTTACAACGTTGCCATTGCAAGGCACTTTCCCACAAATTGTGTGCTTTTGCTCTAATATTCCTGGTTTTTAAACATACATGGAAGTCAACATACCAGGACTCTAAGGGGTTAAAAGTTAGCATAGGAACATTTGTGACGAGAGTATTGCAACGGGAGACGGAAAACGAGTAATGGCTATTCTAGTTTTCAATTATCAAATTCTGAAGATTTATGTCAACATTCATGATATCCACCTGACCGCACCCTGAGATTTCAGCAGGCCACCAAATCTCTATCCAATAACTAACGATTCTGTATTCGACGAGGGAAGCGACTTCGATTGAAAATCATCAGCTCTATTTTCTTGCTCCTCAAGCTGTTTCTTTAGCTGCTCTAGGGGGCTCCAAATAGCCTTCTTCCTATTCAGGCCTAATATTTCCTCCATATCCACTGCACTTTGTTTCTTCTTATGCTTCCCGCAAAGACGTGCAGAACTATTGAGGTTTAGGGTACATTATCACGCAAATACCCCTTTTTCCGTCAAAGTGGTAATTATATGTCCTATTGATAGACATCAGAACTTGATATAGAAACCAACTCACCGGTTGCAAAGCAAGGCTAGGGATGTCCTTATAATTCCATCAATTCGGTAATCTCTTCCTTCCTTTTTGAAGTCTACAGATACTTGAACAGGGCCGGGGTACCGACCACTCTGTCAACTTCTGACTTCTGGAGACCCATTTCGGTAGCCAAAGCCATCGCCCTCTCAGAGGAGAATCTTGAAAGTCCCAACCTTTCCAGTGTTGTTGAGTAGTCAAACCGCGACTGAACAGCACTTCTTCTGAAGACGATGGCACCTTCCCATGGAGTTCCTTCCTCCACGTCCCCTTCTACCCCAGCTGCTCATACAAAAGATATCATGAGACACATTGGAAACTGCTCCAAGCCTCCAACATTGAAACATCAGCAGCCTCTGAGACTATTGATCTAACAAAATTTGTCAGCAAAGACTTACGAGATGGCAGAGCAAGGGATGCCCTTGCAAAACCGCGTCAGTTCGATAGCCATAACGCAGGTGAAAGGATTTTGACACAGTCGTGGCTTGTGGCTTCTTGCCTTGCACTTACGCTATGGTAATTTTGAGATCTACCTAGACAGAGGGTTCTCCATACTCCCAGGCAGGCTGCATTCGAGCCGCCTTGTAGATACGGAGATGCACGACCTAATATATCGCTAATACTATGATGTGAGCTCTCCCTACACTGATACTGCACCATAGGTTGATAGCAAGCCGCAGACAAAGCCATGGAAAATGATCTTTCAAATAAGTAAATAATTCGGGTAATTTTGCGGCGATGATCTATGTAATTTACAAGCCGGGATGTAACCGCTGCAATTGACGAAACCTGCAGCATTCATGTACAAACGTCAGAATGTAAAGCGGTGGAGAAGGAAAGCTGGTGTGGAGCAAACGAACCGAGTACAGGCTCAGAGAAAATCTATAAGAAGCTATTTCTATACGGCTAACATCCCCCAATGAACAGAGGAGAATACGCAAGAACGAAGATAGTTAGGATTGAAACTGCAGATACTTTTATTACCGATTGGATAATGTCGTAAGGTAGAGGATACTATTTGCGTCACTTTTAACCATTTCAACATATGGAGGAGCGTGATTTTGGGGAGATGTATAGAACTGTGGAGATGTTTGGGTACAGGAGCAAAATCTGTCGAGATATTATTCTATGTCCCTGTGTATGAATTTCATATGTAAGTTCAAAGTTAGAGGTTGTAGACCGAAGTGAGTGCCAGTAGATGACCCCATTTCCATTCAAAAACCAGTGGCCATAGACATTTAGCTTGCATCATTTGCTAGTAAGTCTAACCAATTGTATGAATAGATGAGTTACTGGTGGTAACAGGGTTAGTATAGGAAGTAGCATCAGGTCCTTAACGGTGTCAGTATCCTCTACCTTAGGCTACATTCCGCAGAATAATGGAAAAGCGAAACTTACAGAAGGCCCAGCAGAAGCTCTCTATCCGTCACGATGAAAGACTTTTAGCACGTGCCTTGACTTTCTCTAACTCCTCTGCATTAAGACCAGTCAAACAAAAGAAGCCAAAGTCAAGCTCACTTGCGATGCTTCATGCCGTTCAAATACTGAAAAGAGAAAGCTCTTTTATAATACCACCCTAACCATAGTCAATGGTGATGACATCGACGGCATCGAGAGCTGCATGAAAATGGAGTATACTCACGTCGTTGAGATTTCGCAACTAGCTGCCTTCACAGTTGTCCGGGAAAAAATTGCACCGCGCTAACCTTTTCGTAAACAGCCTGTTGAATCAAATTAAACACATTGACACTCAGAAAAACAAAATAATCGTTTCGCCCAAACTTGATCTCTAATCAATAAAACTCGGATTCATACAGCAACTAAATTAAAGTGGGTTAGTACGTTAACCAAGGCAGCCTAGATGACCAGCCTGTCGCACCCAGGGCGGTAGAAGTTGGGTGGGGACTCTCCTGCCGTGGGCTGGCAGACAGGTCATCCCAAAATAATGCGGGACTCACTCAATGAAGTGCAAAGGGGGAGCAGCAACATCCATTATTTCCAGCACCGGCCTTGGAAGTTGGCCCCACTAACTTCTCTTAGCTGGGTGCTGCCTGTGTTGTGCTGTTCTCATGGGTGGAGGCAGAGAGAGCCAGCGGCCCAGAGCTCATAAAACTTGGTAACACATCTCATATGATTATGACGGACTCCAAGCTCAAAACCAAAAAAAAATTAAAATTGCACGGAGTTACATACGACCATACGCACACAGGCAGCAGCAGATGCCCATCCCCCATTGAAGCTTCAAGGTAGAAACTTATGCTCTTAAAGAAACTTTTAAGAGCTGATTGCATTTGGTTTTTTGGGGGGGGAGGGAGCTGAACTTCCTGAAACAATTTTCAGTAAATTTCCGTATGAAGAGAAATGAAATTGGCACCGAACCCAAGTCGTTTCATATTTTATGGACCTAGCTTCGTGGAATTAGTTGCGATTCTTGAAGTTGAAACGCAGTGATCTCTAAAAGTGACCACTTCTTGAAGTGTACACTATTGGTACTCACATTGAGTCCATCTTAGTTTCTTCCTACAAAAATTGACTGGAAATTGTTTTTAAGGAGTTTATTTTAGCTTCCTCCCAAATGCAATAAACTCATCAAAGGTTGCTTGAAGAGCAGATTACCTTTAAGTCAGTTAATGTTTGCGCACTGGCCGGGAACATGGACATCATTCCTTGGAAAGAAACGAAGAAAGAGAAAACAGAGAATGAGTACTCTTGTCGGTGGACTGGCCACGACCAGGGTCTGCCATCTGGAAACGTGAATCACAACACAATTGAATAATAAATTTGGGGGTCAGGAAAAAACATCATAACTGATTATTCGATATTCGGAGGTTTTGCAATGAAATTGCGTTTCATTGTTAACCCTTAAACATCAACATGGACATTTTGTGTCCAATGGATGACAAAGAATCCTTCTAGTAGGACAGAAGTACAATTATGTTGTAAAAAGGGAAGGTCTTCTACAGTAGTTTGACTTCCAATGAATAATTTTGGTTTTTTTAAAGTAGATGATGTCACAGAGTTCTTCAAGGGATGATTTTCATAGTCACTAGTCTGTCCTTTAAGGGTTAAAAAAAAAAAAAAAAACATTTGGAGGTGTGCATGATTTGAGTTTGTGGAAGACAATTGTGGATGGCTCATATTTCAAAAATCTTGCCATATAATTTATTATTGATCTTCTCTAACTACAAGCAATTTCTTTGCACTTGAGGTGGGCACCCCCAAAACTACCACTTTTTTCTACCGTGCCTAGTTACTATTAGTAGACTTGTCAAATTTTCATATTTTTTTATTGGCAAGTGAATGGAGGTTCCGGCACACCAAAGAAGGTGACATTTGTATATAATATGCCAAGATTATGAAGGGTCAAATTTTTTTTGTTGGGGTTCTATAATTGTTTCTTCATAAGGACATACAAAATTACCAATTTGGGAGATGTAACCAAAATGATGATGGCGGTTTGGGGTCAGTGGAGCATTTTGGGGTGCCCACCTTGTAGTATCTTATCCATGTTGGTGTCAAACATCATTCTTACCTTCTTTGTTAAATTTTCAGCTCTTGAAAATGTTATAAATATTTGATTTCTAGAATTATATTGGGGGAACATCAACTCCTACTAGCCCTCCAAAGTAGTTTCAAGAAGTGATAGTTCAGGCTCACAAAAAAGTTAGTTAAACTGAAGCATTGCTTGTCTACATATGCCTCTCATCTAGTTAGTTTGTTACTTCATAGCTTATAAATTAATACAAATTTCAACTCCTATTAATCACTAGAAATTAATGAATATTGTGGCAAAGTCACTACTTCTGTGTTTCTTCCGCATATTAACATTTTCCAGCAATGAATTGAAGGTGGTTTGGGGAGTCTTTAACATCCAAAGTTCCAAGGCCTTCTTTTCTCGGGTCAAAAAACATTCAAAACTATCATTTATAGTGCAAAGCCGGAGCAAAACATTTTTAAATAGTATATTTCAGCATATTAGATCTTGCAATAGACAAGCATGAGAATGTTTGAAAGAAATTTCAAAAACTTTGATAGCATAGATTGCAAGATAAATATGTTCAAAGTGAAGAAAAAATTATTTTTTGGCACTATGGCTAACTAGTTTACAAGACTTTGAATCCTCTTAACTTAAAATTTTTGCACTATTTATTTGAAATAAAAAAAAGTTATCATGAAGAATTGAGTTAAGAGTTTAAGGAAAAAAATATAACAAAAAATAATATGATTCTCATTTTTTACAAAATTGTTAAATAGAAGTAGGTTATTGGATAGAGGGAAAACTAAATCATTCATAGCTCTAAGATGAAAATAGAATACACTACTTCTAGTGGTGAGATTGTTCTAACAATCAAAGTTAACCCCGTATAGCTTTTTGTTTTCAAAAAATAAATTTAAATTGAGTTAAAAAATGAAACCTCTATGTTATATTTTCAAGAAGATGCTCTAATTGCCCTCAAAACAAGATTCTCCACAACTTTCACATCACAAATCCAAATGGAATGAATAAAAGCTTACCATGTAGACAAAAATACCATCTATTAGAAACAAATTTTTAAAACAAAAATAGATGTAAATATGAAAACAACTTTTCAGAGCCCAACGTAGGATCCTAAATAAATAGACTCTTCTTGTCAAAGTCAACTACTTAGAGAGGTTGGAATTATTTCTCTATCTCTTTGCAAACTTGAAATTTCCAAAGATTTTACATATTTCTTCAACAAATAAGGTAGAAACACCCAAAACCATCCTTGAACCCATTCCTACACAATAGATTTCCCTTGAAGTGTTCCTAGATTGCCATAAAATTGTCCCTTAACTTAATTACGATTAGTTGATTGATGATTTTGTCAAATTTCAGTTATAATTCCAGCTATATGATGGTTCCAATGGTTTAGGGAGCTTCCACTTTGAAAATTCATAGAAATTACATGCCTTGTTTGAAATTTATTTTTTTATTTTTTTATTTTTTTAATTCATGATTTTCAATTCCTAATACTGCAAAAATGTTTTCTCTAGAAAAAAGTGCCTCCAACTATGCTGAATTGCTTACATCGATGGTTTTAGATGTTTCCACTCACTGTAAAAATGTGGCACTCATGGTGGGTGCATTCAAGATATAATTGGCATAAAACATTCTAGACCTCCGTTATAAAAGTCATCCATCCAGTGAGAAACTGACACTTAAGTTATTTCTTTGTTTACGAATGAGCAGTTCAGTTGTGTTCAGACCACTCCAAAATTGCAGACAGGCAGCATGTGCAAATTGCCAGCCGATTGCCACGGAGAAGAAAAGGACTTCCCTGAGTGGCTCCTAAGTTTTAAGGTAGGGTGCTTTAAAAGCAACCCTGCTCTAAAAGTGATCTTTAACACAAAGGTACGTTTTGCTTTCTTCAATGCATCAAAAGTGAACATTTCAGGAGGTAGTTGCTTCTAGTGAGCATTGTGTTTCAACTTCAAAAATTTGTAACTAATTTCACCAAGGTCTAAAAAATATGAAATGACTTGGGGTAGATGCCAATTCCTTTTTTCTTCTTATGAAAATTATGTCCTGAAATTTTTTTCAAGGAGTTTAGCTTCCCCTCAAATGCAATCAACTTTTAAGAGGTCACTTCAATATGAGCAAACTAACTTAGATCTTTTTGTCTTGAAATTTCTAAGCAAACTCTTGGGCTCTTCAAGTCATTTCTAGCCTTTTCTAATAGCATGATAAAGTTAGTCTTGGAAGGACGTGGCCCCCCATGACTAAGGTAATCACCAAAATATTCCAATTATTAAATTAATAGGTATACTCTTTGTTTCTATAGTTAACAATGAATTTATCCATCATAGCTTTTAGGTTTGTAGCTTCCTTAGATGATTAATAATTGGTAAGCTAAAAGTAACCCATAGCTACTTGAAGCAATGCATTGCTAAGAATCTAATTGGGCTCTAATTTTTTCAAGGTACACCATTCAAAGAGTAATAGTGATAATCTAACCAAAGTAATTCTATAATCATGTGTGGAAATTTAACTCCTTATATTGGCTATCAAAATATTTTGTACACTTACAAAAATTGCCATAGAAAATTGAGGAATTAGAGATTTTAAACATACTCTGGAGAAGTTGTAGCACAAGTAACATACTTGCATAAAATAAAATTTCAAAATTTTTAAAACACTTTTTTTCTTTTTCAATAATTTAATCAAACTCATTAATAAAAAAAAATTTTACCTGTAAATTTTTATCAAGATTTTATAGTAAGTAGAATGAGTAAAATACGACTCCTAACTTTTAGGTTTTCTATAATTAATTCCCAAAATCTCCAAATTTGTGGAAAATATGAAAAATATAATAAAATATAATATATTTTTTTTCATTTTTAAAAATATTTTTGGAGTGAATTTAAAAATAAATAAAAATTAGAGTCGTATTTTAGTCAATAATATTTCACTTAATAAAATTATGAAAAATCATTTTATACAAATGTGTTACTTGTATTTCAACATATCCCACAATTTGATCGGCAAAACGAATTTCTTAATTTATGAAATTTTTTGAAGGTATATGAATACTTATGAGAGCCCTTATAGATCCGAGTCTTTTTTTTTCTTTGAAAATATGTTTCTAGTATCTACTTATAGAATATTTGATTTTTTAATGGAAATATAGAAATATTTCAATTGTACAAAGCAAAAGTGAACTTGGTTGTATTATGGTATGTCAAATTTGCACTCATCTGGACAACAATGCACTTTACAACAAATTTAATATATTGCAAGGCCTATAATTGATTGAATAATTTGCCTACTATTGAGAGCCATCCTCGTGTTCACAATCATAAAGAGATCACAACCATATTTTATCTCAAGTGAAGCAAACTTGGAAATGAATTTAGACATTCCAACCTTTCAAACAACATAGTGCAATCAATCATGCAATTTTCCTCGAGTTCTTGTTGGATTTAAAAGTTAGAGAAAATGTATCCATATTTGGTTTTATTAGGATGTAGGCTTATACACCCATAGTACTAATTCATGTTCTTATTACAAGAACAAGAAGTCAATCTTAATATCTACTTACCAACTTTATGATCTTTAAATAACAAAATATGCAAATTGCATTTGCATACACAATAGTATAATATCACATATTAGCATACACTATTTGTATATTAGTAAAATATCAACGCATGTTGGTTTATATTGTGATACTTGAGGATTTTTCATAGGTTGGAATGTAGGGATTATTAAAAACCATATAATGCAGTGCAAGATTTCTAACATGTGTGAACTTTGCATGAAGTTCTAGACTTTTTGGATGGTTTTCACATTTATTCAAAATCACATGCTTAAAGTGACTACTTTTGGGCCCTTAAGCAGTTCAATAACAGGAGTTGAGATCCAAGTGTCTTTTGGGACAATCATCTGCTTCCCGTATCAAAAACAACAACGGGGGTCAATCAACTCATTGATTTGAAAGCAACTGATCTGGGTCCCAGGAATCTCAGATCAAGAATATCCTTCACTCAAGTAAAGGAAGAAAAATCGAGTATTTCTTAATATTATGGACCGATCATTGACGAAGAAGCAACAAATATTTTCTAACTTGTGTGGCAAACAGAACCATAAAATTGTAGGCGTGAACATCATGTGTGATGCCGAAGTTACATACAGACTGTTACTATGGTGATCTGCCATTTGTGTTTCTGAGATAAAATTACCATAACCCAGTGTCGTCCCACACAACACAATACCGATTACATAACAGAACTTTTCATCTTCAAAAATCATTTTAATATTCGGTCCCCCTACATCCTTGCTTGCAAGATATCCCAACATCTGTTTTCTGTGGTAAATATTGAATGCTGTAAGAGAGTAACGGTATGTGTCTACCGTGAGGATATGATACTGGTGCTCGTACTCTGGACTGACCGTACTGCTCAGTAAAGAGCTTGTGGGGTGAGACTGACAGTGTTTGGAACTCCCACCAATCACTACCACAGTGAATTTCTTGGTGGTGGATTTGTCCATTGGCATTGGATTAATCAGTTTGGAACTGCTGTTTCAAATATAACCAACTGTTCACTTGGTTAATAAAAGGACTCATATCAAGAAAAACGGTTATCAATGTGTCAAAGTTTAAGTTGGGGTTTCCACAAAGCATCCGTCAGATCACTTTATTCGTCCATTTTCGTGAAAAGCTATCTACTCGTAGTTACTGAACCCCGAGATTAGCTGTGGATTTTGACGAACATCAAAGTCTCACAGAACCTGCAACAATTGCGAAATAAGAGACGGAATGTCGCACATGCAGCCCTGGCAAGAATCAAAAATCCACCTTTCCAAACTGACTGAGGAGACTTAGATTCTAAGCAACTCCGTCTAGCTCCTCCTAAAGCGCCCCACCTCTAAATCAATGTCAAAGAATTCAAAACCCAGGCACACATAATTGGGTGAGACTCTTGTCGCGTGGCAAGGCAATCAGACGAAGACGGGCCCAACCAAAACTAGCTAGTTAGACCTCTAGGAGTAGTCCAGCTAGAGTCTGTTGTCCCAACCGACGCAATCCAAGTTCCGAATATATCCAAGCTCTTGCAAGCGCAGATGCACTGGGACGGATTAAAGTAGAGAAAATTAAAGCAGCTCGACCTGGCCAGGCCTGGCCACCGGTATGATTAATTTGGCCCACAATAATGCTGCACTCTTTTGGTAGTCTTGCTAGCTCGTCTTCCTTCATTACTTCAGCTAGCCCTTGCCTTGCATGCTCACTCTTCCAAGCTGCTACTGGGAGTCTCCATCAGCTAGTAAGCCTTGCACTTGCAGCACCGATGATGTGCACCATGCGCATGGAGCCGCTACTTGTGGTTAGTTCTTTGTTCCTTACCCAACTCACTTATATTGCTTTTCTCTGCCTCTCTTGGATCTGTCCGGCTTCAATGTTCTATGGCTGCTGTTGTTACGTCAGATCGACCATGGATCCGAGCTCGCTGTGTACGTGATCGTCAGCTCCTCCGGGATACTCATCGTATCCTTTCGCTCAGTTCTGTGATTGTAGCTAGTGGTGCAAAAAATGTGATTGTTCCTCTAGAGTGTTATGTGTTGCATAGGTTACATAGCACTTCGTCATTCGAATGGAATCATTCAGTAGATCCAGCTATCTCGTTGCTTCGGAGGGTTTTTTCCCCCAGTGCTCGCTAGTGGAGACCTACAGCACTGTTGTAGAAGTCGCCGTGGACTCGCAGAGTAGGTATGGTAAGTCGATCGAGAGCTGCGAGTTTGAGCTTGGGCATTGTTGGACGTAATATGAAGCTGTGCTACTCAATACGAACTTCTCGATCATTAGTTTTTGGTTGATGAAAGGGCTTGGTTTGAGGACAAGGGTTAAATATGGGATAGAATCTACTTCGGATTAGCCACTGATATATTGAGTCTGCGTGAATAGTTGTAATGTAAAGCATTACATCCAGCCGTAAGGTAGCTATCAACGCAACTCACTTCCTAATCAAGCTGACTTGTTTATTGCCGGTAAGCTATTGGAAGCACAGTGAGTTGAGAAGATTCAAGTATATTTGAAATCCATCAATGTGATCTTGAAAGGGCCTCTTTATGAAAACACAAATCCCAAGTCTAACTTCAAGGCGAAGTTTCACTTCGCTTGTGCAGTAAATGACATTAGAAGTGGGACTTGGAGAACAAGTTGGGTTTCCAGTTTGGTTTGATCCAACTCTTGCTCGTAGTTGCATCTCCCATGATGTTGATCGAAGCGTCCCGAACAGTAATATCGGTCATGTACACATTTTAAGCCAATCGACACTTGGCACTTAGATTTGGGACTGGAGTCTCAAGTGGCCCCCAGAGTTAGTACCTGCGTATTGAACAGTGCGATGTAAAGAGTATGAATTATTAGAACTACATTACATGCTTGCCGTCCGCTCTTTGCATTTCCTTAGTTGCGGGTCAAGATGAGTGTAGTTTGTACGGGTTCTGCAATAATCAAACTCTGCATACTTAGTTTGCGCCAATATTGGCTTTGAGCATCTGACCTAATGGTCAACATCCTCTAACTTCTGAGACATCACTGTCAGGTCGTTCAGATCCCAATAATGCAGTAGCTCAGTCGTCACAGGTCAGGTCAGCAACCAATTTTCAATTGAATGGATTGGATTGGAGGCGATTGAGGTCGATGCTGCATCTGCACTCTGCCCAAGTGCACATGGGTGTGTAATCGATCGACATCGTTCGTTAGTCAGATCTAGCCTTTATTTTCCGTTTCTCGAGATCCCAGGTTAACGTATGTTCTGGATGTCTAACTTCAACGAGTGTATTAAAGTCGCCGGCCATCCGCTAATGTCGTGTTAGTAAATAAATCCTCGACTCACCGCAGTAGCTAGCTGTTCTTGTTCAAGCTGATTGCCGTAAGTTGAAGCTAAATTAATCCCTCTACAAACTACGAGGAAGCTGCGATTTAGGGCTGACGATCAAGCTTCTTTCTTCTCAGTTATCCTTCACTGGAAAGTTGGCACAACATCATATCCATTAAAATGGGAAAGGGGTACTCTCAGCTAGAAATAGTTGTAGGCATTTGAAGGGACAATGAGTTATCCTTCACTGCAAAGTTGCCAGTCGTACAGTGAAATATGTTTCATGTTATCGGATCCATCTTAACTTCGATACTTAAATCGAACGACCAATGACTGAATTCGATCAATGTCGAGAATTGTGCAGCGCTACTAGCAGCCGCATTCTCAGCCGCATTCTCCGACAGCCTATGCTCTTGAGCACCAAGCACAAGAAGCAGAAGCTCATTACAAGTGCTGGTGAGAGCCCTGCGATTCTCGACTCCACGCAATGGCGGTCTTGGGCCAAGCCGTAGTCGCAGCGATCTATGGCATCCTCCTCATTTCAGCGGCGCAGGCTGACATGCATTCAGCAGCAGCCATAACGGCCGCTCCTGCGCCAGGACCTGCACTGGCCGTCCCCACCCCGGCTCCGGCACCTAAGCCCCTGACGCTCCACGAGAAAGTCGTGGCGGCGTTACGAGCATTAGGCAGCTACGGAGCCGTCTCGGGGCTTCTTGACAGCCTCGGGGAAAATGCCGTCATCAAGGAAGGCATCACGTTCTTCGCTCCCGACGACAGCGCCTTCGACGGGCTCAACATGAACTCCAGCAAGCTCTTAATGACGACGCTGGACTATCACGTTTCAACGTCGGTTTACAACTACCAAGCGCTGTCCAACCTCCCGCTGAACTCCACCATTCAAACCGCCGCGCCAAACGTCGTGATCTTCATCACGAGCACGGGGACGAATGGTCTCCGCCTCGACGATGTTTCAATTTCGGACCCGGATATCTACAGCGATGGCCAAGTGGCTGTGCATGGAATCAGCTCCGTGCTCGACACGGCGAAGTACAACAAGGGCGTGGTGCCGCCGGCAGCTTCCCCTTTGGCCGCGACTCCCGCCCAAGCGCCTGCTCTGATTACCACGCCTACAACACCGAAATCCTCCTCCCCGAAGACCGATTCAAGTGACGCCGCTCATGTCGTGGCCAGCGTGGCTCGCAGCGTCCTCCTCATCTCCTCCGTTTCCCTTGTCATCTCCCTCTTGTAGTCGGTATCCCGAATTTTTGATATATGTATAATGTGTGTGCCATCGTCCTCCTATTCAATGTTAGGGTTCATTAGATCACAATTTTTCCCAGTGTATTCATCGCCTGCTTGACCACATTTGATCATCTCCGGTGGGGCAATTAATAAGCTAGTCGTCAAGTGAAGTACAGTCTGGCTCATTTATGCGACAATCCTCTGAGTGTTCCTGGATTTTGAATCGCACTCGCGGTCTGTGTTCTACTAGCTTCTGATTTTTCTCTTCTTAATTACAGGCTTCAATCTGTGGAATCGCATACATCATTGTGTGCTGTTTACATGGTTATCTTTCACGAGTCGATGGTCCATCGTCTTGCAATTCTGAGTTTCAGATTCAGACATCTCGATCTCCAGGAGTCGCTCTGTGCTGTGCCTTTTGGTGTGCTTGCATTCTGTTCTCTAAGTCGGAGTTTGTCTCAGTCTCTGAGTTTGTTCGAATGCAGTGTTGTTTGCATATTGTGTACGAGTGCCGTTCTTCTTTCTATCCAATGTTATGGATAATTCGATCGAAGATTTCAATTTCGCCGGTGATTTCATCACCACCTCTTCACAGGCATCAGCACACTGGATCATTTCTGTTTAATTAGGGTATCAGGTATCAGACACGTGCTAATGACCGGGTCACATACGACTTAGGACTAGTTTCTTAGTTTGTGGTTACTATTGAAATCTCAATATTTTTTTTTTTTTTTTTTTTTTGACACAAATGAAATGGAGATAAATCTTAATATTTTGGAAATGTTGAATACTCATGGAGTTGGCTCCTAGATATAACAAAAAAAAGTAAGGTTTCACAGAAAAAGTTATGACCTTTCTCAATTTGAGTTTACATAGGTTTGTAATTACTACATTAATATGAGAAAAGACCATTGAATTGTTTGGACATTTGAATGTGCCTTTTATTTTTTGTATTCACTAAACATTTTCATTTATTCATCAAACAATTCAATTGATGCCTCATGCAACATTTTCTCTTATTCACCGAAGAGTTCAATGTGCTTGGTACAATGTTTGGTTATTGCATTGTCTAGCTCCTTTATCCAATAATCCTTTGTTCTTGGATTTGGAAGAATTGAGTGATCTTGTCGGTTCAAATTTGGAGGGTTTGGGCCGACCTTCCATCTAGCCCCAAATATAAACTAGGCCTAACAATTTGGAGTGGTAATTGACTTGTGACAAGGAGAATGTACTTAATTATGGACCAAACATTCTTCTCTAATATTGTTGACCAATGAAAAAATTTGTTGAAGAAGTTGGTCTAGCATCAATGCCTTCTGTGGAGTTGGGCTCCATGGAAGTGGTTGGCAAATGCTTATATCTTTAAAAAAAATTAGAAAGAGTCTCTTAAAAATTCACATTATTACACAACCAACCTTTTTATTTTGTTTTTTAATGGGAGATTTTTTTGGTGATTTTTCACACAAAAATAGCTTTGTGAACCAACCTAAACCATTTCCCCTTGGAGATTGGGATAATCCCTCCTTGGATCACAAAAAGTTAATTTAGTTTAATTTGTAGAGAATCATAGCCAGGAAGTTAGAGCAACGGGGGCTTGCACTTTGGAGGGAGAGAAAGGGACTCTACCCTAGGATTAGTTAATAATATTATGAATAGGCATGATTCAATGTAGAACCACCCACTACCAACCAGGCACTATGGCCAATCTATAGGTACTAGGAAACTCAATAGAGGCTGGGGTCATTGCAAGAAAGACCAATTGTTTTTTGTAGCATTTGGCTTTTTGCCCATTGTATTGTGACATGTTGGAAAAAAATATTTTAAAATAAAATAAAATGTGGATAATTAGTATTACAATAGAAATATCATATGACCAAAAATTTGAGGCATAAGAAAAAATGTGGGGCAAAAGTTATTTACAAAATAGAGTGACACAATTTTTGTAGAAAATAGACACTTTGATGTTTTTATTTGTAAAAAATAGGAAAAATTATTTTTAAATAAACCAAAAATTGTCAATTGCCCAAGATTTCATGATGAAGAGATTTCACCAAAAAAAATGAAAGAAAAAGCATTGTCAATGTTCCTAATGATGAGTGCAAGGGACCCCTATTTGCGTGCATGTGGAAGACAAAAAATAACGTTTTTTTAAGTGCCCTTTGGTAGGCACATGCCCACCTAGTATATGGAAATATCCCATAGAATTTTCAAGTCTACATCATTAATTTGGGGTACTCCACAATACTAAAAAAAACACCCAAAGTGCGACAAATTAGCAAAATTGAAATTTCATTACAATTTTTTTTTTAATTTATTTGAAAAATAAGAAATTTCATTACTACCAAGTTAGTCATCTTCAATAAAAATTTAAAGTATATGGGCTTCATGCTCCAAAAGTTACGGTTGATGACAACTCTGTCACTCCTAATGTGACGCAAAATAGGATCAATCTTTCTTGCAATCACATAGTATGACTAATTTCTAATCATCAAGTCTTAGTTTCCAACCATCTTCTAACCATCAATGTCATGATACATATGCTTGGTTTTGAGAGCCAAAGTAGTCTTTGAATGAACAGTAATAGAAGACTCTACGTGTTGAGGATGGACCTAATCAATTTTTGACTTCCAAAACTCATAATATTATCAATTTAAGGCATAAAATTACAAAAAATTGCAATCTCCATGATTTCTATCTTCTACAAGGTAGAAAATTTACAGTGCCTTCTACTGCTCCAAGTCATGCACAAAATGCTTAAGTGCTTGGTAATGGGTGGTTCTACTGTATCCTGAAATAATAAACCTTTTTCATTTCAATTTCAATTGGTATTCCATTATAACATCCAGTCTAGATGTTTTTATACATTTCACTATTTCTCACCCCTCAGTTTGCGGCTACTTATGATTTTGACTCCTTCTGGCTTGTACTAGCCACAATTGGCCTGTTTTCTCAGTTTTCTCCCTACTTGACAATCAAGTGCGCAGTCATTTTTACCCACCAGTAACTTCATGCGGTAAATCCCTAATGTTTCAGAGCCAATGTTCCGTCATAGCATGACCATGCCCCATGTCCATCATCCATTGAGCCATGCCCATCCCACATGCATGTCCCATCTATCATGCATGCGCCATGCCCCATGATGGTATTAATGAGAATGCCTTAGTTTCCAAGCCCCGCTTAGTGTTCTAGCATCGTGTTCTTCGACGGCGCTAGGGTTCTAGTGGGTTAGGATTTTAGCCTAATAGGGTTTCGGCAGTAGCGATAGGGTTTTCGCTTTGTTTTTTCACATTTTTGCTACAATGGTTGATTTTGAATTGTTTTATCAATGTTACTGTGATGGCTGCTGTAGAGGCTCTGTATTGTTGTGGTTTGGTGGTGATTGCTACATAAATGCTTCAATGACATCATTAGAGGGTTTGCACTTTCCATAAACCAAACAAGTGTTTTCAAAATTGTGTTTTTTGTGCGCAATCTCTATGCATAGGCATCTGGAGGGTGTGGTAGTATGAGGGTTTAGAGATTGTACATTGTATTCTACGTTTCATAGTAGAAAATTATGATGAGAGCGATTTCAAGGTACTCTACAGTTACCCTTTGTATTGTATGAGTGATTGATCTCTCCTTGTTAGTGTTCAGGCCATACATACATACGAGCCTTTAGGATTACTCCTGTACTTGCCATGGCGGCCCTGAAATTTGTATGCACACCTGGTAATGCTTCTGTCGATGTTGATATAGAGTCGTAGTTTAATGCTAGATCAAGTGTATCTTGGAATGAGCTATACTGCCTATACAAGCAACAATTCCAGATCAAGTTGCAACATGTGGAAGCAAAGGTGCAAGACCCACCCGTAGGACTCATATGCAAAGCAGACTAGTTGCGGGAGCTGTGAGAGACACAACAGGCCTGCAAAGTAGAAGAAAATCACAAGAAGAATGTAGTTGTTGTTGAGTAGTGTTTCATTCCGACTAGTAGGGTTTAAGACTTCATACACAGAATGGAGAATTGAAATGGTGGTGTCCCCTATAGGTATGTGAAGATACGCACAAGGCCAACAAAGGAACATATAAATTTTTGTGCTACTAAAACTACTCCTTTGGAGGTCACTTGGTACACTAGATTTCTCTCCCATAACCTCTGTCAATGTTTTGAACTCTTTTGTGAATGTTCCATTTCTCTCTCTAATGATGTATTGTTTGTAACCCCTACATGCCTCTCCATTTCACATTGCAGTTACCATTGCCAATATGGACTACAAGACCACTCTGTGAACGTCAAAAGAGTCACTTCCCTATTGCTACCAAAGTAGAGACCTAAGGTGGTAATTGTTGGAGCTGCAAAGCCTAGACATCCATAGAAAAAGAAAGACGCCGCCGTTGAAGGTGAATTACAACCAGACAAAGTAAAGAAGAGAAGGGGTAGGAAGAAATCCATCTCGGAGGTTGCTGTAGAGTTGGAGGTACGGTCCTAGTACATAGAGTAAACGCAAGGGCAAACAACCTTCATTTGCTTTTGGTGTTGTTGAAAGTAACATGACAGTTGAAAACAACCCTCTCCTTCTAGACCTACAGACAACACAGTGAAAGGGGTGGCTACCAGACCTAACGAGAACTCAATGTAACACTACAGAGTTGGTCGCTACCAAAAGTAAACCACAAGGGAGACGTCACCTTAGAAAAATTCAAGGGCATGTTCCTTCTGAACCTGTATTATTGTCACTCATGTGTACCACTGATCATTCTTTGGACAAGGGAGCCTCATTTCGAAGTTTGGATATAAACCTCAATTTGCCGGTGGAGGACTTTGAGGTAGATGACTTCCAGCTGTTTCCTAACAGTGACGCAAAACTACTCCATGATTCTACTTCTAATTCTAGCAAGTTGCAACAAATCCTTGAAGCAGTGATGTGCCCGCAACCTCAAACTTCTACTAGGGCATTGAAATTAGTTGTTGTAGCCAATCTTCATATTGATCTGAATGTTGTCCCCACAAACTGCGAAAATGATGAGGAAATTTCGACAATTAAAATTGACACTTCTGAAAATGGTTTAGTTGTCGTATCCTACGTAGGTGAGAAGAATAGTGATGTTGTGGGAAATTCTTCTACGAGCATAGTACTATTGCAGCAAGGTCTTCCAAATTTGGACAAACTAGTGCTATAGTTTGAAATACACATGATGACTGAAACACTATTCCACAAAAGTTCCCCGTTTTCAATAGACACAATGTTGGAGGTTTACAGAGTACTGCCCTAGACATTAATGCTCAAGAATGGACTTCTTCAACGGAGACAAATTGTGCTCTACTTAGAGATTGCATTGTAGAGTAAGACAATGCTCTAGGACTTTCCTCCACAATGGAGCAAAACATTGCTACACATGGACCCACTTTTGTTGAACAAAGCACTCATCTAAGACGATCTGTTGGTGAAGACAGAAATTATGCACCTAGCCACGCTCAACCAAAGAAACCTCAAGATTCTCTGAAGTAATGGGGAGGTTCACTGAAGCGAGGATGCTTGGCATCCTTTAGAGTAAAAAGCCTTTATCTTCTACCACACATCACTGAGATTTCCATCTTCTAAGGGGAGCATCTCAATGAAGTTGGGGTTCTCTACCATGGCTTGCAACATATTGGAGATAGAAGTGCATTCTCTTGGCACTCATCTCCAGAGATCATGGAGTTCATTGTGAAGCTCCTTTGCGATGGTCTTAGTGTTCCACAAATTATGTCCAAGCATATTCAAGTTGTGAAGGACTCACTTATGAATGGCAAGGATATTTCACGAGACATGTTTCTTCATGAACGGGACATGCGCAATTTGGCCACAAAGGTTGCCAAGGAGACATACATGCTTCATAGTCATGATGCCAAGAGTGTGCAGCTATGGGTACAAGCAAATCTGGATAGTGTGTTCTTTTACCAAGAAACAGGCGCAGTCACACAAAGAGAAGTGACCCCATCCAATATGCCCTTCATTGTAGGAATTCAAACCCCTTGGTAGTAGGAAGTTATGGTTCAATTTGGGCACGAAGGTGGTGTTTCGATTGATGCCACATTCAGCACTAATGAGAAGAAGGTTTGTAATTTGGTGGTAGTGTTTTGATATGGCAATACTAGAGCATTGTTTGAAGATGATAGAAAATACAGCTTCTTCTCTACTGCATTGAACATTGACTCATCTAATTTGCTATTTCGGTATTGCAGTTTTTCTTATACACAATCATGGTCTTTGATGAATGGCACAATGGAATCCCGGTGACCTTCATTCTCACATCACATGTTGCACAAGAAGACCTGACTCCTTGGATGAGGGCGCTGGATACCACCTTCAAACAAGAAAGGCTTGACTGGAAGCCGAATGCTTTCATTGTTGATTGTGCACAAGGAGAGATCAAGAACCTACAATAAGTGCTATTTAGATGCATCCTCTCATACCTTTCTCATTTTGTAGTCATGCTTATTTCCAGCTCTACGCTAGAGGCCCTTGTCTTCTATAATGTTACATTGCATAATGTAATAAAGTTTAGGAAAACCAAACACGAACTATCCCATTTGAGAAAGTAAAGAAACTAATTGTTAGAACTTGTCACTCCTGAAACACTAACTTAATGCTATCTGGATGAAACAGGATTGTTTGGCCTTCTACCGCCATCTTCCTCTACTTGTGGCACGTGCATAGAGCATGGCAGAAGCAAACTTGCATTAAGATTCATAATGGCAATGAGCTAGTTGAGATCTTGAAGGGTTTGTGTTCCATTATGTATGACCACATGGGATTGGGAGGGCATACCATGACTCTCTGGGCTATTCAGAAATTGAATTAATTGTAGAACTCTTTCCCCGCTGCTAATGAGTTCTAGGAGTATGTTAAGGGCCAATGGCTATCCATGGTTCACATGTGGTGGTTGGATACAGGAATTTACCATATGTTGGTCAAGACACAAATGCTGTGGTGGAGAGCTATCATAGTTACATGAGTCTGTGTTGAAGGTGGAGAGGAATCAAATGACTAGCCGCCGCGTGGATTGGTGCATCCACGTTCTTACTGACGATGTCCTCACCTACTACTGGTACCAATGAGTGCGGAAGAAGTTTGGTTTCGTCGATAATTGCAAGGAGCAGGGCATTGTAGTCTCAACATTGATCTTGGCGCGGGACATTCTTGATAGTGATGTAACACTACTAGAATTTGAGGGGGGTCCAGCATATGTAACGTCTACTACCTATAGGCATGTATGCTATATTGTGCAGAATCCTCGTGAATTGTGGACGACTTGCAATTGTGTACATTCGCTGAGAGGGAACACTTGCAAACACAAGGTGAAAGTTCTAAGGCTTGTACATCTAGAATTGGTGGAGGGCATTGTTGCAAGATATTGTGGCGCCTTGAAGGGAATGGCTACATCAGGGACAAGCCAGGTCTTGATGCCCAAAAGATCTAGAGGTGTGGGATGCATGTCAAGTCCACAGTTGACGCCCACTCCATCTCCATTTGTACTTGGGACACAAGTTCAGTCGACACATGACAAAGTGGACTTGCATACCACTTTGACAATACAAGTAGAAGATCTTCTACAATTCATAGTGGGAAACGATAATCTCATGCAACACCTTCATGTTGATTTCCACAAGCTGTAGGGGAAAATGAAGATGTTGGTGTCCCAAATGGAATTCGGCATCATCCATCCAGGAAACTCCAACCCAATGTTTTAGCCTATACATGATGGACTAGGTATGCGCTTAGGACAATTAAAAGACATGCTAGAGAGGACAAGAAGACCACCTGTATTGAAAAGGCTACGTTTGGGAGGTGACTCACCAAATTGACAATGCATTCAATTTTGAAAAATCTGTGCTCCAAGCAACAAATTGGTTCGTAGCGTCCTACAATATTTTGTATGTTTAGTGTTTTGCATGCTAACTAGCTCCTAGAGGAACTTCTTTAGTACCCCTCAGTGATGCAAACTCAAAGGTGTATACAAAATATTTAAAACTCTACTATAGTATACAATGTCACTTCACAACTTTTCACTCTTCAAATTCTGAAAGAATTAAGTTTTGGTATATATTTTCAATGGTATGGACTCCGTGGCTCTATTACGCCTCTGCTCACTTATACAGCTCCTTACAACGTTGTACACATTTGACTGAACTTGACTGTAGGTAGGACAAATTTATAGATCTTCACATTGTTCTCGACATACTTGCCATTCTAGACTTCTCTGTATTCCAAACCAATGCAAGAACACTGAATTCTTTAAAGAAGTTCGGAATGTCATCTAAAAACTCTTAATGAGAAAATTACATATCGAAATTCTATTGTTTGCTAGTTCAGCCTAAAAGAGTTCCAAGGAATTGCCATTCTTAGTAACCTCAATTGGGTGAGGTGTAGGCCACTATAAGTCCCTACGTGCATTGAATATACCATTGCAAATCTTTGTGACCCCTACTCTAGGGGGCTAAATAGGTTTGAGAAGTTTACAAATATACTACTCCCTCTATATGACAACGTCTCGGAATTAAAAAAACCAGAATCCACGCAAGTGTTGTCTACAAATGGAGAGAAGCAGAAAATGTACAAATGCCACAAATCCTCGTGGCATGTTCATCCAATGTCCATTGCACTACCTCTATAAATTTCTATTTACCATTGTCACACGGCGTGCCCAATACTTCTAGAGAGGAGTCCTCTTGCGCTGTTTATATCACACGAAAGGGAGTCTCGTAAGGCTCCGTGGTACAAGTCCCTCCCAACTCCTTTGCCACTACTACGAGGACATTCTTGTGCATCTCTTGACTTCTTTTTGACAATGCCACTAGAGAATGAAACATGGCGGTCGCCTTCGCTGGTTCGATAATGGGGTCATCTCCATAAAAGATTCGTAGAAACGACTCAATGAACCGCAAAACATAGAAGTTGCACTCATAGTTTCTCTTCAAAATGAAACATTGGACGTCTTCCATCACAATCAGCAAGTTGAGACATGGCTCGTGCAACAACTCCCACACCTTCCACATATGATTGACGTATTCTAAATCTTGTGGTTCTTTGTGCATGTGCGCGTTATATAGGTGAAGAACCCTCGTCTTTGTGAATAGAAAGAGTGACCAATGTTTCCTGCTAACATAGGGAATCAATACTTCCAGGTTTAGGAGACAATTACCATAAAACCTGGATAGCATGTGAACCAACATAGTGGTTCACTATTTTTAAATCCAAAAATATAAACATTAGGCATGAATTTACAAATCCGGAAGTGTTAGTACTCTGGATTAAACTATAACCATCAATTAAGGAGTTTTCCACTAAATAGCAATGGAAACTTCAAGAGGTTAGAGCGATGTCACAGCCCTAGTAACACCTTACAGCTCCAACCAGACTTCAAGAGCCCTTCATAGCTTTCAGGGCTCACCATGCTCGAATACCGGTATCACTTAGGCTCAACTAACTAGCACTTCACATGCCACGCACTCACAACACTAGTTCCCATTTTCAATTCCCATTGTTAAGTTCTAGTGCCCAGAACTTCTAGCACGCATCCCACTTGTGGCACTTGGCATGTCACTTGATGACATGGGGTGGAATTTCCATCTTACTGTGCTAGTACTCATGGTGTCACTACTCACCACGGTCCTAACTGCCTTTGATTGTCACCTCACTTCATACTAGGCCCGTTGTGTATTTGTTACTCTCACACCAACACAAATCGGGACTCACAACTCGGGACACATTACCAAAGGCCTAGCAAGGAGTGGGACTCCAACCAACCGATGCCCCGGGACACACACACAAGTGTCCCAATGAGCCTTGAAGCCAGTGGTGAAGTTATATCACCACCTATGAGTCATCGGGACTCACCAAGGCTCCAAGAGGGAATAAGGAGGGAAACCAACCCCTCCCTTGTGGGTCAAAGGTACTTCCCAAACCCCCTTGGATTTTGGAAGACCACTCGTTTCCAACCGAAATCCCCAAGTTCCCACTCCGTTCGGACTCTTGAACTTCCAAACAACGTAACTTTGTTGTCAGGGCTTCAAATCCTACATGCAAGCCCATTTTGGATATCTACACAACAAGTAGATGTTGATGGACTACTCACTTGTCCCATTTGGACAAGTTCTCACATTTAATTTTTTTTTAAGATGCTTCAATCTTTTGTTTAACTATAGAAACTAACCCAAATATAGAGTGGTAAGATACTCCAAGACATTGGATAGAGTATTAGATGATTATGCACCACACACACCATTAGACTCAAGTTGAACATAACTTTCTCTTCCACACTAAATTAAGACTATCAAATCTTGAAGACCTACAACTCTCTTAACTCTTAAATAGTTGGTAGGAATTGTACATATGGTCTCTTCTTCTACTCTTAGAATGCAAAGTATGTACTAAGTATATAGCAAAGCATGCACCATTGGATTGAAGATTTAACATCTAACATCTTTCATTTGGAGTTCATCTTGATATTCAAACTTTATCTAGTTCAAATTTGGCACCATATATATAGAATACAATTTGTCATTTATGCACTTAGCCTTATAAAATTGCACTTACTAATTGTATGGGCATGTTCATCTCATCATATGGCCATTTTTGCAACTTCTCAAAAAATAAGAGGTGCAATAATCGTCTATACTTGGAAGCACCATGTGTCATTCGATTTGGCTTGGTGTGGGCACTTTATTCCCACCCTTGGAATAAGGGGAACACAACCAGGTTCTTGGTTGGTTTTGTCATATGAAATGTCATATGGGTGTCTACAAGATGTAATCTAGTTATGCCTTCCAAGCAATGGATCTTTAGTTGTTGTTTCTTTCTTATACTTCCTTGTGGCAAAAACTAACCAATTCCAACAAATTAGAAAATTAGTCTAGTTTTGGCTACAACAACCAAAACTTAGGTCCAATGGGGTTAGTCAAGCGGAAAATTTAAGTAGCCTAAGTTGTAGGTCTTATTTTTTTCCTTTCCAAAATGATAAACAAGTTTAAATTTGACCTAATTCTCTAAAAGATATCTACGGATGAAGTTTGATACTAAATAACCTTTTAAAACTTCTTCCGTTAATTCCTAACATTCTAACAATCAAAATTCACTTTAGTTTTTGGGTTATTTTCTATTTTTATCTTCTACCTAAGTTCAGAATTTCACTTGGTATGGTCAACTCTGGTTGACTTTCATCCAAATCCCTCTTATCTTTGATCAATTCTTCATTCTACTCTAACTTCTTCAATATTAATCTATTTTGTAAGGGTAAACAAGTTTTGGAACCCTGAAATTATACTCTAAAAGATTATAACCCTAACTTGTTCCTAAGATTCCTTAAAAAGATTATTTGTAATTCCCTATTGTTCTAATGACATCTTTCAACTTTTAATCCTACTTGCTATTTTTAAGTCTAAGTAAATTTAAAGTAATAGTATCTTAAATTAATTTTCTAGAAAGGTTAAACACTTATACTTTTGACTTTCCTAGAAAAAGTTATTTATGGATGAAGTTTGACCATCAACTAGTTCATTAAACTTCATCCATCAATTTCTTTTACCTTTTACTTTTGAAATTGACATTTCTTTTTACTCTTCACTTCTAATAATATTCTAGATCCTAATATTCCTTTCTTGATTCTTTTGGATGATTTTTAATTTTTTTTCATCCACTTTTAAGGCTACTTTTCATCCAAGCGTAACTTTTGGAGTTTTATCGGTTTTTAATGTTTAATACCTTTCTGGAAAACTAATGATTTTCCTTAACTAATTTTGAACTCAAATCCTAGTTTACTAATGTTCCTAATGGTTTGAATCTAGTCTTAGTTTCTAGCACTAATGTTCAAAACTAATCTAATTATTTTTCAGGAAAATCAAGCAATCTAAGAGTAAGAATTCATAAACTAACCTCAACCTCAATGGATCTGACATTCCCATGCCATCTTCATTCACCATAATTCCAATGTCATTGTGCAATCCTTCCACTTCCATGTCGCAGTCTCTAGTATTTGAAACTTGAAGGTCGTATTTTGTGTATTTTTATGAGGGCTAATTCCTTCTTTCTCACTCCAATACTCCTTCTTTTCCTTTTCTTTTTTGTTTATTCTTTTTCTTTCTCTTTCAAAGTATTTTTGTAAACTAAATCCTACCAAATCAAATCTTGAAATTCCTTGCTAATTTATCAAGAAGCAAACAAATGCTTGAAGACAAATGGATTTGACTTCTACTAACTACTAACTAATTCCTAGAATCTAATAAGTCAACTATTCTCTCTCTTTGTTTTATCTATTTGTCTTGAAACCAACTTCCAAACCTTGAAAAATGAGCTAAATATTCCAAACCAATGGTTTTCCTTCACTTGCAACTTCTCTCTTTCAACTCACATTCTAACTTGCTAACATATAGTGCGAAACTTCACTTATTTGGATGCTAATTTTGAGTTTATGATTTGTTGAATGCTTGAGTGTACCTCTCTATAACTTGAAATTGGTAGACAGGAAGAAACTTGGGTAGGGATTGAGCCTCAAATTTTGCACTAAGTACATGTGTCAATACAAAGGAACCGCTCATCGTGTATGGGACCCCAATGAAGATATCACCATGAATGATGAGGTTCTTCGTTGTAACTCTCAGCACAAGTGGAAAATGATTGATGAGTTCTGTATCTTCACACATGCCTTTGTCTTGGACATTGCCGAATGCCTAGAGTGTTGGTAGCAGTGAGTGCAAATACACCGTAGCCCAGATCCTTTGTTGTAATTGTCATATGTAGGCATAGATGTTGCTGACCCCATGCTTGTGCATAGCGATGCTATTTTCAGGTTCACAGGCACATGGTTCATGTCAGCTTTGACACTGGAAAAAACAAGACTTCTCGTATCTGTATTTTGTAGAGTGTCATGGAAAATGGCCAATATAACATTGCATTGTCAAGTATGTCCAAAAAGACATTTACAATGGCAGGGGGATTTTGAAGATCGGCATTTGAACTTCTGATTTATGCTCTATCTCTTACATGCCCTGTATAGAATTCCTTACATGGAATACAATGATGCAAGAGGACAGCGGTGGCAAAAGAGATCAACATTCCAAATTGAATTTCATCATCAACATCCTTCTATGGCCCTATGGTATCCATCTAAACTAAAGGATTTGCCACCTTTTCCATCTTGGTTGAGGGAATGAGTGTTGTCTTTATAGGATGTAGACGAGGACATTGATGATGATGTTTTACAATATGGATAGCCTCTTGAGAGATATGCTACCTCACATTAGCAAATGTATTCATTTGGCATGCACTTTCGTATTTGTAGTGCTAAAGCGAGACTTGTGACATTGGATTCTTGTATTATAGCCTCATTTATGAGACAACTTCGTTGGGGGGTTTGTAACGGCCAACCAATCAAAAGAAGCAATGAATACATGGGATACATAGAAGAGATTTTAGAGTTGGATTACCGAAACCATTGCACTATTGTATTGATTTGTGATTGGATTCGGGCTACCACCGATCTTTACTTCCCAAACATTCAACGTGATCGATATGGCTTCACCATGACAAACTTCAACCATATGGATGGGAAAGTGCATGCCAAATTCTTTCTCTTTTCCTCTGCATTGCCAACAGGTGTTCTTCTTAGATGATCTACAAAGACAAGGTTGGAAGATTGTATGTCAAACAGACGTAAGGGGTCAACGTGGGCAATTACCACTCCAGCAATCCATCCCAAGCATCATTGACATAGGAAATGATGAGGGCTTCGTCAATTTACAACCTCAGATGTTGGAGGTAGAGCCCATGAAGAAAGTTGCACCTACTCGCAATACTTTTATTCTAGCATCAGCAGATAGTGGAAGGCAAGAGGCTGCCGAAGTAGAAGATTAGGAAATGGCATGGCTTTTACAGACAGCAACGTTGCTGTCCATAGTAAACGACATCTACAAAGATGTCAGACCCGATGTCCTCAACGTTGGATTGTCCTTCAGCGACAACAGACTAGTAGGCATCAAAACTAACATAATTAGTCTCTTTTCTATTATATTTTAAAAGAGTTTTGTTTAGCATTATAATGATTTTGTATGGGCTTGTCATCACATGCTAAATATCGAAATCTATGATCATTTTTCATAAACATCGCCATTTTCTCTGAAACTATGATTTTATGATATTTCTCCACTTCCTATAGTGCATCTCTAAAAAATTCTTACTGTCCTTGACCTTTTTCCACTCATTCTTACATCAGTTATTGAGTTGAGGGCCCTTTTTTCACTATCTTGGAAAACATTTCTTGCAATTTTGTATATTTTTCTTCCTTCTTACACTTCAATGTATGTTTTTAGTGAATTCTATCCTCTACTTATGTTGCCATATCATTCACTCATTTTTTGGAGCTCATCAATTATTTTGATACAACCAATGATGTGCCTGAACATATCTACTTCTTTTACATCCATTCGGACTATTTTTTCCCTAATCCTTCCAAGCACTTGCCCTTCCCTTGTGTTTTCACCTTCCGAGCATCGATTTACTTTAGGTCAAAGTAACTTCTACATACTTACCTACAATGAAAATAGACCTTGTCATTGACATGGCTTCGTCATGTTTTCAACAATGTTTCACTATAACATGAACATGTTTTTTCAATGTCCCCCTAAACATATATGTCTTCTTTGACATCCTTGTGTTCTATCACTAACATGTACACATTCTCAAAGACATCACCTACAATTTACACTCCTGTAGCCCTAGACTCACCATCATAGTGATGTCTCACAAAACATGGCATGTTTTTCTCTAACATCCAAAAAAACACTAGTTTCTTATAGTGCAATGTGAAACCCTTGTAAGAAAAAAAAGGATTCAAGATTCTCAATAACTTCAAAACTTTCATATACGATATCTACATAATGCAATCTTGCATTGGAATTTGTTTCCATTTGTAAACAAGAGCATATAAAATTTTGGCAAAGGAATATGCTCAAATTTAGGAGAGCCTGCAATGTACAAGAATGTAGATGGGGAAGCACTTTGAAAAATTCACAATTACCTTGTGAAAAAGATCAAACCTTCACTGAGTTCCACCACGAAGAGTTGTGATGGTGGAAGACAATCCAACAGGGAGAAAAAAAGAATTTTCTCTAGCTCGTGATCTTCCTATTGCCCTCGCCACATATCAGAGATACAAACCTACATGGACACCCAAAATTTAATGAATCCTCATCCATTGCAAACTCTAGACCCCCAACCTCTTTTGAATACACATAAAACTAAAGGATCTGAAACCCTAAAATTGTGAGGAGTATGATCTTATCTTTGATACAAACTAGTAATACAAATGAAAGGAAACTCCAACTGATTGATTAAAATGCTTCAATAGAATCCTCTCCCTCAACGTAATTCTATTCGAATGCATAAAAATCAAATTGTTCTCGATGCCCACTCATTTCGCATCAACTCTAATTCAATTATGCTTTGTTCCAAGCAAAAGATATCACAATTGTTTTCTATTGCAAAACATGTCAAGCACACAAGAAGCGTCACTAACTTACGAGTACCATTTGCTACAATCTTCGTCCACCTTTGCACCGTAGAAGCCTTTTTGTTGTGTCTTGAAGGGCCTTTGGGCATTCTAGCATAAAATGGAGTTTGCTTCATGGATATAAAATGCTCCAATTATAATCATCCTTCAATTGACAAACTCCAACACACTACTCTGACACCAACTTCAAGCTTCAAGCTTTTCACTTCCATGGCAAGAGAAAGGACAATAGCTATAGTCATGGTGTGCCTCACTCGCACTACCATATTGCACTACTAGCTTCGACCGATGCACAAGTTGTAAATTCATAAGCATTTCTTAAGTCATCCAGTTCTTAGTTCACCGATGGTCCAAGTGAGATTGACTTACAAAAAGTTCAAGATTTACAACCAAAATTGTCACCATGAACACAACAACAAGCCTCACAATAAGCAAAAAGGGAACATAAGAGAGCATTCAATGTGTAAAGGCAAGAAGTAGAGTACCGCAATGAGAGTTTTAGGGCTCCTCAAATGGATGAAAAAAATCCAATGAATGATAAAATTTGACGAGCAGGTTAAAATTTTGGGAGTACTATGGAGCACAAGTGACTTGGCTTCCACCGCAAATGCCCTATGCTTTTGAATTGGTGATAGAACATGGCCCTTTGGGTACACCTTAGTTGGTTGTATAATTGGGTTTGGGGTATTGGCTTTGATGGGCCTCGGGCTTGACCACTATGTCATTAATTGAATATTGTTTAGTTAGGTTGGGTGCTGGACCCCTGTTTGAGCCCTAGACCTCTAGGTTGTCCGTACTTCAACTAAGTTTCTAGTTTTGGGGGGAGCTTCAGGGCCTTAACTTTTGGTCATACATTTTCCTAGATGCAAAATAAATAAAACTTGAATTCTCTCTCGGAAAACTTTTGCAACAAAATACTAAGATTTTGGCCTTAAGGGCGAAGCTTCGTTGATCGAGTTGTAAACTCAAATTTTAAGGCAAACAAGGGGAAAGGTTAGTAATAATGAAAATTAGGCAAGGAAGCAAAGCTTCGTCATATGGCAAGCTAGCACCTAATTCCTTGTTAAGAATTTGACACACTTGTTAGTATAGAGACCTTGAGAGGTTTGATTCCAACTCAAACTTCTCTAAATGACATCAATCACACAAAAGACCATGTTTTCAAATATCAAGGCTCTAGGGGGATGCTCCACAACATGTGGCATTACAAAAAATCTGGACCTTGAAAGAGGCCACAACTTTGTTGTCGCAGTGGTGCGACAAGGGAAAAAAAATTAAAAAATAAAATAAATTCCCCCCCCCCCAAAAAAAAAATAACGGGGCACTAGTGTAACTACGTCGGATATAGCAAATTTCAAAAATACTTTTTTTTTCAATTTTTTTTCCAAAAATATTTTCTATATTGGCACCGTGCTACACTGCAAAATAGCCTCTTTCAATGTCCAAATTTTTTCTAATGTTGTGATATTCCACTCAAGGAACTCAGTTTGAAATGTGCTAGTTAATCACAGACTCAAAGATCAAGTATAAAACATGAAAATGTTAGTACTCAAGACTCAAAACACAATAAGCAATGGATAAACCAAAGGGAGCCCCATGTCCTTTGGAATGAGCTCAAAAACACAAAGAAACTTCAATGATGGAAAAGAGAAAGTCCCAAATGCAATTCAAGCAAGTTTTGGGCAAAATAGCCAAAATTCAAACAACATGGCAATGTTTTGGCCAAAACACAAACAAGGGCCTTGAACGGCTAAACAAGTAAGCAAATGGGGTTCTTCAAAATGAAGAAAAGGGGGTACAACGTGAGAGGAGGGGAGGCATTTTATACATATCCAAGGCCTTCTCCCCCCTCAAATTACCTAACAAACTACTCTTGGGAAAAAATTAAAATTAACTTTAAACTTCTACTCTACTATTGTGATTGCTCTAACTTTTGGAGAAATGCTCCAAATGACAAACAGATTGTGCCATTGTCTTCAAAAGATCCAAATTCGTCTGTAGGATTTCATTGCCCTACTTTCATCCCATTTTGCAAGCAAAAGCTAGTGATTTGAAATCTAGTGAAAAGGGTCAAAAATTCAAAACTTGAAGTTTGACTTTTCTCAAAGTTTTGAGTAGCCAAGTTTGCTTAGGAGTTCAAGAAAGTAATAAAAGAGTCCAAGTTGACTTCATCTGGACATCATATGCTACTGATGCAATGGCCAATTCATTGAAGATTTTGAAATTTTGTTAAAAGCCTGTTGCCACCAATTTGGGTATTGGGTACTTGCCAATGTCGAAATGTCTTGAAATTTGGCGGGGTGCTTATCTATACTAAAATACACCATCCTGATTTTTAGTGGAATTTTATTGCTACCTTGGTAATTTCAAGGAATTTCCAAATGCTAGTAAATGTAGTTGACTTCCTACGGAGTCATCTTCTACAATCCAAAAAATTACAAAACTTTTGGGATAACTTCTTAGAAGCCTCCAAATGCTAAGTGCAAATTTCCATACCTATTTTGCACTTCATAGTAAAGGTGTTAAAATAACACCTATCAATTTAATTCCTTGGAGAGGAATCATTCTCGTACTGAGGAATCTTTACAAACTAACTTTGTTGTTGCGCTCTTGGCATGTCTTTACACGAAAAACACCTTTGTCCATCTGTTGATTGCATAATCTTCAAATTTGTAAAATTTACCTACAAGGAATAAAAATGACTTTTCCAATTCTTTGTGAATTGGATGGTGACATTTACATGGGTCATCCACATGATTTATAGGACTTAGGTAACCAATTTCCACCTTGATCCTCTAACTCCTATAATCTAAATCTCTATCACTATCACTTAGAGGTTTAGTCTACTATAACCCAAATTAGATGTCTTTATCTATCTTTGCCAATAGGGCCTAACTACTCCAAATCCCTAATTGTTATGCTAAACAACCATATTGGACACTGGAACTTAGAAAGAAAAGTATTTCACCCCTAAATGACGTAGTGGATGTTTTTTGTCCATTGAACAACAAGGAATTCTCCTATGTAGGATAGAATTGCAACTATTCATCCAAGGAATTAAGGGTGGAAAGGGGAGATCTTCTACAATAGTTTGACTCCCAATGAGTATTTTTGAGTTTTTTAAAGTGGATGATGTCACATGGTTCCAAAATGGCTGATTTCCAAGGTCACAAGCCTGGCGTTCAAGGGTTAAGGCACTTCCTAGACTTTTAGAACTAATACACCGTATTTCTAGGAACTTTTATCAAACACATTGCAAATACTCTTTTGGGGTATTTTCAACTATAAATTATACTAAATATGAGTAGAAGTGAAAATAAAGAAAATTCCGATATCCAAATGTTAAGTACGGGGCATGAGCACAAACTTTTGTAATAGTTGTTTACATCAATTCATGTAACTTGTACGTCAAGTATACAAAGAACACCATACAACAACCTAAATTAGGCTTCTCATATCTTTAAAAGATTCATCCCTAAGGACTTGAACATCCACATTCTCCAAGCCAATATGTTGTCCAAATATCTTACCCAACCAATTCTTGAATCCTTAAAATATGACTTTATTTTATGGCCCATTTATTAAAGTTTACATAAATAATATGTTTGTGCAAATAAATCATCAAAGTGTGTAATGTCCCAAATAGGATTCACATGTTATAGGCTTAGAGAATGAATGGAGTTAATGTTTTCAAGGGGACAATTAAAACCCACCCATTACTCGAACAATAATTGTCAAGTTACTATGTTGGCTTAAATTTGGAGGAACCCTCTTGTATGTGTCCAAACCTATTGGATTGAGTGACAGAACAAAAACACTATGTATGCCCCCAAAAAATACACCACCAAAGCTAAATATTTTAGAAAAATATTCTAAAGAGGCTATATGTCAAATTGTAGTTGGTGGTCAAGTTTTGGTTACATTTTTGGATTGTTGACACCATTTTGGAATCTTTCATATCTCAATTTTTTGGAATTTCTTATATCCAAAATTTCAAGAATTTTCATGTATGACTATCTAGATTCTTCATTTCGACAAACAATATAAGATTTCAAAATCTGTATTGGCATTTGTACTTGTATCTTTATTCATATCCATATTTGTATTTGTAACCGTATCCATATTTGTACTAATATAAAATATTTATATTTGTATATATCCACAATTTTTTTTGAGAGGGTCTTTAATTTTAACAAGTAGTTTTGATTCAATAGGGTTGGCTAGTGTTTATGAGTGGATAGGAGAGTTCATTGTAAAGTGATTTGGGCATTGGTACAAAATTCTAAGTTAAGTTTCAAGTATAGTCTCCAACAATAAATGCATTGTGGTCCACCACTTCATCTTGAGTTAAGCTCTAAACTCATAGTTCTCTTCTTAAATTACAATCCCTATAGTAACTACATGAATAAGCTTTGTGGCATAATTAGTATGTTCCAAAAATTGAACAACAATTTTTGCACATTGGTGAAGGACTATGAATCAAAATGTAAGTGGTTCCATAATTTTTGGACACATTGGGAATTAGTTACAAACTTTTCAATGATGTTAGGTGTAGGGTGCCCAAAGTGTCATGTAGGTGATGCCAAAATCCATTTGATGCACATCAAGAAATCACACTAGAAGTATTGAAACATGTCATAGAGAAGAAGTTGAAACAACAAAAAGTATACCAAAAATCAATCACTTGTAAGATTGCCACCTCCATAGTGCTATAAATAGAGTTGCATACTTTTCAAAATGGCCCTTAACTCCACCTTAGAATTGTCCTTATAATATAATGTGCCCCATTTCAGGTATCCTCTTTGTTGAGTTTTCCTTCAATGATAATAGGGGTTGATTTTGAGGAATGGTCCACTTTAGGTGTAGTTACCCTAGTTCCACATGTTGCATGCTCATGCTCATGCTCATGAATTCTCATTGATGAAAACAAAACTAGTGAGAAAATTCAAAAGAGCTCCATTTTAGACACATATTAAGAAGTTTGATCCTGAATTCTTTGTTTTTCTTGCTAATCAAAGGGGGAGGAAATCCCAGTTTTCTCTAACTTTACAATTAACCCCTAAATGCATCGACATCCATTTTCTAGATGATGAATAGATTGAAACTCTAGTTTCATCCTCCTAACTACTTGGATGAAAGTTATTTTAATTTATGAAGATACGTTATCCGGTTTTTGTCCTATCTAGGGGTTGGATTTGTTGTTACTAGAGTTCATATTTTCTGAAATTACAAATGTACAAGTATGTCAAGTGGTCAAATTGCATTGACTTTAGTTCAAAACCAAAATGAGGTCATAGATAGGAAGAACACAAAAATTTCAAAAAATCACCATGTGAAGAGAACCTCATTTCAAATCCATTCCAACAAATTTTACTCAAAAAATGATAATATTTTGCTTGCAATTGAATTTTGAGGAAATTTTAGAATTTCTCTTTCAAAATTTATAAAAAAAATAGATTGGTGATAGCATTGGTGAATCTAACTATACAGATGGAATCTACAAATCAAAATCTACAACTTATATTTGCATTTTAATTCCAAAATATGCTTCCAAATAGTACTTTATAATGATTTTTCTCAAATTTTCAATTCTGGAGATGAATCTGGACGTTTAGGGGTTAACTCTACTCTAGTGACTTGGGAGGCTAGAGTTATGCCTGCAAAGCACTTCCAACCGCCATGTGCCATGTGGCAAAGAAAGTGACAACAAGAGGTTCTGTGTCTCCGAAGATTCCTAAGTGTGAACAGGGTTATCGAGGATCCCCCAATCTTCTTTAGGGTTTCTCTCTCACGTAACTTACACACTCCGTCCTTCTCATGTCATTGTTGCTCTGTTACTCCTCCTTTCGGGAGGGTCCTGTCTGCTTTGACGGTTTGGTGGTGCTACCATTCGTGTATTCAATTGAGAAGATTGCACACGTTCGCAAACGCCTTCGGGCTGTCGGTTGAACAGATTCACGGGACTAATTATACATCGCCCGCGTCGTGTACTCCGGCAGGCACAGTTCAAAGGTGGCGGAAATTCGAAGCAATTGGAGCAGCCCTTTAATTCATTGGGTGGCCAGTTTGAGAGCGCTGTGCGAGTTCGTCTAATGGGATCGACACAGTAGCCGGTGCTTCCAGTTTTCCGCAATCTTCTTGGTTGCAAGTGCGCATCGAGGAAGGACAGAGCTCAAGGAGAAGGAAGCGCAAGCACGCGCGTGGACTATGGTTTGTACGTTGAGGTAAATTCTTCTGCAACTCAGGGTGGAGAGAGAGATGAGCCTTCAGTTAGGTAGGACTCATGTTTTTCCAATGAGACGAGCGCTTGTTGATTGAATAGATTTTTCAGTAGGTCAGATGAGAGATCTCCCAAACCCCCTTGCCGAGACGGTGATTCTTAGGGGATACAACGGTGGTGCGGTACGGTATCATAGTTGGCAAAGAGACTGTTAGACCTTGCGAATGCTTCAGCTCTGTGCGTATTGCTGAGCCTCTAGGGCTTTGAACGGGTTTCGTTTCGGAAAATGGGCGACAGTGCAAACTTTTGCAGCAGAAAGAGAAACGATCTGCAGTAGCAAAGGATTGCGCTGGCATTTTGGGTCTCGGGAAGATTTTCCTGGGTGTGTTGCTCCTTGATCACAGTTCGAGTTATTGCAACCGTGACGTAGCCACGAGATTGTGCTTCTCTTCGTTTTGTTAGGGTTGAAGGAGCCATTTGTCGGCAATGCGGGTTAACTTAGTTTACGTTCTGGCAGTTTTGTTTCTGTAGCACTTCCTTGTCAATTTTCGTCGTGTACCACGACTACTTTCTCCGAAGATTCTTTGATTTGATGAGGATTTTGTGAGCTCTGAGGTTCAGGAAGACCGAATTGACAGTGAGGACGAGCGATTACCGTTTCAACCAGTTCTTTCCAGTGAAAAAGTTGTGTTTGGACTTGGCGTACCCACAAAGACACAAGTTCCGTTCGTGATTTCTTCCTTTTGCAGTCGGCCCTCTTTCTGCCATTTTAATCGCAGGGGGACGTTAGCCAACGTACTTACGATTTGAGCAGTTCGAATCGAATTAACTGATTTCTAGCTGAGCTCACCGAACTTAAGCCAGGTGTGCAGTTAGAAACCTGAATTGCAGTCGATCGGTTGCAGGCTTGAAAGTCACGAGAGAAATCTATACGAGTAGCTGAATATATGGTCGCGAGGATGCCGTTGCCTTTCTCAAATTCTGATTGAATGCGGAATCCAGTGCTCCTTGCTCTGCGTTACAAGGGATCAGAATGTGGTAGCATGCGCTCTTAGTGACTTTCATTTTCTTTCTCAACACTCTCAGTTGATTGAAGACAATTGCTTGGGATTGTGATCGAGGAGGCGATCTGTGAAGACCATGTCAACGCCGGTGGAGTCGCAATCCGTTCCTGGCCCTCGCAAAGGTAGGTGTTCTGTTTCAAGCTGCGAAACTTTGTTTTTTTATTAGATGTTAATTTGTCGTAGAGATCGTCGGTTTGGTACAGTGGGAGCGCTTGTTGAAGACCTTTCGTTCTTAAACGATTTCACGCGTTGAAATCGGCACAATCCATGTTCTCGTGCACATAATCCGTATAATTCATGTACAAAATCCATGTAAAGTTGGAAAAAATTTATGCTTGCAACTTTAATTTCTACTCTGGATGACTTGAATCAAGAGGGTTTTTTTGACCTTGGACACTAGAGTTCTATTTTATGGTGGTCTTGTGTGCATCTGTGATTTCAGCGCAAAGTAGCGTAAGAGAGAGAGAGACACCTCTTTCTGTTACTTAAAACTGCGAATTATACAGTCAGAATATTCAATCCGAGGATTTGCATACTTGCAGTCAAAATTATATTCCGAGGGTATTTTTGCGTTGAATTGTAAATCTGCACCAATGATTTTAGAATTTTCTGGGGAAATTTTTTTGTAATTTCTCTGAATTCTCAAAGTCGGGTCTCGTAGATGCCGTTTGCATGGGTGCAATGTCAATCTCCCTCGTGTGCATCTTTTTGTAGTCTTCCAAAAAAATAAGACTGGCTTCTGCAGGTTTTACTACTTTGCAGCCATGTTGCACCACTCGTAAAATTGAAGATGATTTTAGGTCATACATGTCATAATTGGGGAGGTTAATGAAGTTGAGTATCTTAACCTTAACTGATGAACTGCAAAGTATGTGGCTTCATTGCTTGCTGAAGTGATCTGTGAGGATTTTGACAACTTCTTGGCATGGAATTTGTACCTCAGTGGTGGTGCTCTTTAGGGCTACTGGAGATGCGCCGATTATGAAGCAATCGAAGTTCAAGGTGTGTGGAATTTATCCATATAGAATTGTAATCCTCACTGCTCTCAGACGTGCGTTCTTACCTTCGTCTTAATATTGTCGGATGCCATTTATTGGGCGTGATGAACCTTCGAAATCTTTAAGAGACATCTGAATTTGTCGTGTTTCATTTTTTTAAGGCTGCTCTAGTTGCAGTACAATTGTTGCGTCGTCTTACAGTGATAGTATTTTTTTTCCCAAGCTCAGATCGGAGGCACCGAAAAATTCGCTAAGCTTATTGATTTTCTGCGCAAACAGCTTCACCGTGAGACGTTGGTGAGTTGTGTGCACTTTGCCCTTCACTTTTGTTTCCTCGGACGTCATAGGGATCGGTCTGGTTCTGCTGAACTTCTCTCGCTGCCTTACTTCTACTTTTAAGCATTTTATCATTGTCAATTTACAACTTTTTTGTCTTAACATTGCTGTGCACGTTGTAACAAAATATTTGTATTGGAAATTCACCCTTCTCCACCGTCAATGGCAACTTTAAACAACAGATTCAAATTCCTGACATTAATTGTAGAGCATGCATTGCGCTTAATGAGTCCCCAGCACGTGCTGTTTTCTTGTACCTTTTGGTTTCATCCACCTGAGAAGAACTCAAGATTTTGCTAAAAAAAGAATATGGATTACTATTCCAAATAACATTCTGAAAGGGACACCTGAAGAAGAAATTTGATTTTCATCTCTATGTGGTATTGGCAGTTCCTGTATATAAATAGTGCTTTCTCCCCAACTCCCGATGAAAATATTTGGGACCTGTTTGAGGTATGTTTACTGTCCCTTATGTCTTATATGAGCGCCGCTTTCGATCTTGTTCTCAGGTTATCAGCCCGTAAGTGATTTACAGTTTTTGCTTTTAAAAACGTAAAGAGAAAACAGATCGGATGCATGACATACATATCATTGATAATGTGACGTGCAGAATTTTGGGATCGATGGGAAGTTGGTGGTGAATTACGCTTGCTCTATGGCTTGGGGATAATCAAAAACTAGTATATTTATTGTCTTTTCGTGAGATAGTAAACCCTCTCATTCTGATGAATTTCGTCAGGTAGTTGAGGTGCCGAACATCTAGTTTTAGGATTCTGACCATATTCTGTTAGCACCCAGCCCAAGTGAATTTTCTACGTTTGGAGAGCAGACGGTATGGAATCCCAGACTTGACTGATTTTTTAAGTTCTTGACACAAATTGAATGGAGTTTAGTCGCCGTTTTGAATGAACTCCTGCCTGAGGAACGAAAGCAGACAACTTCGTTGATCTTTCAATACTGGTCAAGTTGGCTGTTGTAGTGCATATGCAAGGGTGATCACCTGGCACTTTGGGACTTAAGTGGTCAAAACATTGGCCTTCTTTATCTTGAGATCGATGTATGTTACCACATACTTTTTGCATGACACAATCTGTTACAGGAAACAGGTTTTGGGATTGTCGCCTATTATTTTCGTTATATGGCGATCATTTCATCGATCCTTCATTTAGGAATATGAACACAATCTCTTGAGTGAGTAGCACTTGATACAAGATTTCAGGGTCAGAGCAGCTGTTCTAATTGAGGTTGTGTAAGTTGTAAGGACTTTGCTCATCGGGCACCTAGGCTTTGTAACTATCAGTGAGGTCTTAAATTCTAGTATTTTTACGTACATTTGAAACACCATTCAAAGGTAGTTTGTAATTGTCTTAGAATAATGAATTATTATCCAAAACGTAAACACTGTCAACCCCTAAACGTCCAGATTCATCTCCAGAATTGATGATTTAAGAAAAATCATCATAAAGTGCTGTTTGGAAGCATATTTTGCAATTGATATAGAAAAAAAGTTGTAGATTTTGATTTGTAGATTCCATTTGTATGGTTAGATTCCCCAATGCTATCACCAATCTTGTTTTTGTAAATTTTGAAAGAGAAATTTGAAAATTCCTTCAAAATTCAATTACAAGCAAAATATTATCATTTTTTGAGTAAAATTTGTTGGAATGGATTTGAAATGAGGTTCTCTTCACATGGTGTATTTTTGAATTTTTTGTGTTCTTCAAATCTATGACCTCATTTTGGCAAATCCAGCTTTGAACTAAAGTCAAATGCAATTTGACCACTTGATATATTCACACATTTGTAATTTTAGAAAAATATGTATTCTAGTACCACCAAATCCAACCCTAAGATAGGACAACTTGATAACATATCTCCACAAATTAGAATATCTTTCATCCAAGTAGTTAGGAGGATGAAACTCAAGTTTCAATCTCTTCATCATCCAAAAAATGGACGTCATAGCACTTAGGGGTTAACCTAATTCCTTGAGGTCCCCCCCAAATGACTAGAACCATAGTTTGAATGTGTCAAAAGTGTGTTTTAGTAAATAATATTGTGACCAGTGAAATGTTCTTACCAAATGTCATATTAGCCCTTGAAGGATGTTGAGGCTGAAAAGTGGTTGATGGATGACATCATTGTTCATTGTAGAAACAAAGAATGCACTTATGGGTCAAATAATTGAAGTGTTTTGTTGACTACTTTGGTCATGGTGGGTCTTGTCTTTTAACTCTTAAACAATGTTGAGGACTTTTTTTGTCCAATGGATGGCAAAGAATCTTCTTATATAGGATAGAAGTGCAATTGTTCATCCTTTGAATTTTGTACAAAAAAGAGAGATTTTGCATAGTAGTTTGACTTCCAATGAATATATATTTTTCTTAAAGTAGATAATACCACTCCACTCTAAAAGGGATGATTTCCACGGCCACTAGTCCATCTTGTAAGGGTTAAAGGTTAAAGACAATTAAAATGTATTGGTACCTAGTGCAATAAGTTGGGTGCATAGTAATCACTTGCTTATATATCCTAGTTCTCATATCCCATTTTAGAAACAAACAAGCACATCTCAAGGTATTTTTAAAATTTTGTTGCTTTTTTGTTTCCATCACTACTGTGGAGATATCCCATAAACTTGGGGTGATGCCCTTCATTTTCATAAACTTGGAAGAATTGCATATATATAGATGATCAAGTTCAAAAGATATAGGACAATGCATCTTTGTGCATACAAATCCATATCCACACTTGTTACTAGATGCGTGTATATATGTATCCATATATTGTATATCATATCCATATACTTATGTATGGGATATAGGACAAGATACAAGACATTGGTTGGCATTCTTAAGGTGATAGCATAAGAATTATAGCATGGGTCCATATCCTTGTAATTGAAACCTTGATGTTTAAAGTATGTTTCTAATGTAGCATTCAAAGGAATGACCAATTACAAAGCACTTTGCATATAGGCAAGGATTTTTCTTTAATCCCTAAATGCCCTAAAGTTCATATTCCAAATGATCAACAACATGCTTCAAGGTGATGTTACATCTACAATAAATTTTCTTTCTTTTGAAGTAGTGATGGAGTCTTCACAAAGAAATCATCTTTTTAATTAATTTGATGAAATTCATGTAATGATATAGAATAGCATATGCAAAAATTTTTTTAAAAAAGAATTACTCCCTCTATCCCAAAATGATCTTCTGATTAGATGAAATGTTCAAGATTACACTTGAATATAACAATTTTTGCATTTTTTTTGAGCTAAAAGTAGAGTTTGATGCACCCCTATCATCATGAAACTTTGAGTTCTAAAGCTCTTTTCAAAGTATAGTTTCCAAGTAGACAAAATTGGAATTTGGGGGGCATTTTTAAGGAGTACTAGTGGCCCACTCATTATCACCTAGAATCACTAACTAGAGAACTTAGCTTAGGAACAATGGTCTTTCCTGCAACCATGTGTAGCCTAGGAAGGAGATCAACCTATAGCAAAGGATGTACCTCCACTAGTTCCCAATGCAATTCAATGTCTATTTGTTTTCCTTACCAAGTCAATATAAATTGCCTATTACAAGCCTACCCTTCATATAAAATCTTTAAAATCTATTAACTTTTGACTTGTAGCCCATATATGGCAACCATTGTTCACTACAATACACATTTTGATTTGAATTTCTTCGTGATGTTTTGGAAACTACTACCAACTTCCTTTCTCCCAAGTCACAACAAACAACCGGAAGATCATTTGGGGATGGAGTACAAGATTCATATATTTCATATCAACATCTCTTGAAGAGAGGGTCCATTGCTTTCCATGACAAAACTACACTATTTCTAATGCAAACCTTTTCCAACACGCTCTACAAATGGTAGCTATGTCAAAATGTCAGTTAACAATGCTCCATTATGTTTTAAAACATATAATGACCCAAGGAAAAAGGGATTCATGAAGCTTCAGGTAACCATCCCTGGGTGATACAACATCAAATTTAGTTTCGGATCTACAAGACCACTGGATGTACCGCAACTTGTTTGAAACATCTCTCCATTGATACTACAACCACTACGGTGTTTCAACCAATATTCAAACATTATTTCACCAGTGATTGCTCAAGAAAGTTGAAAATACCAATACATAAAATGCGTATTTGGCTAGTCAACGCAGACGTGTCAAGGTTTCTTAGGTTAAGAGCGAGAGAGTTGTAATCCAAAATGATGTGTTCAATGTGAGGTTCAGATCAATCCAAAACTGCACTTTACTTCAGACGATCCGGATTCAGGAGTACACCTCAGCATTATGTCCTATAAACTTCTTGATCCTCAGTTCTTGAAGGTTATCGAGTTCATACTTCACGGTAGAGGAACCCTCGTTTGAAGATATGAAAGAGCAAAGACCACTGAGGTCGCTGCACTCAAACCCAAGAGCGGTCCTGAAGGAACAGGCTTCCCTGTAGCTGCCAATCGAATAGCTGAACATCCAACACAGAGCACCCAAGAATTTCAAAGTCTAATTTCCTTGAGAAAAAAGAAAGGAACTAACAATTACACAACGGCCTGTTATACTCCTAGTTCCACTGTTTGTACTGACGATTGTAAATGGTTCGTACTTGAACAAAACATTGACACAAACCTAACGAATATGCCAAGAAAATCTAGGAGAGTCGCGCTGGAATTTTGAGGGCGTGTTTTATTAACCCCTTTTAAGTTTGCTAGGCCCAAGCTAAAATTGTTTTTCAGCCCCAAGCTAATCCGTTAGGTCTTCAAATCTCACAGTGATTTAGCACCCGCCCCCTCAGCCCAAATGGTTTTAGCCCACTGGCCCCTTTAGTCCCAGGGCTAATATGGATAATTCCACTAGTGTATGGCCTATGTGATATGTAGACAAGGACTGCACTAATGAGGAAAACACTATAGAGTACCAAGGGAGAGCGTCACGGAGCAATCTATGGATCACCGTCACCTAGCTTTGGAGATTTTTGATGCTCTAGAGTGCAATTTCCATTTGTTGATAAATACTGTAGGATAACACTAGTGGGTTGTGGACAATTAGTGTAAATGGTTCGTTTTAAGTGTGGCATTGTTCACTCATATAAACTCTAGCCCTTCAGTATCAAGTTTCATTGAGTGTAAAACAAAATACAAGACAAATAAGTACGCCGTTGATAAGAATTTGCAGATTTACTCTCTATGTGGAGCATGATTTAAGACAGGATGTGCTACAATGATGGATAAACAGGATAGTTACTGCATCGCACGATATTTTTCAGAGCTGACCTGCCTTCGTCAGAAACTACGACGACATGTCAAGGCATTTCAAGAGCTCTTCTATTCTTAGAAGTCTACATAATTTATGCAAGAGATGCTCCAGTGCAACATTTCATTGTAATTCAAACAACCAAAAGATTGATACAAATGAGGTACATCTTACCAAAGAAGGCAGCAAAGACCACAGCAGCACCAAATGCAATAGCCTCGCCTAGATCTCGAGTCTCAGGTACCTGCATCAAAAAGTATGCCTACATACAGATCGCCCAACCCCAAATTAAATAAGTGACCTTCTACCGTGAATCTAATGTCAGCGTTCTGCAACACTAAAGGGCACTATAAACTACGTCCCAAGTCCAACCTTCCTTCCCAGCTTTGACTGGATGAGAGAACAATGAGGAACTTGGGAATTGGGCTTGTGTAGAGAGAGGCCCTAAAATGTAATCCAAAGAAAAATTCACAACATGAGATTTTGACAAAAGTATGCAAACATCTACAAATCCCAGCCATAAGCCATTATAGCTACCTACATTTCTACAAAGAGAATAGTACTTCAAGTGGTCAATCCAACTCACCACGCCTAGTGCGATTCCACCAGTCAGACCACCTCCAAGGGAGCCTTTGCTGCCAGTCTTCGTGTCTGAACCCAAGAGAAGACAAATCTAAGTGCTCAAAATTACAAAAAGTATTTCAATGTACTTTCCAAATTGTGAATACATCTCTCACAGGCTATACTATTAAGACCTGTGGCAACCTCTGTAGTATTGACCAAAAATTTAGTGAAAAATCACATTAACCCTTACGTGTACCAGCTAAAAATTGAAATTCTACTTTGGAAGAAAATACCGGTAATAGATGGTCATAGTGACCTTCAAAACATGGATTTCTATAGTTCAAAAATATAGAATATGATTTCTTCTTCCTCCTGGTGCATTTTATTACCGTCCTTCAAGCTTTTTAAATAATAAATTTATCTCGACACCTATACATTTCACAGTAATCATATCAAAGCAGCCACTTCTGGCCACTTATGCACTTGGGGGTCAAACTTCAAAATCCGGATAATTCCTCTTGATCGAATCTTCTTGTTTCAAGTTAAGACATCTCTTATGGTAAACTGGGCTAATCAAATGAATCTCATCGTTAACCAACATCATTGCCTGCATCTCGAAAGCTCTTGTTTCCGCTATCATCAACCCACTGAACAGCTATTCTATCAAGCAATACTGAGGAAACCCCCCGTACTCCGTTGATTGCCTGTATTGACTATCAGTATTATGAATGAACTAAGTGTGTACCTAAGGAAATGAATGCCTAGATTAACTAATAAGTTTCACAAAACCCTGAACAAAATCTAATTACGGGAATACTTCATTACGCTGAGACACATCCAGTTTCAATCAAAGAGGATTAAGGTAGAACCTAGAGACACTCCAAAATCTTGAACAATGAGTAAATTTTGATTTCAATTTCAAGAATGAACAGCACCTCAACATCAGAACTCATGTCAGTTTTAGGTCATGAACCTGACAAACTTTGAGACCCTAAGAATTTTGCATATAGATTCCAAAAATTTCATTCTCTGCTCCGTTGGAATCCTCTTTGAATCGCTAACAAGAATGCTTTAAAAAGCTAACTACGCTCAGTGCTTAAAGTGTCGATTCTACGTGTGGTCACCTTATCCACGTTCACACTTGGTAAAAGAACATCGTCCTAGCTAGAAAGAAAGAAAGAGAGAAAGTGACTAAGAAGCGTCCTAAGCAAATAAACTATAAACAAACGAAGAAGAAGATGTGGAGATCTAGATGGAAAATTACATTAGAGTGATGCAGCTAGAATGAAGCATTGAAAAACCACTTACATGCAAAGAGGCCACCGCCAAGAAGGCATGCGCCATAGACAGCGGCAGTCAAAGGAGCATATTCGTCCAAACTCGCTCTCGGTGGACACGCACATCTATTTCTCCTTTCAATAAGTGGCATATACTGCCGTTTACTTACTTGCACTCCTGGAAATGCACTTTTGAAAAGAGGTCTTTGCCCCGCGGATACCGAAGGAGCGGCATTGCGAGCTCGGAATCCAGCCACATGCGGAGTAATAGGCTTCAATTGCGAAGCCGAAAGAGTCGAATATACCATAGCCATATCTACACTGCCACAATGTGAGAAAGACACGAAATCAACCGATGACTTGAGCGACAAGACGACACTCAGTATATTATCCAAAAATAAAAACCTATCAGTAGATCCTCAGCATTGCTATATCGCAATCTTTTCAGGCTACCGCAGCGGCTCCTCTCCCTTGATGCATAAGCTTGAGGTACCTAATTGACATAAGCACCAAAACGCGACACCCTAAATCTTGTATATTGATTCTGAGAATGTACATCAGCTCAATCAAAGAACTTATGTCGAATTTCCGTCATCAACAAATAAAAAATTGATCACTCACAGTATAACGTTTGCATACGGTATCCAAATAACGTTATCTCTGGCACATTGGAAACCTTATTAATCCGATAACAAGAATACATCAAAATCTGATGATTCTAATGACATTCACTATACTCAACTCTTAATATGACGACTTTAGGTGTTAGCTTGGTTTCCGGCTTAAGTTATTAGTTAGCTCGAAGGCCTATCAGAGTCGCAACTGAAAGAATCAAATGAAGCATCAAAATCTCATCTCTCTCTCTCTCTCTCTCTCTCTCTCTCTCTCTCTCTCTCTCTCTCTCTCTCTCTCTCTCTCTCTCTCTCTCTATCAACGCATGAAGACGCTTTCATCGCAAGCTGCCGCTTGAAAACGATAACCGAAGGCAAAAAGGAAAGAAGAGACACTGTTTATCAATCCGATATCAAAGATCTAAAAAAAACTTGAAGATTCTAATCACATCAACAATACTCAGCTCTTAATGTGCCGATTAAAAATGTTACCTTAGTTCATAGCTTAGTTCTTAGCTCAAATGCTAATCACAGCTGAAACTGAAGATTCAGATGAAGCATCAAAACCTCTCTCATCTCTCTCAATCAACGCATCAAGACGCTTCAATCGCCAGCTACCGATTGAAAGCCAAAACGGAAGGCAAAAGAAGAAAGAAGAAGAGGTAAGTGCCATTGTTAATACCTTCACAAAATGCTTATCATCAACGAGGTCTTCGCAATAGGAAACAATGCCGATCTAAATCGCAGAACGCACAATAACACGAGCTGCGCAGCACTGACTCTTCAGATTGTTCAGGAAAATGTGAAGCCCTAAGCCCCAAGCATTTGACTGAGGGTCAGAATGTAGCCCTGTTGAAGATGCGCGGTGGAGCCTTGGGTTTATGGGTTTAGTGAGGTGGAAGCCACTTGGCAAAAATGGCAATTGGGTTGCCCTTGAGAAGGAGAACTCTTGTGTAAAGTTAGTGCACCCATAATCGACACTAGTAGTAACTAAAGATACTTAATCCATAAACTTTGACACAAATGTTTAGTGTCCAATGAATGACAGTATTTTTCTTTTGTGGGATAGAAGTGCAACTATTTATCCTTGGAATTTTGTTTGTAAAGGGGAGATCTTTTATAGTAGTTTGACTTTCAATGAGTGCTTCTGGATTTTGTAAACAAATGATTCCCACAATATCAAAATGAATGATTTCCACGATCTCCAATCCGTCCTTTAAGGGCTAAAGATACTTACTATTAATTTTATGGGATTGTATTGGCAAGTGAAAGAGGATTCCAATGTGCTTGAGCATACATTATTTGGACATTGTTCAAACAAGTTACGAAATTTTAAATTATTCTTTATAGTTATACATAAAATCAACATGAGGCTCCCCTTAGTTGTCTTTATGTTATGATTGTATACATCTTGTGTCATCAAGGTTTAGGTTTTAGTGACATTTTTTGGTCCAATGTAGATTTTGCATTTTGGACACTGATGATTATGGATTCATGTACCTTATCAGATAAAGAACGTGAGACAATTGCACTAAAGAGGAATTCCTAAAAAAGCATTCTTCACCCATGCCATCGCAAAGATTGTGCATAAAGTTTTATTCAAAATTTGGATGGATTACATGTTCTTTCAACCTTTTAAGGGAATCTTTTTTATTATTATGTATCTTATGGGAGAAATCCTTACAAGCCCATAGAAAAATGGCTTTATGTTATTTCAAAATTCACAAGAATCAAAAGTTAATTTTTTTTCTTTCAATAGTTGTGTGAATTGAGAGCATTGTATTGTTTGGAAGGTCATATAGCCTATAAGCATTGGGGCACTTTTTGTGAAATAAATGATTCCACATATGCTTGAAAAGTATTTAGAAGGGCCATGTTATTTTTTATGAAGGTAGTTTCAAGGTTTCTTAAATTACAATATAGATTTCAAATTTCAAACTCTAGAAATGGAATTTTTTTAAAACTCCTAGACAACATTTTGAGGTCCATGTCTTGGAATACAAAGTCTTTTTTGTCTTATTTTTTTGACAAAGAGAAAAGCTAGTCATATTGTAAGCTTATTGAAGCAAACAAGTAAGTTACTTGTATTGTCTACCTTCAATCATACAAGAAGTATAACACAAGTCTAAATTTATATAATTCCAATAGAGTTTTCTTTTAGATACAGATAGAGGTCAATCTTTCACCACCTTTCATTTAGAAACAATCTTTTAGTAGACCTTCAACAAACCTTTAGTATTATGACACTATATTTTTTTTGAAGGGACATGTTACTGTGTGGTTTATGATGAACCTCTCCATGCTTTATCTCATTTGTCTCAATAAACTTTGAAAAATCACAAAAAAATTCATTGATTGTTGAAATAACTTGATTCTACTTGCAAGTGTTTTTTTGTCTAACTTCTCAATCTTTGTAAAATGCACAAGCTACCAAACAATTTTTCCTAGGTAGCAAGGTAGTGAATTAGTTTGGTAATAGGCATGCTCACCTTAAATTATGAAATGTCACCATTCATCTAGCCCCTCTTTCAATTCTTATTATAGATAGAATTTGGATTTGGTTTCACCTTTTTTTGGAATTACAACAAGGCATGATAGCATGCACTCTAGTCAAATTGAGTTGTCTTCTTTCTACAATAAGGATTTGGCCCCATCCTTTCAACTCTAAGATGTAAAATGGGGTTTTAAGTTTTTTAGCACCATTGGAGGTACAAGAATGGCACAAAAAAAATTAATATACTTGATACAGGGAGAAAACAAGTCAACTTGACTAGAGTGCAAGCAATCATGTCTTGATGTTAGTTTCAAGAAATAAAAAGTTGAATCAAAATTCAATTACTATCACAAAACTCAAGAGCAGCCAAATAAAGAGTGGTATTACATGACTTTAAGGATTACTTCAATATACCACAAGAGTGAGAAACATGCATTCAATAGTCTTCACAAATTTGCCTCCAAGGGCACACTAACAAACTTAGACTTGTCTAAGTAGACAAAGACCCAAGTAAGGTGCATCAGTATACATTTTTCAATATAAGTAGAAGAAAAGTGAAGATCATTAGATAACATCCAACATGCAAGGGAGTTATCATTTTAGAGTAGTAGTGTCATTTTTAACATTCCTTTGATGTTACCTCCTACATGTAGTTTCAAATAGATGCAACTTGGAGCATCAAACCACCTTGTGCACCTTTATGATGCAAAACCACCATAAATATTTGTGAACAAGCAATGAGAGGTGAAGAGTCTTTTGAAACAACTAAAGAAAATTGAGACATTTATTTCTTGGTTTCAAGGACATTTCTTCTTTCTAGTATTATATATTAGATCCTTTATATTTCCAACTTTGAGAATTTGGAAAATATTACTTTGGAAAATAATATGAAACCACATAGGGTGCATTCTTCTTGAATTTGTTAATCGTCTCTTAAAAAGATTATTTAAGCCAAGTATTGTGAAGTCAATTTTTTCTACTAAGTATATCTCCAAATCAATTTCTCCTAAAAATTAGATTTTTTTAACTTGTTGGAAAAACTTGAATCTCTTAACCCCTAAATGCCTAAGGCACCAAATTCTAGTATCAACAAAAGTTTGAATGAAAATAAAACCATATCCATTTATTATTTGTATTATTGTGTATTATTTTTTAAGTTCTTTTTTAAGTCTAGTTTTTTCATCAAAAGTGTGATTTAAAAAATGAATGATTATCTATTCAAGATTTTGTGCAAGGGTGTCGATTGCAAATCTTGGTTTTCTAGTGTTGAGGGTTCTTAGAAATGAGACTCAAATACATTAGATCTAGGAGAAAAATCACATTAGAAATTCATTTAAAAAAATTGTAGAATAGATTTTTAGAAGCTGTAAATTGAGTGGAATTATAGATGTTTTGCCTTTTAACTTCATATTTTTTGGGTGACCAAATTTTTCGTTTTGACATGTGGAAAGAGGATTGAAAGACTTCAAATCACTTTCACAATTTTAACACCCTCATGATCAAACATTTTAATCTTTCAATCCATAAGTGATATTGTTGTGTTCTCTTTTCCTATGTAATCTCTAGCATGTCTAGTTTGAATTTGTACGGTTCCAATTCAAAAGAAATTGATAAAACTTATCAAAATGTTGGCTTTTTGTTCAATTTAGAGCAAATTCTAAAAAGCTCAAAGAAGACCTAGGGCATTTAGGGGTTAAAAATAATTCATTGAAGCACAAGGATTGGGAATTCAATTGAGACATAAGTGCCTAATTGGAAGTCTTTTATGGAATTCGGGATTTTTGATTTTGCTACGTTTAGATTCTTGCAATACAGTGTTCAATGTGGTATTTTCAATGGGACAAGTAGCTACACTACAAGAATAAGGTTGCTACTACAACTTTGTTAGGTAAGGTAGACCAATCCATTCCCAACATTGTATCTATTCCAAAGCCCTACCTTTTCATCCAAAGTCATCTTGTTCATAATGCAATTTGAATGAAGTTCACTCACTTTTTGAAATTTTGATGGACTCTTATCCTTTAAATTCCTACTTTCCAAAGAACATTTTAGGACATGTCTATGTACACTAATAGGAAGCTACTACATTTCCCTTCAAATGTTCAAGGAAACTCCCAAAAGAAATTTAAGATAATTTTTTTCCCACTAAGATTATCTCCCAAAAGCTAATCACCTCAAACTAATCAATTTTGATTGATATCACATTGCAAATTTCTCAAAGGCAAATTTCTTAAAGACATGGGAATAGATTGTACTAACATAGCCTTAACTTAGCTTTTGTCGATGCAAAGCCTCCTTCCCTTTGGTGTTTTGGTGTTGAGACAACAAATATCCACTTGTTTCAAAAAAGTTCAAACTCAAAATTTCCCAAAAATTCAAAAAAAAACAATGAATTGAAATGTTAGAAAGAACCATAGCTTGATTCAGCTACGCCAACTACTTCACGAAATGAAAAAAATATTAGAAACAGAAATGGACTTTAACTCCTAAACGTCCAGATTCATCTCCAAAATTGGTGATTTGAAAAAACCCATTATAAAGTGCAATTTGGAAGCATATTTTGGAATTGATATACAAATAAAAGATGTAGATTTTGATTTGTAGATTCCATCTATACTGTTAGATTCACCAATGCTATCACCAATCTTTTTCTTATAAATTTTGAAAGAGAAATTCCAAAATTCCTTCAAAATTTGATTATAAGCAAAATATTATCATTTCTGAAGTAAATTTTTTTGGATTGGATTTGAAATGAGGTTCTCTTTACATGGTGATTTTTTGAAATTTTTGTGATCTTAACATCCATGACCTCATTGTGGCAAATCCAGTTTTCAATTGAAGTCAATGCAATTTGACCACTTGACATACTTGCATATTTGTAATTTTAGAAAAATATATACTCTAGTAACACCAAATCCAACCATTAAATAGGACAACAACTTGATAACTTATCTCCACAAATTAGAACAACTTTCATCCAAGTAGTTAGGAGGATGAAACTCGAGTCTCAATCTGTTCATCGTCCATCGTCCAGAAAATGGACATCGGAGCGCTTAGGGGTTAAGTTTCAGAATTAATGCAAAGTCACAAACAAAAAATGAAACGACGTCACAAACGACGTGTCAGAAACGAAAATCCACAAACGAGAATTCAGAAACAAATTTTCAAAACTGAAAACAAATCAAAAAATGGTAAAAAACCAGTGAGTAGGGGGGAAAAGAATAGAAGATAGGTTGTGATAGACTGGAATTTCGTCACCAGATCACGCATAATTTGACAGGAACAATGACGGATAACTGAATGCATGCTCCTTCAATCCCCACAACAATCAGATACTTCGAGGACCAAATTCAGTTCCGGGAACCAAGTCTAATGCCGACTCTGCTAGCTGTATGTACAACTTCCCAATGCGCCCACCTTCGTGACCTACATTTCAGGAATGCTAACTTATTTCATTTCTGCTTCGACACAAGAATGGTCCCGCTATGATACAGGACCCGAAATTGATTCCAGATCCCTTGCGATTTCCGCTTCTGCAATTTTACTACCCATTTTCAAAGCGCACGCCGGTCGAAGTGAAGGCCCCACTTGCTTGTCCAGACCGCATCTCAACACTCGGGCATGCTGACGCCTTCATTAGTAGGAGGAGGGGTCCCATTCACACCAGGCGTCGACGGCTCCATGTCTGCCCCCTCCGTCGCATCAGCATTCATGGCCTCTAAGACTTCATCCCCGCCCATCATTTCCTCGGCCGTGAAGCCGTCCTCCACCATCTCATCCATGAGGTCATCATCGTCCAAGTCGTCTTGCCTTTTCTTGCCCTTCTTTCGGGGAGGAACGTACCCGGGAGTCGCTTCCCTGTCAGCTCCCATGCTTTTTCGGCTCTTCGCACCAGATGTCTCCACCTTCATCAAGTTGGCCTCATTCCGGAAGTGGTGTGGCACTCGGAAGCAGAAACGCTGGAGGTCCGTGAAGATCATCTCAGTGGAGGTTTTCCTGGCGAACGACACATGCATGGGGATAAATCACTACATTTAAATAGATCATGGTGCATTCATGCACGCAAAGAAGTAGTACGCGACCCGTCATCCAAAGTTGTAATCTGCAACATTCTACAAAAATGATCATGCATTTCTTAAGGCAGGCTTTATTTTGTGGCCGGCCACAGTAGGACATATGAACGCTCATTGCGATTTCATTGCCTCTTCACTCGAGAAAAAAACCAATTATAGCAAATTTCGTTGAACTGAAAGAACTGATTTTAAACAAAGAGCTAGTACTAGGTGCAGAGAGAACCGTACAGGTAAACTTCGTGTTCCGAAGTCCTCTGCAAAAGGAGGCAGCGTGCATAAAATCCTTCGTCCCCTGGCTTGTCTGTCTCCAGCTTGTCGCAGCTGATAGTGCTCCCCGCCACATACTGCCCAGTCACACGCGGCCCCACATCAGTTCGACTGTCTAGCAAATCCTAGTATGCACAACTTAGAACTACAGACAACAAGAATCAAAACGGAGCGAACACATCCCAAATCCACATTGAGCAACCACTGCTGCATGTCCCGGGTTTGATTATTTGATGGTAACAGCAGTACAGCTTTCGCATGCTGCCAACTTTCCATTTCTCGCTCACTGGCTTCATTGTTACGGTATGGCAGGTCTAGGTCCAAGTAATGAACTTACCACATAATAACGGCTCCATGTTTCGGCATGATACACAGCCCACACCTCATCATTTCCTGGGTAAACGAAATAAGAGTCTTCGAACTTGATGACGCTAGACACCCTGTCCAAGAACCCATCAAAGTCAGTCCAGAGATGTTCGAGAGCAACCTACAGAATTAACTCAGTCAAAGAGCAGGTGGATCCCCATTCACATTCAATGTTCCCTAGTTCAAGGTTGTAATTCATTTTGCCGTAAAATTTTCCACATATGTTTTACACAAAACCTAGCAAAGACATAAATACTGCGCTGACTAATGCTTCATAGGAAAACTAGAAGAATAAAACATTGTCACAGAGAGAGACTATGACTTCATTCCCTGCGTCGGCCAGTAGATTAAGGCATTCAGTTAAACTTGACAAACAAGAAAATAGGATAATAACAAATGTACAATGTCATGCACCTGTGAGAGAATGCCAGCCATGAGTCTTGAATATCAGTTACCGGACGCAACTTCAACAAGCCAGACCCTCGCTGTGGGTTCCACTCATCCACTTCCTCTCGAAGGTAGTTGGGTGACATTTCTAGGTATTGCCTGCAATAAGCAAAATTTGAACCCCCGGTCATGACATGTTCCATGCATCAATTTCAAGAAATTTCAGGGATGATCAAATCATCCGAAAAGTAGACCATCAAATCTTTAGGAAACAGAGAACACGAACGATAAACATTATTTGCACTATTAATAACATAAGCTAGTTGATTGGAGGAAGAACGTTAACAGTTTGAAGTGGTCGAAGTCTTTACATTTCTATCTTCAGGGGACTCTTCGTGACGTTGCGTTTGTTCCCAGCATCCGCTATTGGAGAGAACCTGTCCCCCGTCCTCGACTGAATGACAGCATACCAATTCGGTCGCCCATTCTCATTGAACAAAGCCCAAACCTGCCAACAAGTAATTGCCACCTGACTATTAGATCTGAGTGACATCGGCTCAGCAATAATGACCAAGAGAGAAAAGCCATTACATCGAAGACTATCCTCCAACCTAGATAACTGAAGCTAACTATATGCAACAAGGACGCAGTGCCAACTGGCTTCGGATGCACATGGTTTCAACGTCCCACTACTGCATATCCTTCAAGCAGGGTATTAATCGCGAAACGAAAAGGCACATACATCTCCAGGTTCCATAGCTGATAACTCCTCCTCTTTCACTGAGCCAGTAACATTCACCGATTTTCCTTGAGAACGCACTTCACTTTTCAGAAGAGGGCTAGTGAGGTACGCAATGACCTGCACCTATTACTTCCATAAAAGGCCTCAGTCAGTAAGTTCGTACCAGATGTCACGTACACTAAGTGAAGTGCAAAACGAATCAGAAAAAATGATCCAATATAGGATCTTCCTTGCTTTGAAAAATTGGATATCAACTACAGGCCAAGATGGAGGTATTACGACTTCAAAAGAGATAAGATGATGATCTTACCGAAAAGGTGTTACCAAGGAGAAACCACCTATCATTGGACTTCAAACTGTCCTCTCGAGTAGGCTTCGAGCTAGGCTTCTTCTCCCAAACTTGCGGTTCATAGAAGTTTCGCGACACCCTATTCTTACGCAGCTGTCTTGTGGAAGGCGGTTCAGGGCTCGGTTCAGGCTCAGCAGCTTTTGTTTTCCTAGTAACATATAGAAAACTCAACACTCTCATCAGCCTTTACGTACTATAAGTAACACCACTACCACTATATGTTACGCTGTACCACCATATCACTAAAGCCTGTGCGCACTGTGGAGAAAACAATTTCAGGAACCATTAAGGGGCTGAGAAATTAGTAGGCTTACAATGGTGTCTCTAGGTCTTTTTCTTGCTCTTGTTGTTTTTCCGTTACTTTTTCCGTCACTTTTTCCGTTTTCCTCTTGACTTCTCGTGCCACCACGTTCGTGTAATCTCGAGGATAACCCATAAGTCTTTCAACTTCTGGAGTTGTGATGTAACGTAGTTTCTTGGTTGATTCTTCGAGCACAAGTTCTAGCCTTGCAGTACCACCCTTGTACAAGTTGCTGCAGAGAATGACCTAAATGATCGTAATAAGTCAGGCACTGTCATCAGCTAAATCATGCAAGCTCAAAGCGGATTAATCTATTCAGTTCAGATGTGAAAGCTTACTCCGCATTTCTGTTCTAGCGCAAGTGCACCATCAAGGCAGCTTTGAAGGGACGTGGATGGGTGATCACGTAAGCGAGGAAGACGTGGAGGATGAGGAATGTTTGTCCAGTATAGACGGCGGCGTTTACTAGCTGTAATTTCTTGGGAGTCTAACTCCAGGGGAGACACTTTCAGATGTCTAGTAATCTCCTCTCGGTCAACCCAAGACATCGATGCTACATTCTCCACCAAGAACCTGCAACCGAAGACGTGGATAAATATTGCGATAAAGAGACGTAAACAAGCGTGTGTCGCCATGGTCGCTCGACTTTCTGGATGAACGTAGCTTATCTCCACCTTTTTATTAGGACTATCGACTAACAACATTAGCTGCAGCGTAGAAACATGGGCGACCAAACGTTCACACTTTGAAACCCGAAGCTAATAAAACGCATGCTTCAAAACATCATGCGCTAAAAATGATGCCGTTGTCTTACCATTTGGGTCTGAAAATTTGTAACACGCGAAGAAGGTCGAAGAAGAGTTTACTTTTCTTTCCATGAAGTCTGGCGGACAAGAACCACAACAAATCAAACCAAAAGTCGTACAAACCGATCAGCAACCCTAGCATTAATCAGATTATGGTATCTTTGCAGTTTGCGTTTTCAGCTGGCAGTCGCTCTGATAAGGACAAGTGACACGGCTCCAGCAATGTACCCAGTTGAGAGGCCTCATTTTTAAAACGAAAATATTTTCATGAAATGACGTTGCAATTCATATCTCCATGAAAGGCAATTGCGTCGCCTTTCAGATGTTACGGTAATTCTTCATCAATCTGAAGGCAAAGATCGAAAACACATGACAAATACAGGAACGACATTTACCAATTCCGACCTTCGAACGACATTTGAGATCCACCATGCAAGTGCAATGTTTCGACCCTCACCCCTCTTTTTTCCCCATGATACTTAGATCCTGACAAGGGAATCCACCAACCACAAGATCCACCTTCTCAGGTATGGCAGATAGCTGCAACTTCGTGACATCTCCCACATGTTTGACGCGAGGATGCCGGGCTTTCACCACTTCAATAGCTCCACCTAGCTGTGATAAAACACACCGGGCATTAACTCACATAATCACAAAATCATAATATGATGCAGGTCTTTGATTCGAAGGATCGCATTTGATTTGATTGCCTGGGTCAATCCCAGAATTTACGGTCCGCAATCCATTACGTACCTAGTCTACGACTGTACGATTTGGACGCAAGGACGCTTTCAGCTGACTCAACACTTCAAAACGTTTGCTCTACCTCAGTACCTGGTATTGTTAAGATCGTGTTTGAAGAAGATATTCTGACAGGCAAGAGTCCCATGGTAAGGGTTTCGAGGTTTTTACTGACGAATATAAATCAGAATAACTTGTGATTGCATACTTCAGATTACACATCACAGCTCGGTTATACAGAGACGACATTCAAGGTGATGAACCCTACTTTGATTTTAAAAATAAACTATTTTCCTAAGTCTTCCACTGGTAGAGCTGCCAGTTGAAATGTGAGTTTTGAGCTTACCACTTCAGAGCTGTACCCGCTGAACGGGATGCCAAGATTAGTAAGCGATTGCCAGATACCGCCGAGTCCATCAAAGAGACTGAGAACCACGAGCGGCTTACCCGTCCAAACCCCAGCTTCTGTCTTAAATGCTGAAATCCAGTCACCGTCTCCTTCCCCCTCGAAACCCACCTGCTCCGATTTGTACCAGTCAGGCATTAGACATACATTCCCATTTCTCCGACAAAGCGTTTGATGCATTTGTAGAAACGGTCTACAGGGATGACAATGAACGTGTACGCTGGATAATTACAACTACTGTAGCACAAGCAAACTGTGAACAGGGAACATCAATAGTACGGGATTAACCATCATCAGTACGGGCTTAAGCACTAATGGCGAGTAGGTACGAGTTCTTGTCTGCATTTTGAGGGAAAGGCAAACTTAATTAGAGTTTTAATTCATTAGAGCCATGCCTGTAACTTCACATGAATGCAGAGAATCAACCAGCGCGAATAATGTGTCACCTTAAAAGAAGCTTGAACGTTGGAAGGCGAAGGGGAGCAGGTGCCATTCGGCAATTGGCCTCCTGCAGCACTGGCATTGGCACCTTTCTTAAATTTCCTTCTGCTGCTTCGCGGAGGCGTCACGGTGGTGGCATTATTCTGGCAAGGACAACTTTGCTTGACAAGTTCAGCTTCCCTCTTCAACTCCTCAACTTTCTCAATGAACGGATCCATTTCACTCTCAATGACTACAGTCTGACCGCTCCGTCACCTGCATTCACCAATATTGTAATGCTCCCGAAAATCATCAAAATTGACGAGGAACCAGCACTCATTCCCCGTGATTCACGGAGCTCCAAACCTCGGAGTTCAAATGTTCTAAAAATGAAAAATAAAAACACCCAATCTCATCGGCATTACAACAAAACAGCTCATCTCTCAACAAAACGAATGCTAAAACAACACGTCTCCGTTGCAAGCGCTCACCCAAGGCGCACCAAAACAAGCTCGCAATGCCAGAATGGCTCCCAAAACACTCGTTCCACCTCCCGCGGAGAACTGGAAACAGCAACCTCGACAGCGCAAGAAAGCTCATCCCGAGATTCTTCGGCTGGCGCGCAGCAACACACCGTCGACGTCCTAGGAAAACTGAAGTTGAAGTGGAGCTGCGGCTTCAAGCTATCATGGAAGTCAGAGATGCTGCGACGAGGACGCCACGAGAAGCGTCGTCGGTCGTCGTCGTCGGTCGACGAAGATGCCGACGAAGACGATCGTCGACGGACGTTGGTGGACGTCGACGGACGGAGTTTCTTTATTTTCGGGCGGGGCCGCCGCAGATTGAGGCGAATTGATGGTGACTGCCACCCCGGCCTTTCTTGGGACGAGGTTGACCGTGACCGCTCATCCCTCCACGTCATCTCACCGTCATTATTAATGTGAGATTTCGAGCTTCTTGAATGGGACATGCACTAAATTACTTTATTTGTACTTCTTTGTTGATTTTTACATCAAAGCCGTCATGTCACAAATTTTAATGAAAAGCTATGGCTATAATTTATAATTTGTAAAATGTGAAAAATAAAAGGGACAAAAGAAATCCTTACATCTTTCATTGTTACATATTTGGGGGGGGGGGCAATAGTAGGCCTACCAAGGAGTCTTTGGGTATACCTGTGAAGGTATAGGCCTTGAAATTGACATGCATTTGGCTCTTCTTAGGCACTTCGTATATCCCCAAATGTTTGAAATGTTTTCAAAGACATCCTTTGGAAAGGGTTGAAAAAAATCCAAAGTCTCTTTAGAATGGGGAAACCACAAACAACACATTGAGAATAATCACAATATTTTCAATTTTAAAAGATTCAAATTCAAAGTTTGTCTTGAATTTCTTTTCATTGACTTCATTGAGTGAGCAACCTAGCATTATTCAATATTGATTCCTACCTAAACTTACCTATCACATATTCATGTCATGTAATCCATCCATCTCAATTCAATCCACCTAACATTAGAGGAAAAAAACAAGAATTCAACAAATGAATACAATCTAGGTTGGTACTTTTTATGAAATTGTGAAATTTTTATTTGATACCTCCCTTGTATCCTCAAGATACTAGGAGAAAAGCACCTATGTATCGAGAAGGAGGGGAGTGCTAGCACATGAGTATAGAATATATGAGCCCATGAACTTAGGAGCCTATATTATAAACACCTTATATGGTTATAGGTGACTATGTTATAGGTAAATATATTGTAGACTCTTTCCATATTAAAGAGGGCAAGTAATTCAAGACAAATGGAATGAACAAAAGTTATACTAGTATTATAGAAAGAGGGGTGAATGTACCAATAGATGGTAGAATATAAACCTTTGGAATTATATTGCACAATTAGCATCTTTTGTTGGAATATCATTTAATTTTTAAAGGATATGGGAACCCAATTGCAGTTGCATCATGTGTGTTTTTTGGTATTTCACATAGGAAGTCTATAAATTGAGAAATATAATAGTAATAAAAAATTTGTTTTCATCTTGAACTTGATCCAATGACACATGGCACTACCAATTTGGATCATTATTTTTTCCTTTTACATATAGTAAAAACAACAAAAACTCATTCTATGTATATAGTGTTGTATTTGAGCATGATAAGGTTGAGATCTTAATATGACATCTAAATGAAAGATGTTAATTATTGAATTTTCAATCTGATGGGATATGTGATAATATATTTTAATATATAATTTTCATTCTAAGAGTCAAATATAGTGCAATGAATAAAATTCCCCTCATTACTTTAAGAACTATTGTTTCAACCTTATCATGCTAGAATACAACGTCATTCAATCAAAATACATGAATATATTGAAGCTACCAATGAAACTTATATTGGATGAGCAATGTGCAATGTGCCATTTGATCCCGTGTGATCATCTAGACAAACTTTTGCCACTATTGTCTAGTTCAATTCATAACCCCAACCTTAAATTCAAAAGATACACTTGCCCTTCTCTATGATTTCCAACCCTAAAAATCAATGATGCTTGTGTGTGAGCATGATTCAAATGTGAAAATTTGAGTGTAGAGCATATTTATCAATAGATATTCTTCAATTACTAAAGATGTTTATATCATAAATACTTATAATATAGGTATATATAACATAATTGTACTATAATCATAAACAATTTCTATAATATAGACACCTATAACATAAGTGTTTAGACTTCTAGGCTCATGGGCTAAAAATTCTAGGCTCACATAATAGCAACCCTCTTTTTGACATTAACTAATGAAATGAAGCGGGATAAGGAGTCTAGTTACAATTCACTTTATAGATTAAAAAAAGTTCTAAAGTTTTCATTTTTTAATAGCAATTTGAAATTAATTGTGTCAAAGACTAAAAAACATTGAATTTTTCATTGAATCTATTCAATTTTAAGTTGTTCTTGAACATATCTAAATTCACAAAGAGAGTAAGATAGTTGCATAGGAAGTTTGCTTCATCCATAAAGCCTAGATCCTTGTTTTGTATGGCATGTTGTATTTATTGCAACTTCTTGCTTTCTTATCTTTCTTTGATTGCAATAGATAGCCACACTCACTTGTTTTGCACTTGAGAGGACACCAATTGTACATTCACTATAGAATCATTTAATTGTAATATGCACTAAAAATTGTTGTCAAAATATCCTTAATACTTTCATTATTACAAAATTGACTAGTATTATAAGATGGAGGGAGTAATTCTTATTTGAGAAGTCAGATATGGTGATGTATTTACAATTCCCTATAGTCATTTAACCCTATATTAACTAATAATAATTGTTGCAATTGTTTAGTGGTCACCACCTATCCTTGAACACCCTTTTGGGGGTGCAAGGTTTTCTTTCTTTCAATTTTGTATTCTTTTAAAGCAAAGAAATTGGATTGTCCATGAATTGGTATACTATAAATGGAAATTTTTGTTACTTGCTTTTTATGTATAAATGAACACAACTAATTGTAAGATATTGGTGCCTTATTAATATTGATTGTTATGGAAAAAAATACGGAATAGTGTTTTGTGATCAAATATAGGATTTGCTTTTGCTAATTGATGGAAGGTAAAATTTTAGACAATGACAATGACAAAAAAAATGATGTATGAAAAAATTGCAATTTTAGATAATTGTCAAAAAGAAATGTTCTGAAATTGATTTTTAAAATGTTTTTATATCATGTTTCCAAATTTGATTATACAAATGATTTATATTCATAATTCTTGGCATAATCTCTTTTTATGAACTCAACAATTTTTTTTTGTAAAACACACATTTTATAGCACATCTAAATTTTATCCAAGGTCCTTAGGTCAATAGGCATTAATTCTTAAAGAATTTCCTTGACCAAATCAAACATTCTTGCACTTGCAAGGTGCAACATTTCACTTGGCATGTACACCACCCCAAAAAAGCACTTTCAAATTTTTGTGAAGGGGGCCATTGAATACATCATTTACTCTTTGTGCAAAAAAATTCCGATGAATATTTGTCATAATACTTCATATTTGATAATTACTTAAATAAAATTTTGTACACTTTTCACTCTACACTTCTTTGAAGACATATTAGTGTGCACTCTCTATCAAAGTACATATAAATGCCACAAACCACAAGGCTAAAGTGCACTCAATAACACAATACTTCTCTAATACATATCCAAATTGTTTTGCAAGCACTTGTCATCTAGGTCTTCTATTTGCATTGTCATGTACTTTGTAAGATGCAATTTAGCTTTATGTGGAATAATTACGGTCCCCTCAATTTATACACCATGCACATTAATGTTTGAACTTACTAGATGTTCACTTCTTTCTCTGAAAGGGACATCCACCCATGAAAATATAGTTGTTTCTTTTTCAACTTAGGTAAACCTCTCACCAAACAATTCTGATATAGCTTCTATACAATTCTTGTACTTCACTATATTGTTACTTGCCTCCTCCTATACTCTGGGTCTTTGAGCTAGCCAATACTAACCACAAGACTCTCGTCTTTGAGGCTTAGCTACTTTGACCAAGTTCTAGTTACAATACAATATAGAATTATTTCAGCAAAAAAATGATTGACAATCAATTAACAAATGAAATAAATAAATAAATTTAAAACAAAAAAGAATGAAAAATATAAATGAACCAAAAATTAAAAATTAAGATATTATCCAAATCTAAAAATTGAAATTGTAGGTACTCATTCACAAAAAAGAATTATGAAACATAAAAATATGAAATAATAAAATAATAAAACATCAAGATAAATATAAAAAGTCTCGTAAAAATGAGAATAATAAAATTTTGCTAAATAGGATTTGAAATTCTTAAAATTCTTTCCAAAAATATTTGAAAACTTCTTGCATTCATTGATGTGGGGGTAGACATATTGTGGATTTGGTCGGATGTCCCATTAGAGTTGAAAGTTATGAGGATTTTTGCCAAATGAATTGCAGTGATTGAAATCTTTGTGAGTTTTATCAAGATGCTCTATAGAGATTGGAATTTTGGAAGGAAGTTTTGAATGTGTAGTAGTGGTATAAATTTTGTGGAATTTTGTTTTTTAATATTGTACAAACTTAAAAAATAAATCTTTCTCAACGTGTGTGCAGTTGAGGTTTAATTTGTATTTTGACAAAAATGCTGGTGTGTGAGCTGTGAGCATATGTATAATTAAGTATATATCCAACAACTATTGAAGGTACTTATAATATAAACACCTATATTATAGATATTCATAGCATAGGTACCCTATAATCATGGAAGTTTTTTATAATATAGAGACATATAACATAGATGTATAGTCTTTTAGGCTAATGGGCTCATTCTTCTAAGCTTTTATAATAGCAACCCTCATACTTTTTATGGATTTTCATCAAGTATGCTATGGGGGTTGAATTTTTTATGAATTGCCCAATGAACAAAGATCCCCATATTCTTGGAACTTCCATTAAGAACACACTTAGTATGAGATCCATTAATGTGTGGGTGGCTTAGAGGTGTTGAAAACACCAAAACAAAGAGAGTGATATTGGCAAAAAGATCTTAATGCATAAGGTCTCGAAAAGGATCTATATATAATCAATAAAGAACAAGACGAAGATCTACATAAAGACAATGATGGAGGGGGAAAAGACTAAGAATAGACAACCACTGGATTGTAAATGGATGTTTATTTATTTTTTGAAACTCATAGTTGATTAGACAAATACGTGCTAAATTGTACACATGGATAGATTGATGATAGCATATGCTATATTCAAATAGAAGATTTAGATTATAATTAGACTATTTTGTTAATGATGAAGATAGTCACCATGAATTCATATTTTGCTACATCATTCAACAATTGTAAATCTAGAGGTACAACAAATGGATGTGAAAACTCCATTTTAAAACAAAAATATAAACAAGGTTATTTATATGGAACAAACAAAGGGATTTATTCATAAAAAGATGAAAAAATTGGTTTCCATCTTTGAAAAATCAATTTATGGTTTGCCCCCCCCCCCCTTGTGAATGTTTTTAAGCTAGGGCATATTGATTTTATAATAAAAAATTGCAATTTTGTCAATATTTCAACTTCAATGATTTTTCAACTTTTGCATTAATTCAAATCACTATATTTTTTTTAATGAACTTAGCATGGCTATATATACATACAAACACATATAATTATATAATATTTTTGAAAAAAAATTGTAGGTTTGTTTATGATTTTATTCTTCATCGCCTAATTATATTTTTGACATGTCACACCTTTCTAAGACATTAATCCCTTGAGGATAGGGGTGCTTTTCAAAAGAAATTGAGTACTACATCTTATTAGATTCACGCATGCAAAAATCTAGAAGCCAAGAAGAAGTCTATCTTACTCTAAATCACTATGCAATACAAGTGAATAAGCCATAGTCCAATCCTTTTTACGATAACTTCTTGTGAAGTGATGAAATTTTTTATTTAGTCCCTAAAGGATTAAGTGTTTGTTCAACATAAGCAAGAAATCTTAGGTAGGTTCCTACAAAGTCATTTTTGGTTCAATATTCATGAAATTTGGACACAATGTATAAACATGTACCTCCTTAGTGGGAAACCAATTTCTTTTTCCAATCGAGTGTCCAAATCAAAAGTTATGCTTGGGTAATTTAGGAATCGGAAGTTACATTTAGAAAATTAAACTCAAAATTCCTTCAAAATTTGATTACAAGCAAAGTATTATCATCAATTTTGAGTAAAATTTATTGGAATGGATTTGAAATGAGTTCTTTTGACATGGTGATTTTTTGAAATTTTGGTATTCTTAAAATCCAATACCTCATTTTGGCAAATCTAGTTTCAAACTAGAGTCAATGCAATTTTGTCTTGGTCAACTACTTGATATCCTTGCACATCTGTACTTTTAGAAAACTATGTACTCTAGTAACACCAAATCCAACCATTAGCTAGGACACAACTTGATAATGTATCTCCACAAATTAAGATGACTTTCATCCAAGCAACAATGAGGATGAAACTCAAGTTAATCTATTCTTTGTCCCAAAAGTGGATGTCGGAGCGTATGGGGGTTAAAGGAGTAAAAACTCACAAGTACTTCCAGATTTTGGATGAGAATGTGAAAGGATGAATACATGACTAATTGGTGGTGAAAATGGATGAAATTGTGATATAGTTTGCATCTAGGATAATAGGTACATTTAACTAGATGTCCATATTAAACAAATAGGACATCTTTACTCTTCAAGATATGTGAGTTCAACACACGTGTGTGTAATTGATATATGTGCAGAATTCATGTGTCCCTCACTTAATATTATTTGCTGACGGTGTGGACTAATTGTGTGCACGCTATGTACAAAATAATTGTGAGATGTAAGTTATGTAAGGTAAACCAGCCTAGGACAGGCACAATGACTGGTTAGCCTTGTTGGCATTGCTGAAATTTAAAAAGAAAAAATTCACTCAAAGACAAATGTGAGGAATGGGGAGAGAAGTTACAATTTCATTTTTTTTTTTGACAAAGTATGAATTTGTTATGAATTTTTGAAGTGCACTACCCAATTGGTCCCCAAGAGTCTCTAGGTTATCCCCAAACCAACAAAAAGTGTATCCATAATGGTCATCTTACTCACTTACAATAGTCAAAATCTTCCTTAACATGGCCACAACATGAAGGCCTAAAAAAGTCACTTCAATTTCGTGATGAATTTACACTCAAAAGGTGAAATTTCTTGTTGCAGTCACTACTCACTACATCACCATTGTCCAAGTTATTAATTGTAGCTTGTAATTCCATATAAAGTAGACCAAATCTCATTTTTTGAAATTTTTTTGACATGGGTTGATAAAGGATCATTTACTAGGTATATGTGATGGATCCTTTACTACACATGTTATAGGTTGGTTTACTGTATATGCACTTTAGATACATGATAGGTTGGTCTAGAACTTTGGATGTTATTGGTTGACTAAGGGATTGTATGAAGTAACTAAGGTTGTGCATGGATACACTTTTTTTGAACCCACTATCTTGATGATAGAAAGACCAAAAAGCACGTATGAACTTAATGGCAAACTCAAGAGAAAATCCAATAGAATTTGTTTCATAATTTTTCAATATTTAGATAATATTTTACATATTTTCAAAGTTAAAAACATAGAGTACCATATTCATAATACTAGACTAATTCACCTTAAATGGACATCCTTGAAATATAAATTGTCTCAACTCTCATTGGTTGCTTTAAAAAAACATTTGCTTTTTCTTGGTTGCTCTTGAAAACTTTTTGTGATTTCAAGTTATGGCAATCATGTTTATTCAAGTACATATGTTAGGCTTTGGAAAATACGAGTTGTCTCTTTTGGGTTTATATACTTTATAACTAAAAGTAATCAAATAATTTTATGAGCATGGATTCTATTATTAAACAAGCTTAAAAATACAAATATAGTTTAATATTAGCTAAAAGCAATCAAATGGTTTATGCGAGATCTTATTCATAATTGAATAAGTTTCTGGATTCTTTTAGCATATATTTTTTGAACTAGTACAGAGAAATAAACTATTAATTTATGAAGTGAAAATTGAAGATATACTAGAACTAATACAATGCTCTCGTGTTCAAAAAGAAATAATTAGAGATCATTGGTAGCTAGAGTAAGATAAGCTAGTTCATTTTCTAAAATAGTGATTCAAAATCAAAATTAAGGCAAATTGACAACAAGTAATAATTGGCCCTAAATCTATTTCATGTAAAATATATTAAAACATTAAAGTATTTCAATAAAAAAACTAATTAGTAATAGAGACCTATGAATATTAGTTAAGGTAAAACAACCCATTACGGACCAAATGGGGTGGTTGGGTTGCCCTCTTGTCATTTATGAAATTTTCTACATTTTTTTCTAGAGAAAGTAAAGTGATAGAAATAGTGAGAGCATTTGAAATTATATTTTTTTTGACAAAATTTGAATTTGTTATGAATTTTTGAAGTGTTCAGCCCATCACAATCTAAAAGAGTCTGCAGACTACCCCAAAACCAACAAAAACTGATTCATAACACTCATCTTACTCACCTATTGTGGTCACAATATTTTTCTAACACTGAAGACTTGAAAAAGGCACTTCCTACAATGATCTAACACTAAAAAACTGAAAGTTCCTATTGTGGGCACTAAATACTCCATTCCAGTTAGCTAAGACATTGAATGTGGCCCAAATCTCAATGACTAAAAGAAAACCATAATGGGATCATTCTTAGGATTCTTGAATGGGTAAAAGGTCACTATTGGGCTATTTTGCCTTAATTCATGCCACAATTCTTTGCCTCGCTATACAAGTTATTCAATTATTGCATATGGTAATAATAACACTAATATGAGAATTATGAGAATTTGTAAGGCATACCAATAATGTTGTTCAAAATGTTTTAGGCAAAATCAATACAATGTGGTCTACTCTATTTTTGCACTATCACAAATAATGTGATTGTCATTCAATTTCCATCCAACTATATTCAAATTTCATCCATTTTCATCTAAATTAATTCAATTTTCATCTAAATTGCATTCAAACTAGTATGCCTTGCGCCGTTGCTACAACCAACATAAAAGTAAGGGTGATTTTCTAATTCATAAATTTACAAATTCAATATCTTTTACACCATAGGTTCAAATGCCACAAAACAAAGTCAATGCACCCCTCTTTGCGGAGAGCTTTCAAACACCACTAGGAAATGCATGGTCCAAGAGATTTCACAATAACAAACAAATAAACAACCTAATTTAATCTATGGATATGTTCACACTTACTAGTACACATTGAAAAAAAACATTTCAAATCATGGGCTTGTGTTAAATGTGGGCTAAAATTAACACTATTGCAATTACAGATGAGAAAATTTAACACAAAACTACAATCTAGATTTTTTTTTCTAACATGAATTTTTACTAATGACTACACTAGTGCAAAGCTAACTCCAAAATTGTATGAAACTATGTTACTTCTATGTTAAGCATGGTAGAAATAATATATTTGTTGTCCATAACAATAATCATTGAAAACAATTGTAGCAATGATGTATTGGTCTAAACTTCTATGCTATTGTAAATGGAAACTCTAACATATTGATAGTCTTGCATACAATATGATTATGTCTAACTTACTTAACATAGTCAATATGATTATTGTCTTGAATACAATGGAAATAGTGTCCATAGTTGCATGCATTGCATGCATACAAAGAATATGAGATGATTTGGAGCAAGGGTGAAGCATAATCACACATTAAAAGTGCAAAAGTTGAGAACTTAGTGGACTTTGAACCTCATTCATGCATGATAATTAAAAAAATTAAAATTTCTTCAACCAAGATTATTTATTAATTCAAGCTATATTTTACCTCCCAAAATCTATTGTGATTTAAATCTTTCAACAAAAAGTTATAGACCAAGTTTAGAGAGGGGTACAAAGGTTCATTTTCATTTTCTCTCTCAACTTTGTCTATGACTTTTGAATGGTTGAATCAAATCCAAAATATATTTTTCTAAATGAAAGTAAACAGAAATCCCTACATTTTCCTAGCTAAAGTAATTTGAAGGGAAAGCTAAATTACTATGTTTAAATGAGGTTTGAAGTTATAATAAATTTACAATTACTGCATTTTGACATTCCATATAGATTGTCATGCCTCATACATCCATTTGTAAAATGTAATTGCCTGCTTCTTGTCTATCAATCAATTCATTGAGATTTAAGAATGAACATGTTGATAATAATAAAAACATATATTATAAATAAATTATTTTTATTTCTGCTAACAATACTAGGTTTGTTTCGAATGTGCACAACAAAATGCAAAATTAATATATAGCATTGAACCATACATGAATGTTGTACATGAATGTTACAACGAGTAGAGTTGTATCCAAGGCAATATGGAGAATATATTATATTTCTATTCAATGCATATTGTTTCAACCCATATAAATGTGTTGCCTTCATTATTCACTATTCACATTAAATCATGTTGAAATCTATGATAAACAACTTTGCTTATAACATGTTTATACTAGTGCTATTTAAAACACATTTATCCAACATTCACTCAAATTAGTGTAAGGGATCTCAAACTATTCAAACTCTCATGTTAATTGAATTAACTTGTGTACAAATATATAGCAGTTAGTTTGTTTTTGCAAGTTTATGCTTTTGATTCACTTAAACCCTGAGCATTATGACAACCCAAATTTTGACAAGGAAAGAGGGTTTTCAAGGTCTTTTTTGACCACAAAACTACTCATTCATCCTAATCAATGTTTGATTTTTAGAAAACCACACTTTTTGTATGATGAATTTGATGAAATTGAGGTAAATAAAATATATTTACAAACATATAAACAAAAATATGCAAAAATTTAAGGAAGAATTCACGCATTTAAGGGTTAAAACATTCAAATATCATCTACACTAATATCATATGCATTTTCATTGAATTTTATTCTTTTGCCTTGTGTGAATGCCAACCTCTTACAGTGTTGATGGAAATGGATCTTGATGATGTAATTATGTCAATATAGAAAAACACACTCCCTATATTTTGAAATAGTGTATCCATTCTCAATGGTGATTGCACTGAGAATGTATACACTATATCCAAACGAAGGGAATAGTTGTTATGACTTCTAAAAAGAGAATGTAAGTTTTTTAGGAGTGCTTCCACTAAAGGACAATCATAAACAAAATTAAAAAATGGATGACTTTGAATTTCATTAATGACTCTGTAACTTCTTAAATTGCAATAACATTTTACTTCAAATTTTTGTACAATTAACCCTTAAAGGACAGACTAGTGACTGTGGAATCAACCCTTTTAGAACTGTGTGACATCTACATTAAAAAAATAAAAATACTCATTGGAGATCAAAGTATTGTAGAAGATCTCCCCTTTCCACACAAAATTTGAAGGATAAATAGTTGCAGTTGTGTCCTACATAGAGAGATTCTTTGTCATTCATTTGACACAAAATGTTTGCTTCGACGTTTAACCCCTTACCACTGAAGGCTTGAACAAATTCAAAAACAACATTCCTTTTGAAGTGTTATAGATATAAATTTCACTAAGTTATAGAGATCTCAACTGCAAGATCTTGTAGTGCACTCATTGTAGATGGCGTGCATCAAATTTGGTGTCATTTGACTGCATAGATTGCAAGAATATAATGTTTTAGTGTTGAAAAAGGATGCTGAAATTTTCCAAAAAACTCATTTGGAGGCAAAATTCGGTTTCTAAATCTACTCAAATGAAGAAACTTTAAACTACTAAGCGATTCAAAATCAGCATACAAACACATTGATGAAAAAAAATATCACTCAATTGATTGTGTTTGCAAATTGGCTTTGAAATGTCAAAAAACAGCAAGAAAAGTTGCAAAAAACACATAAAAAATTGAACCTCCTCTTACCAAAATGCTTCTCAGTCACTCATAACTTTTTGGATTGATATGAAATTTTTACCACATGAACTAGAAGAGAGCACAAATTTTCCAACAAGTTTTGTTGGATATGGACATCTACTGCAAAAGTTACAGCACTTTGAATTTGACCTAGGGACACTTTTCGTCCCCTTCGGTGGTGAGGGGTTAAGGGTTAAACAATATACCATATGCCTCAAACCAATGGTTAATCCCTAAATGCCCAAGGCACCAGATTGTGGTGTTTCGAAAACTTTGAAGTTAAATAGAACCCATCCAAATTGCTATTATTATTAGTTTATATTTTTGGAGGACTCTTTTTGAAGTCTAGTTTTAGGATCAAAAAGCCAATCTGAAAAATGAAGGATTATGATTTTTCAATTCAAGATTTTGTGCAAGGATGCCCATTGTAATCTTGACCTCCCATAGTGTCAAGGGCTCTTGGAAATGAGCCTCAAATACATTAGATCTTGGAGGCAAAATCACACTAGAAATTCATTTAAAAAAATCGTAGAATAGATTTTGAAAAACCATAAATTGCTTGGGGTTGTGCATGCTAAGCCTTGTAACTTCATATTTTTTTAGTGACCAACTTTTTAGAGTTGACATGCAAAAAGAGAATTGAAAATTTTTCATACTTTTAACACCCTCATGATCAAACATTGTAATCTTTCAATCCATAAGTGACATTCTTATGTTTTCTTTTCCTATGGGATCTCTAACATGTCTAGTTTGAATTTGTATAGTTACAATTCACAAGAAATTGGTATAACTTATGAAAATGTTGACTTTTTGTTCAATTTAGAACAAATTTCAAGAAGCTCCAAACAAGCCTTGGGCATTTAGGGGTTAAAGTTGGCAACTTGGCATTCCCTAGCAAATATATATTATAAGGTTGGCAAATGAGATTCATATATATATATATATACACCCCAGAAAGTTCAGCCCTCAATTTCCAAAGATAATTCTTGACAATCCCAACCACCAGATACGGCATCATAATTTTCCTATTTGCACCTTCTACATTATAATTACATACATCATGGTACAACTCTATGGGCAAATATGTTATAAACTCAAAATCGGTTTGGAGTCACTGTAAGCTAAGAGTACAATTTTCTTCTGGTAACCTAAATTATGACATAGAGCTGTGACACAAGATTCTACAATCAAAATGGACAAAACTCTTAGATGTGTTGCAATTATGCCTTGTAACAAATTTAACCTTGTAACAATGTGGAGGACAACCAGTGTTTGATAAATGACTTTCAAAGAACCCATAGAAACAAAGAATGAACCAACACCCCCCAAAATCTGATAAATTCCAGTTGTCTACCTCAGTGACAGGCCTCATCCTTCCAAGGTGAAGATGTGCAAAGTAGAGTGCAGTTTCCTCAACCCCATTGCCAATCAAACATCAGAGGTCAGACATCTAGCCAATTCATGCTTTCACCATTTACTAATAAGTTCAACAAAGAGTCAGTAAGTCCAACTAAGTGTTCGTAATAGTAGTTGGTACAGGAGACGGTGATCAGGTCGCTAATGGTTCTAGCATTCTCTACCTCAATGAAAACACTGATGGCTTCATCTCTAAACTTCACTACGACATTGATTCCATAATCGGTATCAGTAAATAAAAAATGATCCCCCAAAACGGGGGCCTTCAAATACACCACCTGGTTTTCGAGAAAGTATGAAAGAAAGGATATAATTCCTTTCCAAGAAGACGAGGACATCTCGGCAGTTCTATAACCAATCCTCTATATTTATCGCATTACAGACGTAAGCAGGTGATAACTAGACTCTGCTTCAACTGCGTAAGTAGTACATTGTCACTGTTCCTAAATGTATCGACATGTCTACAGAAATGACAAAAAAATTCGTACCCAGGTTGGCATTCCATTTCCTATTTGTTTGAACACCTTATGAGAATCACATGCTAAGCAAAGCCATCAACTCTCTATTTCAAAACGGTGCTGGTTTCAGAAGAACCCAGAACCCCAGAAGTCTACTGGTACAAAGCAGACAGAATAACCGTAGTCACAAAACTACAATAACTGCTGGGTCCCAGAAAACTTCACAATAATGATGCCTCTCAATGTGTGGGCATCAATCACTTGCTTCCTAAACACCCCAAGTTAAAGCGTGCACCCGTCAAACAGCAATGTATTCACATGATAAAAAAAAGTACCACTATTGAGCCAAGATATTAACTATTGCGCATACCTGCCGAACTGCCCATCTCCTTAAAAGAGGTAGGCAACTTGGTTGCAACTCCCAATACACCAGGAATCAAGACCTGATGAGTTTGAGTCTGAGGCAAACGGTAGGTGATGCACACCTAAAATCAGATATCAGGCTGTAATAGTGCTTCTGGCAAAAAGATGAACAATCACATGCAGCCAGTAGTAGCAGGCTTGTTTTGCACATATCCTGTTTTGCGCGCTCCTTAAGAAAAGCGGACGAGGAAACCGGATGTAGTCGACAGCCATCGGCCTTGAAAGAGACGCAAAACTAAGTGAGTGCCTCGCTCTCATTCCGAGTGGGGTTCAAAACATACAACGTCCTCAGAAATGGATACTGGTGGAGGTTAGTCCCCTGAAGCAGGAGAACTAAGGCTGCAGCAGAATGAAGGACATTGAGCCTGCTACAAGGTACTCAGAGGAACAGCAAGCCTTCTCATCCAAGATCCTCAATAGAAGGCCTCACCTTTCACTTATTCCGTGATACTTTGCTGCCTCCATCACCTCTCGTCCCAAGTCCTGCAAACAAACTCACAAACATGAGCACGAAAGAAATTGCAAATCAAACCAATACTGAGTATTGAAAAGGTTAAATAGCGTACATATACATCTACCCACACTTAAAACACAAAAATCAAAACCATATCTGAATCAGTGACTTCTGAATCAAACACCGTGCTATTGCAACATCTTGCAAGCCGTAAGTACCTTACAATAGTTGCGATAGCACGGTTGAACAGATATGTAATGGTTCAGACGAAGTAATCGGTGCTTCAAACTCCCTTAACACAACTAATTCAAATCATTCTCTCCTTAAAGTCATTCCACAACTCACATTGGCAAACTACAGCCCACAAATAGCGTACTAAAGATCGGGAGTGGCTCCCGAATCGGCGAACAGTGAGCACGGGCCAAGTTAATAAGGAGAGGGCAAAGGCAGACGACAATCAATACTGCGTGGATGGGTTGGATTGCAACTTCTGCCACCACACAAGTACGAATTTTGGCAAACTACACCACACCTACATTTTGCAGCCGTTGAGAATGCTATCTTACTGCCCCAAACCAGAACCTGCATGCATGAGAAATATGATTTGTGCAGAAGAAAATATCACGTAGGTCTACTTCAATTCTACCAAAGAGGTCAACTACCTGTTGATATTCATTTCCCGTCTGCCTGCATGAGAGTCAAAGTCACTGGAACAGGTGGCATTCACAGCCCCACACGGCCAGTTGGTCGAATCACTGTGATGTTGCATTGATTCGTCTTGGCCATCAGCTTCACCAGGAGGTGAAGCATTCAAGTTGTGAAGGTGAAGCAACCTGCCCGCAGGCTTCAGCCTTTCTTGGCCAGTTATATCTTCATTGCCAAGAGCTATTGTGTCCATCATACACAAAGTTGTAGAAAAGCTAGAACTGGGAGCAGAACCTATCGCTGCATCGTTCTCTATTGGAGTTTCAGATGTTGAGCCCAACGTCTTCCCTGCCTCCCCAACTACTGAAGGACCAGAAACAGAGAGCTCTTTGCCAAGCCGTTTGCAGAATCTTGGAGAACTAGGTTCAAAATGCGGCCTTTTGTATATTTTGTCACAAGCTTCGACCTCGAGCATTGTCTGCTTGCCTCCAAGCTCTGCATCGACATGGTTTCCTATTTCAGAAAGATCAGCAACAACACTAAGGTCAGACCTAAAATTGGGCCAAATGATTGAAAAACTGCCCTCGGGATCACTAATGATCCTAATAAATTGGGAACAAAATTGAGCTCTACCTACCCCTCATGATGAGAGGTCCACTTCTGAGAACGTCCACAGTAAAGAGGACGAAGCGAATCATCCACAAAGAGTAAATTTTATAATTACAACCTCCTTCGGAACTAAGATTGGCGTGCTTGCATATTAGGAGCCACTGCCATTCTTGGATGTCTATAATTGTACTACAGTAGCGGTGGCTACAAAGTATACTACTATTGGCTAATGATCAGTGCAAAATTCAGCAGGAAAGGCACTAGCGAAGGTGCCACACTCGTTGCAAAGTGTGACCATTGCTTTCAGGGGATGGTAAAAATGATTATAATTACAAATGTGGTATACCCAGTGTTCCAAATCGAACATGTCTTCGTAACTAGTACCACCTGGACTACTAACGAGGATCAGTGTAGTGTAAGCTTGTCATACACCTGCTCGTATCTGTACACACTCACCATTTGCAACAGAAGGGCAGTCTGTTTTGGACCTGGACTCTGCATTCTTAGTCCTCTCAGGTACTGTTTCGGCAGAAATCTCAGAAGCTCTTTCTGCACCTCCGGTCTTGTAAGGAGCAATGTGATGCGTAGCAAGCTGCAATGAACCCAAAAGGTCGTTCTCTATCACCTCGTACCTGTGACACAGATCATATGCAAAGATTCGAAATCAGGGACAGAGCACCTGGACTAAGAAAGCAGAAGCCATTAAGCCTGCATCGTCCCAGAAGAATCACAAAAAAATCCCCACAGACAGGCCCAAATATATGAGGTCTTCTTCTGTTTCAATTACTAAGAACATTGAACTGATTAGATAAGTACAACCACAATACTTCAAATGCAGAAAGGGAATATAAAACATATGTAGACATACAATATAGAATGAATATTGCAAGCACAAGGTTTAGAGTTCGAAAGATAGACATACATGCGCCTGCAGAGACCATCCGTCAAAGTGGTAAGGTTGATAACTTGAAGACGGATATCCTGCACGGAGCTGTCATCAGTATTTAGCTCCATTGGAGTGTCAAAAGGCTTCACGAGCTTAGACAAGCGCTCCACAGTTTCCTCCAACTGCTGCTGCTGATCCTCAAAGAGATTCTGGTTGATGGCATTTTGTTCTTCAGAGATGTCATCCTTGAATATATCATTCCCAAACATGAAGTAGGCGAAAGCAAATGAGTAGGACAGAGCCCGTCGGGCACGAAATAGCCTCTGCAAACCAATAGTAAGCCAGCTGTAATCTTTCACTTGGCAATGACTTTCTTCAAGCTGAGTTATCTTCTCTTTGACAGCATCTTGCTGCCTCTGCTCCAACTTCAAGGAATCCATATGCCCTTTCCAGCGTGAGTGGTAGTGAATATATCGTTTCAAGTCTCGCTGAGCTCTTGCAGCCTCTTTTTCCTTCTCATCCTTGAAACGACCACAGCTGTGTCCCTCAATACTATTCCAGTTGTGTTCTCGACCAGTTGCTGCTCCACATAGCCAACTGCAAGCGCACACGAGAAGTTTATCCTAGTAAATACATCTGTTCTGCTGTGCTCAACTACAAACACAAAAAATAAATAAAAATTAACAAAGGAGACTCACCAGAATGCCTGACCGCAAATACAGCTGACTAAGTTACATCCGCCATTTTTCTCCACTGACTTGTGGCATTTCGGACAAGGTTTAGTGTGGACGGTGAGCCAATTTACTGTCTCGGACTCGTCCTTGCACTTCTTGTCCCACAGTGCCCACATATGACAGGAGCATGGAGAGTGAGGTTCAGCCATGCAGTTGAAGCAAAATTGCTGCCCACATATACACTCGATTTCACAGTATGGCTCCCCCTCCAGCCGAATGGCATTACCACAATGAGGAGTACTAGGACACCACTTCACTTTAGCATTGTCTTCTATGTAAGACTCCAATAGGAACCGCTCATAACGTTCAACGGACTCTGGATCTTCTGAACCCACCAGATCTCGCACTTTATCTTCATCACAAATAGCACCACACTGGTGCTCCATACACGTCACACGTCGACTCTGGCCATCCTTAATTTTGATAATAAAATACTGTGTCCAACCTGAACGAAAAAGTAGCTTCCAATACTTAGCCTCGCAATACAAAAAATAAATAAATAATTAAATAAAGATAAAAAATTTCATGTCTGAACTTCTGCAAGTTTGGCCACCCAATACAGAGTTAATCCTACAGACCTATCAGAAGTGGTGAAACCTCTCCACAGCACAGCGGTATTATCTAAACGAATATTGATACTCTTTCAGTAACAAGAGTTTGATAGAGTAAAGATGCTCAAAGATGCTCACATTCATTGCAGAAGGCATGTCCACAATCCATTCGTGTAGATGCACTTGTTGACACTTCTTCGAGACATGTCCCACACCTAACAAACTGGCTAGTATCGCCAGCGACAGGTACGGCAGATTTTGTATCAGGTGGTGGTAAACCAGCTTCCAGGAATATTGGAGCAGTACCCTTTTCCGCAAGGGCACAAAACAGATTTTCCACATTCCAGCGATAATGTATAAGCAAAGTTCGTGCCTGACGTTGTCGTATTGCCAGAAACTCCACAACTTTTCTTAGGTCCTCACTCTGTATTTCAGTATCCACGAACACAAATGAGAGGTTTTGAAACACGTAAGTATTGGAATAAAATGAGACTCTTTGACTATCTAAAAGCGTAAGTCTTGGTCAGACCGCCAGTGTAATTGATGGATCAAATACTTCCAAGTAACACTCACCAAAGACCCAACACAAAATCGCCTATTAATGAATAAGCCCAACAGATTGACCCAAAGCACAGAGTAGAGCATGCATCACGTGTTCCCAACAATAAAAATTGAAAATTTCAGTATGCACAGCAAACACCAACCTGTGCAGCGAGAAGGGACTCTTTTGTGATAACCTGCAATAAGAAGAAATCCATAATTCACGTCAGGCTCACGGGTAACAGGATATGGATGCAGAGCCTAAACTGAGCAGTAGGCAGAAGAAGAGTACTGGCAGCATACGGCCATTGCCTCGACTCAATTGCACCCCAGATCAGCATAATTTCACAAATGGCGCTCATATAATCCATGACTAGGCAAGGTGCCCAGGGTTGCAAGGGTCATGAAAATCTAAGTGTCATCATGTCCCGGCCTTGTGTGTGAACTTTAAAGACCGTATACACTCCCGCAAATTAAGTGCTCAAACCTTTGGTAAACAAAACAAAACAAAACATTTCGCAAAAGAAATTACAGTCTCACGTTTCGAGAAAATCACCAAAACTAGTGCAATCTCACCAACACTAACTCAAGGTACCTACACGGTAAATGACTAGGGACTCTCTCACGCGGAATTATAGCCAGGACGCAGTCAGAGGACTCGCAGTGTTGAAGATACATAAATTCAAGGTCGAAGCATCACCTTATGACTGATATCCAGTGCATCCTGATGAGTCAAAACATCTTCATCGTCTCCAACATAATCTTCGTAGCCTCCGCAATCTTCATCGTCTCCAAAATAATCCCCTTCAGACTCTGTATCTCCATAATCACTCCCATAAATCATCCCATCGTCACCCATGATTCTCTAATAGTATTCCCTGGGAGGTTGCCGCGCTTCAACGTGATTGGTCCAAGCGCTACACTGCTGAAAAGAGACAATTTCCATAAGCTACTATCGCTCTGTATCACCTCATCTCCTTCTGATTCATCGAGAGGAAAAAATCGCACTCTGCAAGCCAACTGACATGAGCACAAATCAGCTCAGTCACAAGACTAAGCCTTCCCCCGAAAAGCAATAATTAGGTTATTCTACAAAGTTGTAATAAAACGGATACAACACTGACGTACGCAGCCAGTTAACATGACACGCTGAGCTAAGGCATCCACTTCCTAAGATTACTACACGCGACTGCCAAAACCTCGCTCTTCACACTGCCCTTCATTCCTAGAAAACACACGACTAACGAACAATTCAATCGTGCATTCCTCATAACATACAGAGCCAGCAAATCAACTAACACAAATCACTCAGCGATCCTAAACCTACAACACACACTTCCTCACAAAGAATAAGACTTCAACAAATCCAGAGATCCATTCGAAATCACGTAGCTCCTCTATACGCATCAAACTCAATCCTAAAACCAGAGAACCGCTCAGAACACTTAATCCCTTCCACACAGACACAAACTTTAAAAGCAGACACACAAAACCAAAAACATTCTCCTCTTTTCTACTCCACACCGACACATCGCCCTCCACACCACTACCACCACCGCATGACAATCACCAAAACAGATCTCCCTCCAACCAAAACCCCTCGCCCGTCGCGATTCCACAGCGCCACAACCAAACATCGCAACCAAAAGCACGAAACCTAATGCCGTAAGACAAAAATCACACGCTCTCCAACATCCAAACCTCCTAAACCAAAAAAAGAAACCACACCTGTCGGACGCCAACGGATCTCTCTCTCCCGACAGCCGCCGAGTTCGGTCGAAACACAATCACGGAAACCTAGCGGTCTTTTCAGAGCACCGATTGAAAAATGGCGGGGGTCTAAGAGAAGCCAGCAAACCACAGAATAGCGATGGCAGAATAGTTGGAAGCTGCAATAAAAGAGTTACGCCACGCCGTGTTGCTTGCCCCACCAAAAGGCTAAGGCCGTGATCCACAATCACGGAACAAGAAACCAACCACGACCGTGTGGTCGCGTCAGAGCACCGATTAAAGCATGGCGGAGGTCGACGAGAAGCCGGCGAACGGAATAGTTGAAGCTGCAATGAAAGGGTTACAGCGCCCAAACCAGAAACCAGAAACCCAAACCAAAAGGTTGTGATCCACAATCACGGCACGAGAAAGAAAGAAAAGCACGACGACCGTGCGGCGGCGTCAGAGCACCGATTGAAGCATGGCGAGGGGAGGGCCGGGCGGTGCCGGAAATACTTGAAGCTGCAAAAGATGGAAAAGGGTTACGCACCGCCGTGTCGCTGCTGCAAAACCAAAAAACCAAAAAACCAAACCAGTTTATATCTTACTAACGTATGATGATCCAACTTGCTCTGACCTGCCTGACTCCTCCTCCCACACCGATGTGTCCTTCGTCTTCTTTATTCCCCCAGGTTCTAAATTTGGTTGCCTTGCGGGGAGCCGCTACTGTACGTATGTGGTCGCTTCTTGTGGATCCCTCCCCCTTCTGGAGCGCTCGCTCACCCGTCCCCACTTTCCTTGCCGGCAAGCCGTGCGCGTCCCTTAAGCTTGCAACCCAACCCTACTTGCGGCAAAAGAATTGTTAACTTATTCTGGATGGATCCGCCCCGCTCTTGGGCTCTACTCTTGAAAAGTGCAATCAACTTGGAAAGGGCGGATTGGATTGGCACAAGCAGGCTGCCGCTTGCAAAGGAGGTGGAAATAACTTATATAGAGAACATTCAACGAAGTTATCTTAACTTACTGGAGTTTTAACTTAACTCTGGTCAACTAACTTACCTTGGAGTAGAGTGTCCCTCAGGCCGGGGTGGATTGACCCCCTCGCTTGTCCCCCCAAGTCAATCCAGGGGTGCATGTAAAAAAATAAAAAAAAACTATTTTTTGCTTCCTTAATTTAAATTTTGAACGTCTCCTAGCCTAGTCGGGGCCTTTGATTGCGAATATGAATTCAAAATTTGCAAATTACATTTTCTGTGACAAATAAAAAATTTCAGGGTTTTCCCTTGGGGACAAGCAAGGGGGTCAATCTACCCCGGCCAGATAAAGTTACCTGAGATTAATTGTAGTCAACTAGCCTAGAGTGTTCCATAGGGCTAGGGAGGGTTGAACCCCCCTTATTGCCCAAGACAAGGGTAAATGTATGTAAAAAATTGCCACCTATTTTGGGCCGCATAAATTTTGTACTTCTTCACCTCCCCTAGCTAATTTGAAGTTCTTGGTTGCGAATATGAAATCAGAATTTGCAAATTTTATCAAGGGTGGAAAATAAAAAATTTCAGTGTTTTCACCAAGGGTAAAATATGGGGCAATAAGGGGGGTCAATCCTCCCTGACCTTTCCACAATGAATGTGAAAAATTTGAGCCTGAACAACTAGTAACTAGTAACTTATATGTAGTTTTCTATTGGGAAACTATTTTTCATTGATAATCATTGGTAATCCTTTTAACTTTGCATAATATAGATTTTTTTTCTAAAATAGTGATTGGTAATTTGCCTCATAGTTTTAATTTCTACCAACAATTTGGGAAAATGAACTAGCTCATAGTACACTAACTATTGATTCTTCCCATTCAATGGTGTCCCACATTACAAAGACTAGCTTGCACTAGTTGTGGAATTATGTGAACTTTATCAAAAATACATGTGGGTGCCTATTTTACCTCTTTGCTATAATCTCAAAAAGTGCAAACAACTTTGAAAAGGTAAATGGCTCCATTAGGGCTTAATTCTTTAAGTTGCAAATGTAACATTCAATTGCTTGAAATTATCTGTAGTTAATTAAAGTATAGTCGGACAATAAAAACACTAGATCATAATAATTTGGAATTATGTGAATTTTTTTGAAAATACATGTGTAGTGCCTACTTTGAACTCTGTCCTTTTGCTTTAATCTTGAAGAGTGCAAACAATTTGGAAAGGTTGTATTGGCTCAATCGATCTTAATTTTGTTAAGAAATTGGGAAAAATTGCAAAACACAACACTTGAGTACTGTAAGTTTAGTCCATTGGTGTATCTTGCAATTATAATGGTAATTCACTTTGATTTTTGAATTGTGTGAATTCTTTTGGAAATAAGTTTGTAGTGCCTATTTTGGACCTTTTTCTTTTTCTTTGATCTTGAAAAGTATAAACTACTTGAAAAGTGTGCGGATTTGCTAAATCATTCTAACTTGTTTTTAACTATGTCGCAACCATGCTAGATCATTCTAAACTTTCGGTAGGCTTCTACAATCTGAAGTTTTATTGTGATTTTTCAAAACTTTTTTGAAGATAGGTAAATACATTAGCCTTTGGGGAATATAATATTTATTTATGAGTTGATGCTAGAAAGCAAAAGTTATACCACCCTAAGTCTAAAATGGGGTTTATTAGGCAATACTAAAAAATGGAAAGATTTGATCCATTCTATTTGAACTAGTGACGAAAGTTATAGAAAATCTTGTTTTTCAGTCAATCTAAGCATTTTCTAAATATCTTAAGTTATAGGATTTGTTTTTTAACTCAATTTTCACAATATTTCTAGAAGTTTTTTGGTAGATTTAACTCACTTACAAGAAAAATCTCATCATTGGGATTATTGTGTTTCAATTCCATTTTAGACCTATTAATGATTTAGTTTTTCCTTCAATCTCATATCTACTTCTACTTAGACAATGAAAATCAAGTGTGTGTTTTTTGCAATTTTATTCTAAGACATTCAACTCAATTCTTCAACAAAAAAATGTATATTCAATATGTGTAGTGCAAAAAATTTAAGCTAAGAAGAGTCAAAGTCTTTAAATCTAGTCAATTAAGGTAAAAAAAACCTATTTTCAACACTTCAAATGCAAACATCTTGCAATCCACGTGGTCAAAGTTTTTGAAATTACTTCCACACATTCTTAAACTATGTCTAGTACAAGATCCTACAATTACATATGCAAAAAATATCATTTCCTAGAGTTTTCTACCTTTTCCAATAGAAATGACAATTTTGAATGGAATTTGATGTTGAAAGGCCTCGGAACTTTAGGGTTTAAAATATACTCCCTTTGTGGCTTTGCCCCAAAATAATTTTGTGGTTTCATGGAATAGGTGTGGTCCAATTTAATTCTTGGACTTTCTTACTCCAAATCTTTAAGGTCATCTTTGGCCTTTTGAATGAGATATGTTCGACACACAAGTGTCTTGAGAAGCTCTTGGCTACGCATGAGCTTTGTCTTGCCTATACATGGTAGTTGGTAATTATTGTCACTTCTCACATTCATTGTATTGATTATGCACTATTGCCAAGTTAAGTAAACGTTGTTGAGTTTTGAAGTCTAGAGGTTTAGGAATGCATTATGTATTGCCTTGATCATGTTGTCAATTGTATCATGATTGCCGACCTAGTGTTATAGTGATTGGATGGCATGAAACCATCCCAAGTCTAAGACCTTTATATTTAGACAATTTGGTGGTTGATTGACAAGCTTTACATCCAAACCATACTTCATAAGCTTAGAAGCCAAAACAAAATCAATGCTTGATATGTGAGGTCCAACATTGTCCTATTGGATTAGAATTGTGTTATGTTTGTCTTTGCCTGGCCAAGCACATAGCCACTTCACATGAATTATTGGTATGACGTTCTCGATGAACATTTTTCAAATCTCATCCCTATTGACGGATGCGATCAACTTTGAATGTCGCCATCATGCTTGTAAGATGGTTCATACTACTCTCCTTGGTCAATTGGTAGGTTACAAATGGGAAGATGTCGAGCTTGCCATCAGATTAAATGTTTCGATACAAATTCCATTGAGATGAGGCAACTATAGCCATTAATATGACCTCAGAAATGAATCTTTTGTTCCTACAAGTATGATGTGGTTCTTCTTCTCTAAACTCAATATAATATTGATGCTTGCCTTTGATGAAGAACCACTTCTCATCAATGTGTACGTAGTCTATTTGGTATTGGAATTGTTGAGGTTTTGCTAGGTCAAGCATTGATAGACAAAACTTCAAGTGAGTAACCTTGTCATTGCTCTTCAAAAGTGACTTGATAGTGTTTGTATGCTCCTTCACTTGCCCTTCTACTATGCGGTGATGGAGGATTGATTTTGACATTTTCAATTGGACAACTAATGAGCGGTCATTTTGGTGCAATGAAAGAAGAATGACCTTGATAGCTCTAGCATTGATCACTTCTTCCTGCGCCCAACCTATCTTGCCATCTTTAATGATACATTGGCAATTAGCTTGCCACTTGCTAGTGACTCTTGCGCTTGCTTCTATAGCTTGTTGATAGTCTTGCTAGTCACTCTAAATCGCTTGAGGGCACCACGGTGAAGATGACGTGGCACTTTGGCTTTGGCTTGATGAGGAGCTTTTGGTAAGCAACCATATGGTGTTCATCAATCATGTTGGGGTTCTTGTAGTGGTTGATGATAGCTCCAAAAGCGGCTCCAACATCAACAACTTGCCAAACATTGAGTTCAATTTCTTGCAAGGAAAAGCGATTGATAGAGGTCCCAATAGCCAATAGAAGCTTTGCACCGAAGCTTGTACTAGCCAAGTGATCAACAAGTAGATCAATAGACATTTTGGATACTCTAAACATGATTGAAGTTGCATGGGAAAAAACGAGGAAGTAGATATCAATTTCTCAGTGATGGAGAGCTATCATGAATTCAACTTTCAACGAGACTTTCAACGAGACTTTCAATGCTATTTACTTTTCAAACACACTATAGTTCTACTTTTCGATAGTATTTGGGCTTATTTTAGGCAATTCTTTCTAACCACAAAATAATTTTAGGACAAAGGAATAAAAGTGAAGCAAGAGTAAAAATAAATCAAGAAAAAGTGCTCCAATGCATATATGGCATTAAAATAAAAATAGAGTAAAATCTTAGGGCAAGATCAAAATAATGAATGTAAAGGGAAGAAAATTTATTCTTAAATTAGAAAGTATTTTTTTATATAGGATAGGAAAAAAAGATTAGAAGTACATGATTAATGTAGAAAAATAAAATAAAATTAGAAGTAAATCAATAAAAGACTATTGGTGCATATGAAATTTAAAAAATTATAAATCATAAATTAAATTGAGGAAAAAATAAAAATAATAGTTATATAAAAGAAATCATTTTTTACTCCAATATTTAAAAGTTTTTCAATGCACAAGATAAAAAATGTTTTAGTATTGGAATGCTCCTCCATATTCTCCTACAAGCATATAAATAACTAGTAAATATTTTTTTAGTATCCATACCTTAAGTTAGGTTGTTTGTTTTGTTTGTTACAATGAGATCTCTACAACTATGTGTTGTCTAGTCACGGTATTAGTACCATCAAAAAGCTCTCCACAAGGAGGGGTAATAAGACTTTGTTTTCTTGTGATCTCCCTCACGGTGTGAAAGTTATTGAATTTCAAAAATTTTACAAATTAGAAATTCAATAACAAATTTTTTATTTGGACAAGAAAATTAGAAATAATTACTTTTATTTTTATTTTGGTTAAGGCAACAACATACAACATTCTAGTCTTATACCTTAAATGAAGTTGTTTGTTTTGTGTGTTTTATTTGTTTGTTATGGTAAGATTTCCAGAATCATGTATCTCCCAATTGTATTCTGGGTAGCATTGGAAATTTTTGTATGAGTAGGGGTGTAGGGCTTTGTTTCATGGCATTTGGGCATATGGTATAAAAGGTTTTCTTAATTTTCAATGAATTAAAAAATTAGTTTCACTTTTATTTTGATTGTAGTAGCGGCACAAGACACACTAGTCCATACCTTAAGTTAGCTATTTATTTGTTTGTTACAATGAGATCTCCCAAACCATCCATCCTCAAGTTGCATTCTTGGTACCATTTGAAAGCTTTCTACAAAGAAGGATGCATGGGCTTTGTTTTGTGGCATTTCGACCTATGGTGTGAAAATTATTGAATTTCAGTGATATTTTTGAACTAAAAAATTAGAAAATCACTTTTATTTTTATTTTTATTGCAACAACAACACAAGGCACAATAGAGTATACTAAATTAAAATTTTTGTTGGTTTGGTTTATTTAAGTTTGTTACAATGAGATCTTTAGAACCGTGTGTCCCTTGATTGCATTCTCAGTATCATTAGAAGGCTCTTTGCAAAGAAAGGTGCATGGACTTTGTTTCATGGCATTCTGACTTAAGACAGAAAAGATATTAAATTTCAAAGCTTATGAATATTTATGAATTAAAAAATTAAAATTTTATTTTTATTTGAAATTTTATCTTGTATTATATATTATCCATACTTTAAGTTAGGTTGTTTGTTTTGTTATGTTTATTACATTGAGATTTCTTGGACCATATGTCCCATGTTTGTGTTCTTGGTACTGTTGGAAAGCCTTTGGCAAGGAAGGGTGCATAAGCTTTGTTTTGTGGTGTTTGGACCTATGATGGAAAAGTTCTTGAATTTTGAGGGTTTTATTAGTTAAAAAATAGAAAATTACTTTTCCTTTTTTGATCCTATGGCAATGATACAGGGCTCACTAGTATACAATAAAATCAGTTAGTTAGTTTTGTTTGTTATAGTGAGATCTCCTAGATTGTTCATCCCCTAATCACATTCATAGTATTGTCAAAAAGCCCTTTTTAAGGAAGGGTGCACAATCCTTGTTTTGTGGCATTCCAATTAATGGCACAAAAGATATTGAATTTCAAAGTTTTTATGAATCAAAAAATAAGAAAATTATTTTTATTTTGTTTTATTATACTATGGCAACAACATAGGGCACACTAGTCTATACATTGAATTAGGTTGTTTGTATTGTATGTTCTAGTGAGATCTTTGGAATCGTGCATCCTCTAGTTACGTTCTTCAAACCATTGGAAAAGCTCTCTATGAGGAGGGGTGCAAGGGCTTTGTTTCATGGCATTTTGACTCGCAACAAAAAAATATTGAATTTCCAAGTTTTAATGAATTAGAAAATTCATTTTATTTTCATTTTATTATGTGGTGGCAATGGCATAGGGCACATAGTACTTTTTGAAAATTGGATCATGTTTTACTCCAAAGCATACTCCAAAACAAGAAATTATTTAATTTTTAAAGTTAAAAAATAAAACATAAAAACTTGAGTATGTACTTAATACAAACATATTTATCTATACCTTAAATGAGTTTATTTTGTTTTGTTTGTTTGTTAGAGTGAGATCTTTTAGATTGTGTATCCTCTAATCATGTTGTTGGTACCATTAGAAAGCCCTCTATGAAAAGAAGTGCATATCAACTTTGTTTCATAGCGTTTGGACATATGATGTGGAAGTTATGGATTTTTTAGTTATTTTTTGAATTGTTTTTTGAATTATAAAAATTATAGAAATAATTTTACTTTTATTTTTACTATAACAATGGCACAAGGCACACGAGTTTTATTTGAAAGTGCTTCCATATATAGGATAGAAAAATATAAGTTGAAAAGTATTATGATATATTTAACATTCAAATAAAAGTCAAAATAAAAATTAGAGTAAAATGTAGGAAAAAATCAAAATCAAGTCAAAAATTGATGTTGAAAGGTAAATCCTCATATCCAAAAAATAATAATCATGTCCATGCATTGATCCAAATCTCCTAATAATTTATGGATTTTTTTCCAAAAATTGGCATACACCACATTTTAATTATTATTATTTTTGTTTCTTGTAGGATTTTGGCATTCAAAATGATATTTTTTTTGGTACAAAACCAAAAAAATGGAGCTTCCCAAGTCTACATTCAAACTTACTTGAGAACTTCAAAAAATTATAGAAAAGGAGTATTTTATTGTTCTTTGATGTTGATGATCTATTATCATGTATTTAAATTATTTATTGTTGTAGATGATAAATATTCAATTGTTCTTTGATGTTGAAGATTGATAACCATGTTTTTAAGTATAGAATGATATGGATATTTGGTTTACTTCATGATGATAAAGTCTACAAGTTTATACAAATATTTTATAAATTTAAAATGAATCCTCTCTATATTTTTCTCAAAAAACAAGGCAATAATTCATTGCATAGATATAATTTGTAATTTGAAATCTACAATGTATTTTGTGAATTGATTAGGGTTGTTTGGATGCTAGACATCTACACTAAATAGTAAAATTAGGTTGCCTTAACAATTAGGTTGCCTTACCCTAAGAAAGATACTTTCCAAGCCGTGAAAGTCAACAAAAACTTCTTTATATATTTATATGTGTACATATGAAGGTTCATGAGTCCCAATTACAACAATACCTAATTTAAAAGTAGTTAATTCTCGTAGAATAATAGTAAATATTTATATAGTGTCAAATGTTGAGAAATTAGTACGGGACAACCTAATTTCACATTTTCACTATTTAGTGTAGTGGATGTAGTGTGGCCATATAGATGTCTGAAACAAACAAAAATATTGTCTTTCATAGGGGCAAAATTATTGTCCTTCATAGGAGCAAAATTATTGTCCACCTCAAATTTTTGGGTTGTCACACATCATCCATCTAAAATTTGCAAAGTGACACCTTTTCTCCCTTTCTTTTACCAAATTTGTGCCTTTTCATCCATAACCGTCTTTGTCTATCAAAACCCACCGACGAACGAATATCATTTGGCAAACATTTTTGGACAAGCGTACATTTTTTCTTTATTTTTGAAGCATAGAGTTGGGAAGATAGTAAAGATTGGATCCATTTCTTACTCCAATCCACTTGTACAATACATTAACCGTTAAACGTTGACACAGACATTTCGTGTCCGATAGATGACAAGGAATTCTCTTGTGTTACTGTGTAGGAGAGAAGTGCAACTATTCATCCTTAGAATTAGGGGTAGAAAGGGGAGATCATCTACAATAGTTTGACCTCCAATGGATATTTTTGGTATTTTTAAAGTAGATGATGTCACATGGTTCCAAAAGCCATAATTTCTATGGTCACTAGGCCGTCCTTTAAGGCTTAACAAACTATCTCAATAAAAGCAACTTTACAATCAATAATTATGGAACCTAGGACTTTGAGTGGATTTGACTTGATAGAAGATGACTTTTAAAAGTCTACAGGACAACTACACAAATTAGAGAAATTAAATTTCCTTAACAATTAGGTTGTCTTAATCCCCAAAAGTTATTCTACAAGTCATCAAAGTCAATAAATATTTCTACAAGTACTTCCATTTGTACACAAGGAGGTTCATGAGTCCCAATTACAACAATATCTAATTCAAAAGTAGTACATTCTTGTATAGTAACAATAAATATTTAATTAGTATCACATGTCGAGAAATTCGTGAGGGGCAACCTAATTTTACTATTTTGTATAGAGTATATAAAAGAAAAGGGGTAGTCCATACAACCCTAGTTTGTTTCATTTAAACCAAAAACTACGGACAACATTCCTTCATGTTCTTCTTGATTTGTTGCACTTTGCATACATTAGATATCACAAAGCAACACCATCCCAACATCTTGCTTAATTGCCCTAACATCCTATTTGAGTTCAGGGACTTAAAAGTGAGCTTTCATGAGAAATTGGTTCATGTCCACTAATGTGTTTGCCATACCTATGCAACTAAAAAAGAAGTGCATTGAGAAGACGAAAGTATGCCACCTTGCATTGAAGGAAAAAAAAGTTGGTAAAAGATGTGATTGTGGTGTAAGGCAATATAAAAACTTGACCATAAATGTCCCCCTATCTATCAGGAGTGTTATTAAAATAAGATTAGACATTCTTGCACTTAACCAAGTGCATTGAATATTTGCTCAATTGCTTGCTAAAATGTGTATTTTAGGGGATTCTAAAAAGGAAAATTATATAAATAACCTTGTTCAAGACCCAAGCACCAATGTCAATGAACCTCTAGCAAAAGGAATGTTTGTTGAGGGAAGTATCCAATTGCAAAGTTGTTTGCAGGTAAGTTATAGAGGAGATTGTTTCAATGTCAAAGGTGTTCATATAAATAGATTGATTAGCATGCTAACACCGATGTTAAACAATCACTGGGTGGAGGATATTGATACAGTGAGAACGTGGATGATAAAATGTACATCCCCAATCCTAGAGAGGTTTTCAACAAGTCCACACTCACTAGGACACTACATGATGATGTCTAAATCTCCCATAGGCTAAACCAAAAATTGTGTTGTTCACCATGATAGAGATCATATACACATGCGAATAGGGTTCACATTTTAATTACCCAGATATTGTACAACCTTCTAACAATGTCATACTTGTTTGCATTAACTCATTAAAGTGCATGTTGGTGAAAACATAAACACAACATTCCATCAAAAAATGAGTAACATCAACTTCTATTGTTGCTATAATACTTTGTTGTATTCCTCATTTGACCACTCCTTGTCTTTCCCTCTTGAACCTCCTTTCCTACAATAAAGCAGCCATAAACACAACTTTCTAAGTTCAACATACTCTTCCACATATTATGCTATCCACCCAAGTGTGTTTTTCTATTGCCAAAAGCCATCAAGTTGTTTGCCAATAGTTATCCACTCGTCTGAAAAATAAACAATTTTGCATTTGCAAACATTTGGTTGTTCACTAATGGTAAATCCTTAGATACCATGGGTGACATTGTGGACAAGCCTAGATGATATCCATCGCATTTAGATGGATGTCTCTTGGCCTTAATTTTGCCCAAAGAAGCCTATATTGACAACTTTAGAATCAAATATTATGTTGGATTTGTTGTTTATAATGCATCTTAATTTACAAAACTTTAAATTAAGAGATGAGTCAAGATACTTAGGGGTTAAAAATGTTCCTATAAATATCTCCATAGATACCAAAAAACATTATTCTTCAAATTTACCATTGTCACTAAAATTTCAATATGTAACTACTATTCCCATTAAGAATTTACATTTTTGAATGTTATGAGGCTTTTTCACCGCACGGTGAAGAAACCCCTAGAGTTGGCCAGTGGGGAGTGTATGGGACATCTACCTAAATTGCCTTCGAAACAATGGACTCCTAAATGTTTTTGGTCAATTTTTTTAATTAGATTACTTCAAGTGAAATGGAGGCAATACCCCGACACCACCCTAATATGCACCTTAAAATCCCTAAATGACCCTAATACCTACTTTAGGAAGTTAGGGCAATCTTCTGCGCCTAACTTTGCCTAAAATTGGTCATTGGGGCACCAAATGGGTCAAATTGGTGCTTTGAAATTAAATTCCAGCACACCACAACCACCCCAATTCCTAACTCATTTCTTAAATTGATGTCATGCACCTCTCTAATTCCATAGATCCCCTCCCTAACATATTCACACATTTACACATTGTTCTTAGGCCAATTAATTTTTTCCTTCAATTTCCTAATCCAAATCCTAACCCTAATTTTACCCCCAATTTGGGTAGCATTTCCATGCTTTCACACTTGCCCTAAAACCCTAAAAAATCCTCATATACCCCTCTTTAAACATTCACACCCTACAAGAACATTGCATGCATGGCCATTGAACTATTCCTCCAAGATTTATAAGAAAATATCATATTGTAATTAACATTATATTTAGATTCAGCTGAATCACGAGAAAAAAGATGAAATACCCAAAATAAACTGCAGCCAATTGGGCAGTAGACCTTGTCACATTAAAATCATCACCCTAGCTTCGTCCCTGCTCCAAATTGGGTGAGACTTGTCTCGTCGAAAATCTGACTTCTCCATCTTTCTTTTCACCAAAATTCATGTTGATCTGCTTTGCCAAACTCCCATACTTGCTTGCAAAAGTTGTTGGTCTTCTGTGACAAAGGCAGCTTGACCTCCTTGCACTGAATCGGCTACTTCGTCCTCATCCTTGCTCGAAATTAGTCAAGACTTGTCTTATTGAAAAGATGACTTTCCCCTCTCAATCCCCCCCCCAAAATTCAGTCCATTTCACACTTTCAATCTTCTGCAATCAGTCACCAAAGTTGACAGTCTCCTCCCAATTCCCCCAAACCCTAATTTTCTCCATTCCAAACACACATGCACAAGAAGTTGAAAAAATTGAGAGAGTTGAGAGAGAGAGGGTTCCAAACCCTAATTTTGCCTATATCCAACTTTCTAACAAATTAGTTTTATCTAACTACTTTCATCCTTCACTAATTTACTATAAATCCGCTAATTTGGTGCAAGAAGCGCCAAATTAGTGCAAATCGCACTAGGTTACTGTAAAACACCCTAAATTATTGAAAACTCCTATTTTAGTGTTTTAGTCTAACTAACTTCTTTTCTGTTTTATTATTATTTATTATTTTTTGTAGTTTTTAATTTACTTTTAATTTCATTTCCTACTTCTAGTCTTTTGTTTTCATTTTGATTTTTGGTTTTCATTTTGTCATCATTTTACCGTTAGCCTAATTTGGTTACTCTACCAAATCTTGCTTAACCTCTTTTTAGTTTTAACTCCCCATTTTTTCCCTAGCATCTCCCCAAATTTTCTCCTAATTGCATTTCTCTAGCATCTCACCCTAACCTCATGAAGTTTCCATTGCTATTTAGTAGAAAACTCCCTAATTGATGATTATGGCTTAATCCAAAGTACTAACACTAACAGATTTGTAAATTCATGCCTAATGTTTATATTTTTGGATTTTTAAATAGTGAACCAATTTGGTGGTTCACAAATGTATGCACTTGAAGATAGCACATTTGAACCTTCTCTTTTCAAACTACTTTTAGTCCATTGGATGCTTGCACTCATTAGCTCTGTCATCATTAACCATTTGAATCGGTGATTAGTCCCTACTATTCTATGCCTCTCAAATTGAATTCAAGTAAATCTCCCTCCAATTTTCAATTCACCAAGCCCTATTCTTGGGACTTTTTTTTTTTTTTTTTTATTATTATTTTATTTCTTGATTTATTTCATTGATTTTCTTTAACCACTAAAGGCCCAAATGTTTTTTTAGCATACACAAGAAATCTCGGGTAGGCTCCTCCCAAGTCATTTGTAGTCAGATGTTCATAAAATTTAGAAGGAATATGTATGTATGTATCCCCTTCCTAAAAATCTAATTTTTTTTCCGATCAAGTGCCCAGATCAAAAGTTATGTTGTCCTTAACTTTTTGGGCAGCTTCAAGCAGCATGTGCAAAACTTTTCCTATGATTTTGAAATTTGGCCGGGTGTCTAGCTCACATGATCCAAGATGCAAATGTAAAAAAAAATAACCCTATTTAGTGTAAGAATCTCATTTTAGAAGGAGTTAAAGTTTGTAGGCCATGTCGGACAAGGTTGGAAAAAAACCATTTCACCTAACTTCAAACATTATAATCTTTCAATCCGTGCAGTAAAAAATTTTCTACATGTTCCCAAAGAAGTCTAGTTCAAATTTGTATGGTTGACTTTTGAAAACAAAATTTTTTTTGCATTTTTTTCTTGTTGCCCTAAAAAGTGGTAGTTTTTGACAATTTTTGCCCAAAATATGCCTTGGTCCTTTTGGAGTTAAAATTGTAGAGAGCATGGGTAACAAATTCTGGAAGGAACAATCTAGGAATATGTATTTCAATCCACCCACATATGCACTTTGATATATAATAAATGGAAAAAAGTTGCAAATATAACATCCAACTATTCATGTTTAGTCAATTAATGAGTGATAATAGTAACTTACACAAATTTCCAAATTATATAAAATTCTTTTGAAAGCATGTAAGTGGAACCTATTTTGAGAATTATTCATTTTCTCTAATCTTGAAAAGTGCCTTCAATTTCAAGAAAGGTCAATTTTGCTCAATTATTCTTAATTTATAAGAAAATGAATAGGAAGATACAAAAATAACAATCAACTACTAATGTTAATTCAATTAGTGTATCTCATTGTTATAACAAATAGAAGAAGAAGAGTTATAGTATGTGTAGACCAACTTGAATGAAAAATATGTAGAGGATAGTTCGATTGGCTATGTCAAAGGTCATTGATAGATTGCTAAATAAATTCATACACAAATTGAAAATATGTAAATTCTTTTGAAAGCGAGTAGGTTGTGGTGTCCCCTAAAAATTGTTATTTTGGACCTTATTTTTTTTCTCTAATTTAAAAGTGTCACCAACATAAAAAGGACAAATTGGCTCAATTACTTCTAATTTTGAAGAAAATGGAAAACTTTGCAAAGTTAACATAACCCTCAAGTACTAAAATTTAGTCAATTAGTGTCAATTAATTAGGTAATAATAATAACTCACATTAATTTTGATATTATGCAATTTTGTTTCAAAAGTGCATATGCATCACTTCCCAAGAATTATTATTGTAGAACCAATTTCTTTTTCTTTTTCTTCTAATAAAAAATTTAACTTTTGAGGATAAATCATTATAAAAATTGACTATTTTAAATGCAATAAATATAGTCATTTCAAAAAGCCACTCTAATCATTATAACATGCCATTAAAGATGCACTTTATATAGGTTTTGAAGGGCTTTGGTGACTCTTTTGCACTATTTTTTGCAATACTATTAAAATATTCATAACATATTTATCCATTATCCAAAAAAGTATAAGTTCAATTTCTATGGCCTAAGTTTACATTTATTTACATGGGGAAAGAAATTTTTTAATTTCAATCCATCCTATGAGAAAGGCAACTATTCTACCCTTCATAGGCTCTACTCCTTTAGAGTAGGGGCATTCTAATTTTATACCAAAGATGTGGTGGCAAATGGAGCTTTCTAGAAGCTTCAAAAGTGATTTTTTTACTAGCTGTAATGACTATAACCACTTCTAATTATTTTTGCACATCTACTTGACTGAGTTTCATCCACAAGGAAAATACTTTGTTTGTAATCTCCCAAAATTCATCTAAATAGATATCAATTCATTTGTTTTTCATCTTGGAATAGAGCTTGTTACGACCTATATCCAATTTGTGGCCTCCTTGCTACTCAATGGTCACCTAGTCTATAATCAAGACTCAAATCATGAACAACATCCTTGTTCTTACAAGACCAATAATTGTCATTTTTTAGATATTTCTAAGATAGCAATCACTTCCATGTTGGTGAAGCAATATTATTACACATTCATCCACGTTTTAAACAAAAATTCACTTTTTGGTTACATTCATTCATTTTTTCTTTCAAAAATGGTTATTTCTTTAGTGATATAGATTTCTTGATGATGTTGAAAAAATTGGCAAAATAATGCTACCTTTTGAGCAAATAATTATTGGGAATTTGGAGCAAAAGAGGGGGGGCTTCGAATCAATAAAGCTACATGTGAGAAGTTTTGAGTAGGACCTTTGGCCCTCTTCACACTTCGATTAAGAAGCCTTGGAAAAAATTTATAAGGTCTTTGAATTGTCTCTAAAAGTCAAGCTTTTGAAGGCTATGTCCTTCATAGATGTTGGAAAGTGAGACATGACAACAAAGTGCTATTATCTATAATTTTAGTATATTTTCTAAACTGTGATTGATCATAATATGAGCTTTTCTTAAATGATTGGCTACGATTATCTTGGACCAAGGATCACCTAGAAAGTTGGGTGTGATGCAAATCCCATGAGACTCAAAATGTGAACACTTTCAATCCCATGTAAAATGAGAGTGTTGTCTACATCACTCTCTTTCTTGGATTGAGAATTTCAAATATAAAATTACATTCCTTGGTTAACTCAATTTTTGAAACTTTTATTGGCTACAAACTTGCCCTCTACAACCTCATGCACATAATGAAAAGTGAGTTTTACTCAAAAAGGAAGCAAATGTTTCATGGCATAGCCTCTAGAAGCATGCTTAATATGAAATTAGTATGCCATGTGTTGTTGCCATAGTCAAAATAAAAATAAAAATTAATTTTCTAATTTTTAAATTCAAAACAACTTGAAAATTCACCATGAGTTGGAACTCTACAAAACAAAGCCCATGCACCCCTCCTTGCAAAGGGCTTTCCAATGGTACCAAGAACATAACCATGGGACCAACATGGTTCCGGAGATCTTAACATAACAATCAAAATAAAACAACCTAACTTAAATTATTGCTGCAATTTGACCTCATGGTGCACCAGAAAAAGAAATCCAATGATACCAATGTTTGGTGGGTATCTTGGAATGTGCAACTGCTGTAAACATTGCACAACAACAGTAATTTTTGAAATGTCCATGTCAAGTATATTCTGTCAATACCCGTCCCAACACTGGACGATACCATGGCCGAAGTCGGTCATACAGATACCCGCCACAAAGGCCAGTATGAGGACAACCCACGCGGCAGCCGCAGCCGGACGCAGCGTCCACATCTTCATCATGTCCGCATTCTCCGCCTCAACATCGGCGTCAGTATGCCGATCGATCGGTTTGTACGAACTCCTCCAACACCGAAACAAATTCCTCCATAGCCTGTCTGTCTGCGGCAATTGCAATTGGATAATTCCCTCATCGGCAGACATTCCTTTCGCTGAAGGTTCGGTGCCATTATTCCCGCTGCTGCTTGGGACTTGACCAAGGTTATGTAACGTACCTTTCCTTTTCAGAATCCCTTAAGAATATTAATTGCTCTGCTTCTCTGTTCAGTTTCGGTTTCTCGAAGTGGCTTCTTGTTTTGTAAGATAGACGTTGTTCTGTTGATAAGGATCGCTTCTCCGCATTTTTTTAAGCTACTAAATTTGGTTTCAACAGATGTTGATTTGCATGTTTCTTTTAAGTTCATTTTTAATTGATGTCGATCTAGCGTAATTTCTTTAGCTTGAATTTTGTCAGGTTGTTGTGCTGAATCTGGATTGCTTCCTCGCTCTTTTTTCCAGATTGCTACTAAATTCACTCTCAATAGATTTTAATACTGCGTGTTTCTTTGAAATTCACTTTTAATAGAGGTCGATCTTGCGTTCTTTCTTTAGCTTCAGTTTTGTTAGGTTGTTGTGTTGCATCTGCATTGCTTCCCCACCCTTTTTACCATTTTGCTACTAAATTTGGTCACAATCGATGTTGATATGGCGTGTGTTTCGTGTAAATTCAACTGCGATTTATGTTGTTCTTGCGTGTTTTTCTTTCGCTTGAATTTTGTGAGGTTATTGTGTTGAATCTGGATCGCTTTCCCGCGCTTTTTCCAGCTTGCTAATAATTTACTCTCCAATGATGGTGTTTTTGCATGTTTCGGTTCAGCTCAAATTCTGTTACTGCTAATGAGTGATTCGATATTGAGTGGTTTGATTCGAGGACATTAGTTGCTGTGCGTTAGCAATTCGCTTTTGGTTTCTCGAAGTGGCTGTTTTTTGGTTAATTGTGCTTCAATGTTGTTTGTTGAGATTCCCGTGCTTTTCCATTTTGCTATTAAGTTTACTCTTAATTGGTGGCGATCTTGCGTGTGTCTTTTAGCTTGAATTTCGGTAGGTTATTGTGTTGAGTCTGGATCGATTTCCTGCACTTTTTTCCAGCTTGCTGCAGAATTTTCTCTTCAGTGATGTTGAGATTGTATATTTCTACTAATTTCGCCCTCAATTGATGTTGATATCGCGTGTTTCTACTAAATTGATTTCGAATTACTCTCAATTGATTTCGAATTCTCGATCTTGTGTGTTTCTGTTAGCTCAAATTTTGGTAGGTTAGTGTGTTGAATCTGCGGCGTTAGGCGTGTCCGAAAGGAATTTTTTCCGCAATCGTGCTCTGACTTATGGCCTTTTTGTCTTTTCCTTCTTCATTGATTTTTGTGGATGTAGGTTTCAGCCATTCCGGAAGCACTATTCTCGATTGTTATTGCGCCAATGTCGAGAACAGCTCATTGTCAAATGTCATTGTGATTGATGTCTTTTCGGGGAAAGAATCTTGAGGTGAGCCTTGAAGGGTGTTGAACTCCCTTGCACCACCACAGGTTTGTAGTTTTCGGTTTAGATTCAGCTGCACCAAGCTGGCACGCTTCGGTGTGATTTCAGGGATCGAGTTAATTGGAGTCGGCTCTGAGACCGATCAGCGATGCATTTGGCAAGAGGAGCTGCGGATAAGTTAATTAGGGCAAATCTCTTGAGGACAGTAACATGGTCACAAAGTTCTGGGAAGCTGTTCTACCACCAAGAGGAGCTGGTGCCTTATCGTGGCCTACACAATGATCAAGGTGAAGCTTGACTTCATTCTATCTGCTAGCTCTGTCTTCTGTGTGATCTATGTTTCGGGACACGGTTTAAGGTCTTCAGGGGACCTTAGTTAGGATAATCTGACTCTTAAGGCAGTATTTACTGATTCAGGAGTCGTTTGCTATCTATTCTTTGTCGGTTCCAGTAGGAGAACTATGCGTGACTTGCAGTTGTGTTTCTGTAATGACTGTGGAAATGATGACACGCCTGTGACGTACATATGTACAAATAATGCTCTTGTTTATCTACCCTTCACGCTGTCCCAGTAGTCTGGAAATATCGTCTGTTTACTGAAGAGGATCTCATGTCGTGCGTTTCCAAATTGTGATTTCTGACTTCCATAGATTGATTGATGAGGTCATTTTCAGTCGCATGAGCTCGTGCAATTATTTGTCCAGCAGAAATCGTCGGCATGAGCTGAGATCTTAGCACTCTTTATTCTCATGGTCAATTACAGATCGTAGCGTCAACAAGAAGCTTGCTGAGGTAGACGGTGAGTTAGCCTGGTCCTTTGAGGCAGGGAGAGGCTCCTTGCTTGAGAGGTGCATGAGGCATCAATCCAGGAGGTTTGCAGTATCCACAAAAACCAACCGAAATGGCCGCTTTGACAAACTCAAAGAATCGGACGTGCAATATTTTAAGAGTGCAGTTGGTGAGAAGGGCGTTATAGCTGACGAGGATGAGCTAGCTGTGGCGAATATAGATTGGATGCACAAGTATCAAGGTCATAGCAAGCTACTCCTTCGACCCCAGACCTCCCGACAGGTAAGATATTCAGAAGACATGTGATCTTGTTTTTGTTAGGTTGCATTTCTTATGGGTAAATGCAGCAGTGGCATGCATTCCTGCATCAATGACCAAAGATTATGTGTTAGAGTTGACTTGCCAGACGCTTTCGCTGCATTTTATCCGACTACTAATATGAAATAGGTCGAATCGTCTGATTGGGGAATTATATAAATAGCACGTTATAGTGTTGCTATTTTGACGTGAACTTTGATGCGAATTTGTTGAATGCCTTGCTTTTCCTAGGTTTGTGTAATGTGACGCCCTCTCTGTTCGTGCTAAATGTGCCTCAGCCCGTAGGCCTCTGCGTTGGTTGAAGTTAAAATTTTGCGCCTCTGATGACAGGTTTCGGAGATCCTCCGTCATTGCAATTCCAGAAATTTGGCAGTGGTGCCACAAGGAGGTAACACTGGCTTGGTAGGAGGTAGTGTTCCTGTTCACGACGAGGTAACTTTTTACACAATCTGTTGTTATTAAGTACGTTGCTGGAGCTCTTTGCATTAATAATGCTGAAACTGTTTTTGTATTTGTGGTGTGCAATGTGATTATGTCTCTCATAAGGAAGAACATTGGCAGGTCATCATAAGCCTTGGAGCGATGAATAAGATCATATCGTTCGATGAGGTAAGTTAACTTGAAATCTGTTGATTGTACTTTTTTAGAGTCCATATTTAAAGAATCTCAAGTTCAAGATTCCACATGTAACTATTACATATTTCATTAAGATTTGCGTTCTGATTTGCACCTGTGACCACTATTCTTGATGTAGGTCAGTGGAATCTTGGTTTGTGAAGCGGGATGCATTTTGGAGAGTCTCGACAACTTTATTAAGAGTAAGGGGTAAGCTTTCTTTGATGCGTGTGAACCAAAAATGCTTGCTTCTCGCGTTGCTAAAAGCTAGGGTTCTCATATTGCAGATCTTAAGCCGTTGGTTATTCTTTACTTTGAAGAACATAGCTACGTGAAAGAGCTGTTGGTGAAAGTTAGCGATCTGGGTCTTTAGACTGCAAAATTTTGTTCTTTTTTTTTCGCTACTCAGATATTTCGTCACCTTCGACACTTATGTTCATGGTTGAAGGTTCACGATGCCATTGGACTTGGGTGCAAAGGGGAGCTGTCAGATTGGAGGCAACGTGTCCACCAACGCTGGTGGCCTAAGACTGTTGCGATACGGCTCTCTTCATGGAACTGTCCTCGGTAGATTTTCTTACTTATTTTTGCTTACTGCTATTCTAGGCAGATTGATGATTCGATTCATCACGGAAATTGGAAGAGAACCTTGATCATCGCCTCTTCCGATCACAAATTCCGATAACGTATTGAGTTCGTCTCTCTTAATTTGTTAGATTTCTGACGTCATTTAACGCTATCATCCTTCAGTTCTGTTCAGCATCTTTTGCAGTCTATGCATCATCTATGACCTCTGCATGATTGGAGTATACAGAGATGGAACAGACTTCTTCAGACAACTCTAGAGTCTTGTTTCGAGAATATATATGCTGTTGAAACTTGAGCAACAAATATGTGTCTCTGATTGTTGCTCGAAATTGACAGGGCTTGAGGTTGTGCTGGCTGACGGTTCGGTTGTGGACATGTTGGGGACATTGATTAAAGACAATACTGGCTATGACATGAAGCAGCTCTTTATTGGTAGCTAATACCACATCTTTTGAATTCAAATTGTAACTTCTTTGGACACTCTAATGCACACCACTTTCTAATAAGGGATAAACTCCAATACCTGATGAGATTATTTGTGTTCACTTGGCAATGCAGGGAGTGAAGGAACTTTGGGAGTGGTGACCAAAGTGTCGATATTAGTGCCTTCGAAGCTTGGGTCGGTCAACTCAGCATTCCTTGCTTGTGATGACTTTGTGAGCTGCCAGGTGAAGCTCTATCTTACCCTTTCGATCTCAAGATTGTGAACGACTCCAAATAGTAGGCGGAAATATAGAAGCTGATTTCTCTATTGTTCCTTCTTGATGCAGAAAGTATTGAAGGAAGCAAAGCTACAATTGGGTGAAATTCTATCAGCTTTTGAATTCATAGATCGGCCTGCTCTTGACATTGTGCGTATCTGGTATATTTTACTCAGTGCAGAAAAGAAGTTTCTCGAAATCTGATGTTCTATGTAGAGGTCCTTGTCACTGCAAATGGTTGCATATTATGATTTCTGTGACTTTCAGTTCATCATTTCGATCCGAAGATTTTCATTATCACAGAATGATACATCCGCAATCACTGAAGCAGATAGAGATAGCACCGAGAAGCTTTTTCTGACGGGCTGTTAATTACTGATATCGATTCTATGTGATGTAATTTTTGTGACGTGGCAGGCTCTGACTCATTTGTCCGGAACAAGGGATCCTTTGCCGCATTCCTGGGAAAACTTCTACCTTTTGATAGAGACAACAGGCAGCAATGAATCTCATGACAAGTATGGCAATTTTCTTGTTATGAAACTCCAGCATATGATTCGTAGTTCATGTGCAGTTTCTTGGAGACTGAGTTTTCAGATGCTAAATATGCGGGATACATATTGCTAGGCACATGAGAGATACATATTGCGAAACATGTGAAAAAATCAGAATAGAAATGTAAGAGGATATTGAAAACTGCCACTTCTCTGACTTTTTCTTTTCAGAAATGAAATCAAGTATAGGAGGTGACGGCAGCATATATAGTTTTATTTATTAATCGGTTATTTTTGATACAAAGTGTCTACGTTTTATATGTGGACCACATTAGAGAGAAGCTGGACGCATTTTTAGAGAGCACCATGGAGAAGGGCCTTGTTGCGGATGGTGTTGTTGCACAAGACATCAGCCAGGCAGCTTCATTTTGGCAATTAAGAGAGGTCAGATAATACTTGATCCATTAGGGCGTCATGGTATTGCACTTTGGTGCGTCTAGCTACAGAATTGAATATGACTGACATGCATATTTGTTGATCTTCAGAGAAACATCTTTTGTTTTGTACGATTATTCTACTTTTCTCTTGCCGTTTGTATAGTGCTCTTTAACAATTTTTCACATACTTTGAGTACGCTCAGGGAATAGCAGAAGCTCTTGGAAAAGCTGGTGCTGTCTACAAATATGACTTTTCGTTAGCCCCAAAACATTTTTATAAAATAGTGGAAGATCTACGAGACCGACTTGGTGAGAGCGCTTCCTTCAGTTGTTTGGGCTGGCATGGGATATGTCCCTCATTTTACTTCTCTTTTTGCTGTTTGGAATATTATTAAGATTTTTTCTTGCCTTCCAGGAACTGCTGCGGTGGTGGTTGCCTTCGGTCACTTGGGGGATGGAAACATACACTTGAATATTTCTGCTCGAGAGTATGACGATCAGGTGATCTTGACTTTTCCATCATCTATTGATTGCTGTGTGTATGTGACATTAGGTCTACTTTGCTGAGCGAAAATTGCTGAATGTACATTTGATGGTACTGCTTGAGGAACAATTTTTGCTGTTGACTAAGTGGATTATTTTGCAATTCAGCTGCTGGAAAAAATTGAGCCGTACGTATTTGAATGGGTTGCTAAGCACAAGGGTAGCGTGAGTGCGGAGCACGGTCTCGGTGTGATGAAGCCCCATGCACTTCATTACAGCAAGTCGGCCGAAGCTGTGAGTTCCATAAAAACTGTAGTAGTGTTTTCATCGTCTTTTTTTATTTTAACCAGCACGTTTACTACAATAGTACGCAAAGTTATGAACTCTTTCAAAAATTTCAATAGAGAGAATAGTATTCTACTGGTGCTTTCAATGCTTTATGCATCTATTGGAGGTTTGAGAAGTAATATGGTCAAATGTGAAGTTTAAACTTGTCTTGACTTTTCAACGACTTTCTGCCTCTCACACTTTGAAACCTCACAAGAACTGTATGGGTGACGTCCCTTTCAGTGTTATAACGTGTGTGAGCTGCTCTTATACGAGCAAGTGTACAGCCACTGCTGTCACCTACCAGCTTAAGAGGCTTAAAGCAACATTTGAGATTACTGAATTTTGATAAAATCCAACTAGTTCTAAAGCCATTTGATTTATATTTGGTGTACCAGTTTTGCACAATGTTCTATATTATCTTGAGAGACATTTGGTGTTAAATGTGGCAATCTGCAGATAGCGCTCATGAGAAAGTTCAAGACTCTCCTAGATCCAAAGGGCATACTCAACCCTTATAAAGTGCTTCCTAATTCCTCTAAAGCAGACTCAAATTCTGCAGCAGCTAGGGCTGAAGAGGCAGCGGAAGTCTATTGACAAAGAATTTAGAATTGGCAGGCACCCCTTGTTTCTGGTCAATGATGTGTGCACTTATCCTGAGGATTACAGGTGTGTCCTCACTGCTTCATATGCAAGATGCCATACTCTCCAAGTAGCTCCAGGTGTTCATGGCCCTCTCTTGACCAACTTTGTGGAAGCCATGCCAATTTCAGTTTCAGTGTTGGTCTTCAATGGATTCATATGCAGCTACAATAACCTTCACACAGATGAAAAGAAAGGATTCACACAAATGACAAGAAAGGATAACCATGTGCTAATGTGCAGTAACATGAACCTTTTATTGGATACTAATTGTGCAATCAACTGAGAGGCCTCTATCCTTTGTAAACTAGCTCATGAGCCCATTTGACATGGGCACTTTGCTTCATGCATGCAAGTTTCAATGGAGCTTCTCGAAGAATGCTGGACTGTTTGCTGCACTTGAATTTTCAATTTCAGTTTTCAAATAGAGTACTGGTAACCAGTCATGTTGTGATGAATTGCAGCACTGTAGTGGAAAAATGGATGTTTGAGGAGCCGTAAAGTTTGGAAAAGGTAATCTCCTTTTGAAGAATAATTTAAGAAACTTTTTATCTAGGGGTTGAATCTTCCTCTGGTATGGTCACTCACCATGGTACAAAATTCATGATGGTGCTATAATGCCATATGTGTATGTAGAAGTTCTCCAGTCACTTCTATCATTTGGTAGTTCCAGATTCTAGTTCTCACCAATGGATGACATGGTCTTGAAATATTCATTGTGAACATTTGTATCTCTTCAGAAAATCTACATCTGATTCTGATTCTGCATCTAAAATCAAAGTTTTGCCCTAGAATTTAGCTCTATTAGCTTTAGTCATCGGTGTATCACTTAATGTCACTCAATTGAAATCTGCTTGGAATGCTCAATTGTGTCTTAATTGGACAGATCTTTACAGATGAAGAAACACATTCACATAGGAAATGGATGCATCGTTATTCAAGATCGACTTTACAGAGATCCATTTTGAAAACTCTGAAGAATCTGACTTACAGTATATTGCTTTGACAGTGCAATATAAAATGTGTATTGAAGTCCTCCCCAGGAATACTTTACTTTCAATTTATTTTCAATTTTTGTCCAGAAGTGACTTTCTGGTAAAAACTGACAACTATGACCAGTTACTTCATATCCTTTTGTATTTACTACTTGAGTTGCACCTAGACAGGTGGAAGAAATCTTGGGTTTTAAGCTTTTAGGCATCAGTGCAGTTGAGGCTTTGAGCTTCCCTTCTCTGAACAAGACTTTTCTGCTGGAGGGGAAGTACAATGTTGGACAATCTTTACAGTAGTGAGGATCAAGTGTGTGCCCAAACATATCTTGATAATAATGAGATGATACACTAGTAGAAAGGAGATCTATTGGCACCAAGCTACAATATGAGAGACTTTCCTTTCCGCTACCAGTAGTGATAACAACATTGAAATCATAACTCAGGTTTGAAAACTTTCCCACTTGAACTTTGACCTCTTTGGACATTTGCATACAACATTCAAATGTCACTCTTGGACTTGATCTAAGTTTGTTTAATACTAAATTGTGAAATGTGACTATAAAGATTAGAATTCGTTGACATACAATATGGTTGCTAGAGAATTTGCTTGTCTTTGAGTGATCCATCCTTTTAACCCATAAAGGACGCCGCGGATGTTTAGTGTCTGATGATTGACAAGGCATTCTCCTGTGTTGGATAGTAATTCAACTATTCATCCTTGAAATTAGTGGTGGGAAGTGGAGATCTTCTATAGTACTTTGACTTCAAATGAGTTCTTTTGATTTTTTTAATACCAAATATTCCCACGGTTGTAGAAATGATGATTTCCAGATGGACCCCCCGTCCTTCCAGGGTTCAGTGCAAAATGTTTTTGTTAGTGAAAGAGAGTCAATTTGGTTCCATAAAATTCCCAACAATCTAGTTGAATCTCCAGTACTTTAAATTTGAGAGCTAGTGCTACATGGACAAAGCCTCTCCAAGTGTAACCACTTGTTTCATATGACTGGAGATTTGAGTTCCTTTTCTTTATTTCCTAGAGTCAGTCACTTTGAGTTCCTTCTCAACAAAATCTTCAGTCTTCCAAAAGTGATGGTCTGCAACAACGAAAGTGTGGAATTCCACCTCAGATCATTGTTGTAATTGATGAGAGAGACGGGCATTTCTTTTTCAGAACATTCTGTCTCTTACAACAATTAAAAAAGTTATACCACCTGACCATGGCATCCTACCACCAGAAGAACTTGATGACTGAGTTTAAATTTCTTCATATTCTTTTGTAAAATTGAGAGCAAAAGTACAAACAACAATAATGGTGAGGATAGACACTGTGGGGGCATGTACTGGTGGAAATGGGATGTGATACCTCAGCAGGTCCTAAAGGTATCAAGATGAGAATGCTCATTTTTGCTTTGAATCTTATGATACATACAGATTGGTGTTTCAAGGGGCAACTTCTGTAAACATGTGAGTTTCAAGGGCTTTTCCTTTTTATGATTATTGAGTGAAAAAAAGTACAGTAGACATATTGGCCTATACCAAGACTTCCATGGCACCTTTGCAACTGTAAAGAAATTGAAATAATTGAATTGGGAACCCAACTCATTGGAGAGTTGGCCAGACTGCACCAACTTCAGCCACCGGGCACACGCTTTGGCACACTTTTGTGGAGATTATGCCACTTGATGTGGATACACTATTGAGTGGCATCAAGTATGAGTTGACTTAAGTAAGGATGACAAGAATTTTGTTCTCAGTTTTCCAAGGTAGGATAGTCTGCTCTAATTCTGCCCCTCTTCTAAAGACTGTCCCTAGCCAGGTTCTGAAATGGACATTAACAAGTAGTAAAATGGATATGTGTAAAGCATTGAATGTTTTGTCAATGATGTCAGAGCGGTTTAAAATTTGTTAAATGTTCCTTTCTACTTTGCTAGTGGATGGAATAAGAGCCAAGGTGGATCCATTTCTGAAATGTTTACCTGTATTCAAAAAAACTTTTCTCCCACAACTTTGAATGCTGATATTTTTCAATTTGTATGGTCAAACTTGATAAAAAAAATTTTAACATATGATCTCAAACAAGTCTAGTACAAGATCCTACGGTTGAAATTTTGAATTTTGAATTTTTTTTTTCTTTCTTGAAAGAATGCAGCAGAAATGGCAATTTTGAGTGATTTTTGTCAAAAAAATAGGCATGGACCCTTCAAAAGTTTATGTTAATAAAGGTCGTATTTTGGAACCCATACTGCAGTGCTTGTTTATAGTGAAGCCATATCTTTTTTCAGACTACACATGTGTGGGTTTTGTAAGGCCTACGATCAAGAAATAGATACCTACCGCAGAATTCTTTAGAAAATTCATAAGTAATTCAAAAATGCTCCGAAAAATATGAAAACACTTGGGTTAGATTCCACATCAATTTTTCTTCAAGTGAAAAATAAGGAAAAATATTTTCATGCATCGAAGAACCATCAAAAAGGCTGACCAGCCCTTAAACACACCATTCATGAGCAGACTACCTTAGTGTAACTTGTAATCATCATTGCATTACATAGTCTAACTAGGCAATGGTCCTCCCAAGCACCTGGGTAGGTATTATACTTTGCTAGATACCTGGGAGGAACGTAACAGTTAACCCCTAAAAGTCTCAGAATTCTCTTGGGGGACTCTTGGGATTTGGGGTAGGCTTGTGTGACCTCAATTTTAGACATGATTTTCTGAAACTTTTTTTGGAAGATAGGAAATCATATTAGCTTTGAGGGAATATCATTTTTCTTTCAATCGGTTCCCAAGAGCAAAAGTTATGTCACTATAAGTCCCAAAAGTTGTTTGAGGGATACCACAAAAAAAAATCACAAAAAATTGGAAGTTTCACAATTTATAATTTTTTTCTCAAAGATTCTATCTTTTTTTTTTGTCTAAATGTGATGCTTTGATTCATTCTATTTGGACTAGTGATGAGGAAGTTATGGACAATTTTGTTTTGGAGGTAGTCCAAACATCTTCTCGAGAAATAACCAGTAGTATTCATTTTCAATGCAATTTTCACAATTTTTCAAAAAAAATTGTTAGTCAAAGTTAAGTTTCCTTGCTAGAACAATCTCACCATTGGAATTATTGTATTTCAATTCCATCCTAGAGTTGAAATTAATGGTTTAGTTTTTCATTCAATCTTATATCTAATTCTACTTAGCAATTTTTTTAAGAATGAAAATCAAGAGTTTTTTCTTAATTTTTTTCCCTTCAACTCTCAACTCAATTCTTCAGCATTAAAAAATAAAAACTAGAAAATCAAAATTGGTATTTCAAAAAATTTAATCTAAGAAGATTCAAAACCAATAAATCTAGTCAAGCAAGGTGCAAAAAAACTTATATTCTTCACTTAATGCAAATATCTTGAAATCTATGCAATTTAGTTTTTGAAATTTCTTCTACACATTCTCGAAATATTCTAGTGCAAGATTTTTTGTTTAGATATGGAAAAAAAAAATTAACTTCTATGCTCTTTGCAATAGAAATGACAGTTTTGAGTGTTTTTTGATGAAACAAAGGCCTTGGGACTTTAGGACTTCAAGGACTAATTGGAGGTGGGTAGTAAACAATGTTATGTGAGGTAATGAAGCTATTTACTTTTAGAGTTATGGGGATTATGAAACATCAAAGCTCTCATCCAAAGTTATGTACATTCATCCAAATGTCACAATACTATTTTCCTTTGAATTTATATTAGGATGAATCTTGATGAATTTATCCATTCAAAATGAGAAATTATTTTGCAAAATATTCTAATTCTTTCCACCAAAAAAATTCTTCATACAAAAAATTGTCACAAATAGATTCCCTTCTCAAGAGACCTTACATGTGGTGATTTTTCAATCAATGTTAATTTGGGGGACAAAATTGAAAAATTTTAGCTCAATATTCTCCGATTTTCAATGAATAATATCACAAGCGGAGTTATCAAAAAAATTCAAAATAAGTTGATTTTTTCATAATTATTTGGATGAATATTCATAAATCAGGATGAATAAATGATGTTTTCATCCCTAATCTGCATATTTATTTGGCACATAACTTAGTGGTTGGCTTCGTGAGCAATCCAGTCAATAGTTTGCAAGTCACAGTACTGTACTTTGGAAAATCAAAAATCAAATCCCTGAAACAATTCTAACTTAAGTTCCAGGGCTTTTCTCCTTTCCTCAAATCTTGGTAGAATTTACTAAAGCAGCTGAAGCCACTGAGGATTTTGTACCATTGTGTTGATGGGCTTCTATTATCAATTTTCTACAGTGTTAAGCTTAAATGTTGATACACCTATTCTATCCAACTTGTAAGGAAGAAGTACCAAAACAGGAGTTGTTTACTGACATCTAAAAAATGACCAAAATCCAAGAGTAGTTGGATGCAAAGTAGACAGGTGGGGTTACAAGAAGTTGTTACGGTCATGAGGGCAGGTTTGTGTTAGCCAATCTCATGCATGTGATACAAGCTCATAGTCTATTGCTTTTGGGGTGTTTCTGTGACCACTTGTGTGTTAGTCTATGGTTCATGGTAGGTACATCTATATAGTTGTTTCTACAAATTTGTATTGTATTCATACAAGCTCTGAAAATTACAAAACTAATTTTGTGGATGTCAGTAAACGACTCCTGTTAGTTTTGGGTATCCTAAACCCTAATAAGTGCACATTATTCTATTATGTAACTACCCTCAAGATTTGCAGATCTTAAACAAGTGATACTTTTAGGTATGTCTACCTTAATTCTATCACCATTGAGACTAGTGTGCCTTGTGTTGTTGCTACAACCGAAAGAAAACTAAAAAATAATTTTCTAATTTTTAAATTAATAATAATTTCAAAATTCAATATCTTTCACACCATAGGTCCACACACTATGAAACAATGCCTATGCACCCCTCCTCATAGAGGACTTTCCGATGATACCAAGAACAAGACTTGGGGCATATGATTCAAGAGATCTCACCGTAACAAACAAACAAAACAAATAAGATACCTCATTTACAATAAGGTATAGATGGCCACAATTACAACTCCAAGACCTTCATTTTTATCCTTTTATCAACAAAGTGTAGATGTCCTTTTTGCAATGAATTTTCTTTCATTTGTATTTTTTAAAATTTAAAATAATGAAGATATAATCTATAAGGGTTAGGTGTCTTCAACAAATGAATTTTCTTTCATTTTTATTTTTAAAATTTTTAAATAATGAAGATATAATATATAAGGGTTAGGTGTCTTCAACAAATGAATTTTCTTTCATTTTTATTTTTAAAATTTTTAAATAATGAAGATATAATCTATAAGGGTTAGGTGTCTTCAACAAATGAATAAATAATGGGGATGAATTTGTTGCTTTGATGATTGATAATAGACTTATTAAAATGATCCTTGGCTTCAAAGTATATTCAAAACCAAAATAGGGTACCTTCAACATTTTGAAGTTTAAATGTAGATTCTCTTCATGAAATCTTGTCAAAGTATTATTTTTTGTATTTTTTTAGTTTGTTGGCTTTAAAATTGTATTTTTAGCTTCAAAAATACAATCTTGAAAAAAAAATTGTTTTTTTATTGGAGATTCTATGTAAGGGTGTCTACTACAAATCTTGATTTTTTAGTGTTAGAGGCTCTTGGAGATCATCAAATTCAAATTCACTAAACCTTGGAGAAAAATCAAATTGGAATTTCATCTATGTAGAGAAGATTGTAGAGAACATTTTAAGAAGTTGTAAACTTATAATGCCCTTAAACCTCATATTTTTGTTATGGCCACAATTTTAGATTTGACCTATAAAAAGAGGATTGATATACTCAAATCACTTTCACAAATCTAACACACTCATGGTCAAACATTATGACCTTTCAATCTACAAGTGATAATGTTGTGTTTTCATTTCCTATGTGATCTGTAGCAAATGAGTTTGAATTTGTATAGTTAAAATTCAATGAAAATTGATAAATTTATCAAAACTAGGGCTTTTAATATAGTTTAGAACAAACTCCAAAAAGTTGCAGACACTAGTAGAAAACTTGCTATAAATGATTATCCTAAATGACTGGGATCTGTCCACAATGATTGTAAATGAGTCATAGTAGACAGTCTAGGGGCTTGAAGACATTTGGCATTGAAGTGTAATGGTTTGAAAAATCTTGTGGACTAACAAAGTGTGAGTATTCCTATTGTGTTGAACTTTGAAGTTTTTGTAATAGCACAAAGCATTGTCCAAAAAATATAGTACATTTAGAATAAGAGAAATGGTACAATTTTTTTTATGTACAATAACCCTAATAATGTGTCAATAATAGAGGGACGCTCCAAATCCAATGCCAAGTTATGTAATGACATGCAAGTCATGAATATTGTTGGTGTAATAATTCTATACCACCCATTTTGTGGAATTTTTGGAAAATGTTTATAGAACAAGGATTGCAAAACATTTTGTGTTTTGTGTAAATGTGTTTTCTACTAATAGAAAAGATCTTGCATATACATTTTAAGTGACTACATGACTATGTGAATAATTACCTTCTTTGTGTGGGAAGTGCCTTATAGTGTTGAAGAGTGTCATTCGTTCCCTTTGAAGCTACATTCATTCCCCTAGAATGACAAAGACTGACCTTCAAGACATGGGTTCAATGAATAAATTAAACAATTCTAATGGTTTGTAGCATCGTTTCTCCAAGATATCAAATCATTTGTATTAATTTGTACTACGTAATAATATAGTTTTTGAAGAATATTAATATACAACTACACAATAGACTATAAATATGCATTTATCTTTTATTTATTTTTAAATTGGACAATCAATTGCATCATCACTTTAAGCAAACATTTTGTGGTTTGCATAGAATTCCAATACAATCATTTTGCTTATGCTTTTGACGTTTCTAAGCAATTAATGGACTCCATGGATCCTCCAATCCCTTCACAACCTAAAATTATGACATAATATTGACATACTAGATTTCATTTTTCATTCATTAGACAATTGAATTTAGAATATGAATTGTTTGTGTCAAGACTATTTATTTGTGGACCTTCGATCAAATCATGTTTGATGGTCAATTTGTGTGGGGATGCTTAAGCAATTCAAGAATTTGGAGACTTGAAAGTCTCACCTCCCTTCACACTTCATCCTAGACTTTGTTCTCTATACTTTCCAAGTACTCCCCATTCTCTCCACCAATCTCAAATCCAAAGCAATATAATTTAGAAGTTTATAGTATTCTTAGTTCCTATTCCAATAAAAGTAAAATTTCGAGGTCTTTCTAATAGTTATTGAAAACCATATTGGTTTTGAGTTGCATATTGCCCTAAAAAACATTCTTTGACATTTAAACATTTTTTTGCAATGCATATACAACATCCTTATGATTCATTCAAGAGAAATCAATGCACTTTGACTGAAAACTTGATGAGAACTTGTAGCCTTGTGAAAGCTTCAAATTCTTCCTAATGGTAATAATTCTTCCTAAGTAGACATATTTAATTCTACACTATATAAAACCAGGTCAACTTCACCCTTATTCACATTTTCCCATCAAAGAAAAAATGACTAAGACGTATTCTACACTAAAACAAAACATGGTAAAAAAATTGTTCTCAAATTCGACTATGGTTCTTTTGCCATGTTACTGTGCATGTGCACTTAGTGGGCTGTTAGCTTCTTTTGCAATTTTCGAATGCAATTTTCCAAATTTTGGGGCGTGTAATATACCATTGAAAAGGTCTCCTTAATACCTTTCCAATGGTGTATTACACGCCCCAAAATTCTAAAAATTGCAGTTGAAAATCGCAAAAGAAGCTAACTATGTGCATAGTGGACCTTCATAAAAACGTGGCAAAAAGAACCGCAGTCAATTTTGGCTGCGGATTTTTTTACCACATTTGGGTATAGTGGTATGAAGAAGTTCAAATGAGCAATAGAAATAATTATGTAACAATTTAGACTCTTTTACAACTTTTCAACAAATAATAATAGGCTTTTTCAAATTATATTTTAGCTATTCAAAAATCATTATAAGAAATTTATGATTTCAATTACATTTCTCGTTGATTAGAAAAGAAATGTAAAGCCAAGTTGATTTTGGTAGGGTGTTACTAATGTTCTCTAGTTTAAAATTACAAAACTTTTATGTCAATGGAAGGGGTTTATAGAGGGTGAAAAAAAAGTATAATAAAATACAAGGCATGAAAGAAATTAGCTTGCATCACTAAAAAAGTAGATTTAACAAATATAGGATTTTGCCTAGGAAGGAATGGATGATATCTATTGGATGAGAAAAGTGGTGTAAATAGAATCTTTTGTATACATAGTAGCATATTCCATAATATTCTAGTCTATTGCTATCACGGCCCTAGTAACACCTTACAACTCCGACCAGAATTCAAGAGCCCTTCACAACATTCAGGACTCACCACTCTCCAATCCTAGTACCACTTAGGCTCAAACTAACTAACACTACACATGCCACACACTCACAGCATTAGTTCCCATTTCCAACTCACATTGCTAAGTTCTAGTGCCCGGGACTACTAGCACGCACTCTATTCACGATATCTGGTATATCACTTGGTGACATGGGGCGGAACTTCCATATTACTATGCTAAGACTCATGGTGGCACTACTCACTACAGTCCTAACCCCCTTGGTTGTCACCCCACTTCATACTAGGCCCGTTGTGTACTTACTACTCTCACACCAATATTAATGAAAACTCACAACTCGGGACACATTATCAAAGGCCTAGCAAGGAGTGGGACTCCAACCAACTAGTGCCCAAGGACACACACAAATGTCCCAAAGAGCCTTCAAGCCGATGGTGAAGTTACATGACCACCCATGAGTCATCGGGACTCACCAAGGCTCTAAGAGTGAGTGAGGAGGGAGACCAACCCCTCCTATAGTACTCTTTGTAGGATTTGGTAGACCCCCCTCTCCCTTGTGGGTCAAAGGGACTTGCCAAAGTGCCAAACCCCCTTGGGTTTTGGAAGACCACCCGTTTCCAACCAAAATCCCCAAGTTCTACCTTCATTTGGACTCCCGAACTTCAAAATGGCATAAATATGTCATCAGGGCTCCAAATCCCACATGCAAATCCATTTTAGATATCTACGCGACAAGTAGATGCCTATGGACTGCTCTTTTGTCCTATTTGGACAAGTTCTCGCAAAGTTATGGCCCTCCAAAGATTCGGGTTCACTAGGAGTGGTGTCACGCCTTCACCACGGCCCTTCTTTTGGCCATAGCTTGTGGCTCATGGTTTAGAACCTCGTAATGCTTGGCATTATAGGTTCCTTGTCTTTGTAGCTTTCCAATGATATGCTACATGTCATGCTTTGTTGAGGGATTCTTTGGGAACCCCTCATACCTAGCCTTTGAGTGTCCCAACGCCACCAAGACACCCCCCAACTTTGAATGGCCATAACTTTTAGCCTACCAGTCCAAATCACACGTCCTTTGGACAGTTAGAAGTGTATTCTCAAGACCTTTCCAAGCATGTATGACACGCTACTATGACCTTCGTGACCAAGGCACTATTGCACCCCATTTGCTCAGGAGTCTCTCATTTCTCCCTTCTTAGGCTATTGCAAGGCTTGGGAAGTCACCCCCAAGGTCCTCCTTGCTCATTAAGGCACTTCGGGCACCCCAAGGAGATAGAGGCTTGACAATTGCACTAAATATTGAAGTTTTTTATGTGTTTTTAATTTTGTATAACTTGTAGAATGAATCTTGGACTATACTAAGGTATTTGACATCTTGTCCGCTTATAATTTTTGTTAGCATACTACTCTAAAGAATATTGTTCTCGTGTGTTTTTTATTTGCTTATAAAAATGTGAAATGAAATATTGTATTCTACACTACTAGGAGTATTGTACATAGATATATTTAAGATTGGGGCCTAAAACATTTATTTCATGGAGTTATTTAGAGAATTTTTTTTCTACTTTCTATTGATATATCACATGATTTTCCTTGAAGATTATTAATGGAATGAAATAGTATATTTAAACATTCATTGTGCATAGGGCATATGATTGAGCATTTCAGGATTTTTAATCAACCTTAAAGTTGAAGTTATTCACTTTCTTCTTTATTAAATGAATGAGAAGATTGATACATCTCTTTTGCTCTTTTATTTTTATTTTTTGAACAAAAGTTTTATCAAATGTTTAAAATTTAGGATATTCTATAAAATATTTATTCTCTATTTTTCTATAATAAATATTTTTTCTTAGAGTTTTTTTGTCAAATTCTCCTTAATAAAACAAATTTTTTAGAAAAAAAAATACCCTAGCCCCTAGATTGGCAACTATTTCATAATTCTTTTCTACCAAACACACCTTACAACTACAATAGTTGATTACAAATAACCTCAATGGAAATCTCATTGGATGGAAAGAGGCATGTTCTTTCCATAACAACATATTTCCTTTAGAATTATGATGCTCTTCTTTTAAACTCTTCATTGAGTACAGTTGACCAAAATCCAACCATTTAACATTGAGGTCAAGTTTGGCAATGTGAAAGTAAAATATCATTAATGAGAAATAACATTGCTTGCTTCCCTTGTGGCTAAGTATGTTATTTCTCATAATAGGGTTTTGGTTTTATATTACCTTGTCCATAAATTTATTTGATTAAGAGAAGGGGCCTCTTGCAAACTTGTTCTTAATCCAAACTAGAAACAAATAATTCATGCTTATCTACATGCTTAAACTTGTAAGGATGTTGTGGTCCTAAAAGGTCTAGTGGATGACTTCATTGTTAATTATAGAAAGAAAGAATGCACCCATCTGTTCAATGAGTGGGGTGTTTTGGTGATGGGGGTCTCAATCCTTTCATGGTTAACCCTGGAACAAGATTCACTGAACTAAAGGGCAACCCAAAGGAGAATATAAAATCTTCTCAAAGCAAGGTATAGGTCTTCTTGCTTATCCAAAGTTTATCCAGCAAGCGCATGCAAAAGTAAATAGTACTTTGCCTTTGCAACCTAAATGTGGTACTTGGCAATCCTTGCTTACTATTGAAGTGGGTCCACTAGGTTGAAACATTCCTCCAAAAATATAGAAGCAATTTTTGGTCAACATTTCCCTCAAAACCAAGTCCAAGGGGCTTTGCTTGTCATTTAAGGCTTAAGAGCATTACCACCAGGCTTAATGGCTCAAATTGAAAGGAGAATGAACAACCCCTCTAAAGTCCTTATTGGATTATTAGCCACCAATTAGTTGAGGCAGGTTATTTTCAAGTCATGCATTAGCGTGCAAAACAAACCTATTTTCAAACCCAAATGTTAACTCACCTTGCAAAATTGAATGGCCTCTTAGAGTAGCTCCACTTCTTCAACTTCATATGGAATGTGAAAGTTTTTCATAGAGTGAAGTGGTGGTGAAGTTGCATCAATGTCTTCACTTTTTACAGAGTAGCAACCGCAATGCATACACACTTCATCCTTCAATAGACCTTGTAAAAACTTATTTTATACCATCAAAGTTGCCATGAAAGAGACTAATTCTTCCATAGTCAAAATGGTTTGTTGTTGCTTGAGCTCTCATGTGGTCTCAAAGACCTCAACAAAAGTGTGGCGAAGCATTGTAGTGTTGCCCATGAAAATGAGAAAGCACATAGTAGTGATGTGGTGGAGAACTAAGAGCATCGCCACCTTGTGAACAACTATGCCAATGCTACTCGAGGTTTGCTGCACTTATCCAAAGAAAAAAAAACTCCACACCACCACCACCTTTATAGTATAAGTTGTGCCTTTCCTCCTGTCACTCTCACATTTGTTCCACAACAGAGGGCCTTTGCAACAAACAATTTTATTGTCATGCTAACTTGGTCAACTTGGACTATGGCCTTAGTTGAAGACGTGGAGGCTAGTGAGAGGTGTGAGAAGAAGGGGAAGAACTTTAGAGAGGACTTTAAGGGGTGATTGGTGTAGAGCATTATTTGGGGTCTTCAATACACCACCACATCTCACAAGGCAGTAAGTACCTTGTCACTTCTTGATGTTGTAGTCAAATGGAGTCCAACTAGTAGCAAATGCTCTAAACCATTGCCTTTCTAATACAATTGTGGTTGCATTTGACTTGGAATTTGCGATAGAGTTGCTCTTAAGAGATTTATCTACTTTTCAAGTCAAGTGGGCATGCTCTAATTCAAACATGGATATCTCCTTGTAGTAGACTAAGTCCTTTATCCAATTTATTGTCTATCTTGGTGTGGAGGAAAATTGCCATATCATTATGGATTTTGTATGTCCAATGCATGACTTCACACTAAGGAGTGGACATCTAGTGGAATTATACTTTTGAAAGTTTCTTTGTAGTTGCATTATTGTTCAAGGGGGGAGCTCCTCCACGACTCTTTTCTTTTTGAACAAACTCATTTTGTCCATTGGACCAAATTTGGGATCACTTCCCAATGCAATCCCAAACTTGTCCACTCCAACTCTCACTTGGTGGATAATTTTGGTGAGAGAGCTTGATGACATGGACTTCTTGCAAAGTGGCCATCTGTCAAGTATGAAAGTTCCATTGGACAAAACTTGACCATCAACCAATAAATTGCCCAAGATTTCGTCTAGAGGTTGTGGCCATCCATGTACCCCAAGCACTTATTAACCCTTAAACATTGAAGTGGACATTTTGTGTCCAATGGATGACAAAGAATCTCTCTATGTAGGACATAACTACAACTATACATCCTTAGAATTTTGTGAAAAAAGGGTAAGTCTTCTACAATAGTGTGACTTCCAATGAATATTTTTTATTTTTTTAAAGTAGATGATGTCACATGATTTCAAAAGGAAGGATTTTCAAGGTCACCAATCCATCCTTTACGGGTTTATAATTCATGCCAAATCAGAAGTGCTTGAAGAAAATCATACTAAGTTAGAAGCAGCAATTCGTTGATCTCTACTTCGCCTCTTTTTTCAGACTTTTAGGGCAAACTTTCTCCTGTAAATCGATAACAATGCCAAATTCTCAAAACATGTATGTTACAATGGGACAAACATACTGATTACTGAATGCAATGGGTTCCCATTTGCTTAAGAAAAAACCCAAAAAACCCATGCTGATTAGGGCACTACCAAAAAAAAAGGGACTCCTTGGGAACCCAAAGCTTTTCCCCTTGCCTTGGCTTAAGGGGAAAGGCAAGTGTAAAGTCATGGCCGGGATTAAAAAGCTGAGCACCACCCTCTCATTGGTCGCTTTGAGTTTTCACCATGCAGCAAATTTTGGAGCTCGCATTGGGTGGAGAAAGACCAAAGGGCATGGGGCGCTCATCTCATGTAGACCATTTCCTTCATATCTGCCAAAATTCATGGAATTCTTGACCATTGATATTTGTGTCCACAGATATTTTTCAATTTGTCCATGTCCCCATGCTCTTTACACTGACAGGTATTAGGGTAGTATGGGGCCAAAATCCTTTAATTAGTCTGGGATTACAAGAAAGAAAAAATAGTTTGGATGGTCCTAATTTTAGAAATTGCTAAAGGTCTTGGGCGAGGCTAATTAAAGATTTGGGGGAATGATGTTGCGAATAGTAGGATGGAAACTTGAAAATAATCCATCAAAAGTTACAAATGGGGACTGTATGGGGACATGAACCATATTAGAATGCATGTATGTAAGGGGATGAAAATGGAGTATATATATGGGTACATTCATCCAATTTTATTATTTTATTATTAGGACTTCTTTTTTTTTGAAACAAATGGACAATTTCCATTGATAATTATTAGGGACTTTCATCATTCAAATATTAGTGAATTGATAACTGATTTTTGCGAGAGGGATTTCTGGGAGATATTTTTCACTTTTTATCCATTTTAAAGATTTTTAAGGTAGCCAATGTCAAAGTGAGGTAAGATTATGGCAAAAGCATTGTTGAAAAAAATTGGTAGACTATTTGCATTTGTTAACAATAGATTAAAAAATGAAAGAAGATCGTCTGAAATTAAAGAAGTGTGTTGTTTGACTAGTTAATTTTTTTTTTAATAATTATGTAATATCTCTTTTGGGACCTTGTACCTGTAGGTTTTGTATTAACTCTCAAATAGCATTATTTTTCAACTATAATTTGGATGAACAATGTGAATTCAATGATGAAATCTTCTTCATTAATTTAAGTAGTCCTTCCAACACAATCAATAAAAGGCAATTCTTCAAGATTTGATATCACATATTAAAAAATAATTGAAATAATCAAATAAACATAAAATGCTATTTTATCATTATGATTTACAAAGTTCAAGAAAAAAGACAAGTTTTTATTTTCTTTAGAAAACTCAATGACTTTAGATTTGTTTAGATAGTATTTTAGCATAAGTCAAACATTGTAAAACTCACAACTAAGAATTTGGTGAAAACAAGTTATCTAAAGTGAGCAATGGTACTTTCTAGAGTGAGAAATTACATTTGTACATTATTTTATTTAATGTAAGTAAATTTCATCCCAAATTTGGTGAGTGTTGTATGTTTTGGAGACATTCTCAACAATTTCATTCATATTTCCCCCATTTTCTATCTAGTGAAATGGTAGCTACTATCAAAGTGTAGTAAAATTTTGGCAAAAATTTGCCAAAAATTCAAATGTTGTTGTAGTGCTACATCAAATAGTATTGCTAATATTATTTTTTGTACCACATCGATAGGAGGTATATTAGGTGCTTGGACTCTAAAAGTGTCTTCTAATATAAAAATACATTTTGCTTTCTCATTGCATTGGCAATTCACAAATAGTGTACATGTCAAGAAGTGGATGCTTTTAGTAAACATTGTGTTTCAACTTCAAAAATTCATAATGAATTCCAAGAAGGTTCAAAAAATAGGAAATGACCAGTTATATGCCAATTCTATTCATCTTTCAAGCAAAATATATTGAAAAATATTTCTAGAAGTTGGTCTAATCTCCCTAAATTAATTTTCAGCTCTTAAATTAGTTGCTTTATGGACCTCCTACCTTGAATCCATACGATGTCACAAATAATACAACCCTTCCTAATTTTGGAAAGGCTTTGGTATATTTTTCTTTACATCCAAATACACCATAAATCTCTTGTCCTTGAAATACGTGAGTCCCAGCAATTGACCTATGTCATATAAAAAAATTTAAATAATTTTGGTCATAACATTGAAAAAAACAAATAAAATGTTGTAGTAGTAAGGTACACTGCCAATAATAATGATATCTAGTGTTTGTGCAATACTAACTACAAACTTTAATGCTGATTGACAAGAATTTTACTCATGTTATCAACACTAAATGTCAACATGAACACTATTTGTCTACTATTGCATTTTTTTAAAGTGTTCATGTTGACATGTAGTGCACTAAATGTCAAGCATACTAGTACTATTATCAATACTAATTGTCAACTACAATAGAAGATTGTTTGTCAACTAAATAGAAGATTGTTTGTCAACTAAATAAAAATTAGTGTGCACTTGTAAAAAGTCGGTCTCGAAGCACCAAAGTTTGGTGCCCATACTAGCTTTTGGCACCAAACACTAGTGCTCTAGAACCAATTTTCTGTTAGTCATGATTTAAGTCATAGGATGAGAAATGTTAAATGTAACACAACACCAAATACCATTGTTAGTGTAGAATTTTTGCAAAATATTATAAGAAATAAATGTTAGTTTTTTGAAAGTTTTATTTTTCATATATTTTTCAATGAAAAAATAAGGATCTTACAATATACTTTGACTTGAACCTTTGTCAAAACTTCTATTTCTCAAAAGCAAAATCAACAAAATGGTGCCCTTTATCCTAAACCCTAAACAATGATGCTAGTGTGTAAGTATAGAAATGTGAACTTTGGAGCCATAAATCTAGTTGCAAGTATATATCTACAACCATTTGAAGGTGTTTATAATATATGTACCTATAACATAGGAAGAATCTACAACATGGGTACCTATAACTATAGACAATGTGTATAATGTAGACTTCTAGGCTCATGGGCTCACATACTAGCACTCCCCCTTACAATATACAAATATCCCTCGCATGAGATTGTTGAATCTTATTCCAACAACCACTTGTTATTGACACAAAGATTTAAGTAGATAATGAATGGGATGACAACCTCACATCATCATTGCATAAGAAAAATTAAAATTAAAACATTAGAAATGATTCTATTTACAATGTTATGAACAAATTATATTTTTATTTAACAACATTTTCTAATTGTGAAAAGTTTATATAACCTTGGTTGTTTGATTGCAACAACTAAATAGATCATTCCATCTTTTTTTTATTAATATTTTATTAAAAAAAATTAAGATTTGTGAATTCTATCTTCTTTTTTTAGTCTATCTAGGAGTGACTTGGACCATTCATTGATATGAAGGAATTGGCACTCCTTCCAAAATAAAATAAAATTAGTAGTCTTTCCTACATGTTAATTTCAATTTTTTTTGTTATACTATGGTAATATGTTGTAGCATTCAAAAATGGTTTCAACCCACACTAATATGAGTTAGATGTATTTGTTTAAGAATGAATAGAAGGTGTCTTGTGTTATGTAAACATGACCAAAAGTCAAGATTGACTAAGCTGAATTGGACATGTCTTTTATGATGTTAGAATTAATTAAACCTGAGATTTTAATTAGTAGGTTTGGATATCACCCATACAATGAAAATGAATGACATATGCTCTATTTTCTTAGTTGAAATAGGAGATTCTAATGTAATTGAATAGGCTGAATTAAAAATTAAATCACGAAAATAAGATGTAATGCCTTCATTGACTATAATTTGAATCAAAAAATATTTTTGAATGTCTAGGAATGTGTACACTAAACCCATCTCACTAAGTGAGCCCAACAAGGTGGATTTACCCCAGGGAAAATGCTGGAATTTTTTATTTGCCACGCATGATAAAATTTGCAAATTCTGAATTCATATTATTGCAATCAACGACCCCAAATCACCTTTGCTTCAAGGGATCTAAAGCCATATCCTAGACGTGGCACAAAATAGTTTTTTTTATATATTCTTTTACCCCAGAGAACACAAAATTTACCCTGCTGGTCCCATTTCGTGGGATGGATTTACCGTCCTGCGTGTCCCAGTGCCGGCCCTGCCGGTATTTCCACCAGGCATGCCGTGCATCGATTCCTGTGAACGGCAGCGCCCCTTCCGAGGAGATTGAAGGAAAAGGGACGGAAGCTTATCCAGCACGCAGGGACTCCGTCACGGAAAGGAACAGAGAATTCTGTCCCGTCCGGCAGAACCAGGAGACTGACTGACTGACTGACATCAAGGAACTCAAGTACACGGCAGCACTGGGCTGACCCCACTGCCCCCAGCAAGGCAGCAACTGGACTGACCAACTAAGTTAAGGGCCTCTTCACACTATGGCCGTCCAAGTCGAGAGGCCGTGGGATTGAGTGGCCAAACTTTGGTGAAGGTCCAAGAAAATGAGCAATAAATAGGCCCCCCAAAATAGGAATTGGAGCTTTCGGCCAGCTATAGTGTGAAGCCTCCAAAGTCCAAGCCCAAAGTCCAAACCTATTCCATTTTTTCGACTTCTATCTTTTCTCTCCACATTAATCCATGCAATTTCTGAAATTTTCAATGAATTGTCACCCCTGTGACAGTTTTTTCAAGCAGAAGGTTAAAAAAACATGAGAAAGGGGTCAAAAATGGCCTTGGAAAAATAATTACAGCACATGCTCTCATCATCGAACAAGGAATATGAAGGATATAAATGGAATAAAAAGGTGGCATTAAACATTGAAGGGAACTAGGTTCATTGAATGCTAAGACTCACCATTTTAGTAGCGGAGACTAGGTTTTAAACCCCAATGACGACACAAATGAACAAATGAACAAGGGAGGGCATACTACCAATGGACTTTGGACTATGCCTCCTTGTGTGAAGGGTCGAGAGGCCGAACTCTTGGGTTTCTGCAATTTGATTGGCTAAAATTGACGAACTCTTGACCTTGTGCCATAGTGTGAAGTGGCCCTAAGATAAGTTAATGCCGCTAAGTTCGGATCCTACGTGAAAGTCAGATTTGTCAAAAATGAAGTCATTTTGCTAAAGAGAAAAAGAAAAAGTGTCACATGTCATCTTGTGATTGGTGTGAGGTGACGTGGTAAACCCTTGAGAATCTCATGTGGAAATCAAATTTTGGCACCTGACTGCCAAATTAGACCTTCATGTATGGTCAAGTGACCTTCTAAGTGAAGAGCTCATTGCATTTTGGGCCTAGAGAATTGACCCCCTCATTGCCCTACATTTTTTTCCTTGGGAAAGCCACTAAATTTTGTTCTTAAACTTGCAACACATGACAAAATTTGGAAATTCGGTCCCTAACTACAAGCGCCCCCCCCCCTCCTAAAACGTACACCCTTTTGGTACATGGAAGAAAGCAAAATGTACCTATGTGTTAACTTAGTGGTGGCTTTTAGAGCACCCTCCCCGCCTTCCTTATGGCATAAGTTTAATTTTTCACTGATTGTAGCACAAAATTGTAGCCTAAGGTAGTTTGTTCTTATTGCAACCATCTTCTTCAAATAGCGCAGTAGGCCCCTCTGAAATAGATAGTCAATGTTTCTAAAATGGATTGCCACAAATTTTAAAGCATAGTTAAGATTTATCAGGAGATGATTCATACTTTGCAAATGCATGAAATAAGAGTCAGTGAGGGTCCATTTCAAAGCTAGGGTATGTCCACTTACTTTTCTAGATGAAAATTGATTGCCCAATTGCCTTCTTACAAATGTTAAAAGAATTTAGGGTCCATTTAAGTTTAGTAGTGGTTGCATTTAAGAACCTTGTGTATTACTTTTTGAATATTGTAGTGCTTGTTTTTGGTCAAGCCATATCTTTTTTCAGGCTGTGTGTGTGTGTTTTTGCAAGGCCTATGATCACAAATAGGTACTTACCACAGAATTCTTTGAAAATTCGTAAGTAATTCAAAAATGCTCCGAAAAATATGAAACCACTTGGGTTAGATTCCACATCAATTTTTCTTCAAGTGAAAACTAAGGAAAAATAATTCCGTGCATCTAAGAACCATCGAAAAAGGACGACCAACCCTTAAATGGTCGCTTTAAGAGCATACTACCATAACCTGAATTGATGCCGGGAGGCGGAACCTTCACGAATCTGAATCTGACTGATGACTGACTGACTGCAGCCAGCCCGCCAGCCCAGAAGGCAAGGCAAGGCAAGGCCGAGATCCCCCGTTCACACGAAGGAGGGTCTGTCCACTGAGCTCCCTGATAATGGGAATCTTCTGCAACCCAAGTTAAGTTAACCCCTTGAACGCCGGGCTGGTGACCCGTGGTAATCAGGCATTTTGGAACCATGTGACATCATCTACTTTAAAAAAAATCAAAAATACTCATTGGGAGTCAAACTACTGTAGAAGGTCTTCCCTTTCCACCACTAATTCCGAGGATGAATAGTTGCAATTCTGTCCTACATAGGAGAATTCCTTGTCATTCATCGGACGAAAAATGTCCGTCTTGGCGTTTAGGGGTTAAGCTTAATTTAGGTCTAGAAACTCCAAAATGAGCCGAGGCGAGACTTGCATTTAGACCCAAAAGTGACCGAAAATCTAGGTATTAATGACACAAAGATTATTGTATGAACTTATTGTTATTGTTGTATAGGTCGATCATGGAAGCTAATCTTAAGTTATTAGTCTAGTGTTGAATTTGGATACACCTGGGGATAGGGGAGAATCATCTATCTCAAAAGCAAGACGGAATTCATTTAACAATTATTGTTGTGTGTTTGGGGAATCTTCATTTTCTTTAATTATATGAAGACAACTTAAGTTGCAACTCAAGTGGCATGGAACCAAATGGCAATGTTTAGACATGATATGCAAAAGTTTGGAGAGGACAAACTTCAAGTGGTGGATTTTCTAAAACCATGCCCTAGTTCCTATATCCACACTTTGAACATAAATGGGTAGCAACCATGTACTTATGTTTTGGATTGTTCAAGGCTCGCTTTAGGGACCATGCTTGGGAATTGGATAATCTTACTCATATGCATTTGAAAATTCATAACTTATTCACACAATGTTTGTATTATGCATACAAAAGTGCATTAGAATCATCTTTTAGTTGCCAACAAGAATTAATTAGGTTATTCTATGTTTAAAAATAGTAACTACATTCAATTGTTATTTGTGATGATTAACCCCTAAATGTATTTCTCTAAGTTTTTGCCAAGAATGCTCCAAAACTATCATTTCTAGTAAAAGTACCAAATTTTAGAGAAAAATAAGTTTTGGGACACATGTAACCATAGGATCTTGTAGTATGTTGGTTTGAAAAAATGTAGAAAATTTTTCAGAAATTTCCATTGTGTAGATTGCAAGATATTAGCATTTGAATGAACAAAAATCCTTTTGGGGCCCTGTAAAAAACCGAGTAGTTGCACCTCACAAGGTCACATTTGCATGAAAAAATGTCCAAAATGATGGTGCTTCTTTGGATTCATTCTTCAAGGAAAGTTGGCTACATGCTAGAAAAAATTCAAATAATTTGGAATTGTACAACATATAGAAAAAAAATAGTAAGTAGAAAGAAGTAGAGAATGATTCAAAATACTAAATTGTTAAGAATTTAGTTATGGAATTGAAAAATGTCAATTCCAATGGTTGCAATGTTGTAATAAACAACTACACCCACCATTTTTATTTTTATTTTCAATAATATGGAAAATTGAGTTAAATAAAAGACTTCAAAATTTATCTCAAAGTAGAGATTCCATAACTACTTGCAAACTAAAATTCCTCATAACTTTCATCTCATTAATCAAAATGGAATGATTCAAAGCTATCCATGTATATATAAATCTAGAAAACCAATTTCAAATTTTTATGTCTGAAAAAGGGATTTCTTGAGAATTTTTTTGAGCTACCCAAGCAACCCACTAAGCAATGAAAATGACATATTCTACAATAACTTTTTAACCATGTAGTCAAAAATTATGAAAATTAGTGCACCTTGATGCTATTCTTTGGGCACATGTTTTGTGAAAATTTAATAGAAAAAAAAGTCCATTTGTAGTAAGCTACCCAAAATTGCTATGTTGCCAATAAAACGCAATTTGGGCATTGAGGGATTACTAACAACAAAAACCATAAAATGTGCATAAGGTAAATCTGCCTATGACAAGCAAACCATCCATGACAAGCGCCTAGGAAATGACCCATTAGAGTCTTACATCAATTCATGGTAGACTTTCTTTAATAAATAAGATTAGAACTACATTAGGTTGATTAGTGACCAAAATCAATGGCTTGGGTGATGGTGATGGAGTTATGAGTGTTTGTTTTTGGAACTTCTAGCTTTTCAGTGTGAATTCTTAGAAGCAAGTGATTTTTTTAATTATGCATGTTTTGGCAATGTTAGGAAATATTGTACCCATGTTAGGAAATATTATGACTGCTTTAGGTGGTAGAATGGCCATCATGCATACACTTTTTGTTGGTTTGGGGATAGTCTACAAACTCTTTTGGACCAATTGGTAAGCACGCTTCAAAAATTCATAAGAAATTCATACTTTGTGAGAAAAATAAAAATTCAATTGCTCTCTTCTTTTCTCACAATTGTCTTTGTATGGAAAAAACTCTGAGTTTTATTGCTAATTGTAACAAGGCAAAACACTCATTCTGCTTGTCATAGGCAAAATTACCTTAATGTGCAAAAGGATGTTTGTCAAACATTGAATAAATAAACTATGAATTTTCAAATTGATGCAAATGGATATACCCAAGATTGACCATTTAGCTCTCATGAACACAAACTATACATTTTAGGCAAGAGTTTGTAGAGATTGGTAATAGAAATTTGTCACAAATAGGTGCAATTTAGAAGTTGCCTTTAGCTTAGAAGGAGATTCCAACAACCGAGGGAGTTCCCATATCATTCATAGCAGGGCCGGAGCGGAAGAAATAAAGGAGCTACTATACAAGCTGGAGAATGGACATGATGCGCTTGATTCATTCCTGATTGGGAATCTTTCATTCCCTGGAAAAATAAAACCAAAAAGGGTACATACAGTAAAGTAGTGTTGTATGTATGATACCCTTGTCAGTATGGAGGGTAGTTCAATTATCTACTGAATAATACAAGGGCTAAATAATACTACATACAAGGAATATGTTTACAATTATTTATCTTTGTATGTTAAATAGAAATATAGTTCTACATATTATGTATTTGTATATGTACGTGTCTTTCGTGCATCGAGATGTAGATTTAACCGTGAGTTGAAAAAATTCAAATTAAAAATTTGATGGAGAAATTGCTTAACCCCTAAAGACCAAATGGCATTTTTTGGCAACATAGTGATTTTGGGCAGCTCACTTCAAATGGAATTTATTTTTTTTCTTTGAAATTTTCATAAAAGATGTGCCGGAGGAGTAACTTCAAGGCCCAGCAATTTTCGTAACTTTTGAAGACATGGTTAAAAAGTTATTGTATGATATGTAGTTTTCAATGCTTGGTGGGCAGCTTGGGCAGTAAAACAAATTTCTTTAGAAATCACTTTTTTTTTAAATAAAAATTTGAAATTGATTTTCTAGATTTAGATATATGTGGAAAGCTTTGAATCATTCCATTTTGATTTATGAGATGAAAGTTATGAAGAGTTTTAGTTGTGGGTAGTTATGGAATCTCCATCCTAAAATAAACTTTGAAGACCTTTATTTAACTCAATTTTCAATATTTTTGGAAAAAAAATAAGAATGGTGGGTGTAGATTGTTTATTACAACATTACCACCATTGGGATTAGCATTTATCAATTTCATAAATAAATTCTAAACAATTGAGTATTTTAAATCATTTTCTACATCTTTCTACTTACTAATTTATTCCTATATGTTGTACAACTCCAAATGATCTAAATTTTTTCAAGCATGTAGCTAACTAGCCTTGGAAAACGAATCCAAAGAAGAACCACCATTTTGGACATTTTTTCATATAATTGTGACTTTGTGAAGTCCAGTTGCCCGAGTTTTGAAGGGCCAAAAAATGCTTTTTGTCAATTTAAATGCTAATATCTTGCAATCTAAAGGGTGGGAATTTCTGAAATTTTTTCCACATCTTCTCAGACCAATGTACTACAAGATCCTACAGTTACATGTGTCCAAAAATGTATTTTTTCTAAAATTTGGTACTTGTACCCGAAATGGCAGTTTTGGAAAATCTTTGGTGAAAATATAGTCAAATACATTTAGGGGTGAATACTCGTGTGTAATTAGAGAAATTGTTTGATGTGGATGTAGATTCAAAGTTGTTTCTTGTGAGGATAGAGGATAGACTAAGGCCAAATATGTTTCTCTTTGAAGAGGTGTCTAGATTGTAATTTAGAAGTACAATCACATAGAAGTTGAATGTCTTAAGTATAGTCTAGTTAATAAAACGAAATTGTTATAGTGAAAGTCACTCTCCCAAAAAATCTTTAAACAAAACAAATAATGGATTAGCTAACTAAGACAACAACAAGTCGTAGATTCATTAAGGTGCACTTTGAACATCCAACCTATTAACTTTGTCATCTACATAGGACACAATCTTCTCATTGGCCAACTAAACTTTCAATAAAAATCAAGCCAAAAGCTAACAATGTAACCACATTGCAATAGAAGCAAGTAAAACTACTTTGTTGTACGCAACTTTAGTTAATGTCACAACTTTTTGTTTCTTCTTCCATTCATTGCCATCCCAAGTAAGAATGCCTTAAAGAATGATACTTAGAACTTCATTGCCATTCTTTTAATTTGATAGTCCCTTTCTATACTAAACTAATAACTAGGGTTTTTGTTTGGGAGATATGACCTACTAGTTTGATCATTAATTTTCCTATACATTGAAGGAATTGCCACACAATGGTTCTCGTGTAGCTTCTATCATCTAAAGAAGCTTTGATTGATGACAAGCTTCTTCATCTTTACTCTAATTTTCTCTTGCACGAGAAATTCTATTTTGCACGAAGAATGTATTATTAATGTAACTTGGACAAGATATAAATCCTCAATGTAGGAGGAAGAATTCACCCCCTAGAACTTTGAAAGTTTACACAATTTCATAACTTTGATAAAAAAGAAATCATAATAAATAATTGCAATTCTTCTACAATATCAACATCATTCTTTTTATGTAAAGAATTCTTTCTCCCTTCCTTCTATATACTACTTGAATTTTCTTCAAGTCTCCTCAATTAATATCAATTGACCAAAGTGTACTTTTGAAAGCATTCATCATCCAAATGATCCACTCCATCATTTTTAGGTTTAAATTAGCCCTTTAAAAACATTGCAAGCCCTAGGGGCATTTCAAAAGTCAAAATCAGAATTTTCACATAGATCTTAATTTAAAAATTTTAAAGCTCGACCAAGAAAATTGAACTCCAATAATCTACCTTTTCCTCTATTTTAATTTTTTTCAGTATTGTTAAAATTATAATTTTTGTGACACTTTGAAGATAATATCTTGAAAGCTTAAAATACACCACTCTTGAACTTTTTCTATTGAATTTCTCTTGGTGTCAGTCCAAGGGGTACATCAATTATACCATAAGGTTTTTCACTATTATTTATATTTTCCTTAAAAATTTCATACTATAGAAAGCATATTTGTAATTTTTATGATTTTACAAATACATTTCTTTATAAATTAATGTAAAATTCAATTTGGTGTTCCTATTTATGAAAAAATGAGATTAAACTTTAGACATATATTGCTACATGTGAAAAGTATCAAAATTTTGAAAATTCAAGTTTTAATGCAAAAATCTAATGAAGTTTCACCAAGCCTTGACATGAAATGTCTTTGAGGGTTAGCCCTTAGACATCGGGCTGGTGATCATAGAAATTATCCTATTTGGTACTCTGTGACATCATCTACTTTTAAAAAAAATTCAAATATATTCATTGGAGGTCAAACTATTGTGCAAGGTCTATCCTCTTTGCACCCAATTCCAAGGATGAACAATTACAATTGCATTTATGTCCTACAAAGGAAGATTCTTTGTCATCCATTAGACAAAAACATCCTTAGCATTGTTGAATCCCTCATCGCTTAAGGAAACCAAAAGTGTCCTGACATGGTTCAAGTCCAATTCAAAGTGCTTTAACTTTTGCATCAAATGTTTGAATTCAATAAGACTTATTGGATAATTTGCACTCTCTCTTCTAGTTTGTGTGGCAAATTTTTAGATCAATTCAAGATGTAATGATTTTTTGGAAGCCAATCAAAGTTTTGAGGATTAATTTGAATTCATCAAACTGCATTTGATGACTGCAACTTTGTGGGCTTGTATCTCCTTCATCCAATGTTTGTTTCCAATAAACTTTGATGGGTTATATTTCTCTCAAAGTCTAGTTATTGTGGTAAAATTTTCATATCAATCCAAGATATTTTGAATGTTTGGGAGCAATTTAAGCTTCAAAGTCCGAACATTTTTGGATTATGGTGAACTTAGGTCGCTTGTTTCTTCTTCATATAATGTCTATTTACAATAATTTTTCTTGGAAAAGTTGTGCATACTAGTCTGTTGTGGGTGGCTAAAATTTCATATCAATCCAAGAATTTGTGAGTGACTGAAAAGCATTTTAGTTGAAGGAGTTTTAACCTTAGATGAGTTTGTTTGCAACTTTTCTGGCTATTTTTTGACATTTCAAAACCATTTTGGAGATACAATGAGTCAATTGAATTATATTTTCTTTCACCATTGTGTTTGTATGTTGGTTTTGAATCACTTCTGACATAACCCTTGTCACAACCCTTTGATGGATCAATGCATTGATGGATAAACTAATCCATGATGAAATGTGCACTAGTGGACAAACAAAGATTGCTTGGAGATCGATTTCTCCAAATGGTGGATTTGTGTGTTGGAGTTAAACAACTCTAGTTGAATGACAAGGACACTCGAGTGCTTGAAGATAAATATCTCCAGATGATGGATTTATGCAGTGGAGTTAGACAACTCCACTTAGATGACTAGTACACTAAATTTAGACAATTCCTAGAGGATGATAAGTGTGATGGAACTTCGAGTTAGATAACTCCAAGTAGAAGATCAAGATGTGGATAAGAAATAGATTGCATGAGATATGATCTAGAGAAGTACAACTAAGACTTTTACTTTAATGGATGGTTCTAGATAGAACCAAGAATAGAAAGCTAAAGATAGAAAAGAAGTCTTAGTTTGTTTTAAAGACTAATAGTCTTTATTGATAGTCTCTAGTATATAAGAAGAGCTCAGGGGTGAGGAGACTATCTTTTGGAGATGGATCTCTCTCTATGGTTGGGTGGTTTGAGCTCTTGCAGAAACATTCTTGTTAATAAGTATATATTTGTTTCTTTAAGAGTTCCTATGTTCATTTGAAGTTATAGGCCGTGGGAGGTATGTAACAACTTCATAGTAAAAAGTTTTTTCATTTGAGTAAGTTTAGAAATTGAATTTCACCTCTAAATGCATTGCTAGGAAAATTTCAGCATCCTTTTTCAAGACTAAAACATTATAATCTTGCAATCTATATGGCCAAATGACTCCAAATTTAATTCACATCAACTACAAGATTGTATGGTTGAGATCTCTATAACTTAGTGACATTTTTTTTTGACACAAGCATGTTGAACAATATACTACAAGGATTTTCTTCAAGTAGAGAGGCTGATTTTAGGTGAGATAAACTAACTTGTCACAACCATGCCCTTCGATTTTAGTACCTTTCCACCACCATCCGATAGTTTAGGATCAACTCAAACCTAACTTAGGAAAATTTAGATCTACATTGAACAGGGGTATTAATGGGACCAAAAAATTAAAGGGACTGATTGTAGAAATCTATAGATGTTTGAAACATGATATACATCCCCATACACTTCAATAACTATTGATGTACAATAAAGGTACGTATTTATATAGCATGGAATGTCAAATATTTAGAATGGGTCCCTTTAATACCCCTATTCAGTGTAGAACACTTCAAAAGCAATTTTGTTTCAAAATTCCAAAAGGCCTTAGGCTAGTGGAGAGAAATTTATGGCAAGCAACTCCCCCCCCGCCCCCCCCCAATCAAGGGAACGTAAGGGAACAGAATGGGAGCAAGCCTTTGTACAGTACCGGTACTCAGCTTCCCGTACCGACGGGCAGCCCGCGTATAATCAAAGTCCCCAGAAGATGATGGAAGTGACGATAAGCAACTCATGATGATGCGAGAAAAGTGGGCCAGAAGGAATGAAGGACAGGAGGAGGACTGACTACCTTTAGACCTTACCCTGTCGTGGAGACTCACGGTGGGTCCTACCAATAATGGGCCCCCATATCCAAACGGGGGGACGCCCGACCCGCGCCCTTGCCCTTGCCCGTCCCCTGGGCTTCGCTTCCAAAACAAGAAAGAGCCGGCCATCCCCTCATGAAGCCACCAACACTGTCGTCGCCGTCGTCCCTGGCGTCTCTTCTGTGGCCGCTGCTCCGCAACCTCAGGCTCAAGAGCAGGAACGCTCCAAGCCCCGGCCCTCCTCCCTAGACTTCCATCTCCTCAATCTCGTCCCATTGCCCCCTTCCCTTCGCTTGGCGTTCATGTTCACGCTCGCGCCATCGCTCGCTGCCCTGCCTGCCGCCCTCACGCGTTGCTAGGTACCAACTTACTGCACACTCATTTCATGCTCAGGCTCACGCTCACGCTCACACTCGTTCAAACTCAAACTCACGCTCGCCTTGCATTTTAGTTTGTCTTCGTGGATGTGGCGGCGGCTGCTTGAGTTTGATCCAGATCACGCGCCTGGGTTTTAAAAATCTTCTGTCTGGATCAGAAGGTGTCGGGGGAACTTGGATGTGCTCCACACTGCGCGTGAGTCCTGTGCCTGATGAAGGATCCGAGTGGCGAGGTTGTAGAGGTTGTAGATTTCGAGTAGTGAGATTGGAGATTTCGTTGTTTTTTTGGTATTGGATGTGGAGTGGAATGGTTGCATTATGGATCTTTTGGTACTTTTGTTTGAATGTGAGATTTTGAGTGGAGTTTAGTAAGAAGTTCCTTTTGTGAGAGGCGCGCTTGTTTTGGTAGCCTCTCTGAAAGTCCGATTTTCTTGCCGTCATTATATGATCTCGTAGTATCTTTGTTTTCACGAGCCTGCGGTTAGTGTGCAACAGGTTGTTCCATTGACATTGGTCTTGATAACTATCAAAGCGTAGATATTCAAGATTTTAGATTTTAGTGAATGTTTAGTTGTGGGAGTGAGTGAGGGATAGACTCTCGTGGATGGAATTTTAGTTCTCCTTATTGCTCATCGGCTACGCTGTGGTAGTCTAATTGTGCGCTTAGCTCTTGTCAGGAGCCTCACGAGGCAATGCATTGTTTCCGTTGTGATAGCGGACTTGTTCCGGTCGCGTTCGGTTCCGATTATTGTGCCGTCATTGTATGATCTGATAGTGTTTATCCCTTTTCTGGAGCCTGGCGTTATTGTTTGAGCATGAGCAAGTGGTGACATTGATTCTGCCAACTACCTAATCGTTTATCTCCGTAGGACGTTAGATTTCAGCATACGCTTTAGTCGCGACAGTGAGGAGTCGATAAACTCTCGAAGATTGACTTGTAGTGTTTTTCTTAGCTCATCGGCTACCTCATAACTGTGCGCCTAGTGATTATCAAAAACCTCTTGAGGCGGCGCATTGATTCCTTTCTGAACAAGAACACATTGCTCTCTTCCTTCACTTGAATCGTGGAATCAATGGTAGTTTGTTATTGGCTTGTTTTGTTGACTCTGAACAGTCAGTTTTTCTTCGAATTTGCCGAAGTCCTGGGGATGTGGCATAATACACGATTGTAATGTAGTGGATTCTGCCAGCTGATATGAGGGCTTATTATTGTTGCCGATTAATTCTGGAGTAGCCTTAGGGATTAGAGATAAAGACAGAAGTGCAATAAGGTTGGAAATCCTTTTTTGGGGGGCGGCACATTGTTTCCCCCCTTCAATTCTACCGTCTCCCCAGTAAACGTTTGTACATGGTACATTGAAACATTTCAGTTTTTTCTCTCTTTGCTAGATAGTCTTCAGTGCTCTTGAACTAGTATTGAAGGTACATTGAATATATATTGTATACTGACGCTGGTGTGGAAATTCTAGCGAGAAAATAACACTGAATTTTTCCAAATGCGGGATCGTCTTCTTGGAGCAGCATGTTGCGTGTTTTGACCTGTATGTTGGTCTTAGTCGGTGTTGCAGATATGGCGAAAGAGACGGAGCTACATGTGTCGCGGAAATCGACAGAGAATGACAGAGTGCAGCTGAAGCCTCTGCAACCTCTTCCACAGAGCAAAGTAGTATTTGAGCTTCCTCGATCGGACGTTGCTGATGACGATGACGATGCCTACGACTGCATTTCCCTCAAAGAATGGCAGCCGTCAGAGACGAAGACCTCCTCCATGGACTCCACTGGGGCATCTTACAGTGCCTGGAAACCACTGAAGGAGAAAGACGGGTCTTCGAAGGGCAACGTGGGTTCGCGTCCCATCTCCGGCTACGCACCTCTTGTCCAGAGTAATGGGGACGTTTGCTTGCCGCCCTCCATCCACCCTAAGCTACCCTCGGACGAAATTGACGAAGCAGAGGACCAGGAAGATGACGATCTCGACAATGGGACATTCGAGGATGGACTCGAGGACGATCTCGAAGACGAATCGGAAGTTGAATCCAACAATCGCGCGACGGAGTCAGAACATGCCGATAATCGTCCGAAAGCATCCCACCACCATCACAGCATCAGTCTCGTGAATGGAATTGCCCCTCCACCTACCCAGCGCACGGGCGGAATCGCATTCGATATCACCCTCGACGACCATGAAAGCAGCCAGTCGCGACGTTCCACGGGGTCAAGCCGAGGTAGCTCTCTCCGGGTCTCCTTCATCAACGATGTGATGCTCGATTCTCCTAGCCCACCCCGGAACACTAGCAAATCACCATTTCGCTCGCGTCCAAATCAAATCAAAAGCCCCGCCAAATTTAAACCTAGTTGGGAGAGCTCAACGAAGATCGGCACACCAGCACCACCTATGCCCAAGAAGTTCGTCCGACCCACTTTGCATGGCATTAAAGTGAAGAAGGGCGAAGGTGGTGTGGCGAAGACCGCTATGAGATCGTCCGCTTCATCCATTGAAACCGAGAATGGCTTCAAAGCAAGAGAAGGCCGGCCGAGGGAGGCAATGGGCCGGTCCTGGGATCCGCAGTACTGCGGGGGTGGCGAGTACGACTCCGTCTCGCAGCTTATTTCCAGATCGCTCATCTCAACCGAGGACAGCAAGAAGGGATACTCGAACGGAACCGTTTCTAAATCCACTCGTCCTTCCGTGGTCCGAAAGAATGGAGTTCGTAAGCACGACGACCACAACTTGCAGAACGGAGGCGAGGTATTGAACATATTTTTAGTCTTAATTCTCTGTTTCTGTAACTTCAGATTTCCTCCCCCCTTCCCGCTTATCTTGGAATTGCCTCCAACCTGTTTGGTATGAACTTCGAACTTTCTATCACCCAAGTTCTGAGTGCTCCATTCGTGCGGAGTTCTTTGACCTATTATTACCCTAATTCAAGTGGATGTCCATAAGTTGTATCCTCTGCTTCGATCCTTGTTTTCTGTCTTGTTCTTCTTAAGTAATTCTCCTGTCTGAATGATCGAATTGATCAACATCTCGGATTCATCCGGCGTGTAGGTTGTAGCTCTCGAAATTCGTGTCCGTTTATATTTCTATTTATGTCAAGCTAGAAAATATGGTTTCTTGCGTTAGATGCTATGATGGATGCTGCTGATCGGGTTGTAAATTTCATTTACATCAAGATGGACATCGTCGTAGTGAAGATTTTAGTTTCGCTTCCCGGGAAGGTGTTACCTTGTCATTGAGACAAACCTTCTTGAATCACCAAGTTATTATTGTTGCTCTTCTCAGGTCTTGAAGACGGCATTGCCAGGCGGTGGTGGCATCACAGAAACCAACAAACTGACGGGAGATTTTGGAAAACTGTTCAGCAAGTTGCGACGAGCATCTGCTCCTCTGTCGAAGCCTCCATCGAAGCAAAAACCTGCAGAGCATCCCAAGCCGTTACCAGCCCCTACGGTCGCCAAAATTTCAAGAGCGAACTCAACACCAGTTGAGAATCCGAAATCCACACTCAAGAAGTTTCTCGCTCCTCTTCATTCCCTGGACTCAAGCGGTGCAAATCAAAAGTTCGCCATTGGCAGCTACGCAAGCCTGAAGCTCCTGCAAGAGTGCGCTCAAACTGAGAAATCCACAATAATAACCCCTGCTTACAATGTGCACAAACCCCGGAAGATCAGAGACCACGAACCTCATCGTCATTACTACAAGACCATCTCTAAAACCCTCGATTCAAAGCTCAAGTAAGTTGTCCGTAACTATTGGTCCATAAGCAAATTTTCCCTCCACTGGTCAGTCCTAGTCCGTCATAGTTTGAAGGTGTGGTCTGGCGCATTTGACCCAGACATTTCAATGTATTAGCTGGTGCTGTCATTGTTGTGAGGAGTGTAAGCTGTTTCAGATGACAAAGATTTTCCTTGTAGATCGTAGACTTCAATTGAACTGTACTCAGGTCGCTCGGCATGTGCATAAAGGTGTCACTTTCTGCCCTTAAGGGTGATGATCACTCCTGGGGATATTGGAATCCCACTCTCTTTGGGTCTCTCTGCTCTGCTCAAATTTAACTCTGTTTTTTTCTATTTCTTCTGCAGAGCCTAGAGCTGGCGTGTCATGTTGCTCATGACTCTGCTGTGGATTTCTCTACAGCTGAGCTGAGTTTCTGGGTCAGATTAGAACATTAAAAGTTATCCATCCACAGCTACAGCAAAAAAAAGTACAAAAAGAAATCTGGATCGAGAGTTTGGTCTCTGTACATATCAATCCCCTGTCGTTTTCCTAGTGGTTGATACTGCATAGAGGTTATTCGTGTGGAGGTCGACCTGGGGAATGTAAGCGGATACCATATTTTTGAACCCACCTGCTGGTTTACGAGCGTTACTCCTCAGGATTTGGAGTTCTTGATGGCCAACACCAGTGATAAGCTGCAAGGTCCTTGGATTCCAAGTATGTGGTACTGAACCCCTTCTCATTGAATCTCTGCTCATTCCTAATTTGGTTTGAACTTCTGGTGGCTTCTGTGTGCTGATTGTGTTCGCTTTGCGCAGGACTACCTTGAATGTAACGCGAGCAACGTGGAAACTCCGATGGCGTTTTGGAGTTGTCACTAACCTAGCTGGAGTTTTGCTTTTAAGCGATGTATTTCTTCAGGATAACAATCACATGTAGAGACGTGGTGGTGCCAATGATGCACTCTTACTCTGCTGTCTTCTCCTGTAAACTAGCCAGATTTCAGAAGACCAGTATTGCAGAGGTTTTCCGAGAGAGTATTTATTTTGTTCCATAATTTGAGGATGCCAAAGCTGATTGTGATCTGGTTTCCACTTGAATTGGAGGTGGTTCTGGAAGAGGCCGTGTCATCTTTCAGCAGTTGGGACCATACAGTTTAATTGTAACATCAGCATTTATTCTTTAATTATAAAGTTCTATCATTTTTATCAGATCCCGTCGCACAAAGTCGAACAAGACAGTTGTACGCTGGCAAATGCCACATTTATCGAGGTTTCTGGGCGTGGTCTTTGTAAATATAATGATCACATTGACCTGTATTGTATTTGTGTACCTGTGTTGGGATGGTGATATTTCTGTTCCATCTTTGGAATTTGTGAGCATGTTGTTACAATCTACTATTTGATGAGAGTATTTCTCCTTCAGTTTTCTGTTCTTTTGAGTTCTTGGAGTTGAGAGGCAGGGAAAGAATTGTGAAAACAGAGAAGACATTGACCCCCATAGAATGGGGGGTATTTGCCCCCCTAATCTTAGTGAGACTATTTTGTCCCTCTCGAAGGATAAAATATTCTCTCTTGGTGTGAATGTAACCTGTAGGTGCATTAGATCCCTTTTCAAGTGTTGACAAGAGTCCAAAAATATTTGATAAGTCTATTAATATGACCTAAGTTCACCGTTCTAGATTCTCCTACATTGTGTGATTGGAACTTTGTGATGGCTTAGTTAGGCCAAGTAGAATTCCCCTTTTTTTCCTACTCAGAGAAAACAGTAGAACCTATTATCTACCTTTGATGATACTTTATGACTAGCCCTTTTTTTTTAAATTTTTGAGAGTGCCAGAGTGGCAATCACTTAAAATTTGGTGAATTATTACATTTCTACATTCATCCATCTTTCAGACAAAAAATACTTTTCAATCATAATCATGCACTTTTTCATCCAAATTTGATGAATTTATCTACATTTTAAATAGAAATGGAAAAATTCTGGCGAAAAAAGATTACTTTTTTATGGCGAAAAGTAGACATTTATTTTGGAATGGTGCAATTTAGCCCCATGGTGCTGGAAAAAAAAGGGTTGCTCATGACTCATTGCTTGAGTACGTGGAGGCACATGTAACTCTTCGAATTCGGCCTTGAGTTGTGCACCAACCCCATGCCACACTCATGGTTTTGGATTGATGAAAATTACTACATTATATAATAACAACAAATATTTATTTAGTGTAGAATGTTGAGAAATTAGTGATGGGACAATCTAATTTCACTATTCAATGTAGTTGGAGTTGAGAATTACAAAATTAGCCACCATAAAATAGGGGGCAAATTTTTTCCTTTATCATTGGTTGAGGCAATGAAGGGTGATTGTCCCTAGTCACTCAACCATTTTCATAACATTAGGGGTTGTCACACCTTCTTCTCACCATTCTCAATCTTTAGAAAATGGAGACGTGGCACTCTCCTTTTGAATTGCAGAGGGCCCATTCTATGAGCATTGAGAAGTTTCATTCTTCACCTCTAGGAGTGAAGAATGGCTAAGAAGAAGTTTCTCCATCCTCCATTCTTTCCATTTCTCTTCATTCTCCATTTTCAAAAGGGGGGGCACGCCTTCTTTATGGAGAAGGGATCCTATTGTCCTCAATTCTATTTTCATCCATAATCTAGCAATTTCATCCATTTTTTTTTTGAATTTGAAGTTTTTTGGCAAAAAACTTCATGGTTTGTTGTTATTTTCTAGCCAATTCTTTGGGAGGCAATCCTATGATGCCAAAAAAAAGCCCTATTAGAGACATCATGTATAGAAAAGAAGCAATATAAACCCCCGAGCATTGATTAACCTTGAAACACTATTGAAGATGCAAAACATCCTTTTGATGATTTCATCTGAGTCTGTAGGATAGAAAAGAATTCTTTTCATCCAAATTGTTTTTGAAGAAGTCTCTTGAGTACATTTTTAGTGAAAAAAATTGCAAATTTCCTCATTATGATATATGAAATTCTCTAAAGAAGAAGATGCTTAATCCACAAATTCCCCTTCTAGTGTATTTTGACCATTTCTTGCTATTTACTCTTGATGTGAATTTTAACCATTAAAATCATGTTTTTTGAATTTGAGTTCATCTAATGAAATGAAGCTTATCAAGTTTAGTTTCTACTCCAACTGAAAATTTTGAAAGATTAATAATTGCAATATTTTATAGCAATATGAACTTTGGGCCTATAACCATGGTTTGTTGATTTTCTAATTTTAAAGTGACACAATAATTTTGGTTTAGATTGTGATGTTATGCACTATAACCCCTAAAGGACCATTGTCCCTGTGGGGGACAAATGAGATTTTAGGCAGGTACCTACAATCTCAATTTTTGTCCTGATTTTTTGAAACTTTTTATGAAGATAGAAAAATTGATTAGCTTCTTAGGAATGTATTTCTTTTTTCATTTGGAACCTGGAAACAAAAGTTATGCCCCAATAAGCTCAAAACAGGGGAGAGGGAGCAACAAAAAAAAGTTTCAAAAATTTGAATTTTTTTATTTTTTATTTTTTTCCCTTATAGATTATATTTTAGTGTACACGGAAAGCTTTGATTCATTTCATTTGGATTTGTTATGAGAAAGTTATAGACAATCTTGTTTTTCGGGCAATTACAACATCTTCCTGAAAAAATAAGTTACAAGATTCATTTCTGAATGCAATTTTTACAATTTTTTAAAAACAAAAGGTCCATATGGTTTCATTTGTTTTTTAGAACAATCTCACCATTGGAATTAGTGCATTTTCATTCCATCTTAGAGATATTTATAATTTAGATTTTCCTTCTATCTTGTACCTATTTCTACTTAACAATTTTTTAAAGAATAAAAAATTAAATCTTTTTGTATTTTCTTTTTTTCCTAGACTCTCAACTCAATTCTCCACCATAAAGATTTAAAGCTCAAAACTCTATAGTGCAAAAAATTAAAGTTAAGAAGGTTCAAAGTCAAATAACCTAGTCCCACAATGTGTAGAAAAACTTGTTTTCTTCACTTTAAACACAAGTATCTTGCAATCTATGTGGTCAAAATTTCTGAAATTTTTTCTACACATTTCAAACTAGTTAGGTGTAAAATCCTACAGTTAAATTTGCAAAAAATAAAGTTTGCAAATTTTTTTACTCTTTGCTCTAAAAGTGGCAGTTTTAAGTGTGTTTTTGCAGAAAAAAAAGCTTGGTCCTTTAGGGGATAATTTACATCTATGTTGGAAATTCCAGATTTTTTGAATATATTATGTATTTGATATGAATTTTCTTCATTTTTTTCTTAAAAAATTCACAGTAATTTCAAAATTTTATGATTTGTATTAGACATCTCTGAAAAATAAACATAAATTTTTTTATTCATATCCAGTTGTTGCAAAACGGCAGCAAAGGGAGTGAAGCTTGAAATCAGTTGGAAGAGTGGGGTTCTCTTTGAAGATTCCCCTAGGATTGAGATCCATGTATCCTCGTCCACCCCGGTTCTTGGCCAGTTTTCACAGTGAGGAAGATTCTAGAATTGGACAACGTGGATGTACGTCTTATGAAGATATTAAGTGGAGCATTCATAGATGACGGACATGGGGGGGAATGATAACGATAGTCAGTGGCGGGAGTGACGATAAGCTTAGTTAAGTTAGTGGCGGGGAGTGACGATAGTGAGTGGGTCGGTTGTAACTGACAGAGCGGGGGAGGGAAGCGACCGACGGAAAAGATTGGGCTACGTTCAACTGTCGTCAACCGCCTTGCCGCCCCCAGCCGCCTTGAAAGCCCGCCATCTTGAGTTCGTCTCCGTCTTCGTCTTCGCCTTCGCCTTCAGTTCCCCGCCCTCCGTTGTTGCCCTTCGCCTTTCGTCTCTCTCTGCTCGCTGCTTTCGTTGTCCCCGCTGCCCCGTCGCCGCTCGTCTGCTTTTGGCCGTCCACTCTCTCGCGTCAGTGTCGGCGCTCGTGCAGCTTAGCTTCATGTCCCGCAGTTCGTCTTTATAATTTTGCTCTATTTCATCTTGCTGTGTTTCATCCCCCCCGGGCACCCGTGCGTTTTTCTTGCGCTTCGGTGCTCTAGCTTCTTTCTCTTACGCATGTTATTTTGTGCCTTGTTCTGTCTGTGAGAGCTTGATTTTTTGCCTTCATTAGTAGCGAGAGCTCGCGTTATTTCTCTCGTGGCTCCCTTCCATTGGGAGGGCGTGATTGGCATTGTCTCTACGAGTCGATGTAAAATTGACATTGCTGTCATCAGTGTCGATCGTTTGCTGTTCAATCGATTGTCAATCTTGTGCTGAGTGTTTGTTTTCAGTGGTTTTCAATATCGTAACAGTTGTTCAAAATTTTGATGGTGAAAGTGAGTAGTGCGCTTGAAATGTTCTGAGGTGTGAGTAGTCATCTTGTATGTACCTCGTGTTGTTTTGTGAACTACGCACAGAGAGGCATTGCAGAATTTCTTCGAGGTTTTCTTTTGGTGAGCTGGTGTTTTTATGTGCTTCAAATCCTCCTTCTAGCTCCCGTCTTTAGTTTCTGTTCGTAGTCTGGACTTTCCTCATGAAATCGCGATGCCTTGTTCGTTTGCATGATTCGGAGTTTGAGGTCGTTATTCAACTTCATTGCCAGAAGAGGTGAACGGAAACATTTGTGTCATATTTTTGCGACTCGTGACGTGACTCGTGACTCGTGTCGTGCTCCTTGCTGACGAAAGCCACGAAGGCAACTTGCCTCGGTAAATTCTCCCCTTTTTTTGAAGTTTGCCATCATCTTACCATTTTCTTGTTCAAACTTTGACATTAGCGTGATTTAAAACGTTAAGTATCGTGTTCGGTTTACATGCCAGTAGAAATCAAAACAAGAAATGAAGAGCATGCGACGGAAGATACTCTCTGAAAAACACTGCAATTACAAATGTGATGCGTTCTGACAGCTTAAATTCTTACTTGAAGCAAGCTTCACTGCGAAAAACTGTGAACACTGCATTCTGAGAGTAGACGATAGCTTTCTTCAATTACTACAACTAAGCTCATGTGTACGGCTATAATTTTTGCATCAAGAGAGCTTCTAGTCCCTCCCAAATCCTTGCACCGTTGCACACTTGCACTAGACTACGTGTATTTTTTAGATCCAATTGTCAAGTCTCTACAACTCTCCGAGCTCGATGTCTACACATCATTATAAACTCCTGCTGCGTTTCGTCGCAATGCTAAATTATCGGGCTCCTGAATGTCAAATCGATTCCTGCTAATCGATTCCAGAGTTCCTCTGATCACCAATAGTTACGTATGTAGCCTCTATTCGCCAGTGCAATGACACTCGGTTCTGCGTAAAAGCCCCTTGGAACTCAAATATGTAATCATTTCTTAATGTACTCAGACAGGCTGTCTGGGAAACTCTACTATGGCAGTGACCATACCCTGGCTGCCTGTTCTACGATGAGAGAAACTTTCATTCCTACTGCCTAGTGGAAATACGTCATGTCCCCCCTCCTTCCATACCTCCTTCCAATACGTTCCATCCAGAAATGTTGCCTCTTCTCCTCGCCACCTCGTCTGTTATACTCATTGTACGCATTCGAATTCCGCTACCATGATCATAGACTTGAAATCCTTCAAGGAACCGTAGCAAACCTTGTGGTCTCAGTCACGTTAACAATAGCAGAGTCTCTTCCATACGAGGAACCAAGTAACGGACAGTGCAAACTGCAGTGCGCTGTCGTGAGGCTAGATGAAGCCGCAGCTGCAAGAATAAGTAAAATCTTCCATACTACTCGTCAGTCGTCATGTGAATCTGAATGTTCTTGGACGCACGTCAAAACTCAAAAGTAGTCAGACCATTTGAGATGCTGTATTCTTAACTGGACTGTAACAGGGAAAACGTGATGTGATCCTCGCTGCAGTAATTAATGACTTCGCGAGGGGCGATGGAGGGGTACGATCAACACTTAACAAAGTCCGTGACTACACTCGTTCTTACTTTGTTGCTGCTCGCCAAGAACGTCGATGGAAAATTCCACGTAAGAAATGGCCAAAACTGGCGCAAAGCTCACGCAACTTTCTACGGGGGTGCTGATGCGTCAGGAACTATGGGTACCAGATCTTGTCCCTTGAATAGTTTCACAGACAACTATCTAACCTGCCATTTGAAATGAAAAGTGTTCATTTCTCGAAACTGAGTTTTTCTTCTGCTAATGAGAGTCGATGACCACGTAATCGCCACTTGCAAGTGAAATGTTTGTTTACCTCGAAGAGAAAGACATCAGGACATCTATAATCATAATAACGAAGTAAGAATCCTCGACCACCTGCTCACTTGTAGCACTTCTAACAAGACCCATCAGCTATATCGAATCCGGAGTCAGCATGCTGATGTAGTTTGACTAGCAGGTCGGTGGATTCTAATCAAGTCCTCAAATAAATATTGTGCAGGTGGTGCCTGTGGTTACGGAAACCTCCACAGCACGGGCTATGGAGTTGATTCGACAGCCTTGAGCACAGCACTCTTTAACAAAGGGGCAAAATGCGGAGCTTGCTTTGCACTCCAATGCTACCGTTCAAAATGGTGTCTTCCAGGTACACCTGTAATTACCGTCACAGCCACGAACTTCTGCCCTCCCAACCGTGAGGGTGACGGCACGCCAGGGTGGTGCAATCCACCGTTGCGGCATTTCGATCTTGCACAACCTAGCTTCACCAAACTTGCCAAGTACAGAGCAGGCATCGTCCCCGTTCTCTTCAGGAGGTGAGCTTTATGGTGAAATTAAGACAGATTTATGGATTGTGTTTTCCGGCCTAGGCTAATGTGAATCAAGTCTTATGAAGTCTCATCAATAGGTGTCCCTCTGCACACAGTAACGGTGCAAGAGAGAAACAGTCTTTGTCAAGTATCGACACATTGATCAAGTTAATAGAATGCATGCAGCACTTCAAGCTACTCACCGACAACTGTTGTACTGTATGCCCTCCAGAGTACCATGCCAGAAAAAAGGTGGCATCAGATTCACTATCAATGGGAATAAGTACTTCAATCTCATCCTGGTTCACAACGTTGGCGGGAAAGGCGATGTTCTCGCAGTTGACATTATGGGATCCAACACCGAATGGCAGCCCATGCATCGAAATTGGGGACAGAACTGGCAGACAAACTCGGTATTGGTTGGTCAGGTACTCTCCTTCCGAGTGACGACCAGTGATGGTGTGACCGTCACCTCTTTGAATGCCGTTCCGTCTGAGTGGCGCTTTGGCCAGACCTTCGAGGGAGCCCAGTTTAACAGCAACTAACTTTTGTTCCGATTTCAATAGACCAGAGTCAGGCGCTTGACGCCGAGAGATTTTCAGCTGATTGGAGAGCACAACTAAACCAAAAGTATATTTTAAAGAACTTGACTGCTGGATCCAAGTCTTCAGGACTTCAGACAACCAAAAGTGCGAACCACCAAGCACTACTCAGGTTCTTAGACATCTAAACTGAAACAAATTCTCAGACCGGTGATTACTCGGGATAGAAAGCAGAAATGGCCGCGCTCTCCTCAATTTTTGGAACACCGCTTGATTTCGCAGGAATGATATACTAATGAGAAACCGAGTTATAAGTAGGTAGCTCGATCATAGTGTAGTCTTGATGTAGCAGTAGCTCTATTTGAGCGTCCTAAGTGTGGTACCTTAGTGGTATATACTAGCGAAAAATCTGATGCAAACACCCACTACTAACATCACGCTAACTGAAGGGCGCACCTTGAGGTAGTCAATCGAGGCTATGGTGGATCATCTTACTGTCCCATGCGTTCCTTCTTCGGGGTGTCAGCAGTGGTGTGCTTATTATGTCGATAATATGTCACCCGCATAGCCTCAGCGTCTGTGACACTTCCACTTGTACCATAATTTTCAATGAAATGATTGATTCCCTCAATTCCCTGCCAAGTGATGTCCTGAGGTTCTGAGTTGTTGGATGTTTCATGTCCTCCAGAAAAGAAGAAATTACAGGTAATTGATAGCTCAGAACAAGCCCATCGAACTTATAGTGTAGCGATATCAAATAATCTGAACAGCAACGGCTAATTGCAGTCAAGGTAAACCTGTACACATTTACTCAAATCAGACGAGTAGAAAGTGGAAGCCTGAGAATACGGCTAATAAATTAAGGTATTAATACAATCACTGTCGAGAGCTAGAATGTTAACATTCAACGTTCTCTTCCCAAAACGATTGGGAGGCTCTCGCACAGCACTTGAATGATCAGCATCACCAACTGGGCATATGCCTGATCACATTTAACCTACTAAGCTTGTATCAATCATCTATGCATGCAATGATTTTGCAGCATCCTAAGTCATATTCAGTATTCGAAAAGCCTTAAAACCTGCTTTCTAATGCAGCTCTAAGTTCCCACTCAGGTATAGAAACAGGCTCACAAATAGGTTGCACTACCAAATTCGTGAACCAGCTTATTCCCACACGGTCCAGGAACGTTGTACATAAATCTAGGTCAGTCATAGACCATGGTTCCCAAGTTCAAAGAGCCGCTCTTAGGTGCTCCTACTTTGTAAGCATCAACGAGAAGATGACTCCTTGAGTGCCAGTATCTTGGTCTTCTATTGTTGGCAACAAACTTTAAGTGAGAAGGAGAAGATTGGTTAGTTGTCTTTGCGGATAGGTATATTAGCGTGCAAAGGGGTCGTGAGAGTCCAACCAGAAGGATACGCAAATCCCTTGGGCGCCTCCAGGTGCAGGTGCCACACCATCACCTTTAGGCACCCCGGTGGTCGTCCTTCCATATGACTTTCATCTGGCACCAGCTGCTCTATGAACGTGGTCTCCTGCGCAAGCCAAGGGAGATCTCAGAATTTATTATTTCTGCCAGAGTAGCCAAAACGAAGACCATGTGAATTCTGCTGCACAAGGTGCAGAAACTCGTCTCCAAATGACTCTATAAAAGAAATATGGAGACTTAGTTGAATTATGGCATGGTCTGTATGTAAAGTACCCATCTCACACTCGTTGCTCTGAAAAATTCACCAGGCAGTAGCGACCAAGCTTCAGCACCATGTTTCATAATTGTGCACCTATAAATTATGAAACATGTTGACCAAAGTGGCTGCTTCCACAGGAGTTGAAATAAATCATCAAGAAAGGTAACAAAATGTCCCAATAGAAAGCTTCTCTTCATTTTTGAATGATAGAATATGCTTTGAAAGTTACTATAAGGGCGAGACTTGCATTCCGCAATAGGAAGTGATTCTTAGAGAAGTATTTCTATTGGGACAGACTCAACATGCGTGCTAGTGTTTCTGACCAGAATTTGGAGCTCAGAATTATGCAAGGTTCAAAAAGGAAAGAAGGAAGAGACCTTTGCAAACCCTGACCCCACCTATAATTGACATTCTATTGTAGAGTGGTCACTTAAGAGTTGGAAGGGAGAATGTATGAGGACCGTCTCAACGATGAATTGGACTGACCTGGAAACCTTCCTTGATGGTGTCCAGCTGACGGATGGGCTCCAAGGTGGGGCGTTTCCACCGGCGAGGGTCCCATAAGATGGTGGAGTTGAAGGCAAAGCCAGACATGTCCACATGAAACCGTCGCAGACGCTTGCTCTTCGCATTGGTGTGCCACCCGATCACTTTCTCGTCTTCGCACACGGGACCTTCCAGGACGGCCCTGGACTTGCCTGGTGCCAGCATTCCCACCAACCAAGTGCCAAAGCGCCTGCCCAAACACACATAGGATCAGTACATCGTTTATTCTATTCAAGGTATGTTCGCACTTGGTGTTAAAGAATAGTCTAAGCAATGAATTCAGGTGCACATTTGGACTAGATTCACTTTATTAACACTGCTCCTAACCAAGCGCGAACATACCATCTAGTTGACATGTAAGTGTGGTACCATCTGAAATCTTTTATTTTCACAATATGATCAATCAAATGGTTCACGACACATCCATGAATCCTCGGTTAACCAAAGTCTTTTCAAATCATTTAGAAGCAGCAGCGAATACCAGCAAGCGAAAGGAGGGAGAAGAGATGGAACTGAACTGGACGTGGCGTATCTGCTGAAAGAGCTCCAGCGTGTACACGTTGTCATCGTCGGCAAAGTAGACGATGCCATCCAGCTGGTGCTGTTCAATGTGGGCCAAGGCGGTGTTGCGCTGGTAAGTCCCCCGGTCCTTCACATTGGTGAGGTTCTGGTCGCACACTAAGTGGCGGTACATGAGCCCCGTCTCCCGCAACAGAGCCGCCGTCTCCAGCGACTGCGACTGCATCTCCACCACCAGCCACAGCAGCGGGGGAGGCACCAGCTTCAGCGTGTGCGCCAGGCGCGTCAGGTAGTACGCCTTGAAGGGCCGCGTGTAGGTGGGCGTCACCACGATGAGCAGCTTCCGAGGCTTCAACAATATCTCCTCATCCCCAACACCTGCTAGTGATCATATTTCCCACAGCGTTACCTATCCACTCCCATCATCCTTTAAACCACGACGTTGGGCCTAAAAAGCTGCACTTTCAGTGGCTTTCCAACAAGACATCACTAGAATTTTTTTTGCTTATGAAACGGATACAAAATCTCAATTTGCAATTACGAGTGCGACCATTGAGTACTCATAATTTCAAATTGAGACTCAATACATAACCAAAAGTTTTGACTGACAACTTGTAGGAAAGCTACTAAAACGCAATTCTCCTGAGTTATAACACAACTCCTAACTTAAAGTATTCAGATCACAGCAAGCAATTGAAGTAGCAGGCGAATGTGACAGCAGTCTACACAGAGAGCCAGCAAGCAGTTCAATATTTTGAGATTTCTGGGTCAAACCGTGCAAGTGATAGATTATAGGAAAGCTAGAAACAATGCGAGTCTAGCAAGCCATTCCTCGCAGCTCTTATACCTGAACTTCCAGTTTAAGCATTGGTATTGATTTGACATTTAACTGCCAGTGGACTTCACTTGGATCGAGCATAGCTAAACAAAACCCACAAACAGGTAGAGCTAGCCGCATGCACTTTCAGTGACAGGTCTACGTCCATGTGCATGAATATGACGCTTTAGAAATGCAAATGCAACTCTTGCTAAAAAATCTTTAGCACCTGAAAAAAAAGTTGTCCGATGCACTGGAAATTCGAGGGTCAAGGTTTCGACGGACAGCGTAGGTGGGTCACCTGAGCTCGCGGCTTTCATACCTCGAGTTCCATTCAAGCGATGGCATGAAGTTCAAACTTATTACTTCCTGTGGACTTATCTTGGATTGAGCATAGCTAAACAGAATCCAAAACTCGGTAGAGCTAGTCAGGTGCATTTTCAGTGAGAGTTATGTACATCAGTACATGTGCATGAAGATGCAACTCTTGCAAGGAATTCTATAGCATTTGCACGAAAAGTTGTCAGATGCACTGAAATTTTGAGGCTCAAGGTTTCGAAGGACAGCGTAGGCTAGACATCTAAGCTCGCGACTTTTGAACTTGGAGTTTCGGTTTCAGTATTGGCATGAAATTCCCGAGGACTTCTCTTGGACTGAGCCTAGCTAAACGGAATCCACAACTACGTAGAGCTAGCCAGGTGCATTTTCAGTGAAAGGGCTATGTACATCAGTAAAAGTCCACGAAGATGCAACTCTTGCAAGGAATTTCTAGAACCCTTACATTCAGTAAATGTTCATGAAGACAACTCTTTGCAAGAGAAGTTGTTACACGCACTGACAATGTGAGGCTCAAGGTTTCATAGCTGGTTCACCTGCGAAAGTGTTGCCGATCTCGGCGGAAATCTTCGTCTCAGTGAACGCATCCCCAACCATGGACCTTCCGAACAACGCATCCCCCTGTTTCCCCTCGCCAGGTACCGACTCCGGCATATACAACTGCCACTGCTGCGGCGTCAACCACCCCACCACCAACCCAATAGCGAAGCATACCCCGAACTGCATCAACAGCTTCCTCCAACTCCTCATCTTGGGGGCGCCTTTCCCGCCCCCATGGCCAGTTTCCATGGCCATTGCCATCACCATCGCCCTCAAAAACGGCGGTAGAGAAGAAGACGCTCCTGGAGTCGAGAAATCGAGTTTGCAACTGACAGTAGCTCCTGTTGCTGCTCGAGATTCGCGGATTTGCGATGATAAGGATCTTCTCATGGAGGCCATGTCGATCACGACATCGCTAACCTCTTCATTGTCAGCTTCAAACCCAAAGAATCTCGTCCCTGTCAAGGTAGATCTAGACGAGTTTGACTACTTCGCCATTGCCAGCTTCAGACCCAAAGAATCCAGCCCCTGACAAGGTAGATCTAGACGAACCTGGCTACTTCAACATTGCCAACTTCAAACCCAAAGAATCCAGCCCCTGTCAAGGTAGATCTAGACGAGCTTGGCTACTTCGATCTGCTTCTCTACAAGCTTTCTACTGAAGCGCCCATTGATTTTTTTCATGTGGGTCACCAGTGAGCCCTAAACCCTAAGTGTCAGATGCCCACGAGCTCTCGCGTTGGTTCATTTGAAGAGGAGGTACCTGTTGCTGCTAAGATACCCTACTTCGGTAGCACTGACACATGGTGTGAGTGAACGCTACTCTCGCTCTCTCGTTCTCACTTGCGCCCATTGTTGCGGTCTCTGCCGACTCTCAAATCTGTTGCAGAGGAACGGGGACACTCCACGTTCAAATGTGAGAGCTCTCCATCTTTCTCGGTCTCTCTCAGTCTTGCGCAGTCGTGCTCAGTGTGTTGCAAGGGAGTCCCACCTTCGCAATCGCCCCGAACACAGGCGCATCGACATCATTCCTCACAAATTGTAGTGGGTGGAGGCAGAACTGCACTGCTACTGAAATCACTGACAGAAACGCTACCTTAGAGAGTTGCGAAACCCTTAAACCGACAGAGTCAGGGACAGGGGCTTGAACAGACACAGTCAAATTCCTCACCAAGAAATTCGGGCAACAACAACAATGGCGCGCTAGGTTACTCTAACGCTACGACTCGCTATCGTCGTTGCTTGCAGTTCCAGTTTCTGCCTACAAGAGCTCGATCAATCGTCGCCTCCGCAACAAAACTTGGACCGACACTGTTCCTAACGAGACTGCCAAACACGCAATTGCTAAAACCTGCGGTCCACTCACACAATCTGCAAACTGACAAAACTAGAAAGTTCTACGAATCTTAAACACAAGGCCCTCGGGGAGCCTAGTCAACTTTATACTATTTCGGGGTCAACCGGAACCTACAAACTAGAATGAATTAGTGAAACTGTGAAAGCCGCAAATCCGACACTAAGACATCCGAAATCCCTAATGAATAGTGTTGTCGTTCAGCATAAGTTATTACTGTACTGTTAGTACACATAGGATTGATGCCAGTATTTAAAACAATCCAGAAATATCATCTATGCGGAATGAAAACGCTGGCCAGTATATTCCTGCCAAGTCGACCTAACAAGTGGATAAGGTAGATTGCGCCACTGTAGTGAGTCCTTTGTTCTCGAGTCTCGGGTCTTGAGTCTCGACATCGCAGAGAGCATAGGCGCCCTTGCATTCTGTCGTTTTCTTTCTCTGTCGCAATGGTCATGGCCATAGCTATGGCACATCCAGCAGCTGCTACTCTTGGTTCCTCGTTCATCACCGCTCGCACTTCCTCTGCTCCGGAATTGCAACTTCGAATCTCCGCCATCCCCAGACGGTTTCCTGTCTGCGACGCGCAATTGCAAGGTGAGTGATATCACACTCAAACATCTTGTCATGAACTTCTCTGAAATGAAATTTGTGAAGATTATACATACTTGCCACTCTAGCATTGAGTATAGCGGACTTGCCACACATTCAAAATATGGAATAGTGAAAGAGGGTTGAGTGCATTGTGGCGTTTGTTAGTTTCTTTGAAATTCCTATTTGTGAACGAAGCTCCTCGCCATTAGGGTCGTACATACTTCTTAATATTTCTGTGAATGCTATGCGTGATCGTGTGTAACCAATGCTGCTGTTCGTTTTGGCTATGTGAGATTCTGGAAATCGCTTGCATTTGGTGCTGCGGCTTAATGTTTCTCTTCTTCTGCCTCTCTCTCTTGTTGTCTTCCTCTTCGTTCATCTTCTCTCAGTGTCCTTGTAGTGCTTCTGTGAGACCCGTTGTAGGCAACAATGTTGTGATCTCGTGACTCTTTTTTGCATCTTCTTCTGTCTCCTCTTTCGTGTTGTCTATGGCCTTCGATGACTCCACATTCCCTCACTGCGCTCTCAACTCTTCTCTGTGAAGCGAGTGTGTTCACGGCAAGAGTGTTGCGGTCTCGTAAATCTTTTAAGACATTTACCTCCTTTTGGTTGGAAATCTGGACATGTGGATTTGGATTGTTGTTTCAAAAGATGTCTCCATTAGATTGACAAAGGTGTATCAGTTGGTCGTGGATTTGGATTGTTGTTGCAAAAGAAGTCAGCATGAAATGTGATGAAGGTGTATCAGTGATTGTGGATTTGGATTATTGTTTCACAAGATCTCTCCATTAGATTGACAAAGATGTCTCAGTGGTTGCAGCGAAGACTCCGATTACATTCCACATCGGGGAAACTTCACTCACCATCCCCTTTTCTCTAGACTCGGCCAAAGGACTGAGCTCCGCCATCACGGGGCTGTTGACGACGTTCAAGGAGAAGGAGAAAGCCGCTCGGCCCAAGCGGTGGGACAACATGGAGTATCGCCAGACGGAAGAAGGCGTCTTCTTCGAGGTCTTCTGCAACCCGAACGCGCATGCGACGGCGTTTCAGGCCAAGTATTTGGTCACCATCGACGATGCCAAGCTGCGCATTGCTTCGGAAGGACAGCTCAGTGCTCTCAAATCCGACATCGACCAATACATCGACTCGCAAAGCTGAGTTTAGGTGGTCTCGTGCAGGTCGTCCAGGTTTAGGGTTAGGGCTTCGTGTTCGCATTCGTCTCATGTTAATAGATACTCTTCGAAATTGAATCCCGGTTTCGCCACCAGGCTCCTGTTTTGAAAGCAGTTGTTGTTGTGCTCTTTGTGCTGACACTCGCCCAGAACATTCTTGAGGGGCTTCTTCAACGCAAGGAATCGGCTTCTTTTTGTGCATATTCTGGGGTTATCTCAGGTGGGAGGTCACACTCTTGAATGGGAAGGCAAGAAGTCCTACAGTATTACTGTAACAAGAATATATTCCTGTTACAGTGGCCCACAATACTTGGGCAAACTTGCATCCAAGATGTGATGTTCTACAGTGCACAGTGGAAGGAGCCCACATTCATGGAAAGTAAAGGGTCCCTTGCCTTCAAGTTCAAGAATGTTGTGGTACCAAAACGAGAATATAGGTATTGGTTACACAGCGAATGACAAATTTTTTAGTCTTTTTGATGATTATCATCTACCATTGGTTCTTTCTATGTTACTACTTGCAAAACAACGGGCTAATATGTGGACTTTAGCTAAACATTTGAGAGAATGAGAATGGATGGATTATTGAGTGCAATATTGCTCGTCTATAGAATGTTATAAACGTTGCGAGAGTGGTACAGCTTGAGTTCATTGCATAACGCAGTTTTCGTTTCCGTCTGAAGTGTTGCAGCGATTGGCCTGCAAGAAGTTTTGGAAGTTCCTGGGAGGTAGTTGCAAAGGATTCCGAAACGTATCCATTCTAATCCAAGTGTACAGTCTCCAGCACCTGCGCTTTTGCTAAAGCATGCTTGTTGATTTGTCATATGATTTGACATTTCGTGAAGAATTTATTCCAGAGAGCCAGGAAAGAAAAGGATGTATTGTACATGACAGAAGAATCTGCAAATTTGACCATGCCTACTTTGTATGATGAAGAAAATTGGTATCTTTGTGTTCTACATTGATTTGGTCACTACTGCTCGTGACAAGTTAACTTGGGTGTAACGAAATAGGAAATTAAGAAAGAGAGTCTCTCCTGTTGCACAGTAGAGCTCGTTCTAAAACTGATTAAAAACCTACAGTAGTTCAGATTCCTTTGAAATTTCATAGACCCAGCCTTCATGCGCACCTCCTGCCAGGGATTTTCTGGTTCCCGGGACCTCTGCAATATGCATCTTCAGTCTGAGAACTTCAGCATTCACTGCGAAGTCATTACTGCACAGGGCGAATGGGTTTAGTGTTAGAATTGACTTTGGGGACTAGCAACATGCATGCAGATAGTGATTACTTTAAGTGCCCAAACGGCCAAAAGTGGCGGCTTCCTTATCTATAGGAGTTGAATTAAAACAATTCAGGATGCTACAAGGAAACAAAATGTACCAATAGAAAGTAGAATTCATATTTAAATTTTTAAATGATAGAGAATTGATTTGAAAGTTAGTATAATCAACTGTGAGCTTCCAAAGTGGATTTCCAATCTTTAAGCTTAGGCACTTGGGGGATAAATAGTTTGCGACTCAAAGAAGAAGATTCTGGTTAATTAAATCCTGTCATTAATATGAACTGTCCTGGGGCTTCTACTTGAACAGATAAATAACAAAACCCAGATATGGTTGGTATCAAACCTCTTGAACCTTGAAACATAGCCTAGAATGAACTTGCAGGCTCCTGCAGGGCGAAGCTCTATGAGGGCCTTCACGGTAGCAAACAGGGGTTTTACAGCACTTTGATGATAACGTGGATCCAGCTGGTCAAGGAGAAATACTAAAAGCGGGTCCATTGCTACCAAAACCCTCTTTTATTCTACGAACATTCAGCAAAGCTCAAACAATGAAAGGCAGAAAGCTAGCAAGAGTCAAACAACAGTAGCAAAGAAAGAATAAGGAAACCTAAGGAAAACTTCATTATGCATTTTGTGTAACCTGAAAACATATGTAAGAGTTTGGTCTACATGCATATGCAAGAAACTCTAGAAGTGATTTTGCTTTCCACTTGTAACCCAATGTTCGGCACAAATAGAATCTGAGCAAGTGAAGAATTTGATGAGAGGATATATATGTCAGCACCCAAGATGAGGTCAAAACCGTCAGGGTAGCTGTCCTTGATGTGTCGTAAGTGATCGTTACTGCCCCAGTCAAGCTCCTCGCAATCCAACTCTACAAAAACAGATAACAGATGTGGGGATATTGGCCTTTAAGCATATTCAAACAAAAAGAGGTCATAACATTAAGAGCTCCATCAAGTATCCTGCTCACATGGGTTATGGAGTAGAAGCGTTGCATTTAGCTGAAGGAATCTAATAAAAATAAAAATAAAATGCCAATTGTTTTCAAGATTCTAGGCATGATCCAAAAGATCGTACTTGATTGTAAAGCCGCGTCCTGCAACTCCACATTTCTCTTCATGACCTGCATAAAAGCACCATTGCTTCTTCACATACCAGTTTTGGAGCTTGAATCAAGTTTTAAAACTCTGATTTGATTTTACCGGTATTCAAGTAGCTAAAGACGGGGACACGTGATGACCTCAGACATCAATCACCACTTTGATAAACAACTGTTAACCAGTGAAGATTCTTAACATGATATGAGTCTGACGAGTTGAAAACAAGACAATGTATATTGATGGTGAAGGTTTAGAGCATGCGTAGGGTGGCATGCCTTTAATACGGTAGTGTTGTGATCAGTCATGACCACATGACGACAATATTGGGCACATAGCAAACCGTTGAGACCTACAACCACCTCCCACAATGTTGATTCCTAATACGTACCTTCCACACATACTTTAACTTCGTAAAACGTTTGCAAGAGGATACTTCAATTTTTTAAATAACAAATCGAACTATCCCAGGTGTAAACTATGACAACTGGAGCATTACTATTCTTTCACAGTGGATACTCTCATCCTAACTGGGAAGCACTATGAAGATAAAAACCTAGATGTTTCACAATCTCTTTAGAAACACAATAGGGAAGATTTCTTACCGACGCCTGAACCAAGTTCAATCACAGAGCGACCATCAAGAAGATGCGAGTGATTCACTAGGTAGTCATTCAGAATTCCAGCTCCTGGCCAAACTAATTGCCCTGTGAGATCGTAATCAGCTGCAACCAAGGCCCCCAACCCACACAATGTCAAGACAGTTAGACCACATAACATCCCATAGTACTTGAAGAAATGTTGATGTCTAGAAACATGCAGAAGTTGTAATCACCACCATCGTAACCAGACCTCATTTCTTCTGTAACACGTAAATTTTAACAATAGGAAGTCCACAAATGCCTACTAAGAAACCACGAGGCTCAAGTTGGTCTTGGTCCTGTAGAGATTAACCCATTTTTAAGGTGCACCTAGCCGTATTTATTTAGCTTCATTAAGTTGTAGTGAAAAAGACTCAAAATGGAGAAGAACACTTACTAGAAGAACACTGAAGGCACAACACTGTGATCGTATGAGGGCCAACAATGAATTCCTTTTCAACATATCTGCAATAACCATTAGCAAAACAATTACTCAGCACATAGTCAATACTTAAAATACATGAAAGTCTAAGAGGAGAAAGAGTATTAAATGCATGGAACAAAAGACAGAGGTCCCTCATTGCAAAACAAATACCCAAACGAAACACTCTAAATTCTTGAACGGTGAACGCATACTGATTTTGATAATGTACCCCACCTTAACATCAGAACTCAATTTGGTTTTAGGTAATCTACCAATAAAACCTGAACCCTTCTACTTTTGTATCCAATATCCGGCACGGTCCTAGTATTGGGGCCCCGGGGATTCAGATCATGGACCCTTCACAGAAAACGGGTAGTAAGAAACTAAAGTGGCATTAGTGAGACTTCAAGCAGGATAAGAGTTTGGGAGAGACTTGGGCATCCATTGAACCTACAGCCTGCAAACAAAGAGAATTGGCTCCATTTTGTAAGCCAAAGTTTGCCAAGAAAACTTCGGAAGTCTGCCGGAGCTTTCTTGGGAAACTTCTAAAGTAAACCCTAAGTCCCCGAAGCTCCTGAATAGCGGGTGCGATCAAGAGATCCCGGGTCTGGATCCCCGGGGCCCCCATACGAGGACCTTGCCCCAATATCCAAATCTAGCATACTTTGGTGCATAGAAACCCCCATACAATTGCTAACAATATCCAATAAAAAACTTCTCAGTCAAATGCCAGTAACTATAGCATCGCTCTTACGTGAAATTACCTGAAAACAAACTCTTTCTTTCACGACCGTCACAGTAACCCAGACAAGACATGAAAACAATGCCCTCTTAGGGTTTAAGCTTCTGGGGGTAAGAAAAAATTTAATCAGACTCCTAATTTGCAAAACACAACAAGAAAAACAATGCTTCACGAACAAGGACAGTCAATCAATGTCATCAGAAATTGAAAACCCCTCAAAACCCAATAATCAAAACGAGCTCACCACAATACCGAATTCATAACCTCACAATCTATCACTGAAACCCACGAATCAATCCCATCACCGAAGCCAAACTCAGGAGAAGTGTGCCGAATTATAAACAACACAATAATCGGAATGCAGGAGTAATTGACACTAGATATTATTTCAATCTGAATACACGAAACGGAACTTCAATTTACAAAATGGGCGTCGATCCACAGGATTCCAAAGCTAAGAGAAGTCGATGGATGTGAAAATTTAATGAATGGACAATGTGAAGTGGAGAATTACGCTTCGTCAACAAAAAATGAGGCACCGAAGTAGGTCTCATCGTCGCTGTCATCGGCCTTCGAGGGTGCAGCCTCCTTCGACGCCATCGCTGCAATTCTTGGCGTCCCACTTCTTGTCTTTAGGTGGAGTCTTCTTGGGTTTAGGGCAGAGGATGCGGTTGAGGACTACCCATAACTTGTCTCGCCGGTCCTCAACCTGGGTACCACAATATTGGATATTTATGGATGGATGTGATCTAAATAGTTCTGAAAGTTTGGACCAAAATGGGATGAAAATCACACTATTTGGAATGGACATAAGGTAGGCCACATTATATTTGTTTTATATAAAATATTGTAGACTACTATATTAGTGCAACTTTAAAAATTGTATAATTTCCAAATTAGTGTGAATTATCGTTAAAACTATAGGGTGCACTACTTGATACAGTATGGATAAATGTACCCATACTTGATCACTTAAGGGATTTTGGAGTAAATCATGAACAATTTAAGGTACAAAAAATGTATATAATGTAGGAAGATAGGAAATATGAGGGTTGCCATTTTTTCGTAATTTTATTTTTGAAATTGAAATAATTGTGAATTTTGGGAGCCAAGAAGTGCTCGAAGCCTATAGCCAATGTCTAGACTCTTCTAATTCCAATCATTCAAGAACCACTTTCCATTCACTACTTCCTACTTTTTTGCTCACTACTTCAGGACATGTGCCATGACCTTATTAATCTCAACCTTGAAAAAGAGGAAAAAAATGCATTCCAAGCTTTGATAAGAAACCTGATCAAACCTTGGTTTGAAACAATGCCCCCTACAAGTTGGGTATAGGTCGTGGTTGACAATGGGTACATTTATCTTAATTAGATTGTATAAAAACAATGTTTTTATTCATGAATGTCTAGAGTAGATGATAGAAGTACTTTTTCACACTACCCTATGGACTTTACATAGGGAGATCAAGAAGGCGTTACCCTGGGGGGTATAATTTCCACATGTAATTATACCACACACACACACACACTTGACTTTCTAATATTAGAAAGTCAAAGGGGGAGGGGATATTGTTACATGTGGAAATTATACCCTCCAAGGTAACGCCCTCCCAATCTCCTTGTGTTTAGTGGGGGATCTTAAACAAATTGACTCTCCATTCACACCAAACTTTATAAAGGGATCCAAAGGTCTTCTTATTTGTCACAAGCAAATCTAAAGTAGGTTTTCATGTTCCTCAATGTTAGAGTAGGTTTTTAACATATGTGCTTTGAAAAGAAATGAAAAGCTTTGATTCCTTAAAAGATTCAATCTTCAAGATGTACAAGAAATAAGTAGATGGGGGAATTTTTAATGAAAAAGAAAAAGACACTCAAAGCCTTCTGTTGCTTTAGGTGGCTTCCATAAAAACTTGTCTTTTCAATAATATTGACCCTCTACAACAACAACCACATTGCATAATGTAAACGTTCAAAAAATTTGAAGGAATTGCCACTTAGTGGTCCTTAAGGTAGTTTGCTCTTAAAGAGACCATTTAAACCTAACCAACAAATCATTGACAATAATAGATATTTAAAACAACATCTCACTCTTTCCTAGATAGGGGTCACATTTAGAACACGGACACTTTTAGAGCAAACTACCTTATTGTAAGTTGTATCAACCAAAATCACTTTATCAGCTAGAAAATGATTCATTAAAGGACAATGGATAAAATTCATAGATATTGATAGAAGGTGATTCCTAAAGTAACCAAATCAACCTTCAAAAATAAAGAACAAAGTCTCTCCCTTGAGTTGCAACAACTTGTTCAAACTTTAAAGCCACCTGATACCAATCCAAACCATCCCTAGATACCAATCTGATGCATTTCCAACGTTGTTTTGATGTCCATCAAAATTTCGATACCAAAAGTGCATGAACTTCTGAGGGTGTCCACTTTGACAATGAACTTTGACAATGAATTCAAAGAAGAGAGCACTTATATTAGTGGGTTAACAAGTTCTACAGGAGCCCTCCGCTTGGCACCTCTCAATAGTCTTAAAAGCATTGTAGTCAGCTTCAGCAGGCAACCACCTCTATCCTCGGTTATAGTTCCTTGCAACGACCTAGTTTGGCGGATGCAAAACAGCAAGTGCTAAATTGTTGAAGTAACACAAAGTGAGGATCATGAAATGAGAATGTATAACGTTGCACCAAACTATCCAGAGCTGCCGAAGCCCTCAGAATTCAACAGAAAGTCCGAAGGGACTGCAGTATTTCCTGGTCCATATAATTAATCGAGGTGAGCTTCTACAAGAAATCAGTTCGGGTTCGCATACTGAGAGAGCAGTGCTAAACATGAGGCCGTAACAACAGCCAGAGTGATTTGGAAACTTTTCACAACTGAAGCCTCGAATGATCCTGCACAGGACCACATCCGATTGCAGACTTTCTGTGAGGAAAGAGCATGGTGGGCGACTTAATTCAGTGCTTGAGAAATTTCAATGTCTGTAAGGAAAAGAGCTAGGATGTTTTCGAGATAAGCTGTACGCACAACAGTAGTACAATATTGAGACTCCGTTGTGCGTTACAAAAAAATTCAATGATGATTGCTTCGAGAGTTAACTTGAGGTATTGGTGTTTATCTATACCTTAAAGTACGGTAACTTAAAAAATTAGCAAACCTTAGCGCAGAGGGAGAGGCAAGCACTTCTTCCAATAACTAAAGCAATGCTTGATTCTAGATGAGAAGAAGCAATGAATGCAGGAAATCACAGAGAGTATAGAAGAGAGAACTTTAACTCGTACCTGCGCTTTTGGACGGTAGAGAAACACCAATTGCACGGCAATTTGTTCCTATTTCGCCTGAAAATCAACAACAAAATCTCTTATTGTAAGAGGTCTTACTACCCAAACTGCATAAAACTCTGCAATATCATAAACAAATCACCCTACAGAACAGCAAGTCCATGGAATTTAGTTACTCTTACAATCCTTCAGACAGTAGCCTGCTGTCAGGTTGCCGACATTGGCATATCCGGGCAGGCAGTTGCACTTGTACATTGGGGGGTACTTCGTCAAATCCGTAACTTCACATTCGCCTTGTCCACAAATTCCAGGCAAGGAGCATGCTGCACCGAATCATTAAGACATCCAATAGAATTAGAAATATAAGTCCAAAATTGAGTACCCTGATAAACAAAGACTTCCATTTCTGTAGCCTCTCCTACATTGAAGAGACTAATTCCCCTCCTCGAGGATTTTCGGATGCAAGACTACTTGGTTTGGTCTCGTTACATGTATTTATCCGTTAGTTTCTGTATCCATGAATTGCAACAGTGCCTTCAGTAAACTTACGGCTAGAAACGTGCTCCAATGTAGGTGGAGATTGGAGAGCAGGAGCAGGTGAAACGTTGCAGCCAAGGTTCAGGGTACCTGCATCGCAAGACATCACATTAGTCCCATATTCGTTTCAGAGAGGGATGGTAATTAAATTTTGGAAGGGAACAATATTTATATAAGTAGTTTATCTGACTTAAAAAATGATTGACAAAACACTATAGACTTGTAGACACACACATAACATTCTTGAATGAGAAGGCAAGGGGACCTTCTATAGTATCACTATAACAAGAATATATTTATGTTACAGTGGCTCACAATACATAGGCAAGCATGCACTCAAGATTTTCTACAGTGGCCTTGATTCAAGCAAAGCAAAGGTTCCCGTGCCTTGGAGTTCAAGAATGTTATGCAAGAAAGCAAGCCAATCTCATTTCTCGGTAAGGAAGTAGGAATTACAGTTGGGGACAGTGCAAGGCAAAGTAAGCACGGGAGGCAAAGTGGTCAGAAGCCCTTCCACAGTTTGCCACCCTGGTTTGCACGCGCATAGATACGGTGACAAGATGTTAGTGGGGTAAGAGGTGTTGCTGAGAGGGACACAAGTCCCCTGTTGGCAGTCGATTCCCGAGCATACTTCAGCTGCAGCACAGAGATACATTAATTAAATACAATCAACTTCCAAGGCACTACAATAAACCCTTCTGTACACTTATTCACACTTTCCTTGTATCTTCTAGACTTACAAGAAATTTGTTGTAAGAATAAATTGAAATATGTAAATTGAAATGAAGATATCATATTTTTACAACTTTGAAATATGGAAGCACTCATCTTGTTACTCAACAGCCATGTACAACTCTATTTATAAACACAGTACCCCAGATGTAAAGCCGTTCTTTCTGAGTTCGACGAGTTCACACAAACAGCGTCCATATCCTCGGATTCAGAGTCTCATTAATTTAAGAGATTTACTCAGCAACCTAAAAGTTCGAAGGTGTAGAAACTTTTCGTTACAAATTAAAGGTTTCAGGAACATGTATAGTGAATATTTTGAAGTTTATTTAGTACGCATCTTTCTAGTCAATGTAAGTACAGAAATTCGGAGGAACCTGCACTAGTTTCTGCTTGAGTCTGGGGAATAATGACCACGAGAACTGCGGCAGTAACAACAAGAAATGATGATCGATTCATCTTCATTATCTGTACAGGACAAAAAAAGGTTTGCACAGATAAGTAACAATTCGCATTTACTTCGAGCATATCACTGTTGGAAATAAGTTACTGAAGCGAAATCATTTGTGAGTTGCGTTTCAATTGCCTTAAACTTCGTCTTCTCAATTCCATTTCTAAAAGACCATGTTCTTAAGCTGTGAATAAACAAGCAAAGATTAGAAACGTAAAAAGCAATCACAATGTCACTGAAATAGAAATCAGAGAACGGAATCAAACGGCTTCATTGGTTCCTCGAAAACCCTCAGGTGAAACTAAGAACTGCTGAGGTTCTATGCTACAATGCTTAGACACATCCAGCTGCATGTTAACCCACTATTCTATTAGGTCTCGCGCTCCAATTAAGTTCATATTACAAGAAACCTTCCTTCCTAAGATAGGGGCACCCAAAAGCGCCACTTGGTCAGATGCTCGGTTCCTGTGCACCCCTCACTACATATTTGTCGAAGAAGCGGTTTTAAAACATCTAACATTGACCTTTCATAGCTTTTCCAAACAGTGACTTCCTAATTTGCTGGGTTGGAATCCTCATTCTTGCCCCAATTAGAACACCAATTAAAAGATTACCCAGTCACCATACCCAACAGCAAAAATGGCGATTCTGGGCCTCTCTACCTTTCGTACTATCCTCACAAGAACAGAGGAAAAAAATCCAGTTATCGTGACGACCATCTTCAGCACCAATTTTGCAGAGCAAACACCAAACTCAAAAACAAGACTAGTTCAACTGACCTCGATTTCACAGAAGCAAACCTTGAGTTCAAGAGTTGCTTGCTTGACTGTACGTACGTCGCTCCGGAGCTCGAAACAGCACGGTCCACTTGCAAATGTTCTCGCCGCTGCGCGCGTGGAGAAGATGAATCACACAATCAACAACAAATCAAGCGAGTATACGTGTGAGAAAAAAAATTGAAGTATCCGTTGGACGTACAACTGCAGCAGTAGAAATGCGCCAAGAGAGCTTGTTTTATGGCGGATGCTGCAGGCAGTGCAGAATGCAGAATGCATTAAATCTTGACTCTTCGGTGCAAAGCGGGAACTGACAGTCTTTAAGTATTGACAGTCATAGAATATTACTAGAGGAAGATACTAGCTGGGGATTTTACACGGACGGTCATGACATTAACTTACAGTAAGTTTACTGCAGTTATTAAAGGAGGCAGAATATTGAATCTTTGTCAGAAGTTGAAGTTTTGGATAAGGTATAAGGTAAACTAGCTTATGACAAGCAAAAGACACCTAGGGAATGACTCATTAAAATCTTGTATCAATCCGTGACAGACTTTTTTCCAGTAAATGAGATTTGGAGTAAATGAGATTTGGGCTACATTGGGTTGAGTTAAGGTAGTGGCTACAATCAATGTCTTGGATGATGGTGATGGAGTGATTAGTGATTTCAGTAGGAACTTTCACCTTTTGAGTGTAAATTCATCACAAGAAATGAGTTTTTTTAGGCCTTTCTGTTGTAGGCCTCATGGCTATGATAGGAAATATAGTAATCACTTCGGATGAAGAAGATGACTATAATAGATACACTTTTTGTTGGTTCACGGGGGTCTACAAACTCTTTGGGGCTAATTGGGCATCACACTTCAAAAATTTATAACAAATTCATAATTTGTCAAAAATAAATAAATGAATTCAATTGCTCTCTCCATTTTTCACATTTGTCTTCATGTGGAATTTATTTTTAAATTGAGCAATGCCAACAAGCCAAACTACTAGTAGTCATTCTACCTATCAAAGGATGGTTTATCTTACCTATTATGACCTTTTGGTCACTGCACATATTCATATTAAGTTCACCATTTTTGTTGCAATAGAACAACAATTTAGAGATTTATTCACATATCATTCGATCAACTCATACTTCAGTATAAAGAGGCATACTATAGGTATTCAAAGCAAAAACATATATTTAGCTTTCCATTGTTGTCCCTTGGAGGAACTATATTTGTCTTTTTGGATTCCATTGTGGTTCCTTAGATACCCTACACATTTGCATTGGTAGTCCAAAAGCTTCCCTTCAAATCATCAAATAATGAAGAAACCTTTGTCCACATGTCTAATTGCATGGAAGTATTCCTTGAAGTTATAAAACAATGAATATTCAACCCAATTTCAACCTTTTTCAACCCTATTTCCACTCCAAAGTTGTCTAATGTTAATCTCTTTTAGTTTTTACCGCATTAGAATGCAATGATTGCAATTGGATTGGGGGCCATTTTGATTATATTACGAAGGAATGAGAAACATTGACCACAAATTCTTGTGAAAGAAGTTTCCAAAGTGACAAGACAATGATACAATGCAAAAGTTCTTCTATTTTGTATAAATTGAGATTCTTTGATGTTCATGAATAGAATATTTGATTTTAAATGAAGCTCAAAGACACCCTACTCCATAATATTATTCATATAGTGTTGGAGGTTTAAGATTGCCTTCCCCCACATGTAATTGGTTTATTTATTGAAGCTTGCATTCAAGGCACAATGTGTCTACTTTATTCCAAGTTAGAAGAGATGTCCTTCCTTAGACATGAATTATAGATTTTAGTGTTTTGCACCATTGTAAAGTAAATTACATGGTTAGTGAATTTTTGAAATAATTATTGTCAAATTCATCCTACTTGATGGTTAGAATGTAATGATATAGGAAATAAAAAGAAGAAATTGCCTTTTTTTAAATCAATTTTTAAATTATTTTGTTTGAAATTTCTTAGAAATTGCTATAAATTGTATTGTAGCTATCAAAATAATACTCAAAATAACATAGACCTTGTGTAAGATTTGTCACAATTAGTGGCCTCTATTGTAGAAAAAAATAGAGAAAAACAAAAAAAGACTTTAGCCTCTAGAAAATATATGAGCTTCTCAATGCACTTTGGCATGTGTTCACAAGTTGATACATGGAAGTAATCTAATCAAATTATGTATAGTGGGGTACAATAATCTTACAAATGACTTTTTTATTCCATTCAAAGAATCTTGCATAATATTGAATAAAATTGGCATATTTCATCTTGCATAATTAATTTGCAATTCTTACGCTATTTCAATCAAGCATACAAATTTTGAATTTCAAAAAACCAAAACTACATTTTTGTGAATTTTTTAAGTCAATTTTCATGGTTTTACATAATATTTTGTTGAAAATAGTTCATGACAAATTTTTTAATTCAATTGCATAGATATATAGGGAACATCAACACATATATCTTTCATATTAGAACCCCCACCCCTTAAATAACAAAAATATAACTGAGAATAAATTCAATGCAATGTATCATACAACCAAACTTTGAAGAAATGGATATTTCTATATTTTAACTAAAATTTTCTAATCGAACCTCACACTCTAGCTAATGTTTTACATTTGAGTATGATGGTACAATTACTTTGCCAAAAGGTAGTTAAAATATGAAAATATCCATTTATTCAAAGTTCGGTCATATAATGCTTGCATTGCATTGAATTCATCCTTGGTTATATTTCTGTCACTTAATGGAGTGTTTTCTAATATGAAAGATGTGCGTATGGATGTTCCCTACATATCCATGCAATCAAATTTAAAAATTCCATCACCAATTATTCTCGAATAAAATATTATGTAAAACCATGAAAATTGACTTTAAAAATTCACCAATGATGGAATTTTGTTTTTTTGAAACTAAAAATCTCTATGCTTGATTGGAATTGCATAAGGATGCAATGATAATTATGCTTACCAAAATATACCACTTTTACACCACATTGTACAAAGAAAATCGAATGGCTCGAATAGGCTAGTTGTAAGATTATTGTACCCCAATGTACAACATGAGGGATTCTTATAATGTAGAAAGAGTGTGCAATTATAGAATGTCAATAGTAATGTAATTTGTAATCAGAATGTCTAAGTAAACTATAGATAAACAAATGGGCTTCTATATGTACTTTGACATATGTTCATTAATTAACACATGGAAGTTGTCCAATCCAATCAATACAAATATCAGATATTATTAAAACATGCCAGGAATGTTTTGTTACAAAGTATATATTTAAATAGATTTGACTATAAATTCTAATTATTGTACAATTTTTTTGACTTTGATGAGAAATAGGATCCAATTGAAGTATGGAATGTATTCAAAATTTGACATATATTTGTTGTTTAATCATATTTTCCACATTTAAAAAATCTTGAAATATATTAGGGATATGCAATTAGAAGTGAGTAATTAGAAAGGTTTTGTATGGTTAAGGTCCTTATTTTGGTACTCAATATCCCCATATCTTTGTAACCCCTAAAGGATCAAGGTGTGTTTTTAGGCAACATAATTTTTTTGGGCAAGTACATGTGACTAGAAATTTCCATGTTTTTGGCCCCAACTTTGATAGAAGGTGTGGACAAGGAATATCTTTCATGTGCACTAAATTTCAGGGCATTTGAAAATACGAGTCAAAAGTTATGGCCTAATATGTAGTTTGTTTCTCAACTCGGGCAGTCTGGGCAGATCTGAAAAAATTAGAAATAAAAATTGGAAATTGTTTTTTTAGATTTATATATACATAAAAAACTTTGAATCATTCCATTTTGATCAATGAGTCAAAAGTTATGAGATCTTTTAGTTTGCGGGCAAGTATGGATTCTCTACTCTAAAATAGACTTTGAAGTCCTTTATTTAACTCAATTTTCAATATTTTAAAAAATAAAATAAAAACATGAGATGTAGATAATTTATTACAACATTACAACCATTGGGATTGGGATTTTTCAATTCCATTCATAAATTGTTAACAATTTAGTATTTTGAATCATTCTCTACATCTTTCTACTTACTATTTTTTTCCTATATGTTGCACAATTCCTAATGATCTGAAAATTTTCAAGCATGTAGCCAACTTGCATTGAAGAATGAATCTAAAGAAGCACTAACATTTTGGACATTTTTTCATACAAATGTGACCTTGTGAAGTGTAGCTGCTCGTTTTTTCACAAGGCCCAAAAAAAGATTTTTGTCACTTCAAAGCTAATATCTTTGAATCTAAATGGTGGAATTTTCTGAATTTTTTTTCACATTTTCTCAATCTTGTTTACTACAAGATCCTATGGTTACATGTGTCCAAAAATGATATTTTTCAAAAATTTGGTACTTGTATTAGAAATGGCAGTTTTTGGTGATAACATAGTCAAGGAACTTTAGGGGATAATACCACTATATCTAATTTTACACGGCCAATTAAATTAAGTCCACTAGGGCCATTAAGATGAAAGCTTTCAACACCATTTTTCTAGGGTCATTGAAATTTTTAAATGAGCCCACTTTGAGGAGATGCTCTTTGTCACTATCATATTCTTGTCCTCCAAACCCCCAAAGTGCACCTGTGGAAGCATAAGTGAGTGAAGGCCTCTTCACACTATGGCCATCCAAGTTGAGAGGCTGTGGGATTGAGTGGCTAAACTTTGGTGAGAGTCCAAGGAAATGAGCAATAAATAGGCCAAAAAAACTAGGAATTGGAGCCTTTGGCTAGCCATAGTGTGAAGCCTCCAAAGGCCAAAGTCCAAAGTCCAAGCCCAAAGTCCAAACCTATTCCATTTTTTTGACTTCTATCCTTTCTCTCCACATTAATCCATCCAATTCCTAAAATTTTCAATGAATTGTCACCCATGTGACAATTTTTTCAAGCAAAAGGTTAAAAAACATGAGAAAGGAGTCAAAAATGGCCTTGGAAAAATAATTACAGCACATGCTCTCATCATCGAACAAGGAATATGAAGGGTATAAATGGAAGAAAAAGGTGGCATTAAACATTGAAGGGTAGTAGGCTCATTGAATGCTAAGACTCACCATTTTAGTAGTGGAGACTAGGTTTCAAACCCAAATGGCGACACAAAGAAACAAAAAAATAAAGAAACAAGGGAGGGCATCCTACCTATTTCTACAAAAATAGTCCAATCTAATGGCTGATATCTTGTCAATTTATGAAAAAACTTGATGGACTCTCGATTAGAGTTTGGGTCTCCAGAAGTGGAGACCCAAACTCTAATCGAGAGTCCATCGCCATGTAGGCAGACAAATGGGCGACGGACTTTGGACTATGCCTGCTTGTGTGAAGGCTCAAGAGGCCAAACTCTTGGGTTTTGGCAATGTCATTGGTTGAAACCAACGAACTCTCGATCTTGTGCCGTAGTGTGAAATGGCCCTGAATATAGGAGAATAAAGGACCTTATTTTATTACACTAAATAGTGAAATTTAGTTGCATGAACCCCTCCCCTAGTTACTTCATCAAAGCCATCAAAGCCAACTGATATTTCTTCAAATATTTCCATTTGAACCCATGATTGAGGTTCATGAGTCTCAATTACAACAATATCTAATTCAAAAGTAGTACATTCTTGTAAAATAACCAAAAATATTTGTATAGTGTCAACTGTCAAGAAATCAGTGATAGGCCACCTGATTTCATTATCTTAATTAGTGTACTTTCTTCAAGTTTGGTGAGCTTCAAGGGCAACTGAAGTGTGAGCCTCACCAGCCAACACCACCTGCTCCAGAGCCCGCTACATGGCCTTTGGCATGTGGATTCGCTCGGACAGGGGTGGCGATGCTCTTAGCCCACAGCTACTCCATTAGACGTGGGTAATAGAACTGATTTAAAACAGACGTCAAGTGCAGATTTGCAAAAGTGTCACATCCATTGCAAACAAATGGTTTGCCAACAGCTTTCAAGATGATCAAAACAGAAGCAACATTCTGCACTCGCAAGCAAGCAAATCTCTAGGCTTGAGTCGCTCTAGAGTTGATGCTAACCCTTTCACGCTCTATAGTAGCACACTAAACCCACAACACTCAGTCCTAAACCTGCAGTTCCTACACGATATAATCCGACATGAAAAAAATTGGTTCTTAATTCTAGACATTGACCATTACGTATATTATGCCAGGCAATTGAGCAACATCTACAAGCTCAGATTGCTATCCAAAGTCTCTCAGCTGAATATGCAGATTGCAAGCATTGTGCAATTCAGGCGTGGCATCTCCCTGAAGCATTAATTTGACATCAGAGGGCCCCGGATCCGATTCAACTGAATAAGGTTTGGGTCGGGGTCTAATCTGGGCCTAATTAGGGCACGATGACTAAGTGGCAGCTTTGAAGAGCATGACAGCCAATCTTCCAATGCAGAAGTGAATGAACGAACCCGATGAATGCGTGATGTAGGAGCCGAAGCTAACACCGGTCACACACTGCCATCCTGGTCCATAAGCCTTGTCAAATTGCTGCAGCACGGCAAATCCGAGAAAGTGAGTCGTGTACAAATTTTACGAACACTGAAAAAACAAACCAATAACATTCAACTTGGTTACCAGCAACTTAATATGACGTAATGCACTATTTGAATTATAACATACAAAATGAGATTGGTCCTAAAAAGACTCGGACTAAAGTTCATATCCCATTTATGAAAGTAATATAATTTCGTTGACTTTTGAATATAGATGTATTGTTGCTATGGCTCCACACAAAGATAGCAAAGGCTGCGCCGATCACTGTCTTTTTCGCTATCGTACATTTTTCATGTAGCAAGCGATCTCCTTGAAATCCGTCGCGTTGTGCGTGTCCAAAGCTTCCGACGCGATGCGCAGCGCATGCGCCTGCATTACTTGTGACATGTCTGTCTCGCCGATCAGCGTCTGCTCATCTGGAATTTGAGATGGTTCTCTCGACTTCGCCTTTCGGCTCACCAATGAGGGAGTACTGTCCAGCATCTTGCTCAAAGATCGTACTGTCAAAGAAAAACGAGCTGATTGAATATTTTTAGATATATGAAGGAACAGCTGGGGATTGGAGTGATACTAATGCGCACCTCTGAAAGCAAGTGTGTACAGCGACGGAGGACACAAACGTCATTGAAACACCTCAAAGTTAATTGACAGCGTCGGCAATAGAGTAAATTAATGTATTAGCCAAAAGCTTCAGAATGACAAGACTCGAAAACAAGCCACGATATGGAGCTCGCAGCCATTCGCAACCATCAACGATGACTGGTGACAAAGCCTATCAATGTGTGAGACCTAGCGGTACGCTAAATGTTATAACACGGTCTCCAATTTCGGAAGCCTCTAGTAGATCACAACATCTTGTTGAATTTCCGTAAGAAAAACATCACTGAACATCACCGAACTCCAGAATGCGACATTTCAAAAGCTAAAACCCTACGAAATGGATATGAACCTCCAAAATGCTTCTCCAAATAAATTCGACAAAGAATCGTAATACATACCAAATCCAAAATTTCGCGATGGTTTAAAGCTCTAAATTGGCAACATTCTTCCGCGAGATCTCACAAGATGAGGTTCGCAAGAGCACTTATCATCCTGTTCGCGCGTGCTACTCCCATGGGCTTCTTTCCTATCTCGTTTGAGCTCGAGAGAAGACGTCAGAGATAACAATTAACTCGATGGTTGCGTAGCCATTGCTGCACGTGAGACACTGGCAAGCAGAATGGCGAAAGTATCTTAGCGCGCACCAATTCTGCGCGACTCTGAGATCCTTCTTCAGCAACTATTCCGTCCTACCTTTCGGCGATACCTGATGCGGATGCAACCACTGCAGTTTCCTCCGCGCCTTCATAAATTTCTCGTCGCGTCTTACATTTTGCTACCTGTGTAAAATCAAATTAAAAAAACAAAAAAACACAGAAAAGTCTGCTCCCTCTATCAAATCAAATTTTAAAAACATCACAATACGGACCATAGCCAGGCGAATATCGGAATATGCATACATCAAACAAAAACGGTTACCTGAAAAAGAATGAAAGATGCTTCCAGGAAACCACGAGATGCTTCTTACTATTAAAAAAGACTGAAAGTTCTAGGCCTGCTCGAAGCTATCTTTGCAACTGCCACACTAACTTTACATGTGCAGGACGACAGGGCATCAAAAATCTCAAATTCTCCAGCTCTGGATTCTGGAACATGGAAATGTCTGCAAAGTGTTCGGAATGCCCTATGTGAATCCTTCGATTTGAATGCTTGTGTTTTATCACTTTCTCTTCTTCCGAACGGTAAACAGCACACATCTTCTCTGTGAACGTTGTCACTCTTGGTTTCTCATGATTTGCACGTCGCTTACATTCGTGTGCCCTATAGTGTGAGAATGGAGTGGGATGTGGGAAGTGCTAGGCTGTTCTTTCGAAATGCACTTCTACATCATCCTAAGCTTGTGTCCTTCGTAGCTGACACTCCGTCGGAATGTCAAATCGTCGCGTACTTCAAGCTTTCCTCAAGTCTACCACTCCACCAGCAAGCAATCAAACCTTCCGTAGAACAACATTAGACTAGAAAATCCTGCACTGGTCTCTTGCATTATCGGTCTTACTTTGTGGTCTTCATTGCCAATCACAACTTGCCACAGCGGCGGACTTGCCACCACTAACCCTCAAGTTTATTTTCAAAAATCGTGACTGAAGGGTTAACCCTTACAGGACAGGCTAAGCCCCTTGAGCTTGGATTTGAGTTGAACTTGTTTTTTAGAGAATCGTTGACAAAACAGGGTTTCTTTTGGTATTTTTTTGGAATGTTTTAACTTAACGGACCCACTTTAACAGTGAATGTGGCTTGCCAAGCAATGCATTTAGGCTGCAGAGCCGAAGCACTATTCACTATTCACTTTTGCATGCCCAAATCGCATAAATTTTGGGCAAGCAACAAGCTCCTTACTATACTGCAAGGAGATTTTTGATTCCCCTTTGAATGGCCTTCTGGGGAACTGAATGTTATTTAAGGGATAACTCTATATGCACGCCTCCCTTCAAAAAAAAGGTTCATTAGTTCATTCTTTGAATTGGAAATTTTAGGTTTTGAGGTGAAACATACCTATTCTATTTTTAAGTTACAAAATATCTACAAAGAAAAGTTTTGAAAATAAGTATTGAATAAATGTTAAGAAATAAACTCTAGAGCCTACAAGCATTAGGATGAATGGAAAAACAATTTTGTTTTGTTTGTATGGGGTTTGATTCTATTCATTCTTTGTTCTAATTATGCAACCTTGGGATAAATATTAAAGGTTTGGGAAGTTGAATTCTCGATGCAATATGGATCTTTGGTTTGTATATGACATAATGAATGCATGAATTGAAGTTTAGAGTGGTGACAAAAGTTTATAATCATGTTGACAATGACACAAGGCACTCCCAAGTGATTGCAAGAAACACTTGCCCTATTTTTTGTTCCCTTGCCCTCAAACATGTGGTCTTTTTCTCATAAATTTTTCATTGTTTGTCCGTTTGACATGAAATTTGGAGGGAAGGTACATACGGTATTTTCAGACATTGAATAATTTTTTCAAATTTTTTAACTATTTTTAGCGTGCCTCCAATTGAGTGTCTACCTTATTGTTTTGGAGGTTTTTAGTCCTATTTTCGACTCAAAAAATGCAAATTCGAAGCCACAAATTTGACATGTTGACGGTTTACTAACATTATAAGGACTGACATGAGTTTTTATGAAAATATCAACATATGGATTGCGCACATGGGGTCAAAGTGACCTTCTTTAGCAAGAAGGCTACAAAGAGGGGGGAAATTCCTACATGAATTCTGTGGTGCAGTGCAAGCGCAATCTTCTCTAGCAAAGTGTCTTTTTTATGAATTTTTCTTTTTAATTATTACAAATGAAAAGGTCCACATACCTTTTTTTTGCTATTTTCTATTCCTAGTGGCTTTTGCAGTACTTGCAATAGTCAATAATCTTGCATATTACAAAATCAATAGTTCAAATCTACAGGCGCCTTGAATCAACAATTTAAATCTATAGAGGCATTGCTAACACATAGTACTAGTAGTACTACGTAGAACTACCAATCTTGTGGCTAGAAACGTGAAGTATTTCTTGCAATCGCCCTCCCAATTTAGATCATTATAATTGCAACTCCTATATATTTCAAGAGCTACAAAATGGTCATGTATTTTATGTGTATGGTGTTGTATTGGAGAATAATAATGTCTAACTGTTAATTGAAAATGACATTCAAATGAAAGATGCTAATTGTTGAATTGTCCATCCAATCACAAGTACAAATCCACCTCTAGATTGTAGCATAACTACGTTTTTTAGAGGATTTTTCTTTTGACATTTTGATGTTAGATTTTGAACTATTTTTTGGAACTTGTCAACACTTGCTATAGTTATCAATTTTCAATAAAATTTAAGAGAAATCTATCAAAATAATCATATATATGTATTGAGAGACTTAAAACCATTTTCTTCCATATCTAATATTGTGTATAGCCATGTTACACCACGTGTAAAGTTAACCCTTAAAGGATGGACTAGTGACTGTGGAAATCATCCTTTTTGGAACCGTGTGACATCATCTACTTTAAAAAGACCAAAAATATTCATAGGAGGTCAAACAATTGTGCAAGATCTCTCCTTTTTGCAAAAACTTCCAAGGACGATCAATTGCACTTATATTCTATATACTAGGAAGATTCTTTGTCTTCCATTGGACAAAAAACATCCTTGTGTTGTTTAACCCCAAAAGGCCTAGGGGTGCAAAACACAGTGTTGGAAAAACCACCTAGTAGCTTTATGGTCCTTTAGGAGTTAAGGGTTAAAGACAATCACAGGAATGATCCTTTTTGTTTCTTTGAAAAATTTATAGTTTCAATCAATCAAAACAAACTTACCCAAACTGACTCCGTCTGTCTCTTGAGGGCGAAGAAGAGGATCCCAGGAAACTAAAGTTAGGTGCCACTGAGGAGAATGAAAGTCCCAAGTTATAGTGAAAAATATTGTTCTTGCACCAAGTGGTTACAAATTCCTAGAAAATAATTCTCTTTCCATTTGTTTTCACATTTCTCATAATATGTAAGAATATTGGCAAGGATGAAATCCCTCTAAGCAAGATGGTAGATTTGAAGACCACTAAGGTAGGTATACCCAAAATCGCACTTGCCTAAAACCGCCACCATCATTGTGTGTATATCTTCTAGAATCCATATGTATCTATGTTGAAGAAACCATTTTTGAACATCTATCAAAAAAATTTTGATTCTTCATAACTTTTACAATATTCAAATGTTGCAATCATTGGTGTGTCAAAACCTCCTTTCAGTTGCCAACAAGAAAATATAAACATTTGACCACTTTGTTAATAATAAATAGATACAATAGTAGCAAAAAGTGATGGCTTGGGGAGTACCCACCTTAATCTCAAGTTGAAAAAAAGGAGGTCTTTTGCACACCAAATTCTCTACAAGATGGTCACTCTAAAGACTTTGGCCAAGCTAAAACATTCAAGGACATTTTTATAATACTTCAAAAAAAACCTACTAACATATGAGGAGGGGGGAGGATAACGGAATGGATATTCTAAGGTCCTTGCCCCCAATGCACCACTGACCCTAAACTACCATCTTTACTTTGAGTGCATCTCCAAAATCAATTGTGTGGAAGAAAGTGTTTTAGAACCAAATTTTCTTCCTTCCTAACTTTTGCATACACTATCCAAATGTCACATTCTTTGGTACATTGGAACCTCCTTTCACTTGCCAATTAGAAAATATAAAAATTTGACCTGACTAATAATAGTAACTAGCATTAGATGAAATTTGAAGGCTCCAAGTTAGAGCCCGCGAGTTAGGCCTATCTCGAGTCCCCAAGCTGTGGAAACTCGCCATTGCAGCGGTATGAAGTGGCACAGTTACTGTCACGTCAAAAATAATATATTTTCAAATAAAAAATATATATTTTGAAAAAAATATTTTTTTAATTCAGTTTTAAGTTTATCAGTATTTTTTAGAGATTTGGGGGAAATTTTTCTTTTTTTTGAAATTTCCGAAAATTCGGAAATTCAGCCATTTACGGGCTGATTCCCAACTTCTGGCAGCACAGGGAACAATGCAGGAAACAGCCATGAAACGGGCTCTTGGAGCCCTCAAATGTCCCCTAATGATTTCCAGCAACTGACTATCGTTCTACTGCCAAAGTTTTGACAGTCATAAGTGTGCATCTCCAACCAGGACTTGCGTGCATTACTTGTTGGTGAGTTCTTCTGCTTCTCTAACTAGCCATTTCTCGGATACTTGCATTTGTAGCATCTCTACTTATTTACGAGATGGATGAAGCATTTGTTGCATTTCGAGACTCAACATCAATCGTTATAGTGCGTCAACCTTCAATATCTGCTTGGACAACTCAGGTATGATCACCACATCCACTTCACTCGGGCAAACTTGGACTGTTAATCTTTGAAACAACGCTAGACGACATCAATTTCGAAGCGCCTACATATCTCCATTTGCATGACATGGGCACTTACAATGTCGGTAACATCCACTCAGATTAAAAGGTTCTCACAATAAATCGAATCTCAACTTCTACGATTGAATTAGTATATCGTTGTTGGTAAAGTAGTTGTTTGTTTGAAGTGTCCTAGAAAACCTTTTCAGGAATAGCTACGGTTGCGCCAGTTACCCCAGAACGATGGCGCATTTCGCAGGAAAGGAAGCCAGACAAGGTGTGAACAGGTGAAACCTCAGAAATCCTGTGTCATGAAAACATCATTACACCATTGTAGGGGTTAAGATGGAGCTCATGAATATATCATCATCGGTATTTCAAAGCTTGCTCTGATTACTCGGTGGAAGACGAAGTTTCAGAAATAATATTCCTCATATCGTTCTATTAACACGACGTCCAATTAGGAGCTCATGGCGCAAGTGAAAGCCCCGATAATCGAGGTTTAGAGTATCTAATCTAACGTAATAGACATACAACCAAAGAAAAAACTTCAGGAGGCAATGTTGGGACAGACATGGCAGGCGACGATCTCGATGAGAGAGTGCGCCGCAAATCTCCGCCTAAGCCCCTTTACTCTGGCAACTCGTTCTTCAACAAGGCTCATAGGAAACCCTACTCTTGTTGCTTTTTTAAAGTGCCTGTACTACCCTAAACTCAACGAAGTTTACAAAATCTTCATAGACCACTGTCTCGTCGCAAACTCTACAACAGTGACCGGAAGCCGGCGATCACACGCCGAAGGTTACGAAAACAAATCTGAACAAGAATCCAAGATCTCAAATTGAGTCAAGCAAAGAAACAGAAGAGAAACTACACTATAGTCACTACCAAACCATATCTTCTGCGGTACCATTCTTCACTACAGCTCGAAGTGTGGAGCGAAGATGATAAATCCCGCTCAAAGACCAAAGACACAAAACCCTCCGTCTTCAGAGCCGCCATCGGGAGCTCTTATCTGACGAAAGAAACCCTAATCGACGTTAGAATTTTGAAACGGTTGTGGAAAATGAAAATAAATTAGGGTTTTAGGATTTAGGAAGAACATCGTACATTCCTCTCTAATTGCACATCTGTGGACTTCGAATTGCACTCCAACATGTGTTACAATTTGACAAGTGGAAGTTGCCCAATGAGATTTGTGAGAATTGTGTAGTAGGATCTCAAAAGTAATTATGCAATTACTACACTTGAATATGTATGAATTAGGGTTTGGGAATATTTACCTCTATCAAAAAAAGTTTAGTTGTTCTTAGATATTGTTGGCAATTAAAATATGATTCCAATTTTTTTGTAGTATGTAAGGGAGGCAACCCCTTTCTGACCACTTAAGCAGATACACATACTGCAAGGGAGGTTTCAACAATGGGGAATTTTTTCCCATGAGCAGAAATAGAGTTCATAAGGTTTCCATAATTTTTTCAGATTTTTTTTTCGCACAAAATAATTACTACGAATTTTTAAGCTGAAGATTCTGTTTTACCCATTTTGGCCATACAAGCCTTCCTCTTTTCGACCAAGGGCTGGTTGCAAAGGCCAAGAAGGGTTGGGTCCAAATTCGAGAGTCTTGTAGCCAATTATAATGCACCACAAACTGCCTGGGAACTGTGCCAACATTAATTGTTGCTAATCACTTGCTAATTGAAATTACTCTATCCTATGTTGCCAGAGTGGGTCTATGATTAGTAAGGGGTTGGCTCCCTTAATTTTTAAACACCATCAGATTAAATTACTTTGTACAAGTTATCAAAGTGTTGAATGTTGGTTGTATTACCCCTAAATGTCCAGATTCATCTCCAGAATTGACCATTGGAGAAAAATTATTATAAAGTGCTATTTGAAAGCATATTTTGGAATTGATATACAAATGAAAGTTGTAGATTTTGATTTTTAGATTCCATCTGTATGGTTAGAATCACCAATGCTATCGCCAATATTTTTTTTATAAATTTAGAAAGAAAAATTCCAAAATTCCTTCAAAATTTGATTACAAGCAAAATATTATCATTTTTTGAGTAAAATTTGTTGGAATAGATTTGAAATGAGTTTCTCTTCACATGGTGATTTTTTGAAATTTTTGTGTTCTTCAAATCTATGACCTCATTTTCGCAAATCCAATTTTGAACTAAAGTCAATGTAGTTTGACCACTTGACATACTTGCACATTTGTAATTTTAGAAAAATATGTACTCTAATAACACCAATCCAACCATTAGATAGGACAACAACTTGATAACGTATTTCCACAAATTAGAATAACTTTCATTCAAGTAGTTAGGAGGATGAAACTCCAATTTCAATCTGTTCATCGTCCAAAAAATGGATGTCAAAGTGCTTAGGGGTTAAAATTGTATACTAGATCCTCATATTTAAAAGGTGTACAATTTTGGCAAAAATGTGTTGAATGTGATGAAGTTAATAACGCAAATACAATTGCAAGTAGGTGGTTATCTTTATTATTTCTTAAATTCACACAATATTATTATATACTGCATACTTTCATGAATATAGTTCAAATATTAATGAAGTTTGTACACAACAATACTTCTTTATGAACCACATGTGCACTTAATTTAATTCTAAGGAAATGAAGGAAAATAAAAAATTGTCAATTTACTAACTTGAAAGCAAAATGTGTAACACTAGAACATCATATCTAGTACCAAAAGCTTCAAATAATCCAATTTATGGTAAGTTGTAGAGATTAAAATGAAGAACAATATGATGAATGATATATGATAAAGACCTCAATACATTTTTCATCACAATTTCTCTTGGAAATTTTTCTCCTAAACCCCAAAAGTACATCCTACGCTTCGGTCAAATTTGTTATAAAATAATTTAAAATAATAATTAAATATGACATGTAATGAAATTTTCAAATATTGTAACATGGCATGATTGAATATTATAGAAAATATTCATGATAATAATTTTAATCCTAAAATAAAACCAATGAAAAATAAAAAATAAAAAATAATATAATCTTTCTAGAACCAAAGGGTTTGGCCATCCAATGAAGAGCACGGAAACCATGAGTAGCAAAACCAATTACCCGTGAATACATGTATCGGTAAAGCCCTAAAGTACTGTTGTAAAGTTGTAAGGACCTTGTTGCTAAAGGTCATGAAAGATTTGGTAAAGCCTTGAGTACCATGGTAAAGTTGTGAGATCTTGCTACTAAAAGTCACAAAACATTTCAAATCTTGTGAAATGAAATTCCAAAAATCCTAAATCTAGTTAATAAAAGGAAATTCAACCAAAGAAGAAATGATTTTGTATGGAGTCTAATGAATTTGATTCCAATGTATGGTACTTTATATTTCAAGTTTTTGTATAATTTGAGCATTTAAAATAACGCTTGTTTTGTAATTACATGGTATTATTCACTTTCTTCAAATTAGAAAGCTTATAGATTTATTTTACTATGGTTTATATTGAAAAAAATATATTAATAGTGCATATACATAAAAAATGAAATTTAATTATCATAATATTTTTGGATAAAAAATGTAGATGAAAATGATAGTAAAATGTTGAATAACTTACAAATATAATTTATGACACTTTTTAATTTGCATCCACAACAATTTGATTTGTAATATATTGTAAATGGAAATTTTGAAATTTTCTATGTTTGAAGAGTGAATCCAAAAAATAAACTTTAGATGGTTGATTTAATAGTTTTTATTTTAGAAAGATAAAATTTCAAATGCATTGGTGAATTATTTATGTATTATAACTTCTAAAAAATTCATTGTCAGTTATATAAATTAATTTTACTCTATGGCTATTCCATATCTTTATGACTTTGTTGCTAGGAAATTATATTCTTTATTCATTTGTAGTGTTTTAAATTATGTTAAAAATTGACTAAAGCTCCGAAATTTAGTAGACTAGAAATTTTAAAATCAAATAACTACTATTAACCTACCACTACAATGCAACAATTGAAAGAGTGTGGTAATAATTAATTGTCATTCATACTAAGTAAGATAAATAAAGTAGTCATACTAAGAAAAATGGAGCATATATATTATATTTATTTTTTTCCATTTTTTTTGTTGGTCAAAAATATAATTATAGATACTAGTTTGGATTAGTTTGCATTGATAGCTATTATAATTTTTTTGATAAATTACATCTTTATTTTAACATATTATTTATAAATTAACGACTTCATTTTCTTCTTTTGATTTCTAATAAAAGTTCATATTGAATGAATTATGGATAATTAAACCAATTATCGACAGATTTATTTATTTAATGACCATAAAATAGGAACAAAAGCTGTGTGAAAAACATTGAAACGCAAAATTTTAAAATAAAAAATGCAAAAGCACATTGAATACAAGCAAAATCAAGGATATTTGTAGTAAATTCATAGAAAAGTATTTGTAGCTTATTGTTGTGATGTGGGCCGTTTACTAGTTGAAGTAAGGATCTTTGTAGGTTAGAAAGAGGTATGTAGCGTTTCGATTTCTTGTTAGTCTACCTTGTTAGTTTCCAGTTGTTAACTGTTTGACTTGTAGGTGATGTTATGATTACAACGGGGGTAGGGTTGTAGTTAGCTAGCTACTAGCCACCTAAAATTGTGATTGGCTACATAGAGGCAAGGGTTGGTTCCTTGTCTCTCTCTTGTTTTTTGGTGGTTTGGAGGTGAAGGATGCACTAGGTGCAAAGTTGATTGTTTTGTCAATGATTTATTATGGAAAAAAGCATTGATGTGAGGCGGTTTGTATTGTATTTGAAAAAGTGTTGGATCAAAGAAAAAATTTAGATCTAAATTTATGGATAGTTGATCTACTATAAAGCCAAATTTCAAATCTAGATCTGTGATGGTGAAGGTGTTATGATGCTTCAAAGTGGAGATGTTCGGATCTAAAGTTGCTAAGAAGAGTATATTGAGGAATTTCAATCTTAGTGAGTTGTGTGAATGAAACTAAGAGAATATTTTCTTTCACTTATCTACTACCTTGTATCAAATAATTGGCTACAATGAACTTGAGTTCTTTGAATTAAGCATAAAATACAATTGGGGTGTGAATTGAATGCCGTAAAGGATTAAAAAGTCAATAGTGGGAAAATATCCACCCAAAGTGGACAATATCTTTGATCTACATGAAAATAAATAGTTGAATAGTTGAGTGGTTGATCTACATTGTGGAGAAGTTTCAAATCATTTGAAGCTACTATCCATCACTTATGCTAAATCAAAGCTAAATATGGCAATTTCTAGAGTATCATAGAAAGGGTTAGAAAGTTAATAGTGGAAAAATGTCCTACAAAGTTGGACAATACCTTTGATCGGAATGAAAATTGGTATCAGATTAGTTGAATATGTAGTAAATCTACATTGTGGTGAAGTTCAAGCCATTTGAAGCTATTATGTAGGATTTATGTTAGATCGAAGCTACGTATGGCAATTTCTAGAGGACTGTGGGAATTATAGGATAGGGATTTGGAAAAAAAGAAATTTGGGAATAGGTTTATGATTATTTAGGGTTTTCAAGGGTGTAAGGGACTACATGCCAAGAATTTTCACAATAAAGGTCCCATGCTAATCAAAACCTACTTTTACAACATTGTGACATCTTTTGGTGAACATGACTTAAAAATTTTAGGGTGATGGTGCTTTGTAATTTGTATGAGCCATGGGAGATTATAATGGACCAAGGGGTGGTATACTTGGCATGTTAGATGATGGAACAACGAGGATGTTTGAGGGATTCAAATTGTTTATGAGGCAACAACCAATTGAGCAATAATGTATGCATTGACAATTAAAGCATTGCATTCTATTGTGAACACGATGGATCAATTTGATGGTTGGGATATTTCAAAGTATGTTTGATTTTATGCAAGAAAAATGGAATTGAATATAACCTTAAAGTGTAAGATGGTTTCAAAGATTTAAAGAAGAGTGAAGGAGTTAAAAGAGAATGATGGTGGATCTCGGGAGACATTTGTACAAACATTGGAGGAAGGATTTTTTATGGAGGATTTGGAGAGGGTGACTGCAAGAGGATCTCACCTCTCCCTAATTAGACTACCATTTAGAATTTTGTCTAGATTTTGCCTACTCCACAAAAACCTAGGACTATAGTATAGGGGTTCTAAATTTTGAGAAACAACCAAATAGTCTAATGTATTGTGGCTAAAGTCACATAGATTCTAGAATAGAATGGGATAAATATATAATCTACATACAAGTTGCTAACAACAATAACAATTTGTTTTCACTCTTACTCCCAAAGCTGTAATTTTGTGGCTTGTCCTTAATAATGCTATGGATGGATGAATGTTGTCCCAATCCTATCTAGTGTGCTAGGGAATTTTTATTGGCAATTAGTGGCAAGGATAAATTGCAATTTGTCTTATGCATGCACTATCTAACTTAATCAAATGCACCAAGATATATATTTTATAATATTGTATATAGGTAGATAAATAATTTGCACAAATTCCTTAATTATTGGTTATATTTTTTTACCATAAGCAATTTGTCAAGTAACTACATTAAATAGTGAAATTAGATTGCTCTATACTAATTTCTCAACATTTGACTATATATAAATAATTATTGTTATCGTATAAGAATGCACTACTTTCGAATTATATAATGTTATAATTGGGACTGATAAATCTTCATGTATACAAAGGAAAATATTTATAGAAGTATTTGTTGACTTTGATGACTTGTAAAGTAACTTTCTAAGGGTAAAGCAACCTAATTGTTAAGGCAACCTAATTTCACTATTTAGTGTAGTTAACTAGCCTAATTTCTAGTTAGGATGTCAAAATTGTCTCTATACTAAGGCAATTTCCCCCTATCTAAATGCAAAGCATGATTGTAATGCAAGCTCCATTTATCTTTAATTGTACAAACTCCAACAATTTGTCAAAACATCTAAGCAAATTCAGAATCACGTGTTCATAATAGATCATAGACAACCACCTAAGGACTCCCTCCATAGATCAAACTGTATTCCACCTATGGATCCATAACAATTTGCTAACATTGATCTCAAGCTACAACTCCCCAAAATCATGACAACTAGTTGTTCAAACCGTCACATTCAAAAATTATTCAAAAATTTCCAACAATTTGACAAACACATTTTTCATCAAAATTACAACACGCATATATTCCAATTTCCTACTATCAACAATTAGTCTAAAATTCTCGCAATTCACATCTAGTTCGAATATTGCAAAGAATTCATTTTATTTCAAACAGCCTTACAAAGCAAATTGCCTCATGACATAACAATTTACTTTTCGCAACCTCAATGATTTACATTACTTCACTTAAAAATTCACATTAGCAATTTTACATATATAAATAATTAATAGATTCACACACAATTTGTCAACAATAGATCTAAGAAGGTAAGAAAACTTCCCTGCTCAGCTGACTTTGTCGATTTGCTCATCCACTTGGACTTCCAGCCACATTCACTGTTCCAGAATTTCTTCATGTCAATTGGCTAAGTTTCCACATCATTAATCAACTCCATCCAAACTACTCGCTTCTATCTTAATCCAAATTGCTTTACTCCGATAAATCGCCATGACTCACAACACAAGATTTAGAATAAAAACAATTGGCTCTAACTTAATTAATCAATTTGTATCCACTCACTAGATTACAAGAAATTACATCAACAATTGGACTTAATTTTCCCAGTACAGTACAACTTGATAACTCATGTGCAAACAAATGCAATGATTCAATCATATACAACTACCACAGCAATTCCACAAAGACCCTAGACTAACACTAGTACAATTCCCGATTTATTACAACAACTAGCCAGCTCTGACTATCACAGAAAAGATCAAAACAATTCGTATAAACACTTATTTCACCAACAACACTTGAATCTCAGAAATTCAATCCAACAGCTGAAATAACAATTTGACATAGTTGAAATGAAAATCCAATCACTGGATCAATACACTTCAAATAAATATTTACACGACAAAGGACGACAAATTGACATACAAAGAAAACCAAGTAAACTGGGGGGAGTAAAAAATTCATATAGTATCAAATGTTGAGAAATTAGTGCGGGACAACCTAATTTCACTATTTAGTGGTAAACAATTCTACTTCTTAGCTTTGCCTATTTAAGTAGAGTCATGGTATCATGGCGTAATATGGTAAGTAACAAATCATAGCTTGATTTTCATGAAAAATTAACCTCTTGTCCTAATTTCAATTGGTATGTGCAAATGAAATCTTCCATAAAGCTTATTCAATATTGTAAATACATAAACTACAAAAGAGCGCTTCTCACTCATCGCACTTCCAAAGAAAGAGGGCATGACTGACTTGTATGTCAGCATCATATATCTAGAAGTTTTATTAGTAATTCTCCTTTGTTGTATTCTATCACGGCCAGAGCTTCAATCAATTTGCAAGGCTTCCATCTAATACTCAACGAGGTAAGAAACATGGAGGTGAGGATACTTCGTCAAGAGGTCTTGATTTAAGCTCAAATTCTTTTGCGTTTGTTGCTAACTTACTATGTATTGAGGACTGAGCTTTTTGTGTGGCACAACATTGATACATTCTGGGAAGGTTGCGGAGCTGATTCTTGACGTGAATGTGGATGTGGTGCTCACACTGGACCTCAACCTTGTACCAAACACACAGCTGACTACCTTGTTCAGGTAGGAGAATCACGCACTCCATCAATCCCATTCCGTAAAATTTTGCCCTCCGACATTGTCAATCCAACCGTGGCCTCATACGACTACACCAGATTTGAGAATTCTTTGTGTTATTGAGTTCATAAGCACTACTTTGCATGAATCATAATTAATTACTGTTGTTGTGTTCAACACCTTGAGCAGGCACAAGAGGTTGCCAGTTGCCTGCCACCATATGTGCACAACGAGGAACTGTCCGAGCTTCGAGACATGAATTGGGGAGAATGGCTGGTGAGAATGATCTTCCACCAGATCGATAATACTGCGTGAAATTTCTTCACAGCACTTGAACCTCCTGACCGTCATGGGTATCGCAGTATAAGTATAAATTTCGGAAATTAGTATGAGTGTGTGACAACATGAACTTGGTCGACATATTGAAACTTTGAATATGTTTCCGTAGTGTGCATCATGTGTAGTGTCTTGCTGGCACTTGGAATCATAAATTTCTCTCTCCTACCATTCCCCACGGTGCTTCTACATGGTCTACAACTCTACATCTCTTCTTCTCAAAAAGAAGTTCCCCTCCTAAACTGCCTCAAAACATTATCATGGACATGACCAATTAAGTCCCAAAGTACTCCGATCGACTCCTGCCACCATATTCAATTGGAGTGCCTCCTGCAACAATCTCCGTCAAAGCAGACATAACTCCTTGGCTCCTATGTAAATATTTGGGCAACAACCTTTGCTTATCGGATGCAGACAGGGATCCAATTGCAGTTCAGTGTGGTCATTTTCGGTATTCTGATGGCCTCTAACGATCTCCTACAACATTGCTCCAGGTACCCTAAATACCTGAAAAGAGCGATACCAACGGGAGCGGGAACAGCAGCTAAAGCTGAAGAAGGATTTTTTGCGGCCAACAAATGGAAGTACTGATGGGCAAACGAGACTCATTCAGTGCTTAGCCTTTAGTTAGCGAAACCAGTACCATAGTCGGACTGCAACTCCGGCGTTGTATAGTATTTTGAAGGTAGAATTCATTTGTAGTTGTCCGACTGTTGTTCAATTGAGGAAACATCCAACTGAACCCTAATGGACTTTCTAGGTGAATCCGTCTTCCCCTATTGTTTAGAAGATCTCTCAATTGAATGAGGCAGGACGTATAAAATCGCTCAAATTATGCCTTGATTTTCTGAGCAATCGCGACTTCAAGTACCTGTACAACTGAATACCATTGCTGATTGACTAGTTCAGGAATCCTTAAAGAAATTGGACCTATTTTCTGGAATGTCTGTAGACTGAGAAGCGAAGGATTTCACAACCATCCTGTACGGAAATGTGCAATTTCCTCAAATAGTTGAAAGTTGAAACCCTTTGGAAATCACATGAGAGACTTCGTTTGGATGAATTTTTGAGACCTTATCATACGTAAAAATCTATGGGGCTGGATACAAAACAACAGCGTCATGAGTAACACCATCAATCCATACCACCGAGAGCTGGCAAACATGAATACACTGAGTACTACTTGTTTGCTACTGATATTGTTAACCCCTGTGCATCAGAGCAGACGTTTTTTGGACGTTGAGAAAATAGGATTTGTGGAATACCAGGTTCATCAAATATTATAATCTCAAAATCTGCACAATGGATCCTCTTATAGATTGCAAAATTGTACTCATCAATAAGTTGGCTTCAAATCTCAACCATGAAAACTTCAGTAACCAAATAGTTCTCAAATTATTCTGAATTTTTTAGATCCAACAAATAAAACCTCCTCACTTTTGTCGTTCTCTCTATGATAGTCAAGACCACCATGGCATATCCCTTGCTTTGTATGCTCTATTTTGCTATGAGTAAGATTGGAATTTTTTTTTCATCTTATTTTTCAAAGATAAAATCACATATTTTCTATAAGTAGTTAAATTTTCAAAAAAAATTGGTGAAAATTTGAAATTAATGTGATTTATTCAAAATTCATATCAAATAGAATATAAGTTGGAAAATTCTGAAATTTTCACCATAGGTGTATATTGTAGTGGGGAACATTGAGGTGTAGTTTAAATTTTTGTGGCATTCTACAAGTATAAAATCAAGATATTGTCGTTGTAGGTACAAAGTTAGATTAGTTATAAATAGTTTAATTTTACAATTTCTTCAAAACTTCAAGTTGGAGCAGAAAGTAGACTTAGCTAACTTCATTTCCTTTGTTAATTTGCTTCACCACATAGTCAATGCTTCACCAAATTTTACAACGAAAGTAACACCCTTTCTTTGGTATACCCTGTGAAAGCTATGAAAGAGAGACAAAAAACTATAGAGTTTTGAAGTGTATCAAACAAAGAAGTAATAGTGAACAATTTTAGAAATAGTAAATCAAAATCACATTTAGAAGGCTCCATAATTTGTTTTAAATCCACCACCAATCTACCACCAATTTAATACTATTTCTTTAAAATTTACCGAACTTTTCCTTAACCCCTAAATGCCCAAACTGCATTTTTTGGCAACATAGCGATTTTGGGCAGCTCACTACGAATGGAGTTTTTCTTATTTTTCTTTGAAATTTTCACACAACATGTTCCCAAGGAGTATCTTTAAGGCCCAACAATTTTCATAACTTTTGACTCCATGGTTAAAAAGTTATTGCATGATATGTAATTTTCATTGATCTTCGGGCAGCCCAAAAATTTCTTAAAAAAACACTTTTTTAAGAAATAAAAATTTGAAATTGGTTTTCTAGATTTATATGTACATGGAAAGCTTTGAATCATTCCATTTTGATTTATGAGATGAAAGTTATGAGGCGTTTAAGTTTGCGGGCAGTTTTGGATTCTCTACTCTAAAATAAACTTTGAAGTCCTTTATTTCACTCAATTTTCAATATTTTTTGAAAAAAATAAAACCATAGGGTGTGGATTGTTTATTAAAACATTACAACCATTGGGATTGGAATTTTTCAATTCCATAACAAAATTCTTCACAATTTAGTATTTTGAATCATTCTCTACTTCTTTGTACTTACTTTCTTTTTCCTATATGTTGTACAATTTCAAATGATTTGAATTTTTTCAAGCACGTAGCCAACTTGCCTTGAAGAATGAATCCAAAGAGTAAACACCATTTTGGAATTTTTTTTCATACAAATGTGGCCTTGTGAAGTGCAGCTGCCCGTTTTTTCACAGGGCCAAAAAAAGGATTTTTGCTAATTCAAACGCTAATATCTTACAATCTACACGGTGGAAAATTCTGAAATTTTTTCCACATCTTCTCAAATAAGTTTAGTACAAGATCCTACGGTTACATGTGTCCAAAAATATTTTTTTCCTAAAATTTGGTACTTGTTCTAGAAATGACAGTTTTGGAGCGTTTTTGGTGAAAACATAGTTGAAAACATTTAGGGGTTAATTTGAGGTACTTTCACGTCTTAATGAGCAATCTAGAGCCAAAACAATGTTGTTGGATGCTGATGTACATCATGGCACATTCCTTCTGAATTCTAGGTGCAAACGTGTGCTTGGCAAGGAATTAGAAGGATAGTAGGGAAATTGCCCACACTTAAAACTTTAACACATTTTATCCTATTCACAACTTACTAAATATATAGTTAGTTTTAAATTTGGTGCATTAAATGAGATTTGGGGATATAAGGTGTTGTTTCAAGCCTCTTTCCCATACTATTCCCGTAGTAGTGAAGGCACGGCTGACTACTGTTAGCTGTCATAAATACTAAAAGTAAAAAAATAAAAAATTTTGCCTTGAAAATGAAAAAAATAAAAAATAAAAATTCAAATTTTTTTTTTGATGTAGCCGTCGCCCAACCACATCATCATTACTATAGTGGCCTAGTTCAGTGAGTTCCCCATTGTCGAGAACTATAGGGAACTCATAGTCTTTTATTTGGCCCAAATCTCATCTAAGGTAGACCAACCCATTTCTGCTAATTTCCTATAACCACCATCATATTTTTGGCCCCATTTCCACCATAGAACTCACCCAAATCCATTTTCTTTTCTGATAATTTCAGTGCATTAATTTCAACTTGGGTAACATGTCAGTCCTTGATTGGTGGATATTCATGTGCTAATAGGTACATAGAATGGCGGTTATAGGTTTAGGATAGCATGTTAATGACTCTAGTCTAGTGGTGGTTATGTAATTTCAGATCAAATCACTTTAGAAATTTATAGAAATTACACTTTTAATTGGAAAATTATAATTCCACTTGGGTTTGATTCGTGAAACATGCACACACCCCTTGAGAAATATGTGCCCCTCCTAGAGTTGGTCCTAATATACCGGTATATGAATTGACAATTGAATATATGAACACATCTCTTTTTGTCTAACCTTTGACATCAAAGACCATGTGGGTAGTACAACCAAACAACATCGAAGAGGTAGGAATTTACAACTTAATATTTCATTATATCTCTTTGTATCAAAGACCATGTGGGCAATACAACAAGGCAACATAAATAAGATAAAAAGTGATAAATCAATATCTCAAAATACTTCTTTTTGTTAGAGGCTATATGGTCCATATAGGTTGTACATTTAGGTGACATCATGGACAATGCAACTAGATAACATTTAAGTTGGATCTAATTATAAGTTGTTGTCAACCATGTATACTATAAAGACATGTTTACTAAGTTAGTGGTGAGAGGTAAAAACTAATGACATGATATCTTAAGATATGCAACAAATGAAGGGTATTAATAATTCCAACAATTCTAATTTTTTTTAATAAGGAACTACAGAGCCAAAAATCATCTTGCCATCAATGTTCACTTCTTTTCTTATTGTAGTCAAGCAACAAAATGATCAATGACATCTCTACTTTGTTCAATCACTTGATGACATTATATATTGTATTGCATGACCACAAAGTTTCTATGGCTAGATTGACTCTAGATCCAAGTTGGTATTCACTCCATAGAAAAATCACAGTTGTGGGAACAAAGGAGACAACAATACTAGTTGCTAAACTCTAACATGTTTTTGGTTTGACTTTATTGTTATTTTGGATTGTATTTGGAATGTTATGTTAATTGGCGTTCGGAGGTTGTATTACACAAAAATATCTTTAAACTAAAAGTCTAAAAAACCCCTCTATCATAAAGGTACATATTAAAATTTCAATGTACCAATGGTCAATATTTACCCCCTAAAGTCCCAAAGTCCATGAGGACTCTGGGGATTTCAAGTAGGCTTGTGTGATCTCAATTTTTGACATGATTTTTTGAAGAAAAAAATATGAAGATGGTAAATCAGGTTAGCTTGGGGGGAATATAAATTTTATTTCAATAAATGTCCGGGAACAAAAATTATGCCACACTCAGTCCAAATAACAATTCAAGAAGCAATCCAAAAAATCACAAAAAAATTGAATTGAAAATTTTACATTTTTCCAAAGATTACATTTTTGTCTACATTTGAAGTTTTGAATCATTCTATTAGGACTAGTGATGAGAAAGTTATGGACAATCTTGTTTTGGGGGCAATCTAAGCATTTTTTTTTAAGAAATTACTTTTAGAATTCATTATTTAATGCAATTTTTCAATTTTTCAGTAAAAATTGTTAGAGAGGGTTAAATTTTCTTGCTAGAACAATCTCACTATCAAGATTCTTGTGTTTCAATTCCATTTTAGAGCTATTAATAGTTTAGCTTTTCCCTTCAATCTTGAACCTACTTCTAGTTAACAATTTTTTAATGAGTGAAAATTGATTTTTTTTATTTTTTTTTTTGAATTATTTCCCCTAGATTCTCAACTAAATTCTTCAGCATGAAAAACATAAAATCAAAATTAATATTGCAAAAATTTTAAGTTAAAAAGATTCAAAGCCAAAAAATCTAGTCAAGCAAGGTATAATTTTTTTTTGTTTTCTTCACTTTAAATGCATATATCTTGCAATATACATAGTGAAAGTTTTTGGAATTTGTTTCACACATTCTAAAAGTAATTTTGTACAAGATCCTACAATTAGATATGAGAGAAAATAACAAATTTTAAAGTTTTTTGCTCTTTGCAATAGAAATGGCAATTATTAGTGGTCTTTGATGGAAAAAAAGGCCTTGGATTTTATACTGTAGGGGTTAAGGGTAGAGATGCACTAGAGCACCCTCCGATTCCAACTTCCAGAATCCATATTCACTATTCGACAACAACCAAAAGACGATGACTATTTTGTGTAAAGAAAATTTTCATTTGTTTCAATCAAAATTAATTATCAGATTATTGATGTAATTTAAGACTAATAGCCAAATTTTACCTAGGTATCACCTAGTATTGATAAAGATATCACCAAGCATGACCCAAGTATCCTCTGACTATTGAAGAAATAGCAGGCCATTTCTCCAAATTGATTAAAAAACAAAAACAATTGCATAGAGTATTAGATTTTCTTGCCCTGAAGATTGATATGCACTATTAATTTGTGATTAAATATAGCCAAAATAATTTGCACAACTGCCCAAGGTATTCTTCAGGATCTTCAGAGCTGAGATTTTTCTTGGTAGCCCTCAAAAGACTGCAAGCTTTCAGTTCCAAAAATAGAGGTGATTCTGTTGCTAGATTTGAAAGCCCTAAGCAATGCCAAGTATTAATTGGAGACAAGATTTATGGGCTGACAATCATACATAAGTTAAGTTACGCACTCAAATTTAGAAGTCGCTAAATTTCGCAGCTCAAATCCTGATCTCTGGTACCACTAAGAGTGCAATTGTTGTTGCCAACCAAGATCATGGGCATAAGGCACTCGCATTGACTATAAAAACCAAGTCTTTCAGCATATCGTAAGTGTAGGGTAAGGTTGGCACCTCTATGTTGAAAATTTACTTTTTCCTAGAAGATAAGGTTCAATAGATATTAGAAATATCATTTTTTTTGGACAATACTGGTGTTTTCACAACCCAATTTTGTGATTGTCGAAGAAACAATTTACCAAAAATTTTGTCATCTATTTTTAAAATTATTTCCTATTGAATTGCCTTACAACTATAGTGTAGAATATTTTATTATTGGATTTTTTTTTGGGGGGGGGAAGAATTTTGCCAAGATCTTACTTGATTTTGGTGCCAATTACCTTTGCGCTAGTAAAAAAGGGAGAAAAAGGGAATGGAATTGTTAGAAATGCTTCTAAAAACTAGAAGATTTGCCAAATTTTTGGATGAAGGTTTCAAAATCTAGATAATATTATGAATGTAAGTACATATATGATAAATGGATTGGCACTGACTTGCTTGCATTCAAGGGGGGGGGGGGGGGTCATGTTAACAACAAGAAAAAGAAAACATTTAATAAATAATGCATCCTCAGTTGTGACCTGAGAATTTGATTTATGAATTGTGAACAAATATTATTATAGTTGATGATCTAATGCAAAGCTCAACTTATGAACTAGTAGATAATTGGACAAAGGAGTTGTTAACATAGACTCAAGTTGGTTATCGGACATAACCTTTTCATCTACACTACTCCGTAGATCAACACATCCAAATCTTGCAAATCCATTCCTCTTTCAAAAGTACGGGGAGGAAGTGGCTATGATGGCAAACCACCCTCCCTCTATACATTAACATTTGTGCCCCACGGTAATGAAAAGAAAAGGTTATAGACTACATAACCCTCGAGTTGTTGGGAGGCGGCAAAAGGGTTACATAGTCCATAACCAACTCTATCCTTGGATGAAAACTCATGAAATTGTTGACTTCGTGGATGAATATTGTGAGGTTAGAAACAAACTATCCTGCTTGTGGATGAAACACTGTCGAGCAAACAAGATGCCCCCAATCACACAATCAGAGCTGGTTACGGATTGGAAAACATGAACAAGAATACAAAGAATGTACATTTCCAATCATCATAACAACATAAGAGACCCGTGACTTCAGTGGACAAAGAGATTATTAGGGCAAATGCTTCTCAAAGACATTGGTGAGAAAAAGCATCCGCGCCCTGTTTTCGTGTTTTCATGTTTTCGGTGGAGCAAGCAAAGCTAAGCTAGAAAGTAAGCATCCAGTCCATTTTCATTCAGAGACTTCGCCTCAACAACTGCATGACAATATCTCTGCGACACACATTTGCACGTGTGTTTTGCATTTTCACTCCCTTTTTGAATGAAACCCCAAAACCAGAAAAAGCTGTTGCTGCTACAACTAGTCTAGTCTAGTTCCCGCAGCATACATACCACAAGCTGCATGATATGATTGCATGAAACAGGTTTGGCACAGAAAGATGGTTGTCCTTTGATTCTTCAAGCAGCCAGACGGCTATGGTAAGTTTAAATATGAAATCGCTACCACTAGGAGAAAGCTTTCGCTCCTTTTCCAATTACTGATTGGCAGTTTCTACTGAATATTCTGATGCAGAATACAAGTACAACCCTGGCTAGTAGGAATGTCAAAATATTTTGTTTTGTTTTGTTTTGTTCGTAGGTTGTTTCAGAGGTAATTCACTAATGACTTAAGTTATATTTACATGCTTGTCACATGTGAGGCTTTTTTGGAACAGTGCCTTGCCACAAGCCCTCTCAGGCACTGGCTCCGTTCTGGAGGGATGGAGTCTCACAGGTTGTCACCCACAAGGAAGGAGTGGTGCAATTTCGCCCCAAAAAACACTTGGTGATGATGGATGTGCAATTTGCGATTGTGTGATGATGGATGTGCGATTGTGAGCGGACACAACTTTGTATTTTTCTTGTACCTTCTCAACCCATGAATTTAACTTGGGGCCAGGGTGAATTGACCATGGTTCGCCCTGTGGGGAAACATTGGAACTTTTTATTTGCCACCCATGAATAAAAAATTTTAAATTTTAAATTCATATTCTGAATCAGAGGTGCTAAATTAGGCAGAGGAGGTGAAGAAATACTAAATTAATGCAACACAAAATTCTGTAGGGGGGAATTTTTTTACATTTACCCTTGGTTTGGGGAACAACTGAAGGGGTCAATTCACTCATGGCCTTAACTTATTCCGTTTCATTTGTTTCCAAAAGAAATCTTAACTTGGTAGTGTACAATCATAGGAAAACAGTGGTTGGTTAATCATTTAACCTAATCATGTACAGGCCTTACAATATTGCATTCACTCAGCTGTCCAAAGCCTGCCCCAAATCACTAGCCAGCAGGTGCACCTAGCTATGGCCTACTGCAACAATTTAACAATTTAAAGCAGCTGTTTTTTTAAGGGAATTTAGTGCCCAATTGCCTCAAAAAAATGGGCAGCTTCACTATAGAAAAAGAAGGGGATAAATGTGTTAAAAAATGCCAGAATATCATCATAACCCTGCACATTGTTGCCACAATGTTTTCAAAACCTCATTTTATTCAAAATACAGAGACAACACATGTAAATATTGCATACAAAAATTACATATTCAAAATTGCACACTCAAGATTGACCTCATTCAATTCTAATGCCCAAATTGAAAGAACCAGGAAATGCATAACCTTCTTGAAAGAAAGGTCACATATTCTAACCATTTGTATGAAACCCAAAAAACACACACTGATTTAACGTATGACAAACTCCTTGTAAATATAGATATTAATTGTGATTCAATGAATCAATAACTAAACCCTGAAGCACTGGGCCTAACTTATCCCTGCGGTCATTGATCAGTGACACTATGATTTCTCGATGGGATGAATCTGTGCATTCCTCGTCTTTACAAAACTCGCTTTTGGTCCCCTTTTTGTCCCGGTGCCCCATTGCTGTCCCGGTGCCCCTCCTTTCTGTCCTCAGCCTCTTTACAGGCCTAAACCCATCGGTGGCACACCAAGTACGCACACCAAATGTAAGTAAGTAAGCCCACCATGCCAGCCCACCATGAAAAGGAGAGTTGGATTCTACACAAACCAATGCAACCACTGGTGGAAAATTTGGGTGGTGAGTCTACCAAGGGCAAGTGTCGGGGGCCCTAAGGAGGAGGAGCAGGAGAGGCGGAGCCTTTTCGAGCTTTCATGATGTTTCTTCCAAGGGATCAATTCATGACATTCGGTACTGTAGCCTTCCTTCAGGCCCCCACTTCACAACATTCGGTACCGAAGCCTTCATGCCCCACTTCATAACATTCGGTAGTCTTCATGCCCCCACTCCCTTTTCCTTCATGCACCCGGCTCATCACATTCAACCTCCAGCTGTCGACTTAGCTATTGATCAATAGGTGTGGAATATTCTACATCAACTACTGTCTTGTAGAGCCAAGGCAGTGATGTATCTTAGTGCATGTTGATGTAAGGGGGGTTCTAAAAGTAATCTTGCTTGCTTTAAAAGCAATCAATTACTATAGAAGAGGTACATTTTGCTTTCTTCAATGTACCAACAATGGATATTAATTTAGGAGGGGTTGCTTTTAGAGACTTCCACTGCATTTCAACTTCAAAAATTTGTAACTAATTCCATTGAAGGTTCAAAAAATACGAAATGACTTGGGTTAGATGCCAAGTCCATTTTTCTTCCTACAAAAATTTACTGAAAATTATTTGAAGTAGCTTAGATCTTGGCCTCCGAAGGGCATTCAACGTCTTTAAAGCCGTTCACTTTAATAGCAAACTACCTTCCTGAGTGTAATGTTAGATAACTTATCTTTCTTCAGAGTCCACACTGGAAGAAGCTAGAAGGAATTTCTCCTGGAAAGGGAGACCTGGAGCACAATGACACCCAAGCATTTTTTTAATGTCATAGAAGAAGCTCTAGAGATGCATGTCATTTTGTACAGGTACTTTTTTTTAACATTGTGACAATATACTGTTGCATTTGAAAGTCAGATATTGACTCTCAAATGCTTATGAGGTGGTAAGACTAGACACATGTGTAAGTATGAGTGATGAAATTAATTATTTAAGAAGCTTTCAACAAAGGTAGTTCAACTTCTTGCTAGAAAGCATAAACTATGTTTTTTGTTATTGGTAATTAAAAAAAACTATTTTAGAAGTTACTAGAATTACTTGTAGTCTAGTTTCCAAAGTGGACTTTCTATTGTTACTTCAAGCATAAAGAGTAATGAGACAAGTACATGGTGGTGGTCGTGGGATATATTCAAGAAGGTTGCCTAGAATCCTCTTCATACTTGATAAATTCCTTATTATCACATTTGTATAATAAAAAAGTGTGATAGTTTAAGTCTTTAATCCCTAAAGTCTCAATTGTTTTCCCAAGGGACACTTGAAGGTTTGAGTTGGTTATTGTAATCTCAAATTTTGACAATATTTTTTTGAATTTGAAGACACGAAAACACTTTGGCTTTCTGGATTGGTGCATGCAAGCAAAAATTATGCCACCCAATGCTCAAAAGTAGTTCCCTCAAAAACACAAAAAAATTCATAAAAATTCAACATAAATGAATTCATTTTTTTCCCATAGTACTTTGATTCATTCCATTTAAACTTGTAATGAGAAACTTCTACAGACTCTTGTTTTTTGGATAATTAAAGCATCTTCTTCAAAAAAATAACTTACAAGATTTATTTTATAACTCAATTTTTAAAATTTTCAAAAAAGAAAGTTCCACATAGTCTAGTTTGTTTGTTTAAACAAGCTCACCATTGGAATTAGTGTATTTCAATTCTATCTTAGAACTATTAACAATTTACTTTTTCCCTCTATTATGTACTTACAAGTACTTCTATATAACAATTTTTTTAAGAATGAAAATCAAGTGAGTGTTTTTTGAATTTCCCCCTTGAGTCTCAATTCAATTCTTGAATATAAAAAATTTGGAATTCAAAATTGACAGTGCAAAAATTTTAAGCTTAGAAGATTCAAAGTCATATAATCTGGTTATGGAAGGTGCAAAGAACTTATTTTTTTCACTTTAAATACAAATATCTTGCAATCTATGTAGTCAAAATTTTAAAAATTTCTTTCACACATTCTAATACTAGTCTAGTGCAATTTCCTAATTGGTTGGATATGCAAAAAAATAAGAAAAATAAGAAATTGCTCTTTTGCAATAAAAATGGCATTTGTGAGTGGATTTTGATGAAAAAGGGGCTTAAAAATTTAGATGGTTAAATCTACTCACTACAATAACCAATAACTTTCAATAAAATTTGAAACCAAACATGGAAAATTCTTTTTTAAATTGAAATTTGACAAAATATTACTCCCTCTGTCCCAAAATGATCATCTTATTGGACAAATTGTTTTGGATTAAGGCTAAAAATTAACAATTTTCAAAACCATTTCTAGATGTAAATAGGGTTTGGTGCAATCCTCTCGTCCTAGGAACTTTGTGTATTAGAACCAATTTCAAAGTGAAGTTTTGGAGTATTGAAAAGTGAATTTGGAGGGCATTTTCAAGGAGTAACTTTAGGCACATAATTATTGAGTGTGATGCCATCATTTTGTAGTTAGTTAGTATAGTCCAAAGACCATATGTGGAACTCTATACCACCTTCCAAAGCTTCATCTCCTTCAAGCAAGCAACACTCAAAGACGTGCAAAAGATAAAAACTAATAGTGTTGATTGTCTCTTTCAATAATTTCATTTGTCTTTTGATGGATGATTGCATGGATGGAAGGGAAACTATTGCTTAGAGTTGTTTTGCTAGTTCCACATAGCAATTGAAAGTAGAATTTGACCAATTCTCAATATCACAAAGTGCAACAAGAAAATCAATTTGGGACGGAGGAAGTATATATAGAAGATTTTAATTTTTGGGTATTTAGTTAGTTTTTGATGGGTCATTTCTAGAAGTGAAAATATTTCATTTTCAGGTCAAATATGCATATAACCCTCAAACTACATAATTTTTTAAAAGAGAAATTATGAAAATCTATACCCTACAAATGGAAGAGAACCAACATAAGAAGTCTCCAAACATTTGGATAGATGAAAAAACATTAATTTGTGGGCTTTGGACATGTTTGCATTCATGTGATGTTTGATATTTGAATGTCTGGTCAAATGAAGGGGTTAACTAAGAGTTACTTTCAAATTCCTATAGTCATTCCCAAGGGTTGGGAGAGAGACTTGGAATGTCAATGTTACAGGAAATAACACTCAAATACACAAAAAAAATATAAAATCTTAGTTATTTTTAGATGATTGAAACAAATATATATGCTCAAACCAACAAGGACGCCCTTAAGGTATGGTGCTCTATAAGCAACCTTGCTCTAAAAGTGACGGCTAACCCACAAAGGTACATTTTGATTTCTTCAATGTATCAATAGTGTACATGTCAAGAGGTAGTCACTTTGAGTGACCACTCTAATTTCAACTTCAAAAATTTGTAACTAATTCGACAAAGGTCCCAAAAAAATGAAATGATTTGGGTTCAATGCCAATTTCATTTTTCTTCCTAAAAAAATTTACTGAAAATTGTTTCAAGGAGTGTAGCTTCCCCCAAATGCAATCAGCTCTTAAAAGGTTGCTTTAAGAGCAGACTACCTTATTTCTACCTTGGTCACATTATTCATAGGGAGGCCTCATCCGGCTTTTTGAGATTTTCCAATTTTAAAGGTCCTGAGAGATACTTTTAGAAATTTTATATTCCACCTAGGAGTTTGCAATTCCAAATAATAATGGTTTCAACCAATGTCTGTGTAGGATTGATTTTTTGATGGGACCAGCCACAAAATAAAGGGTCCAGTTCTGTTTTTCTATTGCAGCTAACTCGGCCAGCATGAACTACTCCGTATAAAGGTGAGTTGACAACCAGGGATATTTTTTGGGTTAGAAATAATCAAAGATTTCTTAGTAGTTAGTACATCCATCCATTGCATACGGAATTTCATCCATAACATTCCCTATTGGTAGTAAGCCCTATCCATATTTGATGAATGATGTACTATACATAGTTTATTCTAACAAATTTGGGAAAATTTATCCATGAATTTTCCTGTGAACTTCTTACAATTTAATTTGTCCTTGTAGGTAAGATTTTTGGCAAAGATTTGCTAGAAAAAGATAGGTGGACAGGGACCACAATGAAAGCTCATAATGTCTCTGTATCCATGGTGCAAAAGCTCGAGATTTTTTTATCTAGGAAGGATAAAAATAATGAATTATACCTCTTTTTTTGTAGTTGGGTTAATTTTGTATTTATCAACTTCTGCAAACAAAATTGGGATCCTTCTTTCCAAATATGAATTAAAAATTTCCAATTTCTATTATAAAAAAACAATCAGTTATTACATTTTTTTCCAAGGTGGAGGGTTTGGAGCTAGGTCCATAAGACCAACGGGAATATAATCCGACATGAATGGCTTCAATTATATTCATCCAACGGGCCTTCTACAAAATGGGGTGAGAATTTATTTTTGTACTCACGGGAATAGATTTCAAAACTCACTCTCTAATTTGGGTCATTAATTTTGAATTCTATAACTTCTTATTCCAAATATGAATTCCAAATTTCCAAATATTCTCATCAATGGTAAATGATATGCCCCTTAGCTTTCCTTGAAGTTGAAATTTGGAGTGAAGTTCCAAATTTTTGTCTTATGAAGAGGGTTTGTCAGATTAACTTAACCCCAAAAGGACCAAATGAACGTTGAACGTACACATGTAATCTCGGGTAGGTTCATATGAAGTTGTTTTTGAATGGATGTTCTTCAAATTTTGACACAAGGTGGGAACATATATTCCCTAAGTGGGAATGTAATCTTTTTTCCAATTGGGTGCCTGGATCAAAAATTATGTTGTCCTAAACTTATTTGGCAGCTTGGGCAGCATGTGCAAAACAACTCCTCTACTTCTGAAATTTTGCAGATATGTAACTTACATGATATAAGATGCAAATGTCCAAAAAAATAACCATGTGTAGTGTAAAAATCTCACTCTAGGAGGAGTTAAAGGCTGCTGGCCTTGTCGGGCAAGGTTGAAAAAAACTTATTCTCCTAACTTCAAACGTTATAATCATTCGATCTGTACAGTCAAAGTTTCTGAAATTTTTTCCACACATTCCCATAGTAGTCTAGTACAAATTTGTATGGTTGAATTTTGAAGAAAAAAAAAAATTCATTTTTTTCTCATTGCCCTAAAAAATGGCAGTTTTGCACAATTCGTGTCTAAAATGTGCCTCAGTCCTTTAGGGGTTAATTACAGCCAGTAAAGGTCAAAATCTGCAAAGAAGTGCCAGAATTATCCCGCAATGTGGTCTAATTTATTAGGGATTTTTCATTGCGTCCTGTACGTATGGTCTCCATAGATCAAATTCCAACATGCATTACGGGTTAAGATAAATCAGGTTTTGAAAGGTCTACTCCACATTAAACCAATCACACGATGACACATGGAGGTACTTTTTCCCAAAAATGACTTCACTAAGCTGCACCTGACTCTCGTGTACCTGGTAGCTTCGTACAAGGAATTCCGCCTTGTCTGGACAGCCTCCCACTCCAATGGAAAGCAAATTCCATCCATGAGCGTTCATCCATGAAGGGCCAGATTTAGCCGGTTGGATCCGGACTTCCGGAGTGATGAATCCCTGCAAGTCTGCAACCAGGCAAGTGACCAGTCAAAGCGTCACCGGGAAGGCGGGTTGACCATGCCCAGCAATGCGGCAATGCCCCGGACTCGTCAAATCCGTTAAATTACTACCGATCTGCCGGACTCCTCCTCCCTCCTCCCTCCTCCCCCAATGGCGGCCCCCCCCAAGTCCAAATCGCACGGAATCCACCTCCAACCAAACAGCCAATTCTGCAGGGGGCCCAACTCCCGGATTCCAGGACTCTAAACATATGCTCCAAAGACCACACAGAAACTTAAGTTTCTTATTACTGTACAGTACACAGTTAGACTTCCTTCCTTGCAAGCAAACTGCACCACCTGGAGCCCCCTCAGTGACTTGGCGGAACTCACCAGTAATACCATCAAGAACTGCAATTCTTCATTAACCATTGAATGACGCGGCGGATGATTATTGACCGATGAATGACAAGGAATTCTCATGTGTAGGACAAAATTGCAACTATTCTTCCTCAGAATTAGGGGTGGAAAGGGAAGATCTTCTACAATAGTTTGACTCCCAATGAGTATTTCTGTTTTTTCTAAAGTGGATGATGTCACATGGTTCCAAAATGGCTGATTTCCATGGTCACTAGCCTGGTGTTCAAGGGTTAACCCCTAAACGACGGACTAGTCACCGCGAGGAAAAGGTGGATTGTGTATTGTTGATTTTGCACTATCTTACTGTGGGAGAGAAACACTCTTCACGATCATGAACAATATCGAAGAAAAGGGAGTTGTCGTTGCCCTCATGAAAATTGTAGGAGGGTAGCCGATGACCTAACATTGTGCACAGGTATTTCTGTGTTGTGTTCTCCATGTCCATGCTCCCTAAAAATATGAATGCATCCAAATTACACTATTTTTGGCCCTCCATGATGTAGTACATCTCCACGATTGTGTTAAATAAATTGGATGAAAAAAATGCATTCCTACATCCAACAAATTAGCTTCTTGTTATTCATTGGATGAAAAATGTCTACATTGGTGTTTATGGGTTAGCTTAGAACGAGACTAAGTTAGTAACTTACATGAACCAAACCCTCTGTTCCACCATGGCCACATCAAAGGGTTGGGGTGGATTGACCCCCTTGCTCGTCCCCCCAAGTTAATCCAAGGGTGCATGTAAAAAAACAACCTTATTTTGTGCTTCATTAATTTATCTCCTGTACCACTCCCGACCAATTGGGGGTCTTTGATTGCAAATATGAATTCATAATTTGCAAATTTGATCATGTGTGACAAATAAAAAATTTCAGGGGTTTCCCTAGGGGACGAGTGAGGGGGTCAATCCACCCCGGTCCATCAAAGCCCCCATTACAGTTCCACTTCAAAGGTACATTGTACACCACCAAGTACTTACTAGCGTAGTAGCCGACTGACCCGACTCCTTTGAGGCCGAGGCCGAGACTTCTAGATCTTGTGCGGAACTAGCGTCCTTCAACATTTTCGGCACACCTGAAGAGTCTGTTTGTTCAAAGTCAGAGATCAGACATCGACGACATGATTAGCATCCAGTCCTGTTCGAGTTAGGCAAGTCTGCATACTAGACGGAGAACTTACTGGGGAGAGTCGACGGTGTGTTCCTATGTGGGCGACTGTTGTGTTCCCGACCATCATTCCGAAACAAGCTCACAAAAGTGGGCTTGTGCCGTAGCCGACACCGGAAGTCTGTTGTCCCGGTCACCGCAGTTCAGTCAGTCCGGCCCGCTCACGACGGCGGTCCCGGGTTCCTCAGTCACGGATGCAGTCTGCGGTTGCACGCTCGGTTGGACCGTCTGTCTTGAATATTTCCCCTCCCATCGGACGGACGTTCAAGGACGCAAGTTCCCTCATCAGTTGCATCATGTTTCATCACCCGGTTGCTTGGTTGGTTACTCGGCCTACCACGTAGCGCTAGCTCAACTTACTAGTCTACACTGGGGGGCCCGACCCGTATTGGTAAGTTGAAGACCCGCAGTTGAATAGTCCTGTCATCTATATAGTGCGGAGTGCCTGGCCTGGTGATGGTGAAGCGGCTACTTATACCTGAAGTGCGTAGCTAGCTCGACAGTTCACCTGAGTATCCTTTGAGAATATCGATGCCCACCTGAACGACAGATTCTGGAAATATAGCAGTGGCGAGTGACGCCGGATGAGAGGGTGAGAGGGTGTTTCGTGAAATTGGGCCCGAGGGACGTAATCGAATAGCTGTCTGGATAATCCACTTAGAGCTTGGGAGGCCTAGATTGAAGCGCTTACAGGAGGACGTACAGGACAGTTCACCTGATCTGGTTGCAAATGTTCAACTGAAGCGTGGGTGTCGATGTGAACGATGTAATTTTGGATATAATTGATACAGGTCTGATCGATTGAAATTTGCACGGGATTGCGAAACTTGGAAAGAGAGTGTGGATGGTAATTTCTTAAGTGGAGTGCTGGAGCGATGGAGGCGGTAGTGGTGAGAGTCAGCATCGCCATAGCTGCAGGAGGCTCCATGTTCCAGTCCCCTGCTGCTGGGCAGCTTCATTTGCGAGGATTCGACCTGGGACGCTCCAGTGTAGTAACCCCGCACGGAGCGGCTGCCGATTCATCCCGGAAAGGGCTGCGCCAAAGCGGATCATTCTACCGCTCCCAAGTGGACATGGTAGGCCCTTCGAGAATCTTGTGGAACTCGGGTAGCGGCAGCGACCAGTCGCGAAGGATTTTGGAAGAGTCGCTGGAGTATGAGCAATTTGTGAACTATGAGACTTTGGATGGAAACGTGGCGGAGGAGGTCGTTAGTAATTCTAGTGTGGAGCACTCGCGAGAGTCGTTTGGAAAGTTTCTTCGGCACTACCCGGTGGGGGAGTTGAAGCTCGTCTCGCAAGCTTGCTATCTCAGCAATCTCGCATACATCATCGGCGAAATCAAGGTTTGTATCGGAAGCCATGTGTCTTATCTAAAATTCGATGTTCATCTAAGGTATCAGTGCACACAGAATCGTCACCTAATGGTGACACGCCACACAGATGGCATTCATTTCAAGTGGCGATTCTGGGTGCACATACCTTGTGTTCTCGTTACTGGTGATATTTCACACAAGTGTCTAAATTGGTTTCTGTGTCACGTCCATCCAGAATTTGCATATCAAGTAATGCACTTGTTCTTCCCCATAAGACGAGTTTATTATAGTACCAGTTTCTTGACTCTTTTTGTTTATTTGTCTTTAATTTGAGACGTTTATTAGGTGTGATGGGCACATTAATTTTTTGGGGTGAAATCACCCTTCAGTTGCTTCTAGCGACGAAATTTTTGAGGAATGATCTGACTACCTGACTGATGTACGCGGATTCTTGTCTGCGTGGATTATTCTCCACAGGGCGACGAACTTGAGAGAGACCACCGCCTGAGACTGGTGACGTCCTCCATCCAGCAAGAGAATGCGGCCACAACGGCGCAATTCAACAAGACGCTGATGGCGCCCGCGACTGCATACGCCCTGGCCGCCACCGCTACGTACTTGCAATCCAGGAAATCCTCGACGGAGTGGAGCAACGGAACTCTCCGAGGTGCACATGCTCCCGAGCGACAAATTTCCTCGGAGGTTTTGTCTAAAGCGGTAGATCAGGAGATGGCCTCCGCCATGACCAAGTTCATGGACTCCCCCGACCCGTGCTCGGTCGCGTCCACCATAGCCGGGGACGACGAAAAGCCGTCGACGTCGAATGCGTCCAGCGCTTGCGGATGGTTCGTTTGTGACGAGCCCTCCACCGCTACTCGATTCTTCTCAATCCAGGTAACCAAATCCTTCACCTCCATCTGAGCATATAATTCTCACTTCGGTCCCGTACGTGAACTTTTTTTGCAGCTTTGACCAGGGTATGTTGCTCTTTTTTTTGCTCTATTTTATATATTGTTCTGCCCAACACATCCAACGTTCTTTACTGATTTTAATGATGTATACCTGGTTCCATTTAAATTTGATGACTTAACCTTGGTTTTACGTGAATCTGATAATTTAAACCTTGGCTTGGTATAAATCTAATGACCTATACCTTGCTTCCATCTGAGTTTTGTTTTTCAGTGTCGATCGTTTCATAACCATAAATCCTAGGTTCTTTGGGGCGTAAACGATGTCAAGTACTTACGATTTTCATTTCCGCTACATCCAGGGCTCGGAAACCATGGCCTCCTGGAAAGCCAACCTCCAATTCCAGCCCACCCAATTCGAGCACTCCAACTCGCGTGTCATGGTCCACCAAGGCGTGTACGAAATCGCCCTATCTCTCTACGACCAGATGCTCCCCTTGGTGCAATCCCACATGGCGGCGTACGGGAGCCGCGCGAGGGTGAGCTTCACGGGGCATTCCTTGGGTGGGAGCCTGGCGGTGCTACTGTCGCTCATGTTCCGTTGCAGGGGCGTGGTGCCGGTATCGGCCTTGGGAACTGTGTACACGTTCGGGGCGCCCTCGGTGCTCAATGGGGGGAATCGGCTGCTGAAGCGACTGGGGTTTCTGCCAGGGCACATTCAGTCGGTGGTGATCTCAAGAGACCTAGTGCCGAGGATCTATGCGTCGGATATTCCGCAGCAGATAGTGGAGGTGCTCAAGAGGGTCAACCAGAAGCTACGAAATCTGCCCACTTTTGTAAATCAGGTAATACAATTTGCTACTGGTTCAACCTTTTCTTGCCCATGTTTCCATATCAAACAAAGCTTGGCCTCTTTGTTGTTGCGTTATTTGATGTCTAATTATATGAGTGTCGTCGAACAAAATTCATAAGAGTATTCTGCTTAAGTTCATGTATGGTATGGGAGAGACAAGGCAATTTTGTTGACCATGCTAGAAGACATGTCTGTCGATCCTGCTTTTGGCTTTTTGAGTTGGGCATTTCTTTTCTACGGTTAGCAAAATAACTCCTTCTTGGTTGCACAGAGTTATGACTAGATAAATGATATGGAGGTCAAATTCGTTACATCAGCTTGAGTGCCAAAAATGTGACACTCAAGTGCTCCGAACTTTTAAGAAACGCAATCTAAAATGCTCAGAAGTCGTAAAAAATATCTATGTATCTGAGGTTCAGACACACGACCAAAACTCTCATTCTCTCGAAATGTCACCATTCTAACGAATTTGACGTTTGATTTTACAGCGGCAGTTGTACACCACAACGGGACAGTTGCTAATTTTACAACCGGAAGCGCAGCAAGCGCCAGGCCATCCTTTATTACCAGCAGGGAGTGGTCTCTACGTCCTGGATCACCCCCTGAGTATTCATCCCTACAGCAACGACGACGACGAGGAGGAGTATCAAACTGCAGAGTTACGAGCAGCCGAATCCGCATTCTTGAACTCCCCACATCCCCTGGACATCATGAGCGACCCGAGCGCTTACGGCCCCGAGGGCGCGATCTGCCGTTACCACGACCCCCGGAGTTACCGGAAGTGCGTGAACCATGTGATGAAGCAGACCGTTCGGTGCTTGCAGCGACGCAAGCGCATCGAGAGGTGGCATTTGAATTCAGAGCGCATGGCGGAGATTCATCCCCCGCCTAGTCCTGTGGACATTACGAAGCGACCGAAACGCAAAACGGCGGATTCCTGCGTCATGTTCTTTCCATATGACGGAGGATTCTTTCATCGGAGCTCCAGTGTAGCGGCGTGCAATTACTTGCAAATTAATCGCAACCGGGTTAACCGCATGAGCTCCGCGCACTGATCCCGAAACCCTAATCCGAAACCCTAAATCCTCAACCGATTCTCAGGGTTTAGGGTAGAGAGATGTGTACACGATCGAAAGCTAGCAATTTTACGCATGGATGTGCTGGATATCGTTGCAATCCTAAACCCCAAACCCTAGAACCGATGGATGCTAGTTCATCACTGGCAATCTTCAGGGTTTATGGTAGCTAGAAGTGTTACATTATTGAAACATAGCATTTCACAGCATGGATGTGCAGAATACTCGAGCAGCCCATCACCCGCCACCCCCCCAGCGAGTGCACAAGGAACAGACCTTGCTTGTATTGCTGCAATCACAATTCAAGGATTGGATTTGAGTGGCTGCCGGTAGTGAGTGAGCGTACTAGAGGTGATAATTCTTCAGATTCTTATGTTATCCTAGTTTTCGATAACGTAGATCTGAGTTTGGTTTCCGAATTCACTGCAACAGATGTCACCCACCCTAGCTGCCACAGGGGTGTGCAGATCTGACAATCTCGCAATCGAGAAGCAGGTCTTGTGCCTTCTTGGTTCGTTGCTGATGATGGTGAAAGTCTTAGAGTCATCAGGCCTAATAAGGGCTTGAATTAAAGGTAGTAAGATTATTTTTGGAATTTCGTAACGAGAAAGTATCCTTCCTGCAAAATCTCAATAAATCATTGATTCATACGGAGCATCCCTTTTACTATCCTTAGGTATGTGACATGGTTCTTCTTGCAACTTTCTCAATGAATACTCAATGGATGAAAGTGTACTTTTTGAAACATTTGTAATGCATGTAGTGAATGGTTGCATTGAGGGGGTGAGGGGAATGTACCTATTACCATCCATCTAGTCCTTAAAGGACATTGTGGCTATTTTCCATATGATGAATGACAAAGAAACTTCCTATGTAGGACAAAAGTGCAACTATTCATTCTCAAAATTTTGTGTGAAAAGGGGAGGTCTTGTGTAGTAGTTTGACTTCCAATGAGTGCTTTTGATTCACATGGTACTGAAAAGGATGATTTCCAGAGTCACTAGCTTGTCTTTTCAGGGTTAAGCAATTTGAATATCGTGATGAATATGTTCAAGGTCACACATGCTTTTGAAAGAAAGACTAATCTTAATGTAGGAGGATGCTTGTTGAAATTCCTTTTTCAATAAAAATTGTCATGCCATTTGAATTTTCAAAGTGAGAAAGAAGAATTGTTTGTACATAGAGGACACGAACATCCAAAAAGAAATCTATAAATAAACATTGTTTAACCCCTAATGGTTTATGACTATGTTTTACCAAAAAACACTTCAAAACTATCATTTCTAGTGCAAAGAGCTATGATTGGAAAAAACTAATTTTTTGCATGTTCAACTATAAGATCTTGCATAGGGATTTCAAAAGAATTTGTAGAAAATGTCATACATTTTAACCCCTAAAGGACCAATTGTTCAAATTTTGAACAACAGATGAATGCAAATACATCATGAGTACACAAAATCTTTGTTTTTTCATCCATCTAAATATTTGTAGATTCTTGTATTAGTTCTCTTACATATGTATAGTATAGATTTATACAACATCTTCATATAAGCTTAAATCTTTTGAAATTCATCAAAACTAACTTTTTTAGTTCAAAAAGTTATCCTTCAAAAACAACTTCAACAAAGAAATGAAATAAAAAATTTGAAGATACTACCATAATTAAAATTTAAAATTTTGAACACAAAGAAAAATAAAGCTTTTGAACATTATGAATATTCAATCTATAGTGAATTTTTTAAAATAATTCAAATTTAGTTATAAATTTTTTGAAAAAAATTGGTTAGTGCAATAATTAATTGATCTATTCATATGTATTAGATGAAATTGAGCTAATCTACAAAGTTGTGAATTCCTTTAAGTTCTCAAATTGTGGGAACTCAACCCCAATAGTAAGCTAAGATGGTAGAGCAATTGCCACATTGGGTAATAATAAAAATTAATTTTTTTATTAATTTTTTTTAGAATTTTTTTCATTAAAAAATATTCAATTTTTTTTCAAAAGAAAATTTTGAATAGTTCTTTAATAATTTTTAATTTTGGTCATCAATAGCTGGTTTTCAATATGGGAAACTAGCTTGAAACAACTCTCCAATGTAGCTCAAAAATATCTATTAGATGTGATTTGTGGATCATATTTTACAATTAAAAAAAATCAACTTCAAATTATTATTCTAAATTGTATTTTATGATAAATCTCCATAATTTTAGAAATCTAGACTATTTTTTAGTCATCATGGGTTTAACCATGTAGATTGTAAGATATCAATATTCAAAGTGAAAAGAAAACAATGTTTTCCACCTTGCATAATTTGTTTTTTAGGCATAATCCCCGTAACTCATGTTTTTTGCACTACAAGAGTATGAGGCTTAAACATTTATGGTGAAGAATTGAGTTGAGAATCTAGGAAAAAAGTTCAAAAAATTGTTAATAATTTTCATTCCTAAGAACATTATTCAGTAGAAATAAGTTGGAAAAGAAAATTATATCATTAATAGTTCTAAAATAGAGTTGAAATGTATCAATCCTAATTGGCAAGTTGATTTAGCAAGTAATCTCACCGCATTAAATGTTTTGCTTTTATAAAATTGTAAAGATCGAGTTTGAAAACAACTCCAATACATTATTTATTCAAAAGAAGCCCTAATTGCCCTCAAAACAAGATCCTAGGGAAGTCATTTAAGTAGTGAAAAATTAACAACGTAGTTGTGTGAAAAGGGTATTTAATAAGGAGGTATGAAATAATATGTATATTCACAAAATTTGGTATACACAAAATATTCTTCAAATATCCTATAAATGAAATTTTTAGGGTCTATTTTAGAACTTCCTACTTCATTTTCTAAATAGTCCATTTTTCACATTTTCTACATAAAATGACCCATATAGTTGTTTTCATCAAGTTTATAAGACTATCATTGCATAGTGACTTCCTCTAGAATAAGACTCTTCTTAATTTTCACATCATTTACCCATGTGGAATGAATTAAAACTCTTTGAAAAGACAAAAATATTTTCAATAAGGGATTTATTATTTGTTTTGAGTTTTGAGTTTTTGCGGGGGGTGGAAGGTGGGGTTCCTACTACCTAGAGTCAATCATTTTTTGCTTAGGAAGGTATAAGTTATTCATCCATGCACCAAATGAAATAAATATTGTATTCCCCTCAAGTGAATTTCAATTCCTTGACCTCCAAAAAAGCTTCAAAAAGTCATAATAAAATTTCGCATCATAAGAATTGCTTAAAATCATAATAAATCCATTATAGGACTTTGATTCTCTAGAGATTAACCCTTTAATAACAAAATCCCTTTAGGAGAATTTAGCACATTTTTGCTTATATTTTAGTACAATTCTATTATTTACCTCAATTCATCTAATTGGTTATAAAGGAATTTTTTTTAAAAAAAATTCAATAATTATTTTGGATGAATGAGAAATTATTTGAATAAATCATTTCCCAAAAGCACTTTGTTCATCATCCCAAACATGAACTTTGAAGCACTTACTAGGGGTAACTTGTGAATTACAAATATGTATTTTTGAATCTATTTTAAAACTAACTCCCTTTAAGTACTTCCTTGATAAATGAAAAATTTGATGATCTAAATTGTAGATCTCCTTTGATCCATCATGCAATAATTAAAGTAACTTGATCCTTCTATTGAAGATCATAACTTGTACTACATTGTACAGAATATAAATCAACAAAATTTTTAAGGAAAATTCTCATCTCTTATATAAATGCAAAATGTATCACAATTTCTTCCATCACTTTCTCATCCATATAATTTTTCATTCATTAGTATTTATCAAATCCTTATGACATGGATTTGTGCAACATCTCAATAAAACCTTGAAACTTAATGAAACCTTTTTGTTACCATTACATTGTAATGGGCCAATTCTAGCCATAGTACAAATAAAACAATAAATAGAGTAAGATAGGAGGTCAATAAAGTGAACATTTACCATGTGATTTGCAATTTTGAAAATTTGGACTTTTGAAAATATTCTTCATTAAATAACTTTTAGAAGATAATTAGAATTGTTATCTGATGACTACAAGAAAATGAGCCTAAGTGTGACTGCAGAAGAATGACTCCTTGTCTGATGTGACTACAAAATGATTTCTCTCTAATTGCACCAACGGGGAAGGCCCTCCATCACCTGAGTTGCACTGCAATTGATACCATCATTGTAGGATGAGGAGCACAGGAGGTGCTTTGTTTGTTTGCCACATTCTATTGACAACTTCATCCATTATGTGATGTGGTTGCCATTACTTCGGTGACAAAGGGCCCGATTTAGGGTGAAATGACTGCAAGATGGTTAGTGTGACTAGGAAATGACTAAAAATAAACTACAAAATGACTAAGATGGCCAAAAGAGTCGCTCGTGCAAAATGATAGCTAGAAAAATGGCTGACTTGTCACTACAACAAAACATGGTAAAAAAAAACGTAGTCAAAATTGACTACGGTTCTTTTTGCCATGTTTTTGTATAGGCCCACTACGCTCCTCCGACAACCTTGAGGCTTGCTTTACCATGCCCTCCGTATCGACATTCGCATCTACTTCCACCAGTACCTCCTTAGCTCCTCTGCCTGCATCCTCAACAATAGGGAGCTCTGGTGGAACCTCTTCAGCTGGGTTCCAAAACTGGGTTGCTTACTCTTCGTTAGAGGAGTCTCTATGTCCTGGTCCTCTCAAAATCCTCGATGTTGGGTCTCTACCTTACCGTATGAGGTGTGCTCTTACATTCCGGATTAATAATCAACAATCTTGTAGGGATGGCAAGTTCTGTACTCAAATGCCACTTGTTTGCCCTCACGGAATTGAATTGTGATATCACCATGTTCTTGAATCCCATCTTTCCTCGTCTCTTTGTAGACGCTGTAGTAAAGGGATCCGGCTATGTGATTGGTTTGGTTTAGGTAGGACGAATACCTTTTCAATCGAGAAGATGCAACCGGGAACCAAGAATGTGGCCATTACAAAGCCACCTTATAGTTTGTCATGAATGAAAACCTCTATGAGCATGGTTTCTCGATAACTGAGGCCATTATGGACCCCTTTCTATGCAAATCACTTCCCAGTGTGCGCCACAGTGTATTCTGAAGTAGTGGATGGAGTCACTATTGGATCAAATTGAGTCCCTACGCAATTGCATTTGAAGTGCACTATTGTAAAAGTCGTTCTTGAGTGCTAGATAAGACTTGTTTAAGTGGCAAGACAGTTATTCTTTAGTTGCGGGTAAGTCATGATGAAGTCGTGGAAATGTGCATGCGCCTTAGAATAAAGCCTACCATGTATACAAACTGAATTAAGCAACATGAAAGTGGCAAATCCAATCTCAGTGCATTGGGGTGGTTGAAGTAGATTGTTGTCGTAGAAGACTCATCTCTCAAGTCAATCATAGAGTCCTTGAAGAACAAAATGGATGTAAAATTCACTGTTGTTGTGGCCACTTCAAAAACTCACGCGACAGCTATCGATGATTTAAAAAACATGTTTGTGACCTTCACGGGGAGGTTTGGGCAGGGGGATGAGGGTAGCCCGTTAATCAATCTCTCTACATTGGACAATCAAGAGTTGGGTCACTATAACAAAACATGGTAAAAAAAACTATAGTCAAAATCGATTACGGATTTTTTTTATCATGTTTTGTTATAGTATGAAGAGATGAGTTGTGAGCTAAAAGTTATAGGCATCCAAAGAAGGTGGAGTCCCATAGAACTACACCTCCTAAGGGACTCGTACCTTTGGAGGGTCATAACTTCCTCAATACTTGTCATATTGGGGAAAGTGAATAGTCTACGTTGATCTATGGAAAAATGTAGATCATGAAAATAGGCTTGCACTTGGGATTTGAAGCTTGAAGCTAAAGGTTATACCGACAAAAAGATCGGGAGTCTTTGGAGGTCAGGTTTTGGGGAAACTACTTGGAATTGGGTGGTCTTCTAAGATGGGGAGCATCTTGGGGGGGGGGAGGTCGGTGACCTTTAGTATGGGGGGGGGGGATTGCCAAATCCCATAGAGAGTACTATGAGGAGGGTTGGTCTCCCTCCTTCCTCCTGGATGGTGCCATGGTGAGCCCAAGTAACCCCAAGTGGTGAGGTTAGTGTTAGAGCCTCACCACCACTTGTGTGTTACCATGGAGTGCTTGTGCACTCCTTGATACCGGTTGAGTGGTGTCCTGCTCCATACTAGGTTATGGGGTGAGTCTCATTTGGTGGGTCCCTATTAGTGAGTCCTGAAATGAGTTGGGTTGGGCCTAGTGAGGAGTTGGATCCCATTCAAGGGCAGTTAGCACCGGTAGGGAGTAGTGCCTTCATCGAGTCCTTGGACATCAATGGAAGTTCCGCCCCATGTCATCAAATGACATGTCCGGTATCTTGTGGGAGTTAAGGGTTGGAGGTAAAGTGTTGGGAGTCACAGAGGAATGGAGAACCCGGTGACTTGAGTTGGAACCTAATATTGTGAGGATGTGGTATGTGCAGTGTTAGGAGAGTGTGATCCTCGGTGTCACTAAAAGGTTAAGTGCTTGGGAAAGCACTAGAAGGTGAACTTAAGGTGATAAGTGTCACTGAGGGGTGTGACATTGAAATTGTGAGGGTTAATAGTAAAATAATTTTACACAAATTAATCTTTAACCCCTGAAGGAACAAGGCCATTTTTAAAAAAACCACACTTAAAACTGTCATTTTTGTTGCATTCATCCTAGAAATCTAAAAAAATATATTTTTTAGAATCTAACCATAGGATCTTGTACTTTACTTGTTTGAAATCAAGTGGTAAGAATTTCCTGAAATTTGACTATATATATTGAAAGATATTAGCATTCAAAGTTATTTTTTCAAGAAGATGCTCATATTCTCCAAAAAATAAGATTGTTCATAACTTTCACATCACTAATCCAAATGGAATGAATCAAAGCTTCGCATGTAGACAAAAATATAATCTATAAGAGAAAAAAATTTAAAAACTTAATTTCAAATTTTTGTGAATTTATTTTTTTGCTTGGTGACATGAAAATTATGTTTATGATGGCATAACTTTTGTTCATGGGCATCGATTGAAATAAAAATTATATTCCCACCAAGCTAATGAGTTTTTCTATCTTATGAGAAAGTTTCAAAAAGTTGCACTAAAAATTTAGGTCATATGAACTTGCCCAAAATCCATTTTGTCCCCTACAGGGACACTAGTCCTTTAGTGGTTTACAAATAAGCATTCAATTAACAAAAATCAATGTATTCGACCTTGGAATTCCCAAGTTTGTATTGTAAACCATTCCAAAATAGTGAAACAAAATGTGAAGACAACTCTTTGTATACATATGGGGTGATAGGACTTAGAAAAAACAATGTAGGATATGAAAATTAGAATTAACCAAAGCTCAATCATTCATAATTAGGACAAATTAAAGCAAGAATTGTATTTGAAATAGAATTTTAGACCTTATTTAGGCATAGTATAATGTATATTTTTTAAACTTTGAATTTAAAAAGGTGGGAAACCAAGTTAAATTTCGTATCTAAAAGTTTATTTGAGATTTTGAGATTTCAATCAAAACATGTGGATTAATTTTAGAGAGGGGTTGGAAGGGACATTTTTTTTGGACATATTTAAACATCCTCTTTGAATTTTGTCCACAATGTTTGATCAAAGGTTCAAAATTACAAACGGATTTTTGGAGATGAAATTTATATTGATTTAATAATTTTTTTAGAGAGTTATTCTACTAAAGCTTAAATGAGGTCTGAAATTCTACTTCAAACATAATTCCTACATTTTGACAATGAGTGTTCAAGCTCTCATCTTCAAATTATCCCATACTTTTTTGAGGATTTATAATGAACAATGAATTTCTATATGAAAATGACATATCCACCCTTCATCCCCACATATGTCTTGATCCAATTTCATCATTTACATAAGAAGTTCTTTATTGATGAGAGATGTTTAAATGACATTTATATTTGATTCAAATGATTCTTTGGATTCTTTTGTCACCATCTTAACATTTTTTTGTTATTTTGTTTGACTTGTACTATCACTATCAATATCCCAATACTTAACCTCACTTCAGGAGTGTTGACGTATGGATGAATTTCGTAGATGAAGACACCAATGAGGAAAAGGCAACCTTCTTGAAGGCTACTGAATGTTATGTACTTGACCCACTTCTCTAGAGTGGATATGGCTTGCCATGCACCACATTTAAGCTGCAAAGTCAAAGCACTATTCACTATTACATGCCTTGACCACACAAACTTTGGGCAAGCAACAAGTTTGACCCATACCTTGCTTCGAGGAAATTTTGGATTTCCCTTTGGACTTCCATCTAGCAGGCAAGTGAATGTCGTTCCAAGCCTGTTCCCAATGAAGTTGATTGACTACAGCGACTGTCTCTCTCAAAGCAGCCCGGAAGCGCTCCACCAGCCCCTTTCATGCAGAAAGCAAGGCAAGCTCCCTTGCGGGCTGCGACCATGGCCCCCTCGCCACTTTCAGACAACCAGAAAGTAAATGGTAAGTTAGCACACTCAAACCCGGGCTGCTGCTCTGCTCTGTCCTTGTCACTCATCCTCACCTCCTTCTCCTTTCACGGCAACTTTCACCGCAATTGCTAAAGCCTCATTCACCTCTTCTTGCTTCTTCCCTCCCTCTCGGGATCGCTAAACCCCGACCCCATTACCGCACCTTGCGGGATCTCAAAGACTTGAATTGGTATGTACGTTGTCTGCACAGGGATTGGGTTGCTCCCAATCCCGAATTAGTTCGTGATCGGAATTCAAAGATTGGGATTTGATCGATTACTGGGTGTGGTGCTGGGTTGCTTATCACGATTAATTCCTTCCTTCCATGTGGGTCCGCACGACGGACAGGCGCAGACAGGCAGCGACAGAGAGGCGAGGCTCCTCATAATTTGCAGAGCCTCTGACATGATCAGAGGGAGAACGTACTGTACGTACGTACGGCATCGGGAACTGTCTTAAGAACGGAGCCTGGAGTTCGAGGCTTTGAGCCCATGGCGGTGGTGTGGGGAGGGTTAGGGCAATTGTAGGAGGAAGGAGCTGTAGCGGGGAATGAGTTTGGGTGGAATGGAGCGCAAGCGGTCTGTGGGAGGGCATGGGCGCCCCTCGTCTTGGAGAGTGCTTACGAATGGAGCGTTCTTGTTACTGCTGGTCGTTGGGACTGTTCTTGTGCAGCCTTGTGTTGCGGACGACATCGTGCATGACGACTCGCTTTCGCCGTCGCAACCGGGGTGCTCGAATAGCTTCGTTCTTGTATGTTTTTTTTTCTCTTCTACCTTACCCTCACTTGCTTGTTATCTTTTTTCTTGTTTGAAGTTTCTGTTTGCTTTTGTAGCATTGCAGTGAGAGAGACATTGTTTGTGACTCCGTGAGGTGTTGATTGGAGAATAAAACTTTAGGTTAGGTTGGATATTGCATTCTTAGGGGTACGGGCCATACAAGTAGGCTACGAGAAACCTGCATATGCCCTGCCAAAGCAGTACCACAGAATACGACTACTGTGGACTTAACGCTAGAACGAAGGCATTGTTCGTTCTTGGGGTTCACATAGAATGCTAGCGTTCCCTTATCTCCTCCGTTCCTAAAGGGGATTTTCATAAGTGGAATGAGCAAACAGCAGGGGCACTTACCAACCCAATCTTACTGGTAGAATAACACCTTCCAGTGGTATTCTAGAAAACTTCGCTGCGTTACAATTGGCAGGGTTACGTTACAAGCCTACCTTAATGGCGTTACAGGCGTTACAACTGGTAGTTCTGAATGCGGTTAGGTCTGGACTTTCTACTCGAGTCTGCACCTCCTCTTATTCACTATGAACAAGGAAATTGCTGAAGCAATTAGTAATATGTTTCTACGTCCCCCTGAATTACAGAAAGACGTGATTGAAATCCACTGGTAGAGAATCTAGCCTTGTATTCTAGAACACATCTAGAGGTGGGATCTCTGCGAGTGATTTTTCATAGGGTGTTGGTGGAACAGGCCAACGCTGACATTTCCATGGATTGTTTTGGCAGGTCAAAGTGAGGAATTGGATCGCAGGACAAGAGGAGCCAGAGGTGGTAGGCGTGGGTGCCAGATTCGGCAGGCTGATCACGGACCATGAACAAGAAGCTCATAGTGCTCCACTGGCAAAGCTGGATCCTGAAGATGGATGCACTGATTCCAGCAAACCAGTAGGTCATCGCAACCTGAAGGGATGTGATCACAGAATCAGGGCTAGCAATAATCTATTCCAAGAGTTTTCGCTTCTGTTTACAGCTTTGTAAACAGAAGTTCTGCTTATGATGCCGGGAGTCTGTGCTTATGCTGGTGCTGGTGCCTTCGCAGCTTGTAGGATATACAGCCCTGGTTAGACGAGGCAACTGTGAATTCACTACCAAGGCGAGGGTGGCACAGAAGGCAGGGGCAGTTGCCCTTCTTGTTGTGAATGATAAACAAGGTTCTGTCCTCTGTCCCTTCCTCTGTAAGAACTCCTGATTTTTTTTCCCAATGCAAGCGGCTTGTTGAATTAGGGCTATGTCATCTGTCGTCTACGTGAAATTTATCCTCAACTTCTTTCTGTTCTCAAGATCTTAACCTTTGTTATTTGGTAGGTGTTATGTAGCAATTTACTAACCAATGTATCTGCATTTCTGTACTGTGAGGGGCTCTGACAAAAATCTGAACGACTGTGCCCACAATGGCTTGGTTAAGAGTTGATGAAGGATACGTTAGGCAACATACATTTATCTGAGGTGTGTTTGAACAACGTCCATGCAGAATTGTACAAGATGGTCTGCTCTGAAAATGGAACCTTCACGGATATCACGATTCCGTCTATCATGTTACCAAAGGCAGCTGGAAACGATCTTGAGGATGCTTTAAATCTTAACGAAGAAGGTAAAGTCTCATCTCCGTTGCTGTTGTTTTCTATGAGTAAAAAATGCCGGATTTCTTGTACTAAGGTGAGCGCTTACTGTTATAATTTAGTAGTAGAATCACGGATTCCATTGAGTTGGAAGAGAGGTCTCTTTACAGTTTATTGGCACCAACTTCTTGGGGATTCTGAGTATCTCTGTTGCTGGTGGTTTTACAGTGAGAGTGTTACTGTACTCTCCAAAGAGAACGCTCGTCGACATAGCAGAAGTGTTTTTGTGGTTGATGGCTGTGGGCACCATCTTGAGTGCCTCGTTCTGGTCGGCCTGGACTGCAAAAGAAGCTGCGCAAGAGCACTACCGTCGCCTGAAGGTATAATTCTACCAACACCTCGTTTAGTACTTACTTCATCTACATCGCTAGCTTCATTGAATGCTAGTATGGCTTGTGTCGTTATTACAATTATGACTGCCCTAGGTTGTTCTAAACTCCACCTTATGGCAAAATTCCTATTCCTCATTAAAAATCCTATTAATTTTTAATGAGGAACACCCAATCTGCCTTTGGTTGCGGAGATCTATTTAGCAATGACCAACAAAACAATATATAGTCAATTTCTGCTTTAATATTTTTGATAGATGTGTGCCGACCATATGAGAAGCTGCGTCTGTTTAGTTCAATTGTTAACCTGAAAAAAGGCTGTATGTTTGTGTTTTGTAAGTCACGTTGGACTCACGCCAATTGAACTCATCCATGTCTCAGCAGGAGCGACCAGCGCTTCCAGCTGAGCTTATTCCGGTGGTCCAAGGGGATCCTGAGAAAGAGGGCAAAGATGTGATTGACATCAATGTGCTCTCCGCGGTGCTGTTTGTGTTGCTGGCTTCTGCATTTTTGATGCTTCTCTACTTCTACATGTCGGCTTGGTTTATGCGGGTGTTGGTTATACTTTTCTGCATTGGCGGCTTTGAGGCAAGTACATGATCGTCTTTTTTGTTAATCATGTCTCTGTTAATCAGATTCTGGTTCATGATTTCAGCAATCTGCTAACCTTAGGAAACACGTGGTGTTCATTGTACTTCAGGGGTTGCAGACATGCCTTGTGTCCCTTCTGTACAGGTACTTGACGCCCTCTACATTTAATAAGTTCACAAATTCATAAGTTCATGTGCTATTTACGATAATGCTTACTTATTCCAAAGATAGAAAGGCAAACATAGATAGTGTTTTCAGCTGTCGATTTTGCTTGAGTTTTCTACAGGTGGTTTCCGAAGGCAGGAACGACATTCATCAAAGTGCCTGTTATAGGAGCTGTATCTGTCCTTGCTATTTGTATCTCGCCCTTTTGCCTTACGTTTGCTGTAGGCTGGGGCTACTATCGTTTGAACTCCTATGCCTGGATAGGCCAGGATATTCTTGTAAGTTTATTTCTAACTTATCTGAATGGAATCAACATAGAACTCATGTTTGGACGAGCTTTCGGGGCACTAGCCTCAGTTTTCAGTTTATTGCTACTAAGGAAATGCATATCCACGAACTACTGCCTTTGTGAATTATGGAAAAATCGACAAACTGACCGAAGTGTTGCTCGTGGTGGCTCATATAGGGAATAGCACTCATTCTTACAGTTCTTCAGATTGTTCGACTGCCCAATATCAAGGTACGCTGCTTAATATCAATGAAAATTTCCCATTGCTGGTAGCCCTAATATGATGCTGAGGATATTGAGATAATCAGCAGAAAATCATGTACAGCCAGATTGTGTTATCTGATGTGTGCCTACTTTATCTGATTAAACCCATGTGGACTTTTTCTTGCATATGCAGGTCGCCACAATACTTCTGAGTTGCGCATTCCTTTATGATGTTTTTTGGGTTTTCATCTCGCCCGCATTTTTTCACGAAAGTGTGATGATTGTGGTAAGTACTTCATGTCTCAATCCGCATTTGTTGACTGAACTGCAATGATTTTGCAAGACCATAGAGAACATTTTGTTATTTTTGCAAATATCCACTGGCGGCATAGATGGCTCACTGAGAATAATGTTTGATAAAATGTTTATATTTCTCTGTAATCCAGTTATGTCAATGATCCTCAACTTCCACAAATTTGTGCTGCTCACTGTTTCGTTTGGAATCTGATGGTGACAGGTCGCACGAGGTGATAAAAGTGATGGTGAAGGGATACCGATGCTTTTGAAGGTCCCAAGGTTGTATGATCCTTGGGGAGGATACAGTATTATTGGCTTTGGAGACATTCTTCTTCCTGGACTGTTGGTCTCGTTCTGCTTACGGTACTTGACTCCTTTCAATACAATGTTTGTCGCCCTTGGGTTTTTCAGCTTGGCGCTTAGCCATCTTGAAACTCTATGAGAACTTAGCCGCATTACAATTGGAAGATCTTATATTGGAAACCTCCTTTCTATGGCATTGCAAATCGCAAGGTTTAACGCAGCTAGATTTTTAGAATTCCTCTTTAGGGTTTTCTACTAAGATTTCTTACCTCTGATCGCTGTTACTGACGAATGCGGATGGTGGCAGGTATGACTGGACAGCAAGAAAGAGTCTGCTGCGGGGCTACTTTCTATGGTCCACAGTCGGTTATGGACTCGGTACATTTCGCTTGTTTCAGTCACTCAGATTTGGCTCTATTATTCACATTTGAGTTTCAAGTGTTTTTCTGATAGTTTGTCATTGAAACCCATAAATTTATCTTTCAATTGTTCAGTGAAAGTACGGTGGATCATTGTGGATATTTTACTCTTCTGGATCTTTCTTGTGGGTATGTGAGTGACCTTGGTCTGTAGGAGTAATAAGTGGAAGCCATATGACTTGAATAGTCTCCTGGAAAGGAAGAATGTTTGTATATACAAAATGTTGACTCATCTCCCGTTTTCACTTGGTTGCAGGTTTGTTTATTACCTACGTCGCTCTGAATGTCATGAATGGGAATGGGCAACCTGCACTCCTGTATATTGTGCCTTGCACTCTTGGTATGTTTCTCTTTTACGTCATGGGGATCCATTATTCAAGTTTTGTCAATATTTGTTTCTTTACCCATGAGTGCCCAAGTATACCTAAAGAGGCCACCTGGGAAGCTTGTTGCTCATGGTAACTTTAAATTCATAAATCTATTGTTAAAAAATGCAGGGTATGATCTCTTCTTTTATTGGAACAAATCTTCGCCTAATTGATTTGAGCTCAACTCCTGGATAGACTGAAGCAGACGTTGTTGACCATATGGGCACTCAGGGGTTAATTTGTGTTCTTTTTATTTGGAAGCTGGTATTGTTGTAGTAAATACCTGAATCAAGCTCCAGTTTCTCTGGGCTAGCGTGACGGAGCTACGATTCTCAATAGTCTTACAGACTACAGTCCAGGCTGAGCTTATTACTGGCATTTCACTATTTTCAAGTTGGTAATAACTATCGTTTTTATGTGATCAGGCACTGTGCTGATACTCGGGTGGTGGCGAGGCGAATTAAAATCCTTGTGGTTTAAAGGAGATTCCCTTGACCAGTTTACATTGGATGTGGCACGGGCACATAATTCAGCAGGCTGCCGGCCTGATTAATGCCAATCCTTTCCGAAATGTAGGATTATGGGGAGAATGGCACCAACTCAACAAAGAACACGAATCACCAAATGGTGTAGTGGCCAGGGACACGCTCTGCATTTGATGTAATTATGGCCCCAAAGCATACTAGTTCTCATTTTGGCTTGGCATTGCAAGACCCGAGAGAGAAATATTGTATCCTTTAACTTTCAGGTACCTCGCCTCCATCTTAGCATCTACGCACTTCAATCTTATTTAGAGGATTTTTCTATGGAATTGCCAAGGTAGTTACTCTTTTTCCCTTGAGCATGGCAGACCTCAAACATTTACAATTTCAGCTTATGGTTGTTATGCCTCTTCTCCCATATTGTATTTCTAGCTCTTAGTGTTAGCCCAAATTCAAGCTTAGGTCATTGTTGATGAAGTCTAACTCCGGAACATCTCTACGTTGAACCTGTATCAACTTGGGAACGACTTGTATTGTTCCCATGTGTACAAAACTGTGTGTGAAACATGGGTGAGTTTCGGCGTTTTAAAAAAGTACTTCTGAAAATCTCACTGTTTTATGTATCTAGGAATCTATCTATGTACAGTGTCTGTCTTGAGTATACAATCAGCTTACCGTAACCCTCGGGTCGTTTCAAACCTTGTGTGTGAAAATGGTTCAATTTTGGAATTTTGACTGTGCGGTTTAGTCATCTTTAAATTTTCAAATTATTCGGAAAATTTCTAATTATAGCTATTGAGATTTCAAAACGACTAAAGAAGTTCAAATTATTGTTATTTTCGTTTCTCGGATGGTTTGCAACTTTATTAAATTTTGGACATGCTTCAAATTTTGCTTGCTTATTCCCAAGACTGACCCGGACGGAGGGTATTGTACGTTCAGGTAATCATGTTCCAGCCTGTATACGGTATATATGAGGGACTGGCAATTTTCTGGGGATTTTTCGAAAGTGTCTGTTTATCCGAAATGAGATTCGAAAATGAATATTTGACCGTGCAGAATGGTAACTTGTGCCTTTTTATTTATTTGAAATACACTTACAAATTGTGGGGTTTCATGCGTCCAAGTATGAAGTTTTGATAAGGGATCTGGCTTCTCTCTCATATTTGGACGAAGAGCTCAACCTTTTACTTAAAACTCTTAAAATGTAACTACCGTATCAGTATTCCAATTATACAAATATACTTAGAATTACTGGTACGATGGTTCACTACGGGTTTGTTTTGTAAAAGGCCAGCTTTTGTTTGCTCTCTTTGCAGAAGCATTTGAGTTAGGAAAAAAATGCCTGCATTTATTGTAAATATGTTACTAAACCTTTGTAATAAAGCACTTCTTAGGTAATGGAGTTGAAATCTAAATTCAAGCATAGCTTAACCCCTAAAAGCTCAAGGTTTTGGGGGGCCTAAAGACATCATTGCTTTTGAAGTGTTAGAGATCAAAATGCCACTTAGGTATAGAAATCTCAATTGTACAATCTTGTAGTGTACATGTAGATGATATGAATCAAATTTGGAATCATTTGGTCACATAGATTGCAAGATTATAATGTTTTAGTGTTGAAAAAGGATGCTGAAATTTTCCTAGTAACACAAAATTCGATTTCTAAACCTACTCAAATGAAAAAACTGTAAACTATAAAGTGATTAAAAACCATTGTACAAACACATTGGTGAAAGAAATATCATTCAATTGACTCATTGTGTTTACAAAATGGCTTTGAAATGTCAAAAAATAGCAAGAAAAGTTATAAAAATCACATCAACATTTAAACCTCCTACTGAAATGCTTCTCAATTCTTCATAACATCTTGGATTGAAATGAAATTTTAGACACACAAACTAGACGAGTATGCGCAACTTTCCCAAAAAAATTATTGGGAATAGACGGTGTATGAAGAAGAAACAAGCCAACAAAGTTCATTGTAATATAAAAATGTCAAGATTTTGAATTTCGAATTGCTTCCAAACATCTTGGATTGACATAAAAATTTTACTACAATAACTAGACTTCAAGGGGAACAAAACCCAACAAATTTTATTGAAAACAAACATTTGATGAAGGAGATACAAGCCCTGAAGTTGCAGCCATCAATTGTTGTTTGGTGAACTCAAATAGAACCTGTGAACTTTGATTGGCTCCCAAAAAATCATTTCATCTTGTATTGATCTGAAACTTTTACCACACAAAATAGAAAAGAGAGCGCAACTTTTCCAACAAATTTTATTGAATTCGGATATCAGATGCAAAAGTTACAATACTTTGAATCAAACTTGAAACTATGTGAGGACACTTTTAGTCCCCTAAGACGTTTAGGGGTTAATCCCATCAAGTAGGAGTTTCACATAGGTCCTACTAATTGTTGGTACTATTGCAAGTTGAGTTTGAAAGACACTTTTGAGACCAACAACAATGAAATAGACTTGAAGTAAGTATAGTGACTTAAGGGTTGTTATGTTGGTTGTTTTTCTTATTTGGTTGAGTTTTTAAACTCAACTATGGTTTGTAGAAAGTTCATCTCACTGAAGGTGAGTTTTCTCAAGTCAACCAAAATTTCCAACTCAATTGTCTATTGGGGATGGCCGCAAAAAAATACATTATCTATGAATTTTCATGAATTGTCTGTCATGATAACCATTAAAAATTTGTAAACCTTGAGAAGTAGCCAAAGCCAAAAATGACTTAAGATGAATTGTAGTTTATACCAGGTTTATCGGTATTCATGATCAACAAGTGGTTATGATAAGTTTACATGGGATGGTTTGAAATGGAAAAGTTAGGTCTTCCCCGAAGAATGTGGATGAACTCCATCTACCATTGCCGAAGTCCCCTAGTCCTTCCCTTGGATTCCAACCATTTCCATTTCCAACTTTGCATTTGGGATCACCCAAATCAACGAAGAATTGTAATTGTAATCCAAAACTTGTTCAGAGGTGAAGAATTTCTATCCTCCTTTCTGTCCGTTTCCTTTGGGTGGCCTGTTGCTAATGGATGCACTCGTACCGCACGGCTTCAGATGTGCAGAGGCTCAGAGCGACCCACTCTTCGTTAAACTTCCACGCAGGGCATTTGGAAGCTCTGTTTGACTGATGCAAGTACCACTGGAAGAGATTACAGAACCCTGGATCGCAAACCGGATTTAACATTTTCTGTAATTGTTGATGAAGACGAATCCACTCCCGATGTTTCTATCCTCACATACATACAAGTGCGCTGAGGTTTCTTGAGAGCCTGATCTGTTTCCATGGTAAGAATAGCATCTGCATCATCCTCATTTTGTGGATGATCTGGAAGGATTTCTCTACGACTTAATTAACTCCCAGCACCACCGTGAGGATGTAGGTACCCAATTTTTATGGTCAGTTATGGAATGGGCGGTAAGAAGCTCCGTCGACATTTCATGGCCGCAGTTTGACTCAAAGTTGTTCCGGCGTACGTGAGTGTCACAGCAAGACCTGATAATTAATTTTCAGTCATGCTGAAATTACTCAGCGCTAGCTTCGGGAGCTTGGAATCAGCGTTAATAGTTTCAAACTTCTAATGGAAAGGTTTTGAGGAACTGGGTGCCATCCATGTGCATTTTGTTCCTGACGTTGACAAGCAGTAGATGTATCATTTCACGAACACTAGGCTTTGACTCTAAATTTCACTTTACTGGAACATTAATTGTGCTCATTAGACTGCAATGGTTCAAGCTCATTCATAGTTTGCGGATACTCGAGTCTCAAACTCTCTAGTAGAACTCGGCAGTCGTCGACTCGTCGTTGAGTAATGGATATCACTTTGTGATGTCTTGGACCCTCGAGCATAATGATTTTGGGCGACCAGTTCTGTCATGACATATTAACGCAGCCGCGCAATGCCTGTTTGTCTGGATCAAAAGAACGAATCTACTTGTAGAAAGATAACCACACCTTACACCAATAAGCTATGTGGCACTATGGACATGCGATGGAAAACGAGGAACAGTCTTTGCACATTGTACAGTAGATGCTTATGAAGCAAAATGAAAGTAGTTGCATGAAGTGTGGAGGATCAATGAATTAGTTATGAATTTGCAAAAGTGAAGGTTGTAGGATGCTATGAGTTCAACTTAGGTTAATTCAACCTACATTCAACCTGCAAATTAAGAAAAAATCTCATAATATCAAATGTTATCCAAGAAAGAGATTCAATTGAAAAAGACTTTACCAAAAGAAGATACCCTTACTAAGTCATCACCTCCACATCATCATTTTGGGTATTGTGCATGTTTATGTTTCATCCAAAAGGGGATCTACGATTTTGCATTACCAAAGAACACTACAGCTTACATTCTAAATGCTCACCTGGTCAATAGTTTCAAATCCAAATTACAAGCTTGAGCATAGAACCAAGTGTGCACCTTCTCTGTTACAGTGGCTAAAAAGCATCCAATTCTGAAGAGCGTTTCTACTGAAATTCTCAGTCAATGATGCCAATATTTCTCCAGCACTAAAATTCTGTTCCCAGACTATTACAATTGAATGTAGATTTTTTTTCAGTCACCCACCAAGGGATCAGAATGCAGAATATCTCCATGAAGATATGCTTGCAAAGAGACAAGGCAAGCTGTTTTGGAGAGAGACAGGTGAGCGTTTCTCATCAGTCGAAGTTGGACCGGGATCCACTGAAAAATGTAATCACGTTGTTGAGATTCAATACAATATAACCTCAATATCATTTCGTACTGCTGATTGGGCATTTTCGTCGACGGTGACAAGACCCCCGACATACAAATGCAGCTCACCTTTACTTGCTTCAGATTTGTGTACGTACCTCATTGTTGTGAACAAGTAAGCAAAGGTGACGTGCATTGAGAATCAAGTTTTGAACAAGTTGTCCATGTGTAAAATTTTGTGATTCTTGGTAGAGTCCAATGTGTCTATTTGCAATTGCATATAATCTAAATTTGATAGCAATTCAATTAGAAAGCAACTCCAATGCAACTAAATTACAATTAGATTGCAACTACAATTCAACTAGAGTTTGTCTAAAAAATGACTAGACTTTAACTAGAATACAACTAGCATGCAACTAGAAAACAACTAAACTGCAACTAAGAAACAACTAAAATGCAACTTCTATTAAGTCTTTTATTATTGTCCCATATCAATTGTCAAGAATTCGATTAGGTTAGACATATAAGACTTGTAAGTTATAGCATTCTTGTGTAATGAATTTTGATTATGAAATTCTAGAATTTTCACATGTTGTAGATTTTTACACTTTGTAGATTTCTATAATCTACAAATATCAATAAACGTTTAAAGTTTAAGTAATTTTGGGATTTGACAATCTTAAAATACGATAGATTTGAAACTCTGATTCTAGTAATCTATGAATTACAAACAAGTTGTAAATAAGTCGCAAACTAATTGCACACTAGTCAGAAACCAGTTGTAAACTAGTTGGACGTTAGTCCCAAACTAGTCGCACACAAATAATTTCCACATCAGCAACCACGTCAAAGGAGTTCATCGATGAACTTTTAAGTAGGCTATCGAATGAGAAACAAACTTGAAATTTTTTGCAATTGCTTTGCAATTAGTGTGATTTGTTCACAACAACTATGGGCTCTAAATTGTCACCTAGTTGCAAACGTCTTATGCAACTGCAAAACCACTTGCTAATAGTAGTCACAGAACCCCTTGTTTTTTTCTACTATTTTCTTCTATTTTGTATGCTTGAAGTTTCAATGAAAATTTTCATTTTTCATTTTTTAATAACATACCAAAAAATTATAATTTTTGACAACGTCTCCCTCAAAAAAAGCCTTAGTCATGTAGGGGTTACCCCCTAAGTGTATTTGATTATGTTTTCACCGAAAATGCTCCAAAATTGTCATTGCTAGTACAAGTAAAAAATTTTAAAAAATTTTAAAAAAAATTGGACACATCCAACCGAAGGATCTTGTAATATGCTAGTTTGAGAAGATGTAAAAAAATTTCAGAAATTTCCACCTTGTAAATTGCAAGATATTAGCATTTGAATGGACAAATATCCTTTTGGTAACCCTTCAAAAATCCAAGCAACTACACTTCACAAGGTCACATTTGTAGAAAAAATGTCCAAAATGGTGGTGCTTCATTGGATTCATTCTTCAAGGCAAGTTGGCTCTATGCTTGAAAATTTTCAAATAGTTTGGAATTGTACAACATATAAGAAAAAAATAGTAAGTAGAAAGAAATAGAGGATGATTCGAAATACAAAATTGTGAAGATTTTAGTTATGGAATTGAAAAATGCCAATCCCAATGGTTGTAATGTTGTAATAAACAATTTGCATTCTATGATTTTATTTTTTTTCCAAAATAGTCAAAATTGAGTTAAATAAAGGACTTCAAAGTTTATTTTAGAGTAGAGATTTTATAACTATCTTCAAACTAAAACTCCTCATAACTTTCATCTCATTAATCAAAATTGAATGATTCAAAGCTTTCCACATATATATAAATCTAGAGAACCAATTTTCAATTTTTATTTCCAAAAACATGGATTTTTTAAGAATTGATTTTTTAGCTACTAGGATTGCCCGTTGAGCAATGAAAATGACATATCATACAATGACTTTTTAACCATGTAGTCAATAGTTATGAAAATTTTCAGACCTTAAAGCTACTCCTTGGACACATGTGTGAAAATTAGAAAGAAAACAAAGAAAAATTCCATTTATATTGAGCTGCCAAAATTTCTATGTTGCCAAAAAACACAATTTGGGCATTTAGGGGTTAAAGTTTCTAAAAAAAACTTTGTTATATTTTGAATGTGGAGTGTAAAATGTGCAATGTACAAATGACAGAACAAACTGAACATTCATTTTCTTTAGAATCAATGGAATGCAATGAAAAGAACAATTGGTAGATATAGTTTTATTTCTAGAATTGCAATTAAGTGAAACAAATTAGTGTATTCAAGAAAATAATATAGTTCATTTCAACAAAGGTTAAAGCCAATCATTGGTTTTTTTAAAAGAATGGTGTGGATTGAAAAACCCAAAAGGGAAAAAAAATCAAAAAAACAATTTGACTGTCTTAATCAATATAGGTGGCAAGTTGAGGGAAAGGTGCCACTCAGGCTCGTGGAGAGCACCTAAGCAAAACACGTTGTTCGTGCACCAAGTGTCAATGAAATCCCGACTAATAATGCATTGCCTATCCTCATTGCTAATTAAGGTAGCTTTACCCAATATCACCCCTTGACCCAATACCACTCAAATGTAGGGTTGTCATTGATTCTAGAGTGAGAATGTAAAACCATAATACATGTCTTCTATGAAGTTAATGTAAAGTTAAGGCATGTACTATTGTCATATATTCTCGTCATAGAATCAATGAAGGCCCTACTTTTCCAATGTTGATGTGGCCAACAGATGAATAGGGCATGCTTGGCTACAAAGGCATCCTTTCCAAAGTCCTAGTATTTTGGTGAGGTATACCTTGAGCAGACTCATGTCCAAACTTTACTTTAGACGAGAGAGTCATAACATGAGCAACTACTTCATTTTGTTCAATTACAACAAGGCGTTTAGATAAATCTAACAATATTTCCTAGAGAGAACAATAATTCTGTGATATTGGTGGTATTTTGTGCACCAACAATTGTAACATATATGTTCACAAAGGTCTAATTTCAGGCCACAAACTACCTTGGGTACAGATTTTGGGTTCACGCAACATATCCTAAGCAATGCCAAACTAGCTAATGGAATATCTCCAATTTAGTGAAATTGATGTTAAATGAACATAATTCCCCTATTAGAATGCTTAACCCCAAGCGTTCCAAAGTTCATATTCTAAATGATGAACAAAGTGCTTGATGTAGTATCTTGTCAATCCTAAGTAATACTTTGAATAGTTCAAAGACAACCTTTCTTTATAACCAATTTGATGAAATTGAGGTAAATAATACATTCATACAAAGATGTGAGGAAGACAGGACAAATATTCAGCAAAAGGAATTATTTAAATGAAAAGAAATGCACTAAGGGGTCAAGCATCAGGGCTTTGTGCTATAAACCTACAAACCTAAGGGCTTGGTGAAAATGGGCCTATTAATGGTTTGTTGATCTCCTCCTCTGAACTCAATGAATTTCTATAATTACTGTAGTGATCGAGGCGAGTCCATTGTCAGATGATCCTTTTACACGAAATGATCATCTTGTGCAGAAATTTTGATGGACTTTGTAAAAGCAATTCAAGGACTTGTTGCTGAATTTTAGTCACTTCCGTCTTGGCGTCTTCTTAATGATTATGTCCCACATAACAACTCCTGCAATAGTCCCATATTTTGAAGAAGATGGTGCATTGCCATTGCTTCAAAAGGAAATAGAATGCTAATCAGGTAGCCAAAGAGTGCAGATTCAATCAATCATGTGCCCTTCATCTAAAACCTGAGTTTTTTTTCATACCTGTTTGAAGGCTGAGTTTGTTGATGAGCACTCCGCAGTCACAAACACAAGAATCTGGGCAAAAATTTTTTATTGGATTTGGGGGGGCAAATTTAGTGAAATTAAAAACAGAACCAGTATCAATGGTAACAGGTCTAAGAAGCAACGCTTTACCAGGTGAACTCAAATTGAGGTCTGTTGGTGCATTTTCAGTGAAAGAAGAATGGAAGTTGGAGTCAAAGTAAGAAGTTGCATAATTTTTGGAATGTTGGACATGTAGTTATAATTTTTGAAAGTGAATGCCGCTTGCACTCCACTATTTTAGTTCATAGGTGGTGTAGTAATCTCATGGCATATAATTCTGTGAATCAACCATAATGTATCCCCAAAGCAATCCTTTAGTATATAAATGGTGGACAATGTAAGTTTAGAAAGTGTCTCTCACTAACGTAATTGGAAAATGGAACATTGAAGACGGAACATTCATTACCATATTTCTACTCATTGAAAATGGAACATTTATGGCTTTTCATTTGTTTGTCATTTTCCTTGTGTGCTACATTGGCAACATTCTCTTTTCTCTTTTCATCCATCTAAGGATTGAATTTTGTCCCTTGCAAAATTCATATTTTGTTTGGACACCATGTGGAGACTCATGTTGATGTTCTCTAGCTAGATCAATTCTTTAGTTTTGCATTAACCCCTCATCGCCTAAAGTCCAAACATGTGTAAAAGCATCCTTGCTTTTCAAGTGCTATAAGTCTAAATTTCAGTGAAGTAAGAAAATTTCAACTGTACAATCTTGTAGTGTGCATGTTGCAGATGGTGTGAAACCAATTTGGGATCATTTGACAACATAGATTGAATGATTATAATGTTTTAGTGCTGAAAAAAGATGCTGAAATTTTCTTAAGAACACATTTGGAGGTGAAATTCGATTTTTAAACCTACTCAAATGAAAAAACTTTAAACTACAAAGTGATTCAAAACCAAAAGACAAACACTTTGGTGGAAAAAAAATATCATTCGATTGACTCATTGTGTCTACAAAATTGTTTTGAAATATAAAAAAACAATGAAAAAAGTAGCAAAAAATCACATCTATGGTTGAACCCCCCTCTACTAAAATGCTTCTCAATCATTCATTAACTCTTGGATTGATCTGAAATTTTAACTACACAAACTATACTAGTATGTTAAACTTTTTCAACAAAAATGATTGAAAATGGACGATGTATGAAGCAGTGTTTTTTATTTCTGGTGATTTATCGCCACATTTGTCAAAATCTAACCACTGTGAATTTGTCCCTTCAAAATCTAGCCTATGCAGTGAAGCCAACATAGGGGACACTAGTCCAAAAAAAACTAGTATGAAGAAGTTATAAGTAGTGGAAGTTCACTGTAATGCAAAAATGTTTGGACTTTGAACTTCGAATTCCTCCCAAACATTCAAAACAACTTGGATTGACATGAAAATTTTACCACAATAACTAGAACTTATAAGGAACAAAATTCATTAAATTTTATGGAAATTTTTTTTTATGAAAAAGTTACAAGCCCCCGAAGTCGCAGCCACCAAAATGCAATGTGGTAAACTCAAATTGAACTTGTAAACTTCAAAGGGCTCTCAAAAACTCAGTAAATCTTGGACTAATGCCATTAGAGGAGATCTGGCCAAATAGAGGGCTGTGAATTCCCAGTAGTGGGGAACTCGGGGAATTGTGCCACTACTACGCCACCGCAGCGTGCTGATGTGGTCTAGAGGCGACCAGGTCACTTTTTTTTAAATTTTTTTTTGTTGAATCTTCTATCAATTTCAAGACCAACTCTTTTTTTTTCACAAAAAAAAATTTCAAAAATTTATAACGGCTAATTGCTATCAACCGTGCCCTCACTGTTGGGGAATAGCAATGGGAGAACAGGCCTGGAACGGCCTTCTTTTGGGCCAGATCTCCTCTAATGGAAAATTTTACTAGTGAAACTAAACTAATATGTAGAACTTTTCCAACAAATTTCATTGAATTCAGACATTGGATGCAAAAATAACAATACTTTGAATTTGACTGCTAGACATTGTGAGGACACTTTTTGTCCCCTCCAACGAAGAGGGGTTAACCAAAGGGACAATATGAAGAGCTTGGTAACTTTAAGGACCTGTTACTTATTAGATATGAGAAATAAAGCATTCTAAAAGAGATCAATGTTTATAATGTTTGGAAGAAAACTCAACAACATATGAATACAAAATTCGGTTGATAATAGCCAACATCTTGAGCTATAGTAGCTGTCAAAATGTTTTTTATGCATACAAACATTAATTGCCATAAATAATTGATGAATTAGAGATATTCAACAAAATTTGAACATGATGAGGTCCAAGTAGCATACTATGCATAAAATAAAGTTTCAAAATTTTACAAATCAATTTTGATTTAAAAAATATATAATCAAATTTATTAGTGAAAAAAACTTTTGATTCAAGTAGAAAAAAACTCAAGATTCTTTCATAGGTGGAATGAGAATTCTTTTGATAATTTTTTTGATAAGAATTTCAAAAAATTTTAAATTTTATTTATTGAAATATGACCATAAATAGTTACATATTTATAATTCACTCAAAAGAATTTCAATTTTTTTTCAAAATAATATATAATATTTTATACGCTATTTAAAGTTTTCAAAATTTTGAGAGATTTTTGAGTATATTGTGAAATCATAACTATTCAAGGTCATATTTGACTATTTAAGTCAACCATGTTTCACCTAGTAAAATTTTAATATTTTTGAAAATCTTACTACAAAATTCAAAAAAAAATTCTTATCCCACATGTTAAAGAATCTTGAGAAAGAATTTATTCGTATCAAAAGTTTATTTCACTAATAAACTTCATTCAAATGGAAAAAAAATGAAAACTATTAAATTTTTTTTGAAAATAAATTGTCAGCAAAGTGAGCTATGTGTATTACGACCAAGTTTTTTTTTTTCATTTTTTATGAAGAGCTAAAGTGGCAATGTAAAATATTATAGGGATGCTCCAAATTTCAACATTCATCCACATTATTGGATAGAAATATCACATTAGCACATATTACATATCTATAATTTTGTTTTCATCCACAATTTGACGACTTCATCCCAGATTTTTCCTTCATGTGAAGTTCTGGCAAAAAAACCTCATAAATTGTCGTCACTTTTTAGCCATATAATTTTTTTCAGGTGCAATCTGGCACTATTTCGCCCCCCCTTCCCCCCACCCCCCCAACCCAAAAGTCCTAACCATAGCATGTTCAAATTTTGTTGAAAATCTTTGGATCCTCAATTAGTTATGGGAATTTTTGTAAGCGTACTAAACATCTTGAGATGATCCACTATAAGTCACTGATGAAACGAGAACACTTTCTAGTTCTCCAAGAACACTTACACTCAACTTTAATATTTGTCTTGTCCATCGGGAATCGGCCAATATCAAGCAAACTTTCTGGACTGAATACCTTCTCCTGAGTGAGCAAAATACTGAACACCAATCATCAACTTGACGGAAGCAGATCGAGTGGAAATCGCCATGGCCATAGGAACTCTACCTGTTTTGTGTTCCAAGTAAACACCGGTCCAAGGTCCGCTGCGACATTCAGCAGCAGACTAACGACTCCAACCAATAATGACCGCGTACGATAAATTGGTTTCTGAGTTCTAAGTGCATGATGACCTCGAAACAATGAATTTTGTACCTCGGGGCCAGGAACCAACATTAAGAAATCAATGAAGAGAGAGAGAGTCAGAGTGCATGATCTCGTCGCTGATCGCCCAACTAATCGACTGCAGGCCTGACTTTTAGATCGCGAGCACGGAGAGAACTGAAACTTGGAAATTATCCAGAAGCAACCAAATAACGGAAGTGCCTATTCAATTGAGTCAAAGTCTGTGTATCACGAAGACGTGCCAGCTAGCCTGGATATGCCATACGAGCGCAGACATCACCGGAAGCCAAAGAGTAATAAAATACATGAATCTCATCACCACTGAACTGAGGCGGAGACATGAATCAAATGAACTACCCAGGTAATCAATGCAGGCACCGATCGATTGGGAAACGCCCTTCGGGTCTCTTACCAATCCTGACGTGCAATGAATGGTTTCTAATCTCTATACTACAGGCAGATGGTCTAAAATGAATGAATTTTGTACTTGCGGTGCCCGCCACATATGTAGCTGGCTCGTGGGCACCAATTACACTAATGGACTGGATAACTTAATCAGTTCACGGAAGAGCACACTCGACGGATCTCACCCGCGCTGCCCGTGAGCACATCCACCTGGCTTAGTGCCACCATCGCTTTGGCGAAGTTGACGTTGAAGGTGGCGCTGTCGGTGTTGGCACGCACGGAGCCCTTGGTGCGAGAGTCCACCCACATGCTCTGATCGGAAGTGAGCAACCCCATCTTGTTCACGATGTTCTTGAAGTATTGCGGGTCGAACTTCGTGGGCGACACCAAGTCCAACGGCACATCCGTGCTGCTGATGCCGGCCATGGGACACTTCTTCTTCAAATCCTTGGCGAAGTGCGCTTGCATGGTGGGGTCGACCTTGGCGCCTTGAATGCGGTTGTCGAAGGTCAGGCACGGTGCCTTCCCCAGGGTGTGAGCGCCTGCTAGCGCCACCATCTGCGCGGCGTTCAGGCCCTTCTTCTGGAACACCTTCAACAGCGCCGGCACCGTGTTGTTGGGAGTCAGCAGATTGGCGGCCACCTCGGAGGATCTGGACACCTTTCCGTCGCGTCGCCCGGCGGGCACTGTCCAGCCTTGTCCTCCCGTCAACTTCACGGTGTCGCGTACGGCGTACTGCAACACGTCTGAGCACGAAACCACGCCCGGGCAAGCCTCCTCCACGGCAGCCTTGGCAGCGTCGATGGCGTCGAAGCCGTGGAGGCCGCCATTGATGATGTTGGTTTTCTCTGTGTTGGCTCCGTCCAGGAGCAAGGACGCGTCGCAGCCGCGGACGAAGCAGTCGTGGTAGGCGAGGCGGAGCACTCCGGGCGCCACTGTGCTGTCCTTCTGGAACGACTTGAGCATGGACTGGTAGATGATGGTTTCCACGTTGGGGCACGAGTGCCGGTAGAAGGCTTCTTGGCACCCGCCCTTGCCTGAGCTGGAGAGGCTTCGACTTGCAGCAGCCACTGGTGCGGTCATGAAGCTGAGAAGGACTGCTGCCGCACACAGCTTGGCCACCCAGCTGCCCATCGTGGACCTCGGAACGGCCATTGCGCACGTACTAGACGTCGAGGAAGTGGAATCGCCGACTTGGATGAATGCAATTCGATATATCAGTGATCGACCTGGAATGCGCCAAGTCCGGACTTCGGAGAATCTTTCTTTCAGAATTGAGAAGTATGCGTGACTATGAGATCGAGATGGAGAGAGAGACTGGCACTTGAATTAGCTGATGCTTCCGTGACTGAGAGCTGCTCTGTCAAGTGATGAGAAGTGCGGTGGACTCACCAGGCTTAAATACGCACAAACTGCCTCTGGACACGCCAGCTGTGGTCTCCGTCCTCTTGGAATCTCGGCCTGCCTCGTGGACAGCAAGTCCGTCGTCTCAACGACTATGCAAATTCGTTTCATTGTATTTTACTCGTCTGGCGATTGACCATATGTAATTCAACCCGACTTGCTGATTCCCCGGGTGCAGTCTTGCAATTGCCGACCCCGGTTGACCATTTCATTACGTTTTGGAAGTCGGCCCCGCACTTCGAAGCAGCTGCCCGGGCTGATGAACTTCCTTCAAGGGAGTCGACTCGCCCTCTCTTGGAATCTAACTTTGTTATAAATGAACTGTTCAAGTGGCGGATGCATGGGCGAGGAGTTAGTTTGTTAGTTTGGTGAACCGCAAGTCCAGTAAACTACTGGTGGAAATTGCCTCCAGTTCATTTTTGGGGGCGCATTCCATATGCGCCTTGAATAGGGTTTCCTTGCCTGTATTTCAATGTTTTCATTTTTAATAAATCAACCATAGTGAAATAAAAACAAATAAAAATTGAAAATTTGTGAGGACTTGATGGTGATGAGATTTCATTGAATGAATGAAGTTGAAACCATCTTCAATGTTAAAAAGTGTACACACCATGGAGCCCCTTTTTTGACATATTTGCACAAACATGGAGGACATAAAATAATGTATTTTTTTATGCCCAACATAAGGAACATGCTCAACTAGTGTGGTACTAGACTACCAAAATTTTAGCTCTATATCATCAAATTCAGGTACTCCATAGTACTAAAACAAAAAAAACTGAAAGTGAGACAAATTAGAGAAATAAGAAATTGACTTTTAAAAATAAGAAACAAGGGTTTCTTCTAATGTAAACCACTACTTTGAAAGTATAGTGCAATTGAGTGGTCTGAATTGTTCTGCATTCGATAAACAAGGAAAGTTTGAATTTGAAATGCAATACGAATGTTGGTTTCCAATGGTGTATTTCTACTAGTCATAGAACAAATAGAAGCCCTATCATTGATGCCATAAACCGCAGTAAATCCTAAATCACTCAATTGTCCAATCCGAGAGGGAATTGTTTAATCCTTATTTCACTTTTGTACATGGCAACATGCAAGACATTCCCATTGTTTCTTGTTGAGGTGTCATGTCGAGGGGGATATAGGACATCTTTTCGGGGGTTTAATTCCTAAAGCGCTAAACTGCATTTTTTTTTGGCAACGTAGTGATTTTGGATAGCTCACTACAAATGAAATTTTTATTTTTTTCTTTGAAATTTTAAACATGTGTTCAAGGAGTAGCTTTAAGGCTCAACAATTATCATAACCTTTGACTACATGGTTAAAAAGTTATCATATAATATGTAATGTTCATTGCTTAGTAGGATTGTAGGAAGCCTAGACATTAGACAACTCAAAAGAATTCTTAAAAAAATTCATAACTAAATTCCATAACTAACTTTTTACTATTGAATCATTTTCTACTTCTTTCTACTTACTATTTTTTCCTATATTTTGTTTAATTCCTAATGATCTAAAATTTTTCAAGCATATAGCCAACTTCCCTTGAAGAAAGAATCCATGGAAGCACCAACATTTGGGACATTTTTTCATAAAAATGTAACCTTGTGAAGTGTAGCTCCTCAATTTTTAGCAAGGCTAGAAAAAAAACTTCTATCAATTGAAACATTAATATCTTGCAATCTACATAGTGAAAATTTTTGAATTTTTTTCTACATCTTCTCAAACCATTGTACTACAAGATTCTACAATTACATGTGTCCGAAACCAGTTTTTTTCTAAATTTTGGTACTTGTACTAGAAATGGTAGTTTTAGAGCACTTTTGATAAAAACATAGTCAAAAAACTTTTGGGGTTAATGTTTGTGGATGGATGGTTGGGCTTGCGTTGACTCATGCTTAGTTAGGGTTGTGATAGCATGGGAGTGGGGTTGTGGCTAGACATCATGGTCCACCCTAGATGGTGCCATGGCAGCCTTGCTGGATTTTGAAGGGATTGTTAAAAAGAAATCTTTGTGGGGAAGATTTTTGCCTTGAAGTTTCGAATGGGAAATGTTGCTTGTCCTTGAGATAGTCGTGAAAATAAGTGCCCCTCATTGGACTAGATTGTCCTTGCCGACATTTTTTTTTGTAAAATCCCATCTTCATTGGGCATTGCTCTAGATACAAAATTCACTAGTGGTATATTTTTCATTCATTTTCTAGGTGGATTTTGAATTGTGATACTATAATGGGGTTTTTTTGTCCAATTACGTGGACAAACATTGTAGTATTGCACAATTCTCATCCTAAAATGTTTTGTTCATCGTAGATTGTTCTATTCTATTCTTGTACATCTTTATCATATCTATAATCCTTTAAGGTCCATGCATCACCATTCACCAAAGTGGATGTGCCTTGGTCAACCATGATTGTCATTAGAAGAAGTTTGGCCAAATAGAAGGCCGTTTCAGGTATGTTCCCCATTGCTATTCCCCAGTAGTGAGGGCACGATTGACAACAATTAGTCGTCATAAAAAAATTTCATTTAAAAAAAAAGTCTTGAAATTGAAAGAAAAGTCCAAAAAACATCTGATGTGGTTGCCTCCCAACTACTTCAATACGATGTGGTGGCGTAGTTCATTGAGTTCCCCACTGTTGGGAACTAGCAACCTTCTATTTGGCCAAATTTCTTCTAATGAATTTTTAAATATCATTATTGGTATGTGTTTTAAACTAAGAAAATGAAGCTTGACGAGTTTTTATTCTATCCCATTTTTAAATTTTTAAAAAACTAAATTATTGAAAGAATAATTGCAATTGCAAGTTCCAAGTGTCAAAATCCATATTATAACATATTGAGTGTTTTTCATTTTGATTTTCTTCTTCGAAAATGTTTTTCAAATTGAAATAAAAAAATTATGTTTGTCATTCTAAATTTCATTGATAGTAAAATTTCCTAGCTATTTGAATATTCATTTTGATTGATATAATTTAATTTCCACCTATTACTTAAAAAAATTACAATTATTTGATTTTTTAATTGAAATTTATAAAAAAAATACAATGTCAATAGAAAATAAACTTTTTCATAATTCAAAAGATTAAGATTGAAAATATCAATTATATAATAGGATAAAATTTCTTGATAGTGAAATTTTCCTTGAAGGTCATTACCAGGGGTGTTTTAAATAAAAAGAAAAAAACTAATTGAAATTTTTTTGTACTAATCTCCATTGCTACTTGTATCTCTTGAAATTGATTGGGCTTATTTTTTTTTCTATTTCCAAATTTATTTTAAACTTTAATCAATTGTCATTTAAGGATTGGGTGATTGCAAGAAACACCTGTCCTATTTTGTGTCACACAGTGTGTGCTGATTAGTTTTTTGCCTATAACTTTTGTGTTTTGGCTCCAAATGACTCAAGATTTGTAGGGAAGGTACTCATGACTATCATATAACTTCCCTAATTTTTTCATAATTTCCAAAAATAATTTACTATCCAAAAATAGACCCCGATTCAATGTCACAATTGCCAATTTGGAGGTTTTTAGTACTATTTAGAACCCAAAAAACCATATTTTGAGCTGAAATTTGGATGAGATGGTCTTCTAGTAGACTTGTAGCTTTCTAGGAGAGGAATTTTTAAAATAGTTAATTTTTTGTGATATGGAAGTCTACAAAGTGAGCTTCTTTCTGCTTGCATTTTGTAATATATAAAATATTGTTTTGGTGGGTTTTTTGGTAAATGACCATCTCCATAGGGTTGTTGCAAATGGACACTTTTTATTTTGTGTATTTATTTATTTTTACTATTTTTCCTTAATTAAAACATCAAGGTATGTATTTTCTTGAGACTAAGCACTTTTCTAGTTCTCCTACTTAGAGAATTTTTCTATGCAATTCCTTCCATGGGTACCTTCATCTTAAAGGTATATACATTAATCATATTTTTTTAATTTAAAAAAATGAATTTTCTAATTTTAAAGTACTCCCCAAAAAATCAGCAAAACGCAACAAATAGGACAGGTGTTTCTTGCAATCACCCGATTACCTATAGTTTTTTCATTGCCATTGTTTATGTTTTGGCAAACTTCCAATTCCCTTGGCCTTTGATGCTCGTTTACATTTTTTGGAGTGTTTCTTGTACCTTTTGATGCCAATTTCTCGGTAAGAAATTCGCACACAGGGGTCTTTGCATTCCTTGATTCTTAGACTAGTAAGAATTGGAATCTGTGTTGAATTGAAGTCTTTGAAGATTGGAGCTTAGAGATCATTGAAATTTGTAAATTGTGGAAACAAGAGGCGGTTCATTTGAATGCCAAGGCTAACAAATATATAACTTTTTTTGGTTCCTAATTTTATTTTGTTGTAGTGGCTTCTTTGACTTCCAATGTTGATGACTAATAGATTTTTTGTTTCTTAAAGTTTTCTTTGCTTTTTGTGTAAAAGACTACCAATCTTGACTAGGTAATTGCAAAGCAAGCCCAGTTATCAAAAATGATTGTTGGTTAGGACCTATCAAGTTGTGTGTAGTGAGGTTGGTACTAACTTTCAATTATTTCTGATGACTTGGCCTATTTGGCCTACTTTGCAACTATAGGACATAATATCAATGTAGGAAAGTTGAGCCATTTGACTTCTTTGATTGCTTAACCAATCCAAACATGCCACAATGGCAAAAGTCACTTGCATTTAGATTATGTTAAGTGGATTTGCATTCATTGAGTCAATGCCGGATTGCTGGATGGTGGTAGTAGAAATTTCTCACTGCCAAACCAATGAAATTTCTACTTCATACCCATGACCTTGTTGAAAATTTGCACAAACAAGTAATGAAAATTATCAATCTTAATCTACCTCTCCTTAACCCCTGAGCGTCACAAAGAGAACGACATAAGTGAGGAGGTATTTTTTGTTGGATCTAGAAAATCCAAAATAATTTGAGAACTGCTCGGTTATTGAAGTTTTCATGGTTGAGATTTGAAGCCAACTTAATGATGAGTACAAATTTGCAATTTATAAGAGAATCCACCATGCAAATTTCAAGATTACAATAGTTGATGAACTTGATATTCCACAAATCCTATTTTCTCAATGTCCAAAAAATGTTTGCTCTGACACTCATGGGTTAACCAATCAAATCATGCACAATGACAAAACTCTACTACATAGAGGTCATGTATCCGTGGTTTGTTAGAGGCTACATGGCCTTCACATTATGTTAGGTGTGACTATTATATTGCCCTGTGTGCCATGGGTTTGTATACCGACTCTTGGCATTGCTTCTGGTGGAATTGGAAGAATAGTGCTTGTCCATGTTTTTGAGTTTCAATTTTGACTCTATTGTTGTTATATATATATATATTTACACAAGATACTAGTTTCTTCTCAATGGAGACAATTAAATACAAGGCTCAATGTGAGCTTACTAGACTTGCATACACTGATTGGAAACAACCTTGTGAATTTATTGGGTCACCAAGAATTAACTTACATTATCGAGTGTTAAAACTCATGAGTTCATGTGAATTGCAATAACATAATCTCAACGTAGAAGAGTTTTACTCTTGTGGCATGTTTCAATTAGTTAAGGAAAGGTAGATTAAGTCTAATAATGCTCATTGCTTGTTAGTGCAAATTTTCACTAGGGTGGATATGCAATAGAATTTTTATTGATTTAGCTATGAGTGAAATATGAGAGAAATCTCTAATACCTCCAAACAATATCAACTTAATTAGTGAATGCAGATCTACCTAACATAATCTAATAGAAGAGTTTTGTTGTTTATGGCATGTTTGGATTGGTTAAGCAATCAAAGAAGTTAAATGGGTCAACTCTTCTATATTGAGATTATGTTTAGTAATTGCAAAGTAGGCCAAGTCATCAAAAATACTTACAAGGAAATTCTAACCTTGTTGCATGCAGCTTGATAGATGCTAACCTGTTATTCTTTTTTATAACTTGGCTTGCTTTGCAATTATCTAATCCATCACATCCAACTTCTACTTTAAGCGGGTTTTCCATATTACTTTGCTCCATATCAATCTAAAATGAAATAGGATACAAACTATACGAAGAAGAATTCACCATAGAAACTCCCAAGATGTTATTAAAAAAGAAATAGAGACAAGATTGCTTAATAAATCTAGAAGTGACACAAAGTCAATGTTCCAACCAAGAACTTAAGCACATTGATAGAAAACAAAACATGAAACAAGAACTTAATTATAGTGACAATCAAAATTGGGTTCATATTTGAAACGTTTTCATTCAAACAACCATATCATAAGCATCAATGGACAAAGTCCAAAAGTGGATATACAAAAGTTGTAGTTTGTGACATACTATACATTACCATAGAAGCTTGAAGAAAAGATTAGTTGTGATTGAAAGAAAATTAATTTCAAAGTTAGTCATGTCTAAAACTTGCTTTTGTTCATCATAATTCACAATTACTTTATCTTTTGTCAATTTTTTCTTAAAACTCCAAAAAGACTTTTTGTGCCTTGGTCCTTGGATGTTAGTATACATCATTTAAGATGGTTGTACACAAAAATTGAAGGAATTTGTTGTTTATAGAATTGAATATATCAACAATTTGACAAATATGCAAATGATGTTGATTCTCACAATATTTGAAATTCTTTTTGAATTGAGAGCATGGAGTTCCATCAATCATTGTAGAGAGGGTATACATTGCAACATAGACAATTGTTATATCTTAAATGTCCTTTCATTTGAAATATTTGTTGAATAGTGCATTGCATTTAATTCAGATTTTATAGCCATATAATGTGTTTTTAGGTTCAATGTGTTTGTCCCCAGACTAGAGTTCATCATGCACGTAACTAATCCATTGAATTAAAAAATAAATTACCATTGTCAATATCATCAAACTAACCGCTATGGCATTTGGTCAAAGAAGAAAATCCATGTCTTCCTGTGTGACACCCCTATCTCCTTGGGGTGCCCGAAGTGCCTTAGAGAGCAAGGGGGACCTTGGGGGTGACTTCCCAAGCCTTGCAATAGGCTAAGAAGGGAGAAATGAGAGACTCCCGAGCAAATTTGGCACAATAGCGCCTTGATTAAGAAGGTCATAGTGGCATATCATACATTCTTGGAAAGCTCTTGAGAATACGCTTCTAACTGTCCAAAGAACGCATGATTTGGACTAGTAGGCTAGTAGTTATGGCCGTTCAAAGTTGGGGGTGTTCCGGTGGTACTGGAACATTCAAAGGCTAGGTGTGAGAGGTTTTTAAAGAATCACTCAACAAAGCATGGCATGTAGCATATCATTGGAAAGCTACAAAGACAAGGAACCTAGAATGCCAAGAATTACGAGGTTCTAAGCCATGAGCCAAAAGTTGTGGCTAAGAGAAGGGCCGTGGTGAAGGCGTGAAGTCACTCTTAATGAACCCGAATCTTTGAAGGGCCATAACTTTGTGAGAAATTGTCCAAATGGGATAAGTGAGCAATCCATCTACATGTATTCGTCGTGTAGATATCCAAAATGGAGTTGCATGTGAGATTTGAAGCCCTGACAATAAAGTTACGTCGTTTGGAAGTTCGGGAGTCTAAACGAAGGTAGAACTTGGGAATTTCGGTTGGAAACAGGTGGTCTTCCAAAACCCAAGGGGATTTGGGAAGTCTCTTTGATCCATAAGGTAGAGGGGGGGGGGGGGGTCTACCAAAAACTACACAGAGCACTATAGGAGGGGTTGGTCTCCCTCTTTACTCCCTGTTGGAGCCTCGATGAGTCCTGGTGACTCAGGGGTGGTAATGTAACTTCACCACTAGCTTCAAGGCTCCTTGGGGCACTTGTGTGTGTGTCCCAAGGCACCGGTTGGTTGGAGTCCCACTCTTTGCTAGGCCTTTGGTAATGTGTCCCGAGTTGTAAGTTCCGATTAGTGTTGGTGTGAGAGTAACAAATGCACAATGAACCTAATATGAAGTGGGGTGACAACTAAAGGCGGTTAGGACCGTGGTGAGTAGTGCCACTATGAGTCCTAGCACAGTAAGATGGAAATTCCGTCCCATGTCACTTAGTGACATGCCAAGTGCCATGACTAGGGTGCCAACTACAAGTGCCGGGCACGAGGACTTAACAATGTGAGTTGGAAATGGGAACTAATGCTATGAGTGTGTGGCATGTGTAGTATTAGTTAATTGGGTCTAAGTAATACTAGTATTGGAGTGTGGTGAGCCCTAAAAGTTGTGAAGGGCTCTTAAAGTCTGGTTGGAGATGCAAGGTGTTACTAAGGCTGCGACATCCTCCAAAGTTAGAGATTTTTTATTTCCCCTTGAATTGCCCGCTAAACCATCAAATATCATTTAATGCCTAAAGTTCCTTGACTTTGTTTTCATCAAAATTGCAATTCCTAGCACAAGCACCAAATTGAAGGGAAAAAACATTTTTGAACACATGTAACCATAGGATCTTGTAGTAAGTTGTTTTGAAAAGATCTAGAAAAAAATTCAAAAATTTCCACCGTGTGGATTGCAAGATATTAACATTTGAAGTGACAAAAATCATTTTTTTGGCTCTACAAAAAAATTGGATAGAAGCACTTCAAAAGGTGACATTTTGATGAAAAAATGTCCAAAATGGTGGTACACCATTTGATTCATTCTTCAAGTCAAGTTGGTTATATGCTTGAAAAATTTCGAATCATCTGGAATTGTACAACATATAGGAAAAGAATAGTAAGTAGAAAGAAGTAGATAATGGTTTAAAATACTAAATTGTCAAGAATTTAATTACAGAATTGAAAAATGCCAATCCAATGGTTGTAATATTTTAATAACCAATCTACATCCTATGATTTTATTTTTTTCAAAAAATATTAAAAATTGAGTTAAATAAAGGTCTTCAAAGTTTATTTTAGAGTAGAAATCCCATAATTGCCCACAAACTAAAACTCCTCATAACTTTCATCTAATTGATCAAAATGGATTGATATAAAGCTTTCTATATACATATAAACCTAGAAAACGAATTTCAAGTTTTTATTCTTGAAAAAAAAGATTTTTTCAAATTTGCTTAGGCTACCTGAGTTGAAAAACAAAGAACATTTTGCATCATAACTTTTTATTTGTATACTCAAATGAAATGAAATTTAGCACTCAAGGAAGATATTCCTTGTCTACACCTTGTAAAAAAAATTCAACCTAAGTAAGTCAAATCTTCGCTCACACATACTTGCCCCCAAAAGTTATGTTGCAAAAAACACAAGGCCAGTCCTTTAGAAGTTAAGTACTGGTGACTAAGTGCTTAATCTCTTATATTAAATGCAAACTTTATCACAATTCCATATGTCATGTTTTCATCTACACAATTTTCATTCAATCATTTGTTCTTGCTAAATCCTAATCACATCTAAAAGCATTCTCTATGAAACTAGTTACAAATATGCACAGAAAGGAATTGATTTTGAAGGAAGACTATCATCAAGAAATTAACCCCCCCATTGCATTAGTATTGTTGCAATAGGGGATAGTCCAATGTTGAAATTATATTGTTGCAATATTTTTTGCAGTATTACAACAATACTATTTCAATATTAGACTGTTCTCCCATAGCAACAATACTGATGCAATGGAGGGTTAGTTTCCCAATTAGTGAGTGCAACACTTATAGCACTACGTCACAATGACCTCAAGAAGCAAAGTAATGAGAGACCAAGAGCCAAATATAAATTCTACACCTTTTGAATGCCTTTTAAGGTAAATCAACCCATGACAGGCCAACTCTATTGCAGACACCCACAAAAACACCCATCACAGTCTTCCATTAATTTTTGGTAGACTTTATCTAGAAAATGAAATTAGGACTTCATTAGGTATGTTAATGATCAAAATTAGTGCTTAGGGTGATGGTGATGGAGTTATTAGTGCATGTTTTAGGAACTTCCACCTTTCTAGTATATATTCATTATAAGAACTAAATTTTTTATTCCTTTATGTCATGCCTATGTTAGAAAATATTGCAACCATGCTAGGAAATATTGTTACTACTTTAGGTGCTTTAGATGACCATGATGGGTACACTTTTTGATGGTTTTGGAGTAGTCTACAATCTATTTTGGGCTAATTGGACAACACACTTCAAAAATTCAGAAAAAATTTATACTTTGTCAAAAAAATAAAATTTCAGTTGCTTTCTCAATTTCTCATGTTTGTCTTTACATGATAAAAAAATTCAAAATTTTCAAAAATGTGAACAATGCAAACCGGTCATTTTGCCTGTCATACGCTCGTTTACCTTACATAGAAATATAATTTCAACCCGCGCATATTCAGACTCCGCTCAATCAGGGGCGTCGGAAGCACCTCACGAAGTCATGTTTGGGAGTTGGGGTCAAAGCTCAAACACTCCTCAACCGTGCATTCGCCACTTGAACAGTTCGTTTTTCTGTAAGAAATTCATATTCAAAGAGAGGGCGTGTCATCTCCCTGGAAAGAAGTTCATCCGCCGGTGCAGGTGCTTCGAAGTGCGGCGCCGACAGACTTCCAGAAGTCATAAAATGGTCAACCGGGGCCGGCAATTGCAAGATTGCACCCGGGGATCCAGCAAGTCGGGTTGAATTACATATGGCCAATGGAATGGCAAGTAAAATACAATTAAACTAATTTGCATACTCACGCTCTTGCTCTTACTCGGGGAAGACCACGAGGCAGGCCGAGGTTTGCTGTTTCAAGAAGACGCAGACCTTAGCTGGCAGGAAGTCAGTTTGGACGTAAGTATATAAGCCTGGTGAGTCGTCCGCACTTCTCATCATCACTGGAAAGAGCAACTCTCAGTCACGGACTCATCAGCTAATTCAAGTACCCAGCTCTCTCGATCTCGATCTCACACGTCCGCTTCTCAATTCAAGAAAGATTCTCTGAAGTCCGGACTTGGCGCATTCCAGTCGATCACTGACAACAATCCCCATATATAAATATCGAATTGCATTCATCCAAGTGGGTGATTCTACTTCCTCTCGAGAAATTTAGTACGTGCCCAATGGCTGTTTTCAGGTCTGCGATGGGTAGCTGGGTTGCCATGCTGTGCGCAGCAGCACTCCTTCTCAGCTTCATGACCGCACCCGTGTCTGCTGCAAGTCGAAGCCTCTCCAGCTCGGGCAAGGGCGGGTGCCAAGAAGCCTTCTACCGGCACTCGTGCCCCAACGTGGAAACCATCATCTACGAGTCCATGCTCAAGTCGTTCCAGAAGGACAGCACAGTGGCACCCGGAGTGCTCCGCCTCGCCTACCACGACTGCTTCGTCCGAGGCTGCGACGCGTCCTTGCTCCTGGACGGAGCCAACATAGAAAAAACCAACATCATCAATGGCGGCCTCCACGGCTTCGACGCCATCGACGCCGCCAAGGCCGCCGTGGAGGAGGCTTGCCCGGGCGTGGTTTCGTGCTCCGACGTGCTGCAATTCGCCGTACGCGACACCGTGAAGTTGACGGGAGGACAAGGCTGGACCGTGCCGGCCGGACGACGCGACGGAAAGGTGTCCAGATCCTCCGAGGTGGTAGCCAATCTGTTGACTCCCAACAACACGGTACCGGCGCTCACACCCTGGGGAAGGCGCCGTGCCTGACCTTCGACAACCGCATTCAAGGCGCCAAGGTCGACCCCACCATGCAAGCGCACTTCGCCAAGGACTTGAAGAAGAAGTGTCCCATGGCCGGTATCAGCAGCACGGATGTGCCGTTGGACTTGGTGTCGCCCACGAAGTTCGACTCGCAGTACTTCAAGAATATCGTGAACAAGATGGGGTTGCTCACTTCCGATCAGAGCATGTGGGTGGACTCTCGCACCAAGGGCTCCGTGCGCGCCAACACCGACAGCGCCACCTTCAATGCCAACTTCGCCAAAGCCATGGTGGTGCTGAGCCAGGTGGATGTGCTGACGGGCAGCGCCGGCGAGATCCGTCGAGTGTGCTCTTCCGTGAACTGATTAAGTTATCCAGTCCATTAGTGTAATTGGTGCCCACGAGCCAGCTACATATGTGGCGGGCACCGCAAGTACAAAATCCATTCTTTTCAGAGCATGATCAGTCTGTAGAGATTAGAAACCATTCATTCTGTCTTAGGATTGGTTGGAGACCCGAAGGGTGTTTCCCAATCGACTCCTGCATTCCTCTTTAGTTAGTTTGATTTATGCCCCAACTTCAATTTCAGTGCTGTGGTGATGAGATTCATGTATTTTATTATTCTTTGGCTTCCGGTGATGTCTTCGTATGATCGACATTTCCAGGCTGGCACGTCTTCGTGATTCACAGTTGACTCAATTGAATTGGCACTTCCGTTAATTCGTCGCTTCTGGATTATTTTCAAGTTTCCCTTGTCTCAGTGCTTGTGAGCTATGTTAGACCTGCAGTTGATTAGTTGGGCCACGAGATCATGCACTCTCTCGTCATTGATTTTTTTATGTTGGTTCCTGGTCGCCAGCCAGCTACATACTGTATGTGGTAGCCCCGTAGGTACCGAATTCTTTCTTTTTTGAGGTAATCACTTCGAAGTTGAACTTAGAAACCACTTCATTCTACGTCATTATTGGTTGGAGACCTGACGAATTCACAAGTTCGTTTCCCAATCGGTGCGTGCAGGTCTTGTAAGCTCACATTGAGCCTTGTATTTGGCTCCATTGAGAAGAAACAACTGCTTCGATCATGAATGTAAGTACTTCACGAAAAGATATACAACAATGGCAAAGTCGAAATTTATACTCAAAAACACGGACAAGCGCTATACCTCCAATTTCACCACAGGCAACAAGAAATGACGAGAGTCTAAGTATATACGAAGCCATTGCGCACAAGGCAATCGAAACAGTCACACCTAATGTGAAGGCTGTGTAGTGTCTAACAGACAAACCAAGATTACCTATTGCCAGCCTCTTACACAAAAGCATACAAAGACTCAAGAAAACGGAAAATCTATCGGTCATCAGCGTCGAAAGACGGAGAAGCCACTGCAGCAAAATTTGGAACCAGGAAGTGTTAGATATTCGTTAGCCTTGACATGAAAAAGATCCAACTCTCCTATCCACAATTTATGAATGAATGTGGTCTCTGAGCTCCATTCTTCAGAGACTCTCCTGAAGTTCAACACTGGATTCCAATTCTCAGTATTTTAAGAAGTAAGGATCGCCGCGAACGCAGAGTATGTAGGTTATGATTGTAATGCGTCTTCTCCCGTATTGTATTTCTAGCTCTTAGTGTTGGCCCAAATTCAAGCGTTGGTCGTGGTTGATGAAGCCTGGCTCTGTAACTTCTCTACGTTGAACCTGTATCAACTTGGAATCAAAGGACTTGTATTATTCCCATATGTACAAAACCACGTGTCAAATACGGGTGGACTTCGGCATTTTAAAAAGTACCTCCGAAAGTCTCAATTTTTTATTTATCCAAGAATCCATTTGTGTACAGTGACCTTGAAAAATGAGTCCGTGCTTTGTTCAGGTTTAGTTTGTGCACCAAACATTCCAAATGAGTGAAAAATTCCAAATGAGAAAACGTGAATGTTGGATTAAAACCCTCAAAAAACTTGAAGCAAAATGCAAAGCTAACCACCCACATAGACTCAATTGTTGAGGCGTTTTTCATAAATACTCCAAATTCTAAAAATTGTCAATGTTTCTTTTTTGAGTCACATTGACTTCAATATTTTATTGCATGTTGTACATCATTTAAGGTCCACTTTCACTGACATTGTCGAAAATTGATTGAGACACAGTGAGATTTCATTTACTATCATAGATGATCTAGAGGTTGAAATTTGAACCATTGTTACATTTACTTTGAATAGATTTGAAGATATTTGTCGTATTACACAATTCATACAAATCATTTTAATTTGTTTTTAGCAACCAAAACTATTGTTTCATTGCAATCTTTTTGCATTTGAGATGTTAGTTTGTAAGGGTTGAATATTGTACATTTGTTTGGATTATCAGTGATTTCACATGATATGACATCAACAATTGGATACCATTATTTTGATAATATGTCTTAATTTTGTTTTTATGATATGTACATTACTTTGTCAATATTTTGTCACAACTCACAACTCACAAGATGAATTTTCAAGTCAACCAAAAATTTGCAACTCAATTGTCTATGAGGGGAGCTGGGGAGGGCCATGAATAGATACTCCTGAAATTTCGCCAACTTTGCCTGCACATGGAAGTCCGTCTTTATAACCACTAAACACCAACCAGTCAAAAATGACTTCAGACGAATTGTAGATTATACCAGATTTACCAGTATTCAAGCTCAGCAAGTGGTGATGAACAGACTACGGCAAGCTTACATGGGACGATTCGAAATGGAAAAGGCTTTCCCCGAAGAACGTGGATGATCTCCATCTACCATTGCCGAAGTCCCTTGGTCCTTCCCTTGGATTCCAACCATTTCCATTTCCAACTTTGCATTTTGGATCACCCAAATCAACGAAGAATTGTAATTGTAAACCATAACTTGTTCAGAGGTGAAGATTTCTATCCTCATTTCTGTCCTCATTCCTGTTGCTAATGGCTGCACTCGTATCGCACGGCTTCAGATTTTCAGAGCTTCAAATGTGCACGACGCATTCTTCGTTAAACCTCCAAGCAGGGCATTTGGAAGCTCTGTTTGACTGATGCAAGTACCACAGAAGCCCGGATTGCAAACCGGATTTAAAATATTCTGTAATTGTTGATGAAGACGAATCCACTCCAGATATTTCTATCCCGACATATAAGTGCTTTGAGGTTTCTCGGGAGCCTGATCTGTTTCCATGGCATGAATAGCATCTACATCATCCTAATCTTGTGGATGATCTAGAAGGATTTCTCTACGACTCAATTAGCTCCCAGCACCGTGAGGATGTAGGTACCCAATTTTTAAGGTCAGTTATGGAATGGGCGGTAAGAAGCTCCGTCGACATTTCATGGCCGCAGCTTGACTCAAAGTTGTTCCGGCGTACGTGAGTGTCACAGCAAGACCTGATATTTAATTTTCAGTCATGCTGAAATTACTCAACGCTAGCTTCGGAAGCTTGGAATCAGCGTTAATAGTTCCAAACTTCTAGTGGGTAGGATTTTATTAACGGGGTGCTATGCATGTGTCATTTCTCGAACGCTAGATGTCACTTTGACTCTAAGATGTCACTTCACTGGAAGTCACATTTTTGAATTTCAATTTGTGCTTATTAGTCTGCAATGGTTCCTCCTTCATAGTTAGTGCATTCACTCGAGTCTCAAATTCTCTAGTAGAACTACGCAGTCGTCGTTGAGTAATGGATATCACTTTGTATTTCTGTGATGTCTTCTGGGCTCGAGTATAATGACTTTGGGCAAAGAGTTCTGTCATGGCGTATTGTTGCTGCATAACGCCTGTTTCTCTGGATTATGCACAGATGCCAAAGGATATTGTTGTCCTGATTCCTGAATTTGCCAACGTGCAAGGAAGGGAGAACTTCAAGACAAATGTCAGGAATGATCCTAAGAATGGCCACTGTAAGAAGTACAGCAGAGTGACCCTTCTGCATTCATTACTAGGATTGCACCTCACATCTGCCAATTTGAGCAAAGAGCAAGTTCAGCTTCATGCCTACATTCCTAGATGATGAAATGGGCTACGAAAGTGTGAATCTTAGAAAGATGTACTTCAGTTGTGGAATGTTGACAATATTGAATGTTAATGATCAAAAGAACAAATCTCTTTGTAACCAATAAGCTATGTGTCACCATGGGCATGCAATGGAAAACGTGGATCAACCTTTCCAAAGTGCAGATGCTTATGAAGCAAAATGAAAGTGGTTGCATAAAGTTTGGAGGATCAATGAATTAGTTATGAATTTATCAAAAGTGAAGGTTGTAGGAAGCTAAGAGTGTAACTGAGGTGAATTCAACATGCATATTATGCATACTAAGAAAAGATCTCATAACATCAAATGTTATCCAAGCACGAAATTCAATTGAAAGAGGCTTTACCAAAAGACATTCCCTTACAAAGTCGCCACCTCCAGATCATCATTTTGGGTATTGTGCTTGTTAAATAATGTTCCATGCGAAAGGGGACCTACGATTTTTGGTGTGTTCACCTTACCAAAGTACTCGACAACTTCAATTACAGCTGCCCACCTTGTTAGTGATTTCAAGTGCAAACTCCAAGCTTGAGCAGAGAACCAAGTGTGCACCTTCAACAAATATTCATTAAAATGGCAGTATTCATAGGCCATTTTTCCATTCATTTTCTAGAATTGATATAGATTTGGTATAGATTTCAGACTGCACAATCTAAAACTAAAAGTGCCAAGTTAGAGGGATACTGCTATTTTAACAAAATATCAGTTCTTTCTGTTACGGTGGTTAAAAATCATCCTATTCTCGGTCAATGAGGCCGATTCGTCACCAGCGCTATAATTCTGTTCCCAGAATCTTACAGGTTGATGTAGATTTTTTGGGACTCAGACACTAAAACATCTGCAAGCAGGATATCTCCATGCAGAAATGAAGGATGCAGTGAGCAAGGCTGGACCAGGAACCTCTCAAAACTGTAATCTCAAGTGTATCTTGTTGAGACTCAATATAATAGTATAACCGCAATTATCATTTCATACTTCTGATTGGGCATTTTCGTCAACGGTGACAAGACTCCGACTTGCAAATGCATGCCACCTTTGCTTGCTTCAGATTTTTGTACGTACAGCATTTCTGTGAACAAGAAAGCAAAGGTTACATGCATGAAGAATCAAGTTCTGAACAAGTTGTCCATTGCAAGACTTTGTGATTGCATAGACGACTTGTTCAGAAACTCAAAACCTGGAAGATGCAACTGAAACTTTTTCCAAAGGAATATCTTACCTGCAGGTAAGATATTTATTTGGAAGAAGTACTGAAGCAAGAGAGTCTGGAGGTAACTACAAACGGAAAGAGGAGACGCTTGCAGGTTCTCTTCCCGTGACGTGAGGTCCTGGAGCATATATAGTATACACGTGAAACTGCTGGGGCTCTGCAAGGGACGTGTTATGCCTCTCCGGCATGGCCATGCTCTTAGTTTGTCGAATGCAATCTTGGGATTTTTAGCTCCTCTGTCTGACACTGAAGGTTGATCGCTCTGGAGTCGCCACAGACTGTAGCTGGATGGTGCAGGCGGTGCTCTGTGCAAATTATCCTGCTGCACGTACCTCAGGTGAATACATATCTCACATCTAAGCATCAATGCAAGAATTCCTTCGTCGTTTAGCACAATCATCTTCCTCAAGCTAGTCAGGCTGTGAAGTAATAATGAGGGCTAGTCCTCGAAAATCCATGAACTCAACTGCGAACTAATCTCCTGAAGGACAACATCTATCGAATTTCAGAGAGTGCTCCAGCTGCTCCGTTCGATATCTAGATAACTTGGTGCCCGAACAAGCCTTGTCGCGCGCGATTGTGTCACTACTGCACTGCAAGTGCTAGAAGCAGCCGCGTCTCTGGGAGAATCAGTACCTCTGAATTTCGATCCCATGCAACTTCATTCAATTGGTGCAATTCGTCTTATCGTAGTATAAATATATATCCCTAGTGATCAGTTTTCGCGCTTGCGTCTTGAGGGCGTCTATATATACACAATGTTGAATCCGGAGGTGAACCCGTCCACTTGGCTGTTAGGCATCATCTTCTTGATGCTCACCTGCGTCGCTGCTGGCGGAGCCCTAGCAAGCCCGACTGATTCTGGCCGGATGCCCGTGAGTGAAGCCTATTCCCACAATGACAGCTCCAACACGCTCTACTCCTCTGACAACTACCTCAAATGCACTTTCGACCAGCAAGTCACCGTGAGCTCCACTGAGGACATCCGCGACCTCCTCCAGCTCTACACTTCCCGCAAGGAGCCCGTGAGGATTCGTGCCACTCGTCGCGGGTTTCACAGCTCGATGGGCTTTGTCTGCCCCGGTCGACGAGGAAGCAGCTACGCGGAGTATCACAAGGTGAACATTGCGAATGATCGTGTGAACTCCATCTTGGTGCTGCTTCACCTCTTGAACCGCGTCGTATCAGTGAATGGGGAGCTTCACCAGCTGACTGTGGAGGCCGGGATGACGCTCTTGGAGCTCACTCGGGCGGCCGAAGCGAACGACATGTCGATCCCGCTGGGGACTTTGTCCCTGTACTCGAATTTGACGGTGGGGGGTGTGATTCTGGCGTCAGCTCATGGCTCCGCTTACCGCACTTCGAGCAGTCTGGGCGATCTTGTGCGGAAGGTGAAGTGGGTGGATGCGAGTGGGATGATCATTGAGAGCAACACACAGACGGAGCAGGGAGCGAAAGAGGTGAGAGCATTGGTGGGAGGATTGGGCTTGCTCGGGATTGTGACCGAGGTCACGCTTCAACTGCAACCGAATTCGCGGACGATTGTGGAGATTCGAAAGGATCTGGAGGATACGCATATGGTGGGCGAGCTGAAGAAGCTCCTGGAGGAAGAAACGCCCCACGTGGTTGCGTTCTGGAGACCCGACTTCGGAAGGTACAAGGTGGTTCTATGGACACAGGTGGAGGAGAAGGACTATGATGCGGCCACAATGCCGACATTCTATCCGAATGGGAGCATTGCACTACTGACTGCAATCGACGAGAAGACGGCGAAAACTACGAAAGAGCTCATGGCAGCTTGGGAGAGCGACATAAGGGATGAGTCGCCTTCAGCCGACGTGCTGAATTCAGGTTTTGGCAACGATTCGCCATAGCCAATCTCGCGATGACCGATCTGCAGCCACCTTGTTTTATCCGCTTGGATAGTGAATGATAGATGATTGCTGTGCGTTGATCGATATAATTCTAGTCATCAATCTTAAATTGAATTTTCCTCGTCTTTCCATTCCCAGGCGTCTGCACCCTTGGTCAATTTCCCCTCAACGCTTCGATGTTCCAGGACGGCCACGGGACCCTCGTCGATCGCGCCACTATTCCTAGCAACAATGCAGAGGTGTTCGGAGATTGCGTTCCGAAGTGCAGTTTTGACGTTCCTTTTGAGGGCACGTTCTTGGAAGACGCAGAGTTCACCATCAAGATTTCGGACTTCGAAGACTGGGTTAACGATGTCAAGCGAGTGGTGCGCACAGATCTGGCCGAAGCTGATGCTCGCCTGAGCGAGCGCTACGGGGAAGGCAAGGTGAAGCGTTGCATGTCGCCGGGTTACTTCTTACTGCGAATTGGCCAAGGAAATCAGAACTTGCTTTCCACAAGCACCGGCTCACATGATGTCGTCTACGTGGGCATAACGAACTTTCACTCGGCCTTGATCCCTAACAAGCTGTCGAAAGTGTCAACTATGGTGGAAACGATCGAGCAGCTGACGCTGTGCAAATACAAGGGCCGGCCGCACTGGGGCAAGAACCATGAGCGCGTCGCTCGTCATCCGGAGTGCAAAGTGCTGGACAATTTCCCAGCTGCGAACATTGCCGAACTGTTGGAGATGCAACAACAGCACGACCCCCGGAAAGTGTTTGAGCCAGAGCTCTTCAAGCAGATGTTGCAGAAAAGGGGCCCAGAGTACTCTCCGCTTTGTAGTCCCCACTACTGGTGTTACTGTGCAGCGGACTTGCACTGTCCCCCTGGCTTTCACTGCCGCGGTTCGCCCAGCTTTCCAGAGTACAAGATTTGCAAATTGGCGGAGCCCAGCTAGCTTTGATGTAAACTTATTACCTGACAAGGTTGCTACACTTGATCAACATCTTGAGGGAGCTTTGGGCCATATGCATGTTGCCATGTTCTGTAGAACGATATTTGTTATTCTGGAGTTGTGCAATCTGGTAGCGGAGTATGAATTTCTTATGACTAGGAGATGCAACGATCCAGTCTCAGCATACGTCGGATTCCAAAGCTTGTTTGGTTGTCCTTTTCCTGAGCAAGATGGGAGTTCTTTCTTTTCTTGAATTTTGGTGTGGAGATAAGTTTATGCATGAGGAAGTGGATTTGGGTATCAATTGTGCTGAAACACACGCGCCGAAACCTGCTCAGTTGAAGAAACTTAGGGCCGGTTTATACTTGGGGCCGGATTGAAGGCCGGCCAGAACTCTCCAAGTTTGAGCCAATAGGGACCCTCAATTTCTCCAAATCCGGCCCAAGAGCTTTATACTTGGGGCCAGCCAGAACTACAACTCATCCTCCATGTCGCCTTAGGTAGCATGGTTTTGACACCAAACCATCTGGTCCCAAGGGAGCAATTGGGACGAGGTTTTGGGTGGCCCAAACTCTCATCTAGGGCCAAATTGGGGCCAAATTGATCTCCTCCATTGGATTGTACAAATCTCCACCATCTACAAATGCAAAGTCTTTTGATTTATTTTCTTATACATGTTTATTACATGTGGAATCAAGAAACTTCCTCCTATCCATCTATGCTATTGGATATTGAGGATCATTGGGGTTGAGTAGAAAAAGCTTGCCAATTATTAGCTTGAAGTTCATCCAATGTTTATTTTAATACTTGCTTACTGTTATGTTCAATTGCTATGCTAACATGAGATGTTTATTTTGTCTGATTGACATGATTATTTGTTGTAACTGACATGCAATGCTCTAATTTAAATTATTATTTTTTATAAAATTAATTAAAAATAAAATTTATGATCATAAATAATAAATAATATTTTTAGAAATTAATATTATGAAGAAAAACTTATACAATAACCTAATAGTTCTATCATATTTATTGATATATTAACTCCTAAAAGGACCAATATGCATTTTTTGGCAATATAGAAATTTTGGGCAAGTACATGTGAGTGGAGATTTGCATATTTTAGGCTCAAATTCATGAAGAAGGTGGGGACGAGGAATATCTTTCATATGCACAAATTTCATGACATTTGGAAATATGAGTCAAAAGTTATGGCCTAATATGTTACTTTTTGGGAGAAATGGGCAATGTGGGCAAATTTAAAAAATCACTTTTTTCATAAATAAAAATTTGAAATTGTTTATCTATAGTTATATACATGTAGAATGCTTTTAAATCATTCCATTTTGATCAATGAATCAAAAGTTACTAGGAGTTTTAGATTGTGTGAGTTTTGGATTCTCTATTCCAAAATAAACTTTGAAGTCTAGTATTTTACTCAATTTTCAAGATTTTTTGAAAAAAACATAATTGGAGGATGCTAGATTGTTTATTACAACATTTCAACCATTGGGATTGGCATTTTTCAATTCCATAATTAAATTCTTAACAATTTACTGTTTTGAATCACTCTCCATTTTTTTCTAATTACTGTTTTTTTTCATATATGTTGTTCAATTCTAGATTATCATAAATTTTTCAAGCATGTACCCAATTGGCTTTGAAGAATGAATCCAAAGAAGCACCACCATTTTGGACACTTTTTCATACAAATATGATCTTATGAAATGCAGCTGTATAATTTTTTGCTAGGCCAAAAATAGGATTTTTGTCACTTTAAATGCTAATATCTTGCAATCTACACGATGAAATTTTTTGAAGTTTTTCCAAATCTTCTCAAACTAGAGTACTACAAGATTCTATGCTTATATGTGTGCAAAATTTTATTTTTTTCTAAAATTTGGTGCTTGTCCTAGAAATGGCAATTTTGGAGTGTTTTTGGTGAAACCATAGTCATAGTCTTTTAGGGATTGAAGACCTTTTAGATTACCAAAGCAAATTTTAGCTCCTTGATTGATTAGCTTTTATAGTTAATTTAGCTCCTCAATTAATTTTTTTAATTCAATTGCCAATTCTAATGATAGATACTTGAAAAAAGAGTACAATTAAGAAAGATTATGGTACTAGAAATAACATGTATAGTAAAATGTGATTTATATTTATCATTGAATTCATTCAAGTTCTCATAATAAAAAATTTCATACTTTGTTCAAAATAAAATTGAAAATATAGATTTAAAAAAGAGATAGAAAAGAGATGTTTTCTAGAATTTTGTATTTAGTTGTATGATTACTTTCAAACCCCTATAGTGACAAGACGAAAATGATTTATTTATTGAAATTCTTCAAATCCTCATGAAAATAAATGACAACCACTCTAGGGCTTCAACTATAGTTCCAACATCAACTCTAGTATCAACATCAAGTGAAATAGAATGGTTCAAAAGAAGTAAAAAAAACTCCTTTTTTTCCAAATAGAAAAAATAGGAAGCGAATGAAAAAGGTTAAAGAAAAGTAGAAATCCATGCTTTTTTTATTTTTGAAATTGAATAAATAGAAAGAGAAGGGAAAAAAAAATTTTAAATAAATAATAATTTTTTTAAATAGAAAAGAAGAGAAGAGAAAAGTACTATAAATATGTATATTTTTTTATTTTTTTAAATGAGCATTGAGAAAATCCAAGAGCTAATGAGTTGGAAATTGGGCCCTGAAATCTGGCCAAAGGCTTTACATTAACTGGGGCTGGATGGAAAAACTGGGGCTGGATTGCAGGCCGCATTGAAGGCAAATCCAGCCGGCCTTCCATCCGGCCCCAGGCCTAATATAAACTGGGCCTTAGGATGTTTGTTGGCACATTCACAAATGCATCTCAAACTGGAGTTCAATAGGTCATTTTGAGGTCGGATTGCATTCAATTGCTTGGGAACTATCATCTGGAAGTGATTGTGCCCTCAGAATGCACACTTGTTCGGTGCATTAATATTCGCAGTTAGTGAATGAAATGTAACTTAGTCCGGCAAAGAGCTTGTTCGAACCTGAGATGCTTATGTCCGTATCAGACATGCGTCCACATGGGAGCGGACGTGAACATGGGCTGGTGATCTACTCAGTACGTCCTACTTGGCTTGTCGAGAGAGAATGTCTTGGATTTCAAATCCATAAGGCATACGACCCATTTGCAACCACTTAAGCAATTACACATATATGGAGCTTGGGATTCTCAAGTGGGGAAATTTTCCTGTGTACAAAAATAGAGTTGGGAAGGATTCCATATTTTTTCATAATTTTATTTCTCAAAATGTAATTATTATGATTTTTTTAGCTTAAGATTCTATTTCAACCCATATTGGTCATATAGATTTCTATATTTCTAACCAAGGGCTGGTTGCAAAATCGACCAAGGGATGGTTGCAATATTGACAATCCTATAGCCAATCATAATGTGCCACAGCTACATTTGGAACTGTGCCACAATTAATCACCACTCTTGACTAACTAATCAAGAAAAATTGTAGTCTACATGGCGGAAATGGTGTGTGTGTGTGATGGGAAAGGGGTCGCCTCCCTTACCTTAAGTTTGTTTTGTTTTGTTTGTTTTTGTGCTTGTTATATTGAGATCTTCAATTGCGTTCTTGGTAACGTTGGTAAGCCCTATGCAAGGAGGGGTGCACAGGCTTTATTTCATGGCGTTTGGACATAGAGTGTGAAAGTTATTGAATTTCAAAAAAATTTAAGAACGAACTTGACATGTGGGCCCTACCGCCCTAAGAATCTCCTTCAAAAATGATATTGTATGTCTACATCAAATAACTTGTTCTTGCAACATGGAAATGGGGATTATTCTTAGGAATTGAATAATATTTTTTGTAAAGCGAAAGAGATCACTAACATATATCTATTGTAACTATGTGCATTAAGAGTATTTAAATGGGGGCTATTGCATACTTGGAATATTTGAAGTATATTCTAGAAATATTCTAATTAGATTCTCAAATTATTCCATTTTTGAGTTTAAAGCACCCTCCATTACATGTAAAATTTTATAATTCAGTAGAAATGTTATCTTTCATGAATAAAAAGGACTCTATGCTTTTAACTCACGTGGTTTTCTAACTCAACTCAAGTGTCCCACAAGGTTGTAAAAGAAGTGATAACATTAGTATTGAAGTTCGTGAGGTATTTTTAATTTGAAAATCCTTTTTTTATGTAATTCATCTTTAAGAGAAAAACATCGAAATAAAGACTTTTTATCTATGCAATTATTTTTTAGGTTCTTTTGGCATTTGACTTACATTTATACCACATGGATCTTGAAAAATAAGATGTTGTGAATATTTGAAAATAAGTAATTGAAATAGTTTATGTCAAGCTTCATTCTTAGTAGAAAAAGGGATATCTTAAAAATGAGTTTAAGAAATAAATAGAATTAAATAATGGAAGTGACAAAATCTCATTGTACATATTATTCTAACTACAATAGCAACACTGAAGTGCATCCAAAGAAGGGTTTGAACATGTTTCCTATTATTGAACTGTAAGAGCTTTGTAGGATCTTATTGGTATGGGAAGTCTAGAATGCTTTTTTAGGACTCCATATGAATGAACAAACTTTGAATTTTGAAAGTGCTAAACATAGGTGTACCTAAAATTGACACATGAACTTTATGGGATAATTTACACAAACAAGTCACAATGAGGTGCTACTACCTAACTTTAATCCCAATATGGTGACTAGTTGAGTGTCTACCAATTAACCAACACAACGCAATTTTTGAGAGGAAAATTTATTTATCTATTATTATAATTTCAAGAATAGGAAAATACATAATTCATGCTACACTGTGAGTTGATCAATCTCTACTGCCACATCATCAAACTCCACTAAAAAGTCATCACCATGCCCATCACCATGCTCTCATGGATTCTTGACTTTTGGTTCTGAGTTAAACATTATGAGATCCATGTCAAGTTTCAAGTCTCCTCCTCCCATAGTCTCATGTATGCAAAGAACTCCGCATAGTGAAACAGTAAAACAAAGTCCTACACATGTCAAAAGTGAAGAAGTACAATAATCATTCAAGAAATAGACAAGACATTGTTAGTACAAAATTCACTAAAAAAAAAAGATCTTTAAGTGAATTTCACTCTGCTTAATACTATGTATAAGGGGACACAAAAAATAAAGTGTTGCCAAACTTGGAAAAGAATAATATATAGAGCATTTGCAAGAGTCAAGCCCAAGCAACTATACAAATGGTTCAAAATAAGAAGGGAAACAAATCCAAGTCAATTGGAGCATATTTGTTGTTCAAACAATAGGGTCAATCTCTTCACCTCCTCTTTGTAGAAAACCTTATCTAGCATTTGACTCTCTATAAATAACAACTTCATGAAGTTTTCTTGATACAAAGGATAATTCTTTATAGCTCCTCAAACATGTGTCATGATCAATACAATTTGTCCATGAGTACATTGCACTTGCACACGAAAATATTCTTTCACAAATTTCAAATCTCATGATAGAAGTGACAATTGAGTTGCAAAGAGAGATATTGAAAGACATAAATGATACTTAATATACATTGAAGTGACTATACTACACCATCAACTTGTGGTTGTCACAAATTTGAGTTCCAAGAATTATGCATTCTACTTATAACCATGGAACATACCAACAACTAAGTTCTCATCAACAAAATGAATGGAAAATATAAATTTGTACTAATGCCATTTAACCCTAATAAAACCCTGATAGAAGATTCAACACTCTCTCAAATGTTGCAAAGACAACAAAACCTAGGAATACGAAGTTCAGTACAGAATGCCTGTGAGCCTTGTAGTTAGCACCTAGGCCTTAGAATTTTCTATTTTTTCCTTTTGCTCATTTTTAGTCTAATTTATAGTTGAAAATACCAGAAAAGAGTATTTATATTTTGTTCAATAGAAATCCCTACAAATATGATGTGTTAGGTCTAAAAGTCAAGAAAGTTCCTGAAACACTTTCATTTTGAGTTTCTAGTGTTCAATTAGGTGTATCAAGTAGCAAAAAAGGATTTGGAATAGTTTAGGCCTTGTTGGCAAAGTTAAGTAAAAACATCTAATTTGAGTTATAGTCTTAGAGAGATCACTCTCAAGTTTTTAGTAAACTATGTGAGTTAAAAGATAGGGTCTATTCAATTCATGGGGAGAAAATTTTATATAATATTTAGGGCTACTATAGGGTCCATGAAATTCCATATATTCTAATATACATAAATTAGGCTACATAAAAACATCATGTAATAGGAATTTTTATTAATGAGTTAGCCTTAACAGAGAAAGGTAGTGCATATTTTTTTAGTACTATGAGTGTAGATAAGGACAAATAATTTCATGTGGATGATAAAATGGATACAATCAAGAAAATCTACAATGATGGGTGGTTGACTAAAATTGTGCCATGGTACTAATAGTGTATATATCAAAAACATCAAGTGTAAATGTAGGAAATTGACTACAAATGGCAAAAATGATCACATTGCACAAATACTGAGGTTTACCTTAGTGGATTCAATGACTTGAAAATTGTATAATATGAGGCTATAATGTATAATCCATTTAACCTAAGTCTTTGAAGACATATGTGCTAAACACACAAATATTGAATGGGATGTTACAAGATAGTTTCAAACTTTTAGTGGGGATTTTGAAATGTTCAATGGTAAATTTGTTATTTAAAATTGCCACTTTGTTAATGGCACTTGAATTGAATTGATTGTTGTTGGTTTCATGGTGTATATGCATGTAGTAGAGGGAAGAAAAAATTTGTAAAGAAGGGTGGTAATGAGAAAAATTTGGACAATTAAATATTGTATGTAAGATAGCCCCACTAAAAAAATTGCATGAATGCATTTATAAAAAAACATAGGTTATTGGAAATACACCCTTGTAGCTTTTTATGTAAAAGTACAGTCATGTTAAAAGCAATAATGAAGATAAATAGCCCTACATCAAATACCCTCTTAACTCAAGTGTATACCTTAAATTACAAGGAGTGATCTCCCCGAGGTTATAGTGGACCAAACCTTTGGGAGATAGTGATGGAGATTTAAATTATGGGAGTTAGAGGGTCAAAGTGTAAATTGTCTCCCTAAGTCTTAGAAATCCATTTGGGTGACCCACATAGAGGTCACCATCCAATTTGTAAAGAATTGGAAAAGTCATTTTTTACTCATTTCAAGTAAAATCCACAAATTTGAAGATTATGCAACTGAAAGACAAAGAAAGGTTTTCATAGCTTAAAAACATGCCAAGGCTCAATTGAGAAGTCGGTTCGTGAAGATTCCTTAATACAAGAATGATTCCTCCCTAGATAAATTAAATTGATAGGTGTTAATTTCACACCTTTAGCATAAAATGCAAGATAAATATGGAATTTTTTACTTATCATTTGGGGGCTTCATAGAAGCTACCCAAAAAGCTTTGTAATTTTTTGGATTTCAAAAGATGACTCCATAGAAGGTCAACTATGTTTACGTGCATTTGAGAATTCATAGATATTACCAAAGTAGTAGTAAAATCCTACTAAAAATTAGGGAAAGTGTTTTAGTATAAATAAGAACCCAACCAAATTTCAAGACATTCCAACACTGACAAGTACTAGAACTAGTAGCAATAACAACTTTTAACAAAATTCCAAAATATTCAATGAATTGACCGGCATACTAGGAGCGTATGTTGTCAAGATGAAGTCAATTTGGAATCTTTTCTAACTTTCTTGAACCTTATAAATAACCTTGGCCAATCAAAACCTTGAAAAAGGTCAAATTCTAAGTTTTGGGTTTTTCACCTTTTTCACTAGTTTGCAAATTGCTAGCTTTTTGTGTAAAATGGGCTAAGAATAGGGGGAAGGAAATGCCACAATTAGTTTGTATCTTTTGAAGACAAAGGCACAATCCATTTGTTGTTTGGAGCATTTTTCTTGAAGTTAGAGCGGTCACTCCAACAAGGAACAATTTTAAAAGTTAATTTTTAGTTTTCCAAGGAGTAGTTTGTTAGGTAATTTGAGGGGGGAGGAGGCATTGGAAATGAATAAAATGTCTCCTTTTCTCTCACTTTGCATCCCTTTTTCTTCATTTGCACCTATTTTCTTCATTTTAAAGAACCCCTTTCTTATTTGCTTGTTTAGCCACATGCGGCTATATTGTTGGGATTTTGGCTATTTGCCAAAATTCTCTTGTTTTTGTTGCATTTGGATCATTTGCTCCATGTTTTCAAAGATCTCTTTTATTTAAAACTTGATTCAAAGGACATTGGGGTCCCTTTGATATTGCCTTGCTTTTGTGGTTATGTTAAAAAGTGTTTGCGGTAATAATTATTGTGTTGTTTCAAATCTTTGAGTTTCTTTGGTACTAACCCTCCTTACTAAGCTTTTTGAGGGGGATTTTCCAATGTTAGTTGAAGAAAATTCCCTTGAAGTCTAAAAATTTGAGATATATGTTTGTTTAAGTTTAAGTCAGGAAATACTAACAATTCTAACCCCAAACCTTTGTGTGTAGGATTTCACAACATTAGTTGAAGAAAATCCCCCCAAAGACTAACAATTGCAATAGGTGGTCTTTTATATTGTGTTGTAGTCATTTGGAGAAAGTTGGGTTGGATCCAAATTCTCAAAAGCCCTCTTACTAATTCATTTCCTTTCTTTGTTTTCAAAATTTGAGCTTGAACCCCTTGAATAGCAAAGCTACCATCCCCTATCTTACTTCCCATGTCCAATTCTTAACTAACCTTTTGTGGTTTGTTTTTCAGGCATAAACCCCCCAAATGGTGAAGCTTCAATGTAGTACTAACATTTTTTAGTGTCTCCATTTTTATTTTTTGTTGGTGGGTTCCCTTTGTAGAACACACACACTCACAATTTTTTTTTACTTTTTAGCTAGTTTTGGAAGAAATAGCTTTGAGTCCCAAAATTCCACGAATCCTAGAGTTTGGAACAAGTGAGGTTTCAAAACTAAAATAGAATTTCTACGAATCAAAGAGTAGTTCAAAAAACCAAACTAAGTGAGGAACCTAAATTCCAAAATTGCAATTTGAAGTTGGGATTTAAAAATTGAGTGAGTTCCAAAGGACAAAGTGACTTCGAGGAGTGAGGATCCAAAAAAATAGAGTTTTCAAAGTCAACCAAGGTTGACTTGGGCTGAAGTCAAAGACTAGAGTATTGGAAGCTCAAAAATCCAAACGCAAGGTGATGATGAGGATTGAATCAACATATTGAGAATTGAGAGCCAGATTTGATAACAGAGTGATTGGGAGGTTGAATGTACTCACAATTAAAACATACAAAGTTACTAATTGAGTTCAGCTACCCATTCAAGCATTTAAGGTAAACTACCCCATTCCAGACCAAATGGGAGCAAGTCCATTGTAGGTTACATTATGTTAGTGGAGTACATTTCAGAATTGAAATGTATACCAATAACAAAATTTAGCCCAAAATGGGTTCACTCCCATTTGGTTTGGAATGGGGTAGTTTACCTTACATACTAGATTGCGCAAACTTTGAAGAAAACTCATGTGTAGAGCCTGGATCTCGTCTCCAACATGTTGGATTTTGATTCAGTGACAATACAAGTGCAAATAATGGGATGTTCACACTTGGTGTTAAAGAGTGTTGTTACCAAGTTGACTTTAGGGTCTTAGGGAATTTAGTTAGTAGTTCATAGAAGTCAAAACAAGTTTATCTTTAAGTTGATTGACTTTTAAAACCATTTAGCAAATAGTTCTCAGATTTGATTTGGTAGGACAAAATACCTTGAAAGAAAAAGAATAAATTAGGAAGAAACTTAGAAAAAGAAAAAAGAATTTTGGAACAAGGAAGGAGTTGGAACTCCTTTAGCTACGACATGACATTCAAATACTACTTCAAAAATACAACAAAAATAAAAATGGAAGTTGAAGGCGGTTGCAACAAGGTTGTGATTATAGCACACGAAGATGTGACCATTGAATATTTGAATCTGCAAGGTTTGAGGTTAGTCTTCAAATTTCTTTTTCCCATTTACTCATTTTGACAATAATTATTAGATTATCATTGAAACAATAGAATTAGAGGTTAAGGTCAGATCATCAAGATCATTAGAAAATGAAGATTTTGATTTTGAAGTAGTTTAAAAATTTCCGTAACTTTCCAAAAAGATATTACACATTAAAAATAGATAAAAATTCCAAAAGTTATATTTGGATGAAAAGTAGGAAATCATCCAAAAGAATCAAGATAGGACTATTAGAATCTAGGGTTGAAGTAGAAGTCAAAGTGAAAATAAAAGTTAATTTCAAAAGTAAAAGTAAAAAATTGATGGATGAAGTTTGATGAACTGGTTGATAGTCAAACTTCATCCATCAATAAATTTTGCTTGCAAAGTCAATAGTATAAGTATTTAACCTTTTCCAGAAAACAAATTTAAGAACCTTCATTTAAAAATACTTTTGACCTAATAATAGCAAGTAGGATAAAAAGTTAAAAGATGTAGTTAAAATAATAGGGAATTACATGGAATCTTTTCAAAGAATCTCAAGAACAAGTTAGTTTTAGAATCTCTTATAGCATAATTTCAAGTTTCCACAACTACCTTAACCTTAGAAAATAGATTAGTATTGAAGAAGTTAGAGTAAGATGAAGATTTGTGTAAGGGTAAGGAGGATTTGGATGAAAGTCAATATAGTTGACCAAACCAAGTGAAATTCAGAACTTAGGAAGAAGTTATAAAATAGAAAATAACCCAAAAATTAAAAGTGAATTTTGATAGTTAGAACATGAGGATTCAACAAATGAAGTTCAAAAAGATAGTTTTAGTGTCAAATTTCATTTGCAGATAACTTTTAGATAATTAGGTCAAATTGATATTTCTTTATCATTTTGAAAAGGAAAAAATAAGCCCTACAACTTAGACTCCTTAACTTTTCTACTTGACTAACCACCATCAGACCTTAGTTTTGGTTGTGATAACCAAAACCATACCAAATTACTAATTTATTTGATTTGGTTAGCATTTGCGACAAGAAAAGTAAAAGTAAAAACCAACTAGAAAAGATCCCACGCTTGGAAGGCATAACTGGATTACACTTTGTAGACATCTATAAGACTTTTTATACAACAAAACCAACTAAGAACTCAGTTGTATTCGCCTTATTCTAAAGGTGGGAATAAAATACCCACATTGCCTTAGCCACTTGTTGACAATACCACAATTGTTGTACAAATGAGTGATACCTTCCTCTAGTGACACCATGTCGACCTCATCTTCAAAAGTTCAAATGACTTGTCGTATGTTCCTAGTCGAGTTGTTTTTTTTGTCTTCTTTAGCCAAGAGGGCTTCTAATCATCTTTGGGTAGTTCACTTGCATAACCAAAGTTGACAAACTAAGTCATCAATTCTACAATGTATGAAGCAACCCAAATTCTGGCAATTCCCTACTACTAGGTGGGACATTGACATCAATTCTTTTAGTAGAACCTAAACAAAAAATGATGATAAATCGACCAACATTACAAATCAACATTGCAAAAAGATGCATATATAGAGATGAATCAACAAACTTTAGTAGAAGCTGGTTTGAAAACAAAACAAAAAAGCTAGAGCTCAACAAAAAACCTTCACCGGATTCTTAGCAGAAAATGAGGTCATCAACTCAGCCAAATCTTTGCTTCGAATGTAAAACCCTATACTCAAAAGAATTTACTCTTTTCAAACGACCATCAAAAAATTACAAGGTCATCAACTTTGCTAAATCTCCGCTTTGAATGTAAAACACTACTGCTTAGGAGAAACCAATGTTTTCAAACCATTGTACATCACAATCAAACTATGAAAACCAAAAAGGTAACTGCAATCTCATCAGTGAGATCGTTCTCTCTAGCACACACTTATTTGTCATTGACAAATATGGCAAACACAACTTGACATTGCAACTCATGTCTAACAAAGAGCACCAAATTGTACCTATTCAAATCAACAAACATGTTGGCAGAATGCGAAAGCAAATGGGTACTTGTAAGGAGAGCACTTGTCAAAGTTGTGCTCCACTGCAAGAAGTTGGTGCAAATTCAACATTGCTATAATCATCGGAATTGATTTGAATACAAATTGGAGACCAAACCACACGGTCTCCACAATCCGCCAAAGTTCCTTTGTCAAGGGAGTGTAAGTGTCTCCTAATGAGGCCCATAAAAAATTAGAAAATTATTGTACACTAGTTTGTTTCTAAATTACCACTTCAACTCTTCTATATCTAATAGCCATTAGGAGTAAACAAATAATAGTATTATAAATCTAAAGAGGGATATTTTTATTGAAACTGTAGTTGCCTTCACAAATAACTCACACACCTCAAAATTATAGAGATTTTAGAAGTCACTAAAAAAATTGAAAATAAAAAAGTGCTTTGTAAGCAAAGAGACCAAAAAAATGAAAAAATATTATAAGAAATAATCAATAAATGAAAAGGCCTTTGTCTGGAACATCTCTTATCAAGAGCACTGATCCGCACTTGTCTAAGGTATTGCACTAAAATTACTTAAACATATGTAGTATTTTTCCAATAGAATCATAATATTAATAACCCATCCATATGGTTTAAAAGGCATTTTAATCCCAAACCTTTATATTGTGGTGACCACAATACATACTCAATGTTCCCTCACTACTATGTGAAAAAAATAGTGTAAGGAAATAAACCATCACTTATGTATGAAAAATAAGAAAGAGTAGAAAGAATAGATATGCTCTCATGGAGAAACATATGTGGGTAGTAGAGCAATAAATATTGCTCATAAAAATGATAGAGACTCCAAGTAGTACCTTTCAATGTAACAAGCAGTTTTTGGCTACAAAAACATAAACATAAACACTATACACAATCTACTTTTCTTTTTGTAGACAAGTAGGAGCATAGGGTAGAATACCAATATGAAACTTCTCAGCATCTTTGAAAGGATTTGGGCCTCACCTGTGCCCGTCCCAAAAACACACCACAAAAGTGAGTTAGTGAGAATACACAAGGTGTCTTCAGCCCAAAATCACATGCTATAGTTATCACAAGAAAATCACAAAGAAAAATATAGAGAATTCAAATGCTCACAGACATTCTAATAATAGAATCAACACCCAACTTAGAAAACCTGGTTGCTTGACGATGTGATGTACAATAGCCATACTTGTAATTCTTCTTTTCCCAATACAAACTCAAGGCCAGAGTAAGGTAAACACTCACTCAACAAGAGACTAGAGACTTGTACTTCAACTGAGAAAATCCAGTAGCAGAGACCCTCAACAAAAAGTTTTGGCTAAGCTGGTTTGGACAAGTAGAGAATAAGTGAGTACTAAATCAGCCTTAGAGTGAAATCAACAATCAAAGGGAGATAGGGACCAACTTTTATAGGCTCATACATATCAAGACCATGTGGTAGATGGTTCATTTGTTAATGGTGCTTAATTACACATTGCCCAAGGTAACTTTGAGTAATTGGCCACCAAAACAGCTAATTAAACTTGTGTCCGTTTTAATCAAGCCATATGTGATATGGTTGAAATGTGATGGTATCATTTGTGCAAGCATTTTGGTGGCTAATTAACAACCACTTAGAGGTAGTTAATCAACCACTACACAATAAGTGTATAAATGTTCCAGTTGGTAAATTTTTGGGATGATAGATGAATAATGGCCTATTAAATACCATAAGAGGTAATATGTTCAAAATAATTCAATGGTAAATTCAGTATTATGCTTAACAATTGTACATAAACTAGCCAAAAGGAAATTATCTCCACTACTTTGTGGGAAAGTTTAAAATATGTCAGAGACCAAATATGCTAATACACTTCTTTTAAGCGAGAATAAGTGTGTTAATTATAAATCAACAAATAAGCAAGGTTATGTGTTGATGTATTGGATAGTATATCAAGTGATAATCTTGAGAATCAGCTTGAATAAGAAGTCTGGAAAAAAGAAAAAAAGAAAAAATAGGAATAGGAATAAAAATGAATAAATATGTAAAGTAAAGAAAATAAATTAGAAAATAAATTGAGAAAAAAAAAATAATTCAATGTATAAAAGAAATTTAGAAAAAAATTTAGAAATGTCCATCATATTTAGAAGTTATGGAAGACCAAGAATCTTTAGAAAATATATTGTCTTTTAATTTTTATTAACAAACCTAGTGCAAATTCCTTTTTTGTTAACTAGTGCTATACTTAATTTAAAATTTGAATGGAGCTCTACACTTGAGCAATTAATTTGCAAGGTTCCATGAATTAAATTTTTAGATCTAATAAAAAGTCATTGACAACTAGATATAGAAAACTTATACAACACTTGGTGTACAACAAAGTCACCTCATATAATATCATCAAAATTAAACCATGTTATGATAGATGCTTCCTTATCATTTGCATCAACATGTGCTTTTCATCTTTGAATTTTTTAGAAATGTGCATTGAATGTATATTAGTTGAATAGTTTACTTTTCCAATAGCAATGCATTTTAGCTCCACAAATTGATCTAAAAAAACTTATTAATAGAATCACCAAATTTAAACATATGTTTCTATATGTTACTCCTAATCAAATCATCTTAGACCCTCCAAGAATACTCTTTGGAATGTAATTCTTTTGTCATATGATATTGAATCACATTACCATATACATTGGAACCACCATGAAAGCCATATCTATGATTGATTGACAAAAAATGTCCTTTTTTTTCATCTTTTCCACTTTTTCCTCTATAAAGACAATTTTTGTAATAAAAGTTCACTAAAACCAATGTACTTCTATAAAAAAATTCAAATAATCATGGTATATAGAGTATAGAAATATATTCATTAATTAAATTACTAGGAAGAAATTTTATCTTTTAAGATCCATTTTCTTTCTTGAACTACTAAGAATTTATCTATAATACTTATTATATTCTCATGCGAGTAATGTTGTTCCCAAGTATTTGAATAATTAGAATGAATCCCAATAACATCCTCCAATTCAATTTCATTTTTCTCATATGTTTTTTTTCTTTTCTTTTGCTATTGTATTGTCAACAACTTTACATTTTGTTAATACTATAGTGAAACATATATGCATATCAATTTAGTCTTCTAGTTCCAAACTCTTGGACTATCACATTTGCAACATCATTGTCTTCTATTTTATATTTTAGAATATATTTTTTACACTTTTTTTCACTTATAATATATTGCAAAGATTCTTCAACAATGCTATAGAATTGTTCTAAACTTTTGATGGATACCACACCATAAATACACAAGTTCATTTTTCTTCTACAAAATTTGTCTACTTCAAAATTATTAGGTATCGTACATCTTTTACATGTAATTTGAACATTTGAAAATTCTTTTAGACAAGATTTGTATATTTTATGACTATGGGTTTGATAATGATTTATATGTTGGTTGGGATTTTGTTGTTATTTAGGTTTTAGGTCAAAAATGTTTTTGAAATATTGAATTTCTAAAGTATATGTGCATGGTACCACAAACAACTTTACAAATGACTCTCTTCTCTTATGATTACCATGCACGCAACTTTTAGCCATTTCTTCACCATAGTCAAGTTCTAAAACATTTCTATTCTCAATACATCTCATACTTTTGACCTCAACCCTAGAACTTTTTGTAGTTAGATGGTCCATTATAACAAATTCTTGAGACTGCTAAATTGAAAACTATGTATATTGGCATCCAACTATAAAAAAGAGTTAATGCCAATTAGACAATGTTATCTTCTTCACCTACCAATCCACACTTATAGTCATAATTCTTTTTTTATATATATTTAAACTAAATATTGACTAATGGGACTACTACTTTGGTTATAATTCTTGTAGATAACTCACTAGGATTTTGTTTTTAAATTTTTTGGCCTATTTTGGGGTTTCTTTTGCTGTTTTTGACTTGTTGTTTGTGAATTTGGTGTCTAAATTTGGTGTTTTGATGGGTTGATTAGTTCCAATTTGGTGTGTTTTGGGTGATGAATGAATGATGAATGGATGTTGTGCTAATTTAGATGATGGTTGTTTTTCTAGTTGGAATGGTTAGGCTCTCCAACCAAGTTCCGGGTTTTATAACCAATGTTCCAATTTTGGTGATGATTCTGTCTAAGTCAGATTGTATGTCGGGTGAGTGTCATTTCCAGTTGGTTGTATTTTGAATATTTCCAATTTGGAATTTCATGTGTGTTCGTGGCAATTGCCTTTGTGGTTCTAAATTGGTGGTTACACTATCTCTTCCGTTTTGGTAACTGTCTATTGTGGTTCCTATTTGGTTTGTGATTGTTTGTCATTTTTCTTTACCCATTGTTGAGCGTTGTCCAATATGTGTCCCAACTGTAGTAGAGTTGTGTATTTTTCTTTGTTGTTTTGATGTTCATGAGTGATGGAATGGTTATGTCGAAGTTTAGTAAGTTCTAGAAGTGTTTCCAAGTTGGTATGTTTATGTGTCTTCTAGTTGGCCGAGTTAAGCAATGTATGTGTGTGTTCAGAATGATGATGTATGTATCTAAGTTTGATGATTATGTCCAAGTTGGAGAAGGCATATGAAGGTGAGTGGAGAAGATGAGCTAGTGTTGAATTAAAACTATGAGAATTTATGAAAACCTAGTTGGAAATTATAGAAGATGAAAATCGAGTGTTCCAATTAGGAAAGGAATGTGAGATAATATGAAATGTTGATGGTGGAAGAAATGAGATAGTGAGTGGAACTTTAAAGAAAATTATTTTTTGTAACGATAATTTGTTCACCAGTTTGATTAATCTAATCAGAAATTACATACCAATTGAGTGTTATGTGTATGGAGTGAATGCTGTGATGTGAAGTTAGTAAGGATTTGTTGATGTTGTGAGATATGCGAGTGAGTGTGAGTCCTAATTGGAAGTTATATTTGTGCTAGCCTGAGTTAGAATATACCAAGTAGGAAGATTATAATTATGGATGTGTGTTATGCTGGAAAGGAGTTATAATCCATGATTGTAGATGTGTTTCAACCAAATTGGAATAAGATGCCAATTTGGAATTATGATTGAAAACTCTGATTGTAGAATTAAATGGGAAGTCAGTGAGAGGATTCCTAAGTGGGATTAAGACATTAATTAAATTTTTTAGAAGCAAGTATTAAATTTTAGGAGTGGAACCTATGGAAAGTAGAAGGAATAATTTCAAGTCAATTAAAACAAGTGTAAATAATGTCAACAAGAGAAGTACACCAAATTAAAATGCGAAAGTAAGAAGGAGATTAACAAGTTGGAAAACAAAGATGTTGAGGTTCTCAAAGTAGGAGACAAGAATAATCTATAAAGATTTAGTTCTAAGTCAGAAGATGAAAGACCAATAGGCTGTGCCAGAAGCAGTACCAGTTTGAGGTGGAGAGGCAGTTCCAAGTTGAGAAAAAGATCAAGTCAGAGGAAGACATAAGATTAAAAGAATTATTAGGGGAATTTATCTCAACCCTTTTGGCCATTAAGAGGGGAGTGAAATGAACTTGGTAATTACTTTACAATTGTGAGGTTTAGTTTACTCCTAGTTGGAAGAATTTTCTCCTCTTCTGGTTGTTATTACATATTTGGCTATTAATCCTTGAATGAGAAGCATCCCTATTTTAAATTGCCTCCCTAGGAACGAACTATACTATTAGCTTAGTTATTTCCAAATAGGATCTAAGCTTATCTACAATTCTTAAGACAATTATGAGTTAAATTTAAAATGAAATAATGAATACCTTATAATTAGTCTAGAAAATCTACAAGGGGCTATGGACTTTATCATAGCGGTAGAAATTCAATAAATAAAATATTATAAAAAAGAAGTAAAAAATGGAAATCTACATAACCTTTTAGGAAGGATGGTGACTTTTCTTGGGAGAGGCTATAAAAAGGCCAAGAGCTATTTTTTTATGTCATTTTGTATATGCTCATTACTACACTTGTGTATGTGTGTATATATATATATACACTTGTGAGTGATTTTTGTTGTCACTGTTTGTATAGTCTTATTGTCATTTTGCTTTTGTGCTTTTCTATAGTATTGAGGTAAGGTAACTAAGTTTAAAGGACGTAGTTGTGCCATTGTATAATCTTCTAATCACAAATGGTCTTCTCAAATCAGATTATGTAATTTGGTATGTAAACTTCCAAGTGTTTTATAATTTGAAAATAAAGGAATTTCTTGAAAACAATATAGATTAATGTTTTTGTCCAATTCAAAATTCAAAAATTGTCCAAGAGATATTTTGAAATGAGATTGTGTCTCAAACCAATCTAGAAGAATTGAACTTGTAGAGGATGCTTCCAAACTACTTTTTTGTAATAGGTGTTAAATAATTTTCTAATCTTTCCACAACACTACGACTTTGTTGATTCCAAGTTTCTCTCGCATATTCTGAGAATATTGCATTAGTCTCAAAGTCAAGTGTTTTTGGTTTTAGAAAAGAGTAATCAACCAATATTAGGGTTCATTGAGGACTAGTAGACACTTCAAGTACGGAAAAAGAAGGTTCTCCTACTTCAAAGGAAGTGGTAGTATCAAGAAAAGGGTATTCCGATTCTCCTTGATTTTTATTAGTTGATGTAGAATGAAGAGATTTTTGTTCTTTTGTTTCAATTGAACATTTGTTGTTTTAATGTCAATGATGGTGTTTTAGCTTTTTGGTAGCAAAATTTTGTGTGAAAAGGGGGTGAATTTGGTTCCAAATTGAAAGTTAGTATGTTGAAGTGCTTGGAGGTTACTAATTGGAAGTGGTCACATGAATGTGATTTTATGAGTTGTATTCTTGGTTGGTTGGGAGGTTCCAAAGGGTGTCCAAATTGATACTTAGCTTCCTCTGCTAAGGATGTTTGGCACCCACTATTGAGAGTGCGAGTGCGAGTCTAGCCTTCCAAATTGGTTGTTTTTGATGTAATTTTATTTTTTTTATATGTGATAAATACAATCAGAGTTACTTGCCTAATTGGATGTGCTGTGAAGTGCGTATGTGTGTATTGTGTGCCAAATTGGATGTTGATGTGTCTTATGTATTTGTGTTTATGAGTGTTATTCTAAATTGTTATACTCTAAGTCAAGTTGGAAATAATTGTGATGTCTTGTATGCATATTGGATTAAAAGTGTGAAATTATTTGAGTTGAATGCCTTAATTGTTGATGTCATTGTAGTCTGTGTAATTGGTTGCATTATTGTTTGATGGGAGAATATACCAACTAAGATATTTTATAAGTGTCATTATCAATTATGTTATTTATTATTGTCATTGCATTCCAGTTGATTGAGTGAATTTTAAGTAAGTTGGATGTTGATTTGTACATGAAGGAAAGAATCAAAGTTAATGAGAAGGCCTAATTGGAAATTTTAAATGTAATCTAGAGTTGTAATGTTTGTGTCTAATTCCAAATCAGTGAGTTAATGAAGTCAATATGTGAGTATGTGCAAAATTGTTGAGTAGATTGATTACCAATTAGGAAAAAAAATGGCTGAGCAATCTGTGTGAGGATAACATGAAAATTGTTGAGTGCTGTGCGTGAGTGTGTTCAAAGCCAATTAAAAATTTTAAGGTGACGTTGAAACACATTTTTTCCCTTCCAAATTATTTCTTGCAATCACATTGTTCCTGAATATTTTAATTCTATTTGTGCTCTACCCCTATGTGTATTTGGAGTTGAATTCTATCTTTATTCTTTATCTCCTTTGGTTATTTGTAGAGTCTTTGATTTGTCTTCCCTTGAGTTCTTTTTCTTCCTCGTTGTGAGTCTTGTATCTTTATTCTTTTATTATCTTGGATTAATATTTTTCAATGTCTGTAGGCCTTGAAATTGTCTTGGAGATTTAGTCTTGAGGAATTGGTCTTTTATTGATGTTCATGAATAATGAATACAATAGAGGTCAATTCCTACTTTTATAGTTTTCTGCGGTCATAGGGAATTTTCTAATTCCCCTAACTGCTTTGTGCCACGGCCATAAGTCATTTAGGAAACCCTAACTTCCTTATAACTAACTAACTAATTCCTTACTACTTCCTAATAACTTCTACTAATTACTATGTACTAACTTTATTACAATGTCTTGTAAGTTTCTTATTAGTATAAAACTGCCTATTTCAAAAATTAATAATTCTTTACTGGAAACTTCTTTTCCTCTATTTTTTGAATATTATTGTAAACTAAAGTATATTCTTGGTATCCACATGTCATTTTTCCAGTCTCTTAATGAATAATTAGGATAAATTGATTTCCAAAAATGTCCAAAAATACTGGGTGAACAGATGTGAGTGACACAATTAAAATGAACAAAGTCAAGTGGATCCCGAGTTGGTGAGAGAATCAAGAAAAGGATCCAGTTGTTGTTAGGTGCAAAAGATCAGGAACCCTGTCAAGCCAAATTAGAGTTAAATTGTTTAACTTAGTTGGAAGCTTGAGAGTCTCAAAGCAATAGAAGAAAGAATATCTAGTTGGTGAAAAGAGTTACATTGGAGTAGTAAAAATAAATAAAAAGAGTCAAGTTAAAAGATAATGTCATCTCTCCCTTGTGGCCATTAAGAGTGGAGTGTACAAAGCAATTAGGCCTAGTGTGAGGTTATGCAATATAAGATCTTTTGGTTATGCTACCTAGTAGGAATTTGATCGATTGGTCATACCCTATTTGACATTCTCCCTAGGAACAAATTTAATATACTATCAATAGTTTATGAATTTATAAATTATCTAAATCTACAGTTGATTCTTGTAATTCTAATAAAACCATAGAGCTAACCTCAAAGTCAAATGGCCAATTGCTCTTTGAGAATTGTTTAGAGAATTGGAATATTGTTTTTAATAAAGTGTTCAAATTTCTCTAAACAATTCTCAAAAATCAAATTATCTATCCCTTAAATACTTCCCACTTAGATGAAAACCTTGTCTAAAATATGTCCCTTTATAGAATCTATAAAAGGCCATGAAAAGACAGGGTCCTGAAAAGTAGTCTTCTAATATTTTTGGAATTTTCCATGGGAATGAATAACTCATTTCTTAAATGTGATAATCATTTAATTGTTTTCAAAAAGTCAGAGTCATAAGAATTTGTGGTTGAGACAAAAATTGGTGGGATTCTTTGTGTACTATCATATGCTTGTTTCTTAAATCAAGTATTTTTAAATGAGTCATGTTTCTCCAAAAAAATGACAACAATTTCCCTCTCCTAGTCCTCAGAATTTTTCAAAAGTAAGAGCTTTGGTCTCCCTAGTATTTGAACTTATAACTTTTGAACTAGATGGTCTAAATGGATTTTGGGTGGATTTAGGTGTTGGTCTTAATTCTTGCAATAGTGATTGATTATAACGAATGGTAGAAGGTTTGTCTCAAATTTTTTCCTTTGGAAATTTTTGAGGTAAAACCTTTTACATAGAAAGATCATCTGACAATAGATTGGTCCTTGCTCTAGTAATTATAGAAATTCATAGTATTCAAAGGAAGAGATTGTGAGTGATTTTAACTCCACCCTTGAGTCAAATCTAACCACACGGGTCCTAATGGCAATTTTTTAATAAATCTTAAGGGTGATCAAATAAGAGCCTTCCAAGCAATGTACACTTAATTGTATAGTTCCTAAAAGTAGTTGAAAATCACTTAAACTTGTTAAAGGTTAGGATTTTAATTCTTTTAAGCTAATGCTTGACTAATCAAAATCTAACGTAATTCAATCTCTATAGTTCATTTTTATCTTTCTAAAAGGGAAAGTAGGTAAAGTAGGTAAAGATTAGGTTCTTCTATTAAAAGATATTGAAGGATTAATTTTAAGTCCTAACTAGCCTACAAAACTTCATCCATGAAATTCCAATAGCTAATTAATCTAAACTAACTCAATTTTCAGATCTGATCTACTAATTATGTCTAATTGATAATTTTTAATTATTTCCTAAATTTAACTAAAAATAAAAAAAACTTCATCTACGGTTGATCTAAACTTCATCCATAGTTATTTCCTTCAAGAATGAATTAATTTTTGAGTGGAGAATAGTTTTGGAATCTCTAAAAGATATTCTAAAAGATTCTAGAATTAGAATATTCCTTAGTGACTTTCAAAGGACACTTTTTAATTATCTTTTAATCTAACCTAATTCAGACTTCCTACTCTAAAATTACTATTTGTAGATTTTTACTATTTTTAAATGGAAAAGCAAAAATTTACCTTTCCAACAAGGTAAAGTATTAAATTACTAACTTCCTACACAAAAATTTATTGATGGATGAAATTTCTTATTAGATTGGTAATTCTAAATTTCATTCACTAATTACTTGTAGGTTAAGTGGACAAATGGGATTTCAATTTAACCTAAAAATTCTAAATTCTAGATTTTGAAATTCCCTTTCAGGTTCTTTTGGATGAATTTAAGGTCTTTTCACCCAAATTAACACACAAGTTCATTTGCTTATAACATTCTTGTGTTTTGGTTGTTTTTTTACTGTAAGATATTTTTAGAAACCTCAAACAAATACCTAAAATATTCTAAATCTTAAATTGAATTCTAACACTTTGACCTAAGGACTAACTTTTAATAGTTAAATTCTAATCTATGGAAATCAAAAAAGAAATGGTTAATTGACGTACCTTGCCCTTGAAAGATGTGATCATACCATCATCACATATCATGAGATGTATGGTTTCAAAGTATCGCACTCCCTCCATGTTTGTGAAAGCCATGGCAAAGTTTCGATTTAAATCAATTTCATTGATTTATTTTCCCCTTCAATTGGTTCCACACTAAATTGTATAGAGGTTTGTTAAATTTTTGAAGTATCTTAGATAATTCCTATGATTTTTGGAATGATTTTAATACCCCAAAACTCTTAATAATCCTAAATCAAATCAAATCTTTAAAAATACTATTCCCTAATTATTTATTAATTTCTTCCTATTAGTTTAATGGTTATATATTGGTTTTGTCCTTTTCTATTCCGCTTATTAGGCCTAATAAAACAACAATTGCCAACTAGCCTAGCCTAATGACCTCTAAGGGAATCCGAATTAATAACTAACCAACAATTAGTGAATAGTGAAAGAATAAAATCAAAGGGGTTGGTCCTACCTTCATTAATTGCAAATATTCTTCCAAAAGATCTCACCTCCTTTCTTCTTGTCTACTCCAATTCCTTCCAATGCTTCTTCTATTGTTGCTTCGACTTCTCTCCAATCTTCACTTCCTTTGAATGTAGCTTCTAAAATCTAAATTGCGTATAGGAATTCTGTGAGAGGATGGTTTTGTATTTGATTTTTCTACAAACCAAATCACCCTTTGAACTTCAAAAATTAATACATGTGAGCTCTTTAACCCTTAAAAGACGGATTGGTGCCCGTGGAAATCATGCTTTTTGGAGCCGTGTGACATCGTCTACTTTAAAAAAGTAAAAAATACACATTGGAGGTCAAAGTACTGTAGAAGATCTTCCCTTTCCGCACAAAATTCTAAGGATGAATAGTTTCAGTTCTGTCCTAGATAGAGAGATTCCTTGTCATCCATCAGACACTTAATATCTATGTCGACGTTTATGGGTTAAAGAAATTTACAGTTTGAACTTTCAAGCTCACTACCTAGTTTTGGAGAACTCACCGTTTGTCTTCCGAGCTCATTGTTTGGGCTCTTCGAGACCACAGTCTGTCTGGCTCCTCCCCCCAAAACACAGTCTGGCTCTCTCCAATCGCTGCCCTACCACGTGTCCCTTTCTAACTTGAAGGGACCCGAGCTCATTCCCCTCTTGGTTCCCGATGGCTGTCCGTTCCCTTGCGGTTCTCGGTGGTTGGCCATTCCCTCGCAGTTCCCGGTGACTGTCCGTTCCCCTGGCTATCTCGCTCTTTAGAGCATCTCCACTCTTGCCCGCCTAAATTGGTGAACTACCTGTGGCGGGCTCCCTGAATGAAAAAGGGGCCTGTGTTGGACTACTAGTAGTTCCCTAGCCATACCCGCCATCAAGCCTTGCCCAAATTGCCTTTGTCCATGTTTTTTCTTGATTCCCAATTTGTCAATTGATTGCCTTGACACTGTTGACTATTTGGCATTATTTTCTACTTAACACCATTGGCACTATTGATTACTTGACATTGTTATATTTTATTGAACCTTAGTTGTAGCTAGGAGCTCTTTTGAAAGTTTTGCTTTCAATTTAGTTTGAAAAAACCTAAAACAAAAAATACAAAAGCAAAAAATTACAAAAAAAAATCATGATTCTCTCCAATTAACAACCTTTGAGACAATATGAGAGGACGCTTTGGATGCAACTCTTCGCAATGCACACACCTCATAGTTTGATAGAATGAAGAAAATCTAAAAATCAAACAATATAAAAAGAAATTTCATATTTATAAATTATAAATGAATATTAATCTATAAGCATATGCATCTAATTATATATGAATATATATAAGTAAAAAGAGAGAATCTATAGATACAATGTAGAAGAGAAAGCTTTTATTTTAATCACTGCAATTATTTTGGGATGTAGAGACATGTGGAACTTTCTATCTTTTTAATTATGGAAATTGAGTTCCATAAAATCCTCTTATTTTTTTTAAAAGTATAACAAATTTCCTACATCTAATTTTTAAAGTTCTCTCAAAATGATTTTACAATGAATAGGGATTATGATCTTCAATTTTCTATACTTCAATTATTAGAGAATTCATGCAAGAAAAATTGAATAGCCTTACTTGAATATGAGTGTTTTGAAATAATTTTGGATCTCACATCCACATATAATTTTAGTAATTGAAATAAAAGATTTATCTTTTACATTTACATTTATATCTCTCTCTATGGTTATATATATGTGCTCATATATATAATATAATATTATAAATATTGATCTCATTTATATTTGGTTTTGGATTTTCTCCATCCTATCAAACTATGAGTTATGTGCATTGTGAAGAGTTGCATCCAAATCATCCCCTCATATTGTCTTGAAGGTTGTTAATTGGAGAAAATCACAATTTTTTGGTATGTTTTTTTTTTTCTTTTTCCATCCTTTATACTTTAAGGTGTATGCATTGTTAAAAGAGTTGCTTCCAAAGCGTCCCCTTACAATTAAAGGTTATTAATTGGAGAAAAACTCCTCTAGTCTCCTCTATCCTTCTTCATTATCTTTGTGATTCTTAAAATTAAACTTCAAATAGCCCTCACAATAGTGTTTTTATAGGCAATTAAATGCTCAATTGCCTCATAAAAAATGGGTAGCTTCAAGCCTAGAGAAAAAAAGGAATAAATGTGTTAAAAATGCTAGACTATCATCATGACCCTACACATTGTTGCCACAATATTTCCAAAACCTCATTTTATCCATCATGTAGAGAAAATACATACAAATATTGCATACAAAAATTATATATTCAAAATTGTATACTTATAATTGGCCTCATTCTATTCAAATCCTCCAAATGAAGGAGCTAGGAAATGCATAACCTTCTTCAAAGAAAGGCCACATAACCATTTGTCTGAAAACCAAAAAAAAACCACTACCTCTTAATGTATTGTTCCTTAACACCTTTTACTCCCCAAACGATGACCATACCCAACTATAATTGGCTTCCTAAACCAAATCAAGGATAAAAAACAATCATGACAAGAATCCTTTGACATGAATAGTGATATAGTGATTAGTGAGCGAGCTCTAGAAGCTTACAACCAAATTGGGGTTTTTTCCATGGCCGGGGTGATAGGGTCAAATTGGGTGGTTGTGGTGGGGGACCAAAAGCAGCCTAGGCCCAACAAAGCCCGGGCCGGATCTTTTTTGAGGGCAAGAGTGGAGATGCTCTTATGGCCAAATTGGGATTTTTTCCGTAGTTGGTGTAACATGGCCAAATTAAGTGGTCACGGTGAGGGACCAAAAGCTACCCGGGTTGGGCCCCTTGTGAGGGGAAGAGTGGAGATGCTCTTAGCTAGTTCTTTCCCCCTCCCTACTAGTTACTAATTTGACTTTTGGTAATTCAAACTAAACGTAACCCTTTAGTGGATGAAGTCATAGAGAAGTGGGGAAATAGAATAGAATTGTTATAATTTTGAAGGCCGTGACTTCATTGCATGAGTATTGGGAGACACAAAATAACCGTATGATCTTCACTTCCGTCGTCCTTGCAGAGGGTCATGAAGATGAATCAACTGAATAGCTTTGCGGATTTGAAGATTATGAGGTTTGACAAGTGAAACAACGGTGTTGACTAGGCCGGATAGGTTGTCCGATTGTCATTCAAGTACAATTCGAGGGCACAACAAACCTCAAGAAAAATACAAAAAATTATGGAAACTGAAGAGCTCCATGTCTAGAAGACGAGGAAAGTGATGGACCATGGAAAGTGTGGTTCCTGTGCAATATGCAAACTTTGCAATCAGTGTCACTCAGAGACAGTTGAAGGTAAAGACTTTTTCGGGCAGTTCATAGCTTTGCTGTGAAGTGGACCGAACACGGAAATTGCTATGATTCCTATGTTGCTTTGGTGACCGCCTCTGAAGTTCAATACTGCCCGTTGCTAATGAGACAAGAACACTACTGTCAACTTTGTACATTCAATCGTCAGGAACGGTTGAACGGCCTTATACAAATGTTTCTATCGATAAGAAATGTGACTACAAGAATGTCATAATAGTCAAGGAGAAGAGACAAATTTAGCAACACAACCATTGTGTTTTGGTTCATGTCACAACTCCCGGTGGACTCTATATCAATGTGTGCAGAAATTTACTTTATGCATGCACCATACTTCAATGGAGATGAAATTTGAGACAAATAAGAGTAGACATTTACACATCAAAATGGAGCACTGCATTCCAAAATTTATTTACATGCATTGTTATTGCCCCGATTCTTATGAATAATACTAGTTCTTATTAAACTCAAGACTACCTCCCCTCTTTGTATAACCAATAATCGACTCCTAGGCATTGTCTCAGCAAGTTGGGGCAGCATGGCTTGTCACTCACCGATGCGCTCTATACACATTGACTATATCCATGTAGAAGCTCTACCTTCACTTGTTGTACGTGAAACACAATTCATACATTATATGGACTTCCTCCCTAATTTTATAGGTACGGACCGCTTGATTGCTCTAGACAATGGTTTTGGCTTCATTATAACTGTTACCTACCGCACCTTCCATATTTACTACTACTATACATGTCTTGCTCACCATTTGCATGCACATGCTTGTATCGTTGTATTGTCCATTGCGACAGTTCATCTTCTAAGAATAAAGTGAGTCCTTTGAAAGCACTTCGTGAGATGCAGAAACACGCCCTCGCACTGTGGACACAAATTTGTCCTAGTCCTCCCCATACAGAAGCCGCACTTCCATTGATGTGCACTCCGAACTAGCCCATGCACACCCAGTGTTGACAAGCAAAAATGTGACATCGCTCCCCTCTACATCGACTATAGGCGATTGAGCTCATTTGCTAGTTGCAGTTGAAACCGCAAATGCAATTGTGGACCCTTACCTAGTTGCTCCGCAGCCATTTGATGCAAGATGAAGGCGTTGATGACGGAAGTGTTGACGAGGTATAGAAAAATCTTATGCCACCATTTGTGACTACGAGTTTGGTAGGAGTAGGAGCCTCTGAGTTGATCGGGAACATCTACTCCATGTATGAAATCAATGTATGCTCTATGCACAGGCGATGTATCCAAGTTTGTCAGAATGCCATTCACGCGCCTTGGAATTGTTGGCCATTGTGTATAAGGCCCAGGGATGGCAATGTAGTTTGTGGATAGAAGTAAAAATGGCTTTTGGTCAACGAATGAGACACATGAAATGTCACAGCTGTTGTACATTCTCCATTGTAGCATTCCTTAGGGCTCTTTGGAAAGTGTCTTCAAATCCACCAATGAATTCAGCAAGCCCAATCGGTTACTTTGAACAATTCCAACTCTGAAGGTACCAAGACTATGGAGCTCCACTAATAATTTAATGGATGTAAAATAATTATCAATACACACAACATGTGCCCATTTATGCAAACCACGCATCAAGTGCAGCACCACTTCGTAAGACAACTTCAGTTCTATTGCAATGCCTTTTGCTAGTCCTTCTTGAGAAAGTGCCCCTGTGTATATTTCAAAGTCATATATGTATTTGTGTCTCCCATTGGCTAGACACCAAACTTTGACACCCCACATAGTAGGCTTCCTCAACATGTACTGTCACACTAGACAATACTTACCTTCGTATGGAATCATGGTCTCGTCGATTGTCACCTCTTGGAACAAATTCCAATTGGACTTAAAACGACCTTGCATTTCCAACACTAGCCATTGCATTTTCCAACTTAGCCTCCTCCTCCTCCTCAGGAACTCCAAGGAGAAGATCATCAGCCACATGCAAGCATTGAGTTATATCCTCGTACCTACGGCATGTCATGATATTAGAAAACCCTTGGACAATATAGAAATTGATTTCCGCAATGCCAATAACTCCGGTGGTTGGGGAGTCACTTGATGCCCATGAGTAAGTTCACAACAATGTACACCTTCAACTCCACCTTCTCTAAGCACCACCACCTCCCTCCACCTAGCGGTAAGTGTGTCCGCGGGTGCACTTGACAAGCATATCAATTTGTTTCGTTGCATATCCACTGAAGCATTTGCTCCGACCAGAAATGGTTGAAGAGCAATGTCTTCGAGGGCATTCATAGAATTGGAAACGCAGGTCTTCCACTAGGCCCTCTGAAAGTTGGAGTACCTTGAGCATATCATCAGTGTTCTATTGTCTATGTCTGCCCTATGTATGATGCCAAAAATGCCAGCTACACTACTGCCGCAGATTGACATCTGTGTCGTCGCTAAGGTGGTGCGCTAGTCTCATCTACAGCGTTGATGCCTACTGTGTTCTCTGAGGTTGCTGGGATTTCGGTTCTCCTCTTTGTTGAAGTTGACTGACGACGTTGTTGATCGCCGTGGACCCCTCCGCAGTAGGGCAACTACTGCGGTCACCGCCATGTGCATGCTTCGACTGGTGGCCCGTCAAAGGTGGTACCCTGGAACCGCCTTCAGTAGGTGCTGCAATGTCTTTCATTGCAGGTGACCGGTTGCCACTAGTCACATTTTGCATAGACAGCGGTAGACATGACAAATGTTTGTGATTGTCAACTCAATGTACTAGGGAGGCAATGGCATTGCCCGATCTTGATGGTGACGCAGTCGCAATAGAGGCAACGATAGGCACTGCAGTCATTTTCTCTGTCACATTGTCCATGCCTCCGGTAGTACGGATCTGGTGGCTTGTCATTGGTAGCGCCTCTAGTGTCGATGCTTGAGGTAGTCCTCCGTCATTGTATAGCGTCATCATGGTGTACATGTTTCCACCACAAGAAATCAAATGCGGCAGTGACTACTTCAACATAGCCTGGAACGTGTTGGCAAATTGCATAGCTGTAGTTGATGGTGAGGCGGATGATGGCATTGCCATAGTGTCTCCGCGACTCGGTTGTGCGCTTAGGGAAAGGCTGACACTTCAGCCACTATTGTTGTTGTGGAGAGGCCAAGTGGGCATCGTTCTTACTGTTGCTGGAGCGCTGAAGCTTTGACCAACTGCGTACTCGGAGAAGCCGTCGAAGTCATACTACAACTACCAAGAGTTGTCTTCTTCAAGCCACGAGGGGGTCACTTCGACATTGGACGCCATTGATACAAAAGAGTCAACAACACCTACTAAGGTAAGACTTTGCTCTTCACTATACAACGACAATACCTAAGATGCTAAAATCGTGTCCAAAGAGTAGTCCACATCAGGCATAGAGAGATGTTCACCGTCGTCATCGTTTAGAAGCAAGAGTGGTTCCACCTCGCCCCAAGGAATGTTCACATGCCTTTCATTGTCAAGGAGAACGATGTACATGAGTACCCCAGAGGCGATGTGGATGTACGATTCTACAGTGAGTTCGAGCATCCATAGGGGAACGCTCTCTATGGAGTAAGTGGGTTTATCCTTCGTCGCTAGCGCAAAAGACAATCGAACAAGAATAAGATTGTTGGCAATTGGAGGGCCATCGTGATGTCCAAGTAGAAGGACAATGCAATGCGCTCATCCAAGGTTGTCATTTGATGGGCCAAGCTCTGGCAAGACCTGCATAGTATTGCGCAAGACCTCGCCAACTTTGTTAGTGTCAGGCAGCTTGGCAGCCATCTCCGGAGGTGTTGAAGTGGAGTCCCCACCATCCAAAGGGATCTTCCCTCTTCTCTTTTCTTCTTTGTCGTAGTTGTCTGTTGTCATTCTGTGTCTTCGCTTTCGACAAGACTCAGGTGCTTCCTGTGAAAATGCAGCACCTTTGCTTTCTATTAGTGATCGACTAAATAAGCACATTTGGTAGTGCCGATCTGCACAACCTGTAGCTATGCAAGTGTCATTAGGCATGATGGAGATGATGTAGAGTAGGAGGCACAAACTACGTGCAACATGGATGGGCTACTAAGTAGATGCTACAACAATGTAGAGGCGGCAGATGCAAGGTGTTGAAGTTGCGTCGAGCCACATCAATACTCGCAGAGCATGGTTGACGTCGTTAGAAAATCCAAGCGGATGCCCTTCAAGTACTCTTTCTTTCCAACCTAGGATTCGCACGTAGTGTTGTCAAAATAAGTAGCTTAGATCCCGTGGAGTATCGATTCTTTTGACGCCTCGCTTCACCATCCGTCTCAATAATTGTTGCCGATCTAAGAGATCAAGAATTTGTCGGATTTGTGTCGCAGTGGCTCCAATTGACGATGACCAATGCCTAATTGTGTCACGAATTTGTTGCAATGTGGATGGCTATGGGTCAATGAAAGACATCATGATGGCTTGAACAAGAGGAGGTCATTCTTCTTTCATCATGCTCAGCTTGACAAAGACAATAGCAACTTACATTGGGAACAACAACGTCTAAATCGGTGATAGTAGTCGTAGTAGCAAGGATGACGAGCTCAGTGCTCTAATTTCCAGAAAGTTGTTGAACACACTTGGCAAAGCAAAAGATAATGACAAAAGCACACGTGCAACTAATTCCTAACTACATGGGATTACTAAGAATGTAGCTCTGTAGTGTATGTGTTGTTGATGACAATGAGCACAAGCTTGTTAACTACATCCAATAATGATGATTGATCGTGCTTGTGGCCTTGTACAACAATGGGCAAGGATGGGAAAAGTAAAGAACTATTACTCTATTCAACAAAAAATGCCAATCTATGACTAGAAGTATTGATCAACTGCAACTAGGATAGAAAAACTAATTGTGTGGGAATTGACAATGGACTATGGAAGCACCCTACGAGAACTACAAGCAAGAATTTCGACATAGTCACATGAAAGAAGTGAAGATGGGTAATAGGAAAGCTAGGTATTGAAAGGGTATTAGACAATTCGTGTGATGTGGATGTGTGAGAATACAATTTTGTAGGTGAGTGAAGTAGCTTCCAACACTAGATGACAATTCCTCTTATTTTTCAATGAGGAGTGATGTATAAGTAGATGAATTGATAGTTCATGAATGTTGTAGATGACTTTAGCAGTGGCTCTACATCACAAAAATTATTGACAAAAATGACAGCCTTTTGAGGTGGACTCAATGCATAGGCAAGAGAATTTTCCACATAATCTAAGGTTTCCACATGTAGCTTTGTAGTTCATGTTGCTCAACAAATATGTAGATTTGAATTTCGTAAATGCAAAAAAAAATGCTACTTCACAGACTAGTAGTGTTCCTAAGGTAGGTGTATGAATGTGTGCTAGGGCACCTGCATACATAGTACTCCTATGCAAAGCTTGAATGCCTTCCTCTGAGCATTGAAGTCCTAGCCAACAATGTTTTGAATAGAAATTTTTTATGGATGGTATTGTACTACTAAGTGACAATTGTTATTCTGTTTTGTCTTGCCGCCTACACTTTGTTTTCTTGCAAAGCATCACTCCCGTACTATCAAAATTCTCTAATTTTATAAGACATGCTCAATGAACTTTCTGAACAGTGTGACGTCATCAAGCGTACCAAGTAGCTACAACATTTGTAGCCCAAGAGCCCCCCCAAAACCATTGTCTTCTTCCTTGAAAGTCGCAGGTCTCATACCTGGGCAAACAAAAATTCGCAGAGTTCTTGGCATGTCATTGCTTTCCCATTTTTCAATAAATATTGATGTCGTTTTCGGGGAAGGGCTTTTGTATTTCCAATACGTAACTGCTACACTTCTCTCTTGAAAAAGCAACGGATGAAAATTCATCACTACAACAAAGATAAACGGCTTCCCTTCTATACGTCCTCCAAAATATGGACATCAACCCACTAAGGGGTTAAAACTAATTAATTTTGGTTTTATAAAACTTTGCTACTAAAAAAATTCTAACTAACACTCTAATAATTTCAAATTCAACCTTTTGGGGGTATTTTTAGGATTTCAATTAAATACTAATGAAATCTTAGTTACGACCCTAATTTTTAATATTTTTGGGTTTTGGGTTGTTTGCGTTCTAAACTAAACTAAATTCTACCTAATGAATATGAAAAGTTTGCAATTCAACTAAATAACATAAAGATAAAGATAGGAGAACTTCACTAAGAAAGAAACTAATGACTTGAGAAACTGAAGTGGTTGAAGGGCAAGTTTTGTAGTTAAATACTTTTAGGCCAAGCTTCCAAGGCCAAAGCTTCATTGTGCGGAAGCAACTTCAAGCATAAATGGTGTCCAATTGACGTAATAAGTATTTTGGAGAACTTAATTCCTAAAGGAGGTACACATGACAATGTTTCACCAAACATTAGAAACTAATTCAAAGAGGATGAATATGGAAAATAAAGCTTTCTAGAATGATATGGCTTGCCCAATTTGGAGCACGGACAAAAACAAGGTGACCAAATTAGTACAAAGAGGTCTGTTGTCATAAGTTGTAGTGACTTTTGTTCTATTGTGCATTCTTTTTTGTTGTGGGCTAGTTGAATTTTAATTCTAATAAAAATTATAAAATATTCATATATTTGTATGTATTTCTATGATGAAGGTGGTGCAATGCATGTTGAGTTAAGGGTGTTTGGGTGATTGAGAGTACATGATGAGGGAGTTTATTTTTAAGGGCTTTAGGGCAAGTACGGAAGCGTTGTTCAAATTGGATTAGAATTAGGATTTGGATAGGTGGATGATGAGATGAGTAAAGAAAAAGTATTAAATTGCCTACAATGAAGGTGTGAATTTTGTAGGATTAGATTTAGGGACTTAGAGAGGTGCTTGGTGTCAACATGCATAGATTGAACTAGGGTTTTGGTGGTTTTGGTTTAGTGGAATTAATTTTGAAGGCCCCAATTTAACCCATTTGGTGCCTTAATTGCCAATTTGGGGTAGTGTTAGATCTAGAAGGTTGCTCTAACCTTTTAGAATATGTGTTAGGATCATTTGGGGATTTTAGGACCACCCTTTTTCTACTTAGTCATTTATTTTAAAATTCATCTACAAAACATTGTTGGAATCCATTGCTTGGAAGACAACTTAGGTATAGGTCCCCCACACTCCTCACCATCCAACTTTAGGGAGGTTTGTGAACCACTAAATTGGTTCACTATTTAAAAATCCAAAAATATAAACATTAGGCATGAATTTACAAATCCGGAGGTGTTAGTACTCCGGATTAAGCCACAACCATCAATTAAGGAGTTTTCTGCTAGATAGCAATGGAAACTTCAAGAGGTTAGGGCAAGATGCTAAAAAATGCAATTAGGAGAAAGTTTGGGGAAATTCTAGGGAAAAAATGGGGAGTTAAAACTAGAAAGAGGTTAAGCAAGATTTGATAGAGTAACCAAATTAGGCTAACGGTAAAATGATGACAAAATGAAAACCAAAAATGAAAAATGAAAACGAAAACAAAAGACTAGAAGTAGAAAATGAAACTAAAAGTAAATTAACCCCCCCTCAAAAAAATAATAATTAATAAAAAACACAAAAGAAGTGAGTAAACTTAAAACTACTACTAAAACACTAAAATAGTGTTAGAAACACTAAAATAGGATTTTACAGTAAGTTAGAGGGTCTTATAGTAATTTAGGGGGTGGACCACTAAAATAGCGCAATTTACACTAAACTAGAGGATTTATAGTAACCTAGCGCGATTTGCACCAAATTAGTAGATTTACAGTGAATTAGTGCAAGATGAAAGTAGTTAAGAAAACTAATCTGTTAGGAAGTTGAATATAGGCAAAATTAGGGTTTGGAGACCTCTCTTTTTCAACTCTCTCAATTTTCCCAACTTCTTGTTCATGTGTGTTTGGAGAGCATTTTTGGTGATTGTGAATGTTTTTAAAGCATTAGGAGCTAGAGAGTAAGATGAAGGAACTAAGGTAGGATAGTTAGTTGAGTAGGTCACTATTTTTTGGGGAAAAAATGGTGAAGCAATGATGGAAATGAGGTCAGGTGGGAATTGGAGTAGAGAGAATTAGGGTTTTTGAGAATTTGGAGGAGACTACCAACTTTGGTGACTGATTGGGGAAGATTGGGAGTGTGGAATGGGCTAAAATTTTGGAAAGATGGATAGGGGAAAGTCAACTTTTCAACAAGATAAGTCTCAATTGATTCTAAGCAAGGACGAGGATGGAGCGTCTGATTTAAAGTGAGGAGGTCACATAGGAAGAAATTACGTTTTTTCTGGTGTTGGGCCTTGACATGCTCCTGTCTAAGGCCTGGACATTTCATTTCCTACTTGGTGTCTACATGTCTTCTTGTACATCTCTACGTCTACTAGGGGTTGAAGTGGATGTTGGAGATGAAAAAAGTGAAATTCACGTGAAAAAACACAGTGGTGTTGCTATTTGCATCCACTTTGACGTTGAGATGGTGCCTGACATCATCATGTTCAAATGGTTGTCTGAAAAAACAATATTTGACACGTCAGCAGTGGGGACCCACTTTGAACATGGGTAATTTTCATTTACATTATTATATTTTAAAATAACAACGCTGCCTATTTGAAAAAAAGAGTTGGGTAGCATTTTTTGGGCAGGGTATGTTAAAAAGTGATGACGTGGTCCAAAGCTGACGTGGCAAACAATATGCTAACTTGGCAGACACTGCTACTTCAACAATTTCCTAGTTTAACCATTCTGATGGCCTTCTCTGGAATGCCATGAGCAACTTCAAGACGTCCCAAAAGACATCCACGTAGACGTTTAATGTTGTAAATGATGTCTCAGAGGACCTATTGGCGTTGAGGGTGATCTTCCTATTAATATTCAGGTGTTTACATTGACGTGCATGAGACAAGAGGATGTTGATGATGAGATTAGGATAAGGCAATACAGACATTCCCTAAGACATTCAATGGGGCATGGCAGTCTTCATTGTCTTGCACATGTGCACTTCAACATAAGGTATGTTTGTTTGAGATGACGTGCATTGAATTCACAAGAATTTAGCTTATGCAGTGTCTAAAGCATGAAACTTTACTATGATGTTTAGGGTGTTTACCATGGAAGATGATTTCCAACTATAAATGTCCATAGGGGAAGGTTCATGAGTGCTCTTAATAGTCTGATACAAAAGTTATAAGAACAAGTGGCATGGAGGAGCATGATGATGTGGGAAACTACAAAGACGTGCATTGTGTAGAGGGTTCACATGAGGCACCTTCAATGCAAATTGGCAATGTCATTTGAATGTTTTGGGAGCATTGAAACATGCACTAAGACATACATATCGTCTATAGTATTCTCATGATATCTGCACAGACGGCTATGTGTTAGGCGACCCTCTAGAAAAAAATTTGTAGGCCCTTAAAGCCCACTTAGGAAAAAAATGGAGACATGTTCTGCACCCAATTAAAAAAAAATATGAAAACATGTGTAGGCCTCATAACTTCAATAACCCCAAAAGGAGGAACATCCATCCCACTAAAGAAAACAAACGTGAGCACATCTGTAGTATTCCAAATCCGTCTTAGGAAATAACAAAAGAAGATAAAAGGGTCGAAATTCATAGGTCCACATACACTAATTATGTCCACATTCAAAAACAAATGTCTAAAATGACAAAGAATGGACCAAAAATGTCCGAACTAACACATCTTAATTGATTGAAAGTGTCCAAATTGACAATGTTCATTTGAACTAAAAATATGGAAACATGCGAAGCATCTGAAATCTCTCTATTGTTTTCAAGTAATCTCATGAAAGAACTTTGCAAGCCTCCAAGCTTCCTATTAAAAACTAAAATATGTAAACATGGGTAGGCCTCCAAGCATCCTCATAAAATCCAAAAAAATGTGCAAACATGGGTAGGCCTCCAAGCATCCTATTTGAAATTAAAATATGCAAACATGGGTAGGCCTCCAAGCATCCTATTTGAAATTAAAATATGCAAACATGCGTAGGCCTCCAAGCATCCTATTTGAAATTAAAATATGCAAACATGTGTAGGCCTCCAAGCATCCTATTTAAAACTAAAATATGGAAACATGGATAGGCCTCCAAGCATCCTCATAAAATCAAAAAAAATATGGAAACATGGGTAGGCCTCCAAGCATCTTCATAAAATCAAAAAAAATATGGAAACATGGGTAGGCCTCCAAGCATCTTCATAAAATAAAAAAAAATATGGAAACATGGGCAGGCCTCCAAGATTTTGAAATTATATTATACTACTGTTGTTGTCATCTATTTTGACAGAAATGGTTTAAAAAGGCATGCCACCTGGGACTCTTAGATGTCTTAGAAGACATTGGAATGGACATTATGATGTTTTGTCGTGACTATGGAGCCCTAAAAAAGTGGCTGCCGACTTTTGCCTGTCACGTGGAACCCTAAAAAAGTGGACGCCTTCTTTTGCCTATCGTGTGGAACCCTAAGGCATCTTCTTGCAGACTGTTCAAAAATTTAGCTTTGGAATTGAGAGCAATCTTTTGTGTGCAACATGACACTTCACTCAGGTGCACATAGTTGTCTTCCGTTTCCAAGTGGAGAAGGAGCTTTAACAAAAGGAGATCATGATCTTGATAGGGATAGTGCAGGTCTTAGTATTTTCAAGAACTTTTTGGAGGGGGTTGTGGCTGCATCACTCACCTCAACAATGGAGGCAGCCGAGGCGCCCACTGCATCCACCCAAAACCTCCATAGAAGTAGCCGCCTACACAATCCAAGTGAGTTTTAGGGTGACGACACTTGTGTGATGCCACAAATCCAATCGTTTGATGCTTGGTATGAGGTCTCAGTCTTAGTGCGGCCGTCTCAACGCTATCTTGGACCCTGTTTTCGACATTGAGTTAAGGCAGTCTGATTCCATTACAACGTCTTCTTATTTCTATGTCGGGGCTTAGGGGGGGATGACCCGTCATTTTTTAGATTTCTTACGTAATCAGTTAGGATTGAAGGGGGGGGGATAATCTCAGTGAACTTGTTGCCTTGATCATGTTGCCTTGATCCTCAACCCTTGTCCTCAAGGAGCCTTTGTCAAGCTTTAATCAAGGTTGTCATTAGTTTTAGGGTGAGAATGCTTGTGTGATGCCACAAATCTGGTCATTTGATGCTTGGTACGAGGTCTTAGTCTTGGTGCGAACATGTCAATGTGGATGCAGACACTGTTTTGGACATTGAAGCAAAGAATCTGATTCCAGTTGTTAACTACAGATTCTTGCCTCTCTGTGGGTTTAGGGTTTTAATAGGTCAAGAAATGTAGTTTATGTTCATGAACATTGAGGCCCCCATTGGAAGCCCCCCTGATGTTTTAAATTCTTTGTGTTGACATGGATTGGCTGTGCCCTCCAAGGTGTTGGTGCTTGGGCTTATATTTTTATTGATTATTTTGGTGAGATTGCATGTCACTGTTGATGTAAATCCGTCGTTGTGGACGTCTAAGATGTCTAAATGTCATGGTGAAATTCCAGGACCATGGGACCCTGTTGTTGCAATCATATGGTGTTCAAATCGGTAATTGTGAGACTTGTGTTGTCATAATTAGTGATCAAGGCCTTGTGCGTGTTGAATCTCAGTTTCTGCCTACAGCAATAGCTATGTTGCTTGAGTCACATCCTTTTGGAAATCCTTGTACTTAGACGCCCTTTTTGATATCTTGAAATATATGAAGGTCAGAGATTGGAGGTCGTCTTGCTGAGATGAATAACTTGATCCATTTGCTTGTGCAATCCTTTGGCCCTGACAGTGTACAACATTAGATTCTTGCATCAATGCCCGCAGGCTTGGTACTCTTGCAGGGCAACAACTACACCAATATTCCTCAAGTCTTTCACGGTCACAACACTGCTGCAAGTGACGTTGATGGAGATGAAACCAATGCTGTGTAGGCTAGTGAAGTTGGTGCAAACGTTGGCGTGGATGTGGATGAGGATGCAGAGCCTGAGGTTGACTACTTGATGGACCATCCTCTGAACAACACAAGAGACATTGATCCTGAACAGATTCAAGTTGATGTTGCTGTGGGTACCACGCCCGGCATTGATGAAGTGGCCCTTAACCACCCTGCAACGCTTGTTGATAACGCGGTGAGCGCTCTCGTGGACGTCCCTGCAGATCCATATTCCATAGTGGCTCAGCTTGCATGCGTCGAGGGAGAGGGTACTCTTATTGCCTTGGCAGGGCAATCTAACCCTCAAGAGGTATTTTTCATGTTGGACGGGACAAGAACATAAATGGGAGCTAGACATTGGTGTGTTGTTTTAGACATTGTATTGGACATTCTGTATCTCTCTCTTATTATAGTGTTTTATCATTTAGTTCTAATAGTATATATGGTAGTATTATGTGCAATCAAGTTGCAAATCCTCCATCTACGGGATCGTCGTCTCGCGTCAATGGAGTGACAAGGACCTTGAAGCCAACACCAAAGCCAACACAAGTGGTCACCACTGTGAAGGCTACGAAGGGAACCATGCAGCAAGTGCCCAAACCCAATCCCCCTACAGGAGGGGGGCAACCCAAAAAAGGAGAAGCATCACGGAAGAAATGACCATTGAAGTGTGTTTTGATTTTCTCAAAAGCATGGATATGTGGCTGGTAGGCCTTCAGTTGTTTGTTTGTCTATAGTCACTAACGTCTAGCGTTTGTTTGTAGGACTCCTCCTATCCATGGAGACCTTGCCTTCAATGCTCAGATGTTTTCTTAGACATAGAGGATGCTTCACGCAACATTGTGAGAACTTCTTAGTGGCACTATTTCATGATTATCTAAATGGATTTAGTGTCTATCATATTTTTGTGGCGCATGTTGTGCTATATTGCCTTTTATAAAAGCTTTGTTCTCCTCATGGAGATTTGTTTTCCTTGTAACACTTTACCAGTATATGAATATGATATTTTTTGTTTGCCTAAAGGTTCCTCCATTCAATGGTGCATGTATTTCAAGTATTGTGATTATGCTAAGCTCTTTTGCTATGCAATGTCATTCATTGATATAGTGTAAAACCAACTTTGGTAAATACGTGCCATGCCAGAGCGTTGTTTAGGTCTCTTCAAATGTGGGCACAATGTCTAATGTTCAATGTCCTCACGATCATTGCAATGTTGCACCGCATTGTTTTGATGTCTCAATGTCTGTCTACAAGCGCACATAGGAATGCACCATGTGGTTAGGTAGGACTTAATCCTAGACCCCTTCAATTCAGTGTCAATGTCCGTGAAGTCTACAACATGTCTTCATTCACGTCTCACAGTGCACATTGCTATCACATCTAAGCTTGCCCTAAATGTGGAAGCATCAAAAGCTATGCATGCATGTCATTGAAATAGCCCTATACACGTCCTGAACATTGTCTACACAAACTTGTGCTTCTCAATTGCCTAACTAGTTAGTGTCATTTCAGACATCCCATGCTCAAAACCAATCTTCAAGCACGTTGGTATGAAGCATGCACATGTTGTCTAAAATGATTTGTTACTTGTAAAAATGTTGTACATGTGAATGTTGACATCCAACGCGCCACACATCTAGTAGAAAATTGCATGAACATGTCCTTAACCATGTCGAATGCCCCACTGTCAAAGCCTCGGACAACACAAATGGCATTAGAATCGTAGTGCTTACCAACAGTACATGTTCCGCATAAACATTGTCTTTAACATAGTTGTGTCTAGGACAACATCGTGTTAGACTTTGTGATGTCTGAAAAGACATCTTTCATACATATGTAGAAAGCTCCAAAAGAGGCTTCTCCACACACTAAAATTGTCCACGTCAGCATTCGAAGATGCCACATCACCTAATGTTGACTCCCCGGTCAATGTACACATCAGATGCCACATCACCAAAATTGGATGGATGAGAAAATTGCCAACCTGGCTGCCCGTGCTCACATGGCACCAAATTTGTAGCCACATGGCAGAGTTCTGGCACCCATTGACCAGTGTTTTTTTGGATGTCCGGTGCTTAGCGTGCCGTTGTCCAAGCTGATTCTTGGATGTCCGACTCCTATTTTTGCAGACGCGATGTGATTAGACACCTACGTTGACATGCCTTATGTTTGATCTGACGTCTGAGTGTCTAAATTTCGCAGTCGGGCGACTATGTGTTTTCTTCTAGTGTCAAGCTACCTCCACCATGGAAGATTGACAACTTTGGCGAGCGATTGCGGGAGTTTGGCAAAGCAGAACAATGTGAGTTTTGGTGAAGAGAAAGACAAGGAAGTTAGCTTTTCAACGAGACAAGTCTCGCCCAATTTGGAGTAGGGACAGAGCTGAGGCGATCATTTTAGTGTGACAAGGTCTGTTGCCCATTTGGCGGTAGTTTATTTTGGGTATTTCATCTTTTTTCTCGTGATTCAATTGAATCTAAATGTAATGTTAATTACAATATGATCTTTTTTTTATCAATCTTGAAGGAATAGTTCAATGGCCATGCATGCAATGTTCTTGTAGGGTGTGAATGTTTAAAGAGGATATATGAGGTTTTTTAGGGTTTTAGGGCAAGCGTAGAAGCACTGCCCAAATTGGGGATAAAATTAGGGTTAGGATATGAATTAGGAAATTGAAGAATAAAACTAATTGGCCTAAAAGGAATGTATGAATGTGTGAATATGTTAGGGATGGGATCTATGGAATTAGGTAGGTACATGGCATCAATTTAGGAAGTGAGTTAGGAATTGGGGTGGTTGTGGTATGCTGGAATTTAATTTCAAGAAGCCAATTTGACCCATTTGGTGCCCCAATGGCCAATTTTAGGCAAAGTTAGGCCTAGTAGTTTGCCCTAACTTCCTAAGGTAGGCACTAGGGTCATTTGGGGATTGTAGGGTGCATATTAGGGAAATGTAGGGGTGCTTCCCTCATTTCACTTAGAGTAGTTTAATTTCAAAAAATTGATAAAAAGCATTTAGGAGTCCATTGCTTGGAAGGCAATTTATGTAGAGGTCCATACATTCCCCGCCGACCAACTCTAAGGGGTTTCTTTGCCTTGCAATGAAAAAGCCCCATAAGATTTTTTGCCTTACAGTAGAAAAACCTCATAAATAAGGTGAACTTTCATCTACTTGAAGAAACGTATGTTTTAGATGACATCTAATGAAATATCCTATTTTTATGCCAACAGTAAAGTCCAACATAATATCTTGATATTATGTTGGACATTTTTGTTGTGATAAAAATAGGGTTTGTTGCATTAGATGTCACCTAAAATCCATTTAAAAAAAATTTGGACTCATCACTTAAAAGGCAGGTTTCTTATAGTGATTAAGGAAGAAGACAATAACTCAAACCGTTTAGACAAAAGAAGTGGACAAGAAGGGTATGATGAGTTATATGATAGTGATTGAGATTAAAATTGAATCCAATTATGTTATGAAATTGTGATTATTCTTGTTATTGTAATATGTTTCTAAGGTGGATAATGTGTATTTTTCATTTTCCTTACATGACATGGCTAGATCAAGTAAAGTATAGTGTTTCTTTATATGTAAAAACAACTCCTTGTAAAAATTTCTTTGTATGTCTTAAGTTATTCCATTGCAATTCATACTTTGTTGTTGATTTCAAAGGCAAAGATATCTATAAGTTCTATAGCTCTAATAGTATAGGCGTCAATTGAAGCTCAACATTTCCTACTATTGTAAATAACATAGATATTATTCAAGCACATATCATGTTCAATCAAGCACAACTGTTATAAAAAGAGAAAAATGCCTAAAATTTGTTGTTTATTATACACAACATCTGAGTACTCTAGACTTGTATTATCATGATGTATATTTGCACTACAAAATTGGGCTCCTAATGTCAAAGTATAATAGTTCTTATAAAAACGAGAGCTATTTTAATTAAACGACACAAGGTGCAAGTATAAAAGCATACTGCCAACGAAGAAGTCCCCCAAACTTGGCCAATCCATCATAACAAAGACAACTTGTGCAAGGTACACTACCCACTACAAGCCACATGCAAGACCCCTAGAGGTTGTAGAACTTGACCAATACAACATTGTGTACAAAATCAAATCTAAGGTGGTTGGAGGGGGCTTCTTAGACAATAATTGCTTTGGGAATTAGTAGGGTCAAGTTGGAATGTATTCTAATGGCACAATGTCCTAATGTAGGCCGTCTAGTATTTGAAGTTGACACCTTTGTTAGTTTCAAAAATGTTGTTAGAGTTGGGCATTGTTAGTGTTGTTAGATGTTAGTATTGGGTGTTGAGAGTTATTAGAATAAAAATCTTGTTGTTGTTGACCGTGTAATTGTTGATTGATAATTGCTTTGTTAGTAGTTGATACTAAGGTAGTGGGATTAGGATTAGGGTTAGTTGGCAGCTAACCGCCGGGGGTTGTAGAGGGACTTGAGGCAAAGGTTTGTTCTTTGCTCTCTCTCTCTCTCTCTCTCTCTCTCTCTCAAAAATTACATTTGCCAAACAAATGGCAAAATGACAAAAATTACACTATTTTGAAAATGATTATGGAGTTGTCAAATGCATACCCACAATGGACGTAGTTCCTATGAACGCTATATAATTGAGTAGCAATACAGAAATAGTCCCACCAGATAATACACCACTATAAAGTAACCATATGTTAGCTCAATATGGATAAGAAATATCCTCTAGATGACTTTCCTAGATACTTTTAAAGGCCAAATAACCAATGCATCCATCCTATCAAAATCGAATCATTTTTGGTGACACAAAATTGGTAATAAACCTTGCCCTTCAATATTGTAGGGCAAGCATATTTAAATTCCAAAAGTTGTGGGATGAATATGGCAGGCATGGATTTTCTCCTCTTTCTCTCTCTCTCTCTCAAATAGTATATTTGCCAAACCAAAGGCAAAGTAATAAAAATTATACTGTCCCAAATATAGTCTTGGAAAGACAAAGTACAATGTTAAAAAGGAAATGTTTCCTATGAGCCCTATTCAATTGTGTAGCTAAATAAAAATATCCTCACAAAATCAAAATCACCACTCTCAAAATCATATAATCTGTGGTTTAACTACCTTAGTAATAGGCCTTGTCCATCCATGGGTTAGTACATATATACCTACTTCAAAAAGAAGGGGGAGCCCACTGTACCACTTACACAAATAGTACATGTCCAATGCGTTGAGTACACTGCCAACTAGTGGGGATACAAGCGAATAAATCCCAATGAGATTAAGCCCATCATAGCAATGGGGGTACACTATTTCTCCGTCCTAACAAGTTCTTGAAGTTAACATTTACCCACAAGACATGATAGGTGGTACAAAGAGCATGCTGGCTACATTCTTGGGAATGACTAATTGGCAATCAAGCATAGCGGGGATGGCCATGGATGGGAATGCAAGTACACCAAAATGCTTCAAGTCATGGTACATCAAATGGAAAGATCTGGAAAAGTGTCACATGGACAAGCTTTGAGGACATACCACATGGCAAGCATATTGTAAAGAAAATCAAATACACTTGATTTCTTGGCCATAAGGCATGGGCATGCCTACTGGTTAGCCAAGTCCAACAGGGGCTCAAGAAGGGGTTCAGTAAAGACTGGAGGGCTGGGTGGTATCGGAAATTTGGGGGCTGTGGAGTTTTGGTGGTGAGAGAAGTTGGGATATGCCAAAGAGCTGTGGGGCATATTGCTCTCTCTTGTATCAGGAATTTTGGGGCTGTTGAGTTGTATTGGTGAGAGGGGCTAGGATATGCCAAAGAGTTGTGGGGCATATTGAGTGGTGCTACACTATGGTGATAGGAGAAGCTGTGGAACTGATTAAGCTTTGGGGCCAAAGTTCAAGTACCTTGTTGCACTCTCCATCAAGGTGCACAAACTACATTAGTGGAAAACACCATGGCTAATAAGGTTTGACAGGAGAGAGGACACGGGTTCCAATGGCTTATTCCCTGCATCGTTTTTGGCCTTTTGTAATGTGCTTTTGTTTGTGAAGAGGATAACAACTAGTCCTTGGCTGAAGACACTTTACGCACATAAACTAACATACTTTTTGTTGGTTGGTTTGCATGGGCGTAGGTGAGGCCAAGACCCTCAAGCTTTGAGCATTTCACAAGGACTTCAAAAAAATTTGTGCTTCATGTTTATTCTAAACTTTGAAGCTTGATGCTATATTAGGATTTAAACACATGGCAAATGCTTGATATCATGGCTTTGTAGAAGTAACAAACATACTTGCTTTTGAAAATTGATGCACAATGATCCTACCCTCTGTCCCAACTATAACATGGGAAAAGCGTGACACATGATGAAAAATGTAAAGTGATTTTCTTGGAAAAAAATTGCTTGCGAAAAAATGGATATCAAAAAATGCTTTGCAAGGTGCTGCTGGATGGTGTCTGAATGTGGCAGGGGTTTGTTAGAAAGAGCCCGTCTTGATGGGGTGATCTCTCTCTCTCTCTCTCTCTCTCTCTCTCTCTCTCTCTCTCTCTCTCTCTCTCTCTCTCTCTCTCTCTCACACACACACACACACACACGTCAAGGCATTCGATAATATTTCCTATTCCCCGTCCTTGGTAAGTGGTAGTATCGCTCCCTCTTTGGGTTGCTATCTCGCTACAGGCTCCTGCCGTGCTGCTGCAGGGTGGGGATAAAGGCTAGCACGTGCCTTAGGGTTTAGGCCATGGATACCGGTGCAGCATCATAGGTTCTGTCCCTTCCCTTGACTGATTGAGAGATGCAGTTTGGTGGTCATTGAACCCATTCTTGGCTTCAGTTTTTCATGTACTTATTGTTTGTGTGATTGTAATTTGTGGCAATCTTCGGCTCCAATGACAACGTGTAGTCATGCTGTAGACACCTCGCATGCGTCCTAGAACTGACCTCGTGTTTGTTGTGGGATATGGGTGCAGGTGAGGCATGACTACTCAAGATTGGAAACTCATTTCTTCACCCATGACTTTAAGTATTTTGTTCTCTTTAGAATTTGATAGACCCACGTTGCATGTATCGTTTTAGACTACACTTACACTTGTATAGTTGTAAGTGTTTTGAGAATCAGTGGAGACAAGGGTGTATGATTGTGACAAATTTGTCTTGCAAATGGTCCCACCCACCCTCCCGATCAAGATCTTGATTGTGGTATTTTTTGGTGAGCCGAAGCATAGCGGATGTAGTGAATAACGACTTCTGTAGTCTTATGGATGTTGAACTGGCAAAATAAGCCCTATCTTGGGGTGTTAAGTAAAGAACTGTCTCTCTCTCATTTTGTTTTTTTGTTCTTAGTGGCGGGGATGGAGGGGTGGACTTGAGGGTGAAGAGTTGCTTTGTTGTGAAGATTTATTTGGAATCAAGCATTGGTTTGAGGGAGTTTTGTGTTGCATTTTGTAAAAGTGTTGGTTGAATGCAAAAATTTAGATTTGAGTTTTTGGAGATTTGATACTTAATGAGGCCAAATTTTAGATCTAGACCTATTATGGAAAAAAAGTTATGAGAGTTTGAAGTGGAGGTGTTTGGAATCCAAGGTAGCCAAGGAGAGCATATTGAAAAGCGTCATTCTTATTGTCATTTTATATTATAGAAATGAAATTTAGAAGGTAATTTCCTTATCTTATCTCTTGTGTCAAAATTTTAGCTTCAATGGGCTCTAGATCTATGAGTTATGAATAAAATACAACCAGGGTATGAAAACACTGAAGGGTTGAAAAGTTAGTATTAGTAAAATGTCCACCAAAGTTGGACAGTATCTTAGATTAAGTTGAAATTTGGTATGTAAGAATTTATGTAGTTTATCTACATTGCAAAAAAATTTCAAGGTATTTGAAGCTATGGTCCTTGTTTTACAGTAGACCAAAATTAAATATGGTAGTTTCTAGGGTATTGAGGGAATCGTAGGATAGGGATTCGGGGAAAAGGATTTTTTGAGGGTAGATTTATGGATATTTAGGGGGTTTAGGGGATATCATAGTCATATGCAAAGCATTAACACAGCAACGGCTCGGTGCTATTTCAAATACATTCTCAAATCTTTGTGACAACAGCCTCCTATTTTAGATGCCCCTGTAGGTTGTCATATTTTTTTTTCATCAATGATGTCATAGTACTATTGCTCTCTACTTAGACACTCACAAACAATGTGTCATGAGGTCTAATGCTGCAAAGTTCATCCAAAACCTTAGTGGTTTTTAAAGCACGAGGTCTTTTTCACCTTTGGCCTGGGTTCTATAGTTTTTGCCTCACTTAAAGTGATTTCCATTCAAGGCTTGAAGAAGGCCACAAGTTCCCAAAGTCCTAGACAAATAGACTACAAACTACAATTGGTATAGATTTGGGGTTCAGGTAGCACATCCTAAATTGTACCAAACTAAAGGTATATCGCCTATTTCATGACATTGTTATTAGATGAATATTACACCCTATCAAAATGCTAAACCCCAAAGCGCTCCAAAGTTCATATTCTAGATGATGAACAAAGTGCTTGATATAGTATCTTTTCAATCCTAAGTAATATTTGAATTGTTCAAAGACAACCTTTCTCTATAACCAATTTGATGAAATCGAGGTAAATTATATATTTGTATAAATATCTAAAGAAGAACTTGCAAGAATTGAGCAAAAGGAATGAAATGAAAAGAAACATAGTGAGAGACCAAGGCTTAGGACTTTGCGCTATGGTAGAATAATTTTTACCATGGATGAACCATGGATAAATACCTATACTTTAAAGTTTGTTCTCAGGGAAGTATGGATGCTCTAGGGTAATCCTAAATGGGTAATGAATGAATCAATCCCCAAGTTATGCACAATTGAGGGAGATGGGAAATTCTTACTTAAACATATACAATAGATGGACTTATTTTTATTATAATTAAGGCTAAGACTAAAAGCTTATCAGTTGTACATAAATCTATTGATTCATCTTTATTCATTGGCTCCCTTGTCAGCATCACCAATTGGCTGGTACCATTTCTATTGATTTGCTCCTCCAATTATCCAACATCTTCAATTGATTTTTTCGCTTTTACAGTTTAGCTCCGGCTTCCCTTTAGTTGGACTCTTGTTATTTTCTTCCATAACAAATTCCTTCTCAATTTCACACTTAAGCTTTGAATAATTCTATTGATTATAGTAGTTACATTTTCTTACTTCTTTCTTAGGACATTCCTTATCCATTTTTATATTACTCATATTCAATTCTATTGATCCTGGTTTACAGATTCACACTCAATGTATTTCTCATCATTTCGTTTCTATAGATTAACTCCCAGTTCAAATCATGAAACTTTCAATAACATCATCCTCATACACAATTGATATAGCAATTAAAGCCAGATTTAGACATGCCTTCACGGTAAGACATGACAATAGAATTTCCTCACAAAATTAAATCCATAGACTCATCTTTCCACACAATTATACTTACAATTGATACTCATAATTTTAGCAAATATAGTCATTCACATCTATAATCACAGTACAATAGAAAATTTCACAATTTCATAACTCAATCATAAATCCAAACATACACAATTTCAACTCCATTGAACACAATTTCCACCAATAATCTCCACATTGAATTTCATTAGAGAGAATATTACAATTGTTCCTCATCTTCTCCAGCTTTGCTCTTTAACATCTATCGATCCAGCCCAACTAACACATATGCCAACACTATCGAAACTAAACTCAGTTCTCTCTTAATTATTGCAAATAAACTACAGATCACTCCACCATTGCCGGCCAACGCCGCAAGATCCCTGGACTTCTTCCAAACTAAGAGAATTCACCTCGCACAATTGATTTCACCTGAATCCCCAAAATCAGTTCGTAACCGCCTCTATAGTTTGTACCCCTTTCATCCATTGACTAAAACTATAGATGAAATACTACCAAAACCTCAAATAAACTAACAACTATAGAAAATTAACCCAAAAGTACTACCATACTATAGAAAATAGTTGGAATTAGCACCACAAAACAAAAAATTGAACAACATTACTATTGTTCTAATACTACAGCTATAAACCCTAAGGGCTTTGTGAAAATGGGCCTATTAATGGTTTTTTGATCCCCTCCTTTGAACTCAATGAATTTCTATAATTTCTGTAGTGATTGAGGCCAGCCCATAGTCAGATGATCCTTCTACATTAAAGGATTGCATTGTGCAAAAAATTTGATGGTCTTTGTAGCAGCAATTCAAGGACTGGTTGGTGAATGGTAGCGACTTCCATCAACTTAATGATTCTGTCTCACAAAACAACTCCTGCAATAGTCCCATATTTTGAAGAAGATGGTACATTGCTTCAAAAGGAAATAGAATGCTATTCAGGTAGCCAAAGAGTGCAGATTGAATCTTGTGCCCTTAATCTAACTTACAACCTGAGTTTCTTTCTTACCTAATTAAAGGCTGAATTTGTTGATGAGTACTTTGCAGTTACAAACACAAAAAGATGGAAAAAGAATAATTTATTAACCCCTAAAGGACGTGACAGACGTTTTTTGTCCGATGAATGGCAAGGAATTATCCTATGTGTAGGACAGAATTGTAACTATTCATCCTCAGAATTAGGGGTGGAAAGGGGAGATCTTCTACAATAGTTTGACTCCCAATGAATATTTTTTATTTTTTTTAAAGTGGATGATGTCACATGGGTCCACAATGGCTGATTTCCACGGTCATCAGCCCGACGTTCAAGGGTAAATAATTGGGCAAATTTAGTGACATTTACAACAGAACCAGTATCAATGGTAACAGGTCCAAGAAGGGACGCTTTGCCAAGTGAATTCAAATTGGGGTTTGTTGGAGCAGCGGAAGAATTTTCAATGAAAGAAGAACAAACTCTGTAGTGAACACAAGAAGTTTCATAATTTTTGGAAAGCTGGACATTTAGTTGTAATTTATGAAAGATTGAAAGCTTGTTGCCTGCTATTTTAGTTCATAGGTGGTGCAGGAATCACATGGCATACTTAGTTCTATAAATGGGCCATGATGTATCCCAACAACAATCCTCTTGTATTTAAATGACACACTACTGACATAGGTTTAGAAAGTATCTTTCACTAATTGAAAAATGGAATATTGAAGGCAGAACATTCATCATCATATGTCTACTAAGCTTAATAGAAAATAGAAAATTTATAGCTTTTCATTTGTTTGTCATTTTTCTTGTGTGCTGCATTGGCAAGATTACCCATTCTCTTTTCATCCATCTCAAGGCTGAATTTCATTCCTTCAACTTCCCATTCCATCTAGTCACCATGTGGAGGTATATCTTGAACTTCTCAAGATCAATTCTTTTGTGTTTGCAATAACATTACTAGACCCTTTTCTAGGACCAATTTGAAGAAGTTGGTGTCTTTAAGGACCTCCTACTTATTAGATATGAGAAGTGAAGTACTTTAGAAGTGATCAATAGTTTGTAATGTTTAGAAGAAAGCTCAACAAGATCTGAACATAGACTTTAATTAGTTGATAGTTGCTGACATCTTGAGCTACAGTGGCTCTCAAAATGTTTCTTATGCTTACAAAAAATGAATTGCCATAAATAATTGAGGAATTAGAGATTTTCAAGGAAATTTGAGCATGTTAAGGTCCAAATAGCACACTATGTATACAATTAAGTTTTAAAATTTTCAAAAGGGATTTTTCTTTAAAAAATATAATCAAATTTATTAGTGAAAAAACTTTTGATTCAAGTTCAAAAAATTTCAAAGATTCTTTCATAAGTAGAATGAGAATTCTTTTGGGAATTTTATGGTAAGAATTTCACCAATAATTTTTTTTATTGATTGAAATGACCCTAAATAGTTACATTTTTTAAAATTCACTAAAAAAAATTAAATTAAAAAAAAATAATATAGAAATATTTTATACCCTATTCAAAAATTTCTCATTTTTTTAAAGAGGATTTTGAGTATATGATGAAATCATACATTTTCAAGGTCATATTTGAATATTTGAGTCAACAATATTTCACTTAGTTAAATTTTAAAATATGTGAAATTCTTTATTACAAAATTCAAAAATGAATTTTCATTTTACAAGTTGAAGAATCTTGAGAAAAAATTGAATTGTATGAAAAGTTTTTTTCACTAATAAATTTCATTAAATTTTGAAAAAATCAAAAACTCTTTCAAAGGAATTTGAAAATCAATTTTCTTCATAATGAGCCTATGTGTACTACTACCAGAGCTTCTTTTTTATTTCATTTTTTATTTATGAAGAGCTAATTATAGTGACAATATAAAACATTATAGTGATGCTTCAAATTTCAACATCCATCCACATATTGGATAGAAAATATCACAGTAGCAGCCAGGCACATATCACGTATCCGTAATTTTGTTTTCATCCACAATTAGGCGATTTCATTACATTCAAAGCGATGCGGTGTCTTCCGTATCTCTGTTTTTGGCTTCTCTTTGGCACAGTATGGGTCGGAGAAGGCTAGAGAGTAGGCGTTACCTGCGGATGCTGATTGCGTGGTGGGAAATGAAAATGAACGGAACTTCAGGAATCAAAGGAAACCTGAGAACACCATACGTACATACAACTGCTTCTCGATAGGATCACACGCAATATCGATGCCGATTTTTTGGTAAGAAATTCGTGCGCGGTTCCCTGCGTTCCTTAATTCTTAGACTAGTGAGAATAAGAATCCAGTGTTGAACTTCAGGAGAATCTCAGTCTGCAGAATGGAGCTCAGAGATCGCAGTAATTCGTAAATTGTGGAAAGGAGAGTTAACTCGTCTGAGTGCCAAAGCTAATGAATATCTAACACTTCCTGGTTCCTCATTTTAATTTGCTGTAAACATAATATTCATTATTTTGAGAGATTAGGGACCTCTCAAATTAACAATGTCCATTTAGGTTGATTTCGGTGCCATCATTGATAAAACAACAGTTTCCATTAAAATGAGAGTAAAATGTTTTAAAAATTGAGACTATTTAGTCAATTTGACCTAAATAGTTTGAAAAGACAAGTTGGATTTGACTATTTAGGTCAAATCGACCTAAATAGTTTGAAAAGACAAGCTTGAATTAACTATTTAGGTCAAATTGACCTAAATAGTTTGAAAAGACAAGCTTGATTTGACTATTTAGGTCAAATCGACCTAAATAGATAGAAGAGACAAACAAACTATTTAGATCGATTCGACCTAAATAGTCAAATCCAACTTGTCTTTTCAAACTATTTAGGTCAAATCGACCTAATTAGACAAATCCAACTTGTCTTCTCAAACTATTTCGGTTGATTTGACCTAAATAGTCTCAATTTTAAAAACATTCTCACTCTCATTTTAATGGAAATTGTTGTTTTTCCAACCATTTTTTTCATTGTCAATTTATTTCTTGCTCTTCTACCTCTCAAATTCAAAGAATTCTCTCAATAGGATAAATATCGTATTTTGTGTGTCAAATGTGGGGTTCCACACCTCCCATTTCATTGGAAATCTCTCATTTTAATGAATATTGTGTTTGCAGTGGGTTCTCCGTCTTCCGACGCTGACGACCGACAGATTTTCCATTTTCTTCATGCTTTGTTTGGCTTGTGCGCCATGGCTTCATATGCCGACTCTCGGCATTGCTTGCTACCTCTGTTGGAATTGGAGGTATAGCGCTTGTCCATGGTTTTGAGTTTCAATTTCGACTCTGCCATTGTTAAATATCTTTTTGTACCCAAAGTAGTTGTTTCTTCTCAATGGAACCAAATACAACTCTCAATGTGAGCTTACTAGACCTGCATGCACCGATTGGGAAACGTTCGACCTTGTGAATTCGTCGGGTCACCAAGGAAATAACCTGCATTACCGGGTGTTAAAACTCTCATGAGTTCTGGTGAATTGCGACAACATCACATCCAACTTCTGAGTAAAGCAGACTTTCCATATTACTTTCCTCCACATCAATCCAAAGTGCAACAGAATACAAACTGTACAAAAAAGAATTAAGTACAGAAATTCCCAGCATGTTATTAAAAAAGAAAAGGAGGCAAGATATTTGTAGATAGAATTTTTGGTAAAATTTTGAAGTTTTTACAAAAATACATTAAATATAATAGCTGGAGTCTAGTAGAAATTAAAAGTGTAGTGTAAATATGGTCAAATTTACATGACAATGTGAAAAGGGCAAATAGTCGGCCAGTTAGAGGTTACTGTTAGTTAGGCAACTTGACTTAGCAGTTAACTCCCAGTTAGTTAGGCCAAGAAAGTATAAGGGCAATTTGTCTTGCTTTCTTTTCTCTCTCAACGTTGCAATGATTGCTCGTCAGTCCTTTGTACTTTGGCATTTTTGCCTTCACAATTAATGAAATGAACTATTTGGCTAATATTTTTGATGTCTATTCTTCTTGTAGCCAGTAATTGGCTTTTTCATTATTCCATTGTCTAATTGCCAATGATTGGCAGTTTCTTGTTTTCTTTTGTTCTGTCAATATTGCCATAAGATTGTAAGTCTGTTAAATTGTCGGGAATTGTTGCATGGGGTAGTGAGTCTTGGGTGAGTAGTTTCCCTTGCCAGAGATTGGCTGATTTCAGTGTGTAGGTTTAATAGCCAGGGATTGGCAAGGTTCTTGTTTGGTTTATAATTTATTAGTTAAGTTGTGAGAACTTTAGGGAAGGAGAAGTTGATAAGTACAATGCTTTCTTAAGTTAATCCAGTGATTGGTTTAGTGTTGTTATAATTTCTTAATTGTCAAATCGTCATGTTCTGTTTGGTGAAGCTACTGAGTTCTTGTGAGTGTGTCAAATATTTAGTTCTACCAGTGAGGGGCAGTGATTTTGAAGAGCATGACAATTAGCTAGAGATTGGCGTTGTTCCCTATTTTGTTCTCAGACTATTAATAAAGTATTAAGTCAAATAGACTATGAGTATAATTTAAAGAGAGATCAAACCAGTGAGTGGCATTGAAGTTCCTTGTGAGTTAAGTCTACTGGTCTGGTAAAGGCTATAGATAAAACTATTATTAAGTTTATTTGATATCAAATAGCTGGGAAGGAAGCTGAGAAAGCAGAATGAATTAATTGAGTACAGGAAGTTAACATGTGGAAGACAAAAAGTCTTAAAATCTGGTTGAGAGTGAGTGTTCAGGGTTTGGTCTTTGTATGACCTTGAGTCAATTAGCCAAAAAATCTGATTTCTTAGTTTTACTACTAGGAGAGTAGCAATTGACAAATCGATGGAGGAAATGCTGTTGGGAGCCAATGATTGGAGAACCAGCGTGGGTGTCCAGACTGAAGGAAGCAATCTGAAGATGAATAGACGGTAAGTGATCTTCAATTGTATAACTAGTCTATATTATTTGAATTTGTATAATTGTATAGAATTCAATTAGTGATTTCATTATAATTAATTTGGATAATGGTCAAATTAAATGAGTATAAAAATAATAAATCACCAATAAAATAATTTTGGTTATAATCAATGAAGAAGTCTAATATTTTATAATAAAAGAATTAAAATTATCAAGTTGATGGTTTAGATGGCTTTGCTATGAAATCAAAGTATAGTCAAATTGACTTGCAATTTAAATGGTATTAAAAATAGTTAATTAACATTGTGTGATGAGATTTTGATGCAGAAGGAATAAAGAACAAGATCTTTTGTTGTAGAATCATTTTATATCTTTTGATGTGATAGTATATGGGAGTTTAAACAAATTGACAATTTAGGATAGATTGATAGGATGTTGTGAGACTATTTGACCAAATAGCAATTGTAAAGTTGTAAATGCAAGTATGTGGGACTTGGATTAATTGACCTACTATTGGGAATTATTATGAGGAAGCTAACATGACGCATGTCCATTTGACTAACACATAACTTAATATAATGAATCCTTATCTTTGTATGTTTTGCATATTGGGCTAATTGACAATATATTAAATTGAAAAGGTAATTAAGGAATATGTGCAAAGTTTGTGGGCTTGATTAGGTCAATAGAACAGGAGCCTTGTTTATTTGATATACCCTTGGCAAATTGACATTAGAATTTTAGTACAAGACCAGGACAGTAGGTCGTTAGTTGGCATTTATGGGAATTGGACTAATATTAGGATATGCTAAAGAAACTTTTACACATTCCTTAAAAATAATTTTTAAAAATGAAGTTTTATATTTCATTATCAAAATGGAGTGATTTCCTACAATAGATGTGACCTTAGATACAATACGATAGACTATTTGACTTTTCCCTAAACGAAAGAACCACCACTAGGGATTCCTTGGGTTTTGTTCCCTAAGTTTTTCCCACACTACAATATCTTAATAAATCTGGAAGTGACAGAAAGTCCATTCTCCAACTAGGAATTGAACAAAAGCCCATTGACAGAAAACGAAACAAAAAACAATAACTAATACACACGGTGCCTGCTCTATACTCCTGCTCTTCTCCATTCCATATTCTTTCTAGGGAGCCGAACCTCAAAGTTACCTGCAACGCACCCTCCCCTGCAAAGGAAGTGCCATATGAGTTCTTTGAGCAAGCACAGAATGGTCCATAATCCCCAAAACAGACAGAGTAATTAAACTCCGGACAATGGTTTGATGCAGCCAAACAAGGACATTGGCCATTCTTTATTGAATTTAGTACTTCATGCCAACAATCGGACCACACACTTGAATTTCATCGCAGGAATTTGCTTGGAAATTGGATCGAAGTGCAACATACAAAATTTTGATCTCGGAAATGGAATATTGTAGTCCCGGTCAACCCTAATCCAGCAACTCTTTAACCCCTAAGCTCTCCGGTGTCCACTTTTTGGACGAAGAACAAATTGAAACTCAAGTTTCATCTTCATTATTGCTTGGATGAAAGTCATCCTAATTTGTACAGATACTTTATCAAGTTGTTGTCCTATTGAAGGGTTGGATTGAGTGTAACTAAAGTACATATTTTTATAAGATTACAAATGTGCAAGTATGTCAAGTGGTTGGACAAGTCAAAATTGCATTGACTCTAGTAGTCTAGTTCAAAACTGCATTTGCAAATATGAGGTCATATTTAGATTTTAAGAACACAGAAATTTCAAAAAATCAATCACCATGTCAAGAGAACATCATTTCAAATCCATTCCAACAAATTATACTATAAAAATGATAATATTTTTCTTGTAATTGAATTTTGAAAGAATTTTCAATTTTTATTTCCAAAAGTTATTGAAAAAAATTGGTTGATAGCATGTGCAAATCTAACCATATAGATGGAATCTAAAATCGCAGTCTACAACTTTTACTTGTATATCAACTCCAAAATATTCTTCCAAATAGCACTTTATAATGATTTTTCTCAAATCGACAATTCTAGGGAGGACTCTGTACGCTTAGGGGTTAAAAAAGTACACTACACCTTAAATTCTAGCTGCCCACCTCGTCTATGATTTCAAGTCCAAACCACAAGCTCAAGGAGCGTTGAACCAAGTGTGCACCTTCTCTGTTACAGTGGTTCAAAAGCATCCAATTCTCAGTCAATGATGCCGATTATTCTCCAGCACTATAATTCTGTTCACAGACCCTTACAATTTGATGTAGATATTTTTTCAGTCACCCACCGAGGGGTCAGAATGCAGAATATCTCCATGAAGATATGCTTGAAGATATGCTTGCAAATAGACAAAGCAAGCTGCTTTGGAGAGAGCCAGGTGAGCATTTCTCAGCAGTCGAAGTAAGACCAGGAACCACTGAAATGAGCAATATGTCGTGTATCAAGACACCTTTTTCGAGGCTCAATATAATAGTATAACCGCAATATCCTTTCATACAGCTGATGGGGCATTTTCGTCAAAGGTGATAAGACCCCGAAGTACAAATGTACCTCACATTTTCTTGCTTAAGATATGTAAGCAAAGGTGACGTGCATTTGTAATCGATATACAGTATAAAGTTTACAAGTGAAACTGCTGGGGCTCTGGAAGGGACTTGTTAAACCTCTCCGGCTTGTCCATGCTCTTAGTTTGTTGAATGCATACTTCTGCCTTTTAGCTGCTCTGTCTGACGCATAAGTCCGAACGTTGATGGTGTACGCGGGGCTCAGTGCAAATTTTCCTCCTGTCCGTACCTCAGGTGAGTACATATCTCACATCCAAGCATCAATGCAAAAATTCCTTCGTCGTTTCGCATTATGTAGGTAGGGACGTGCATTGCGTATACATGTATGCCCTAGTGACTGCTTCTAGCATTCCTGGGGATTGTGACTGCAATAATGCAATGCTAGAAGCAGTCGTGCCTCTGGGAGAATCAGTACCTCTGAATTTCGATTCCTTGCAACTTCATTCAATCTATCAATTCGTGCAATTCGACTCATCGTAGTATATATGTAGGCTATCCCTGGCGATCACTGCAGCACATACGTATACACAATGTTGAATCCGGAGGTGAACCCGTCCACTTGGCTGTTAGGCATCTTCCTGATGCTCACCTGCGTCGCTGCTGGCGGAGCCCTAGCAAGCCCGACTGATCCTGACCGGATGGCCGTGAGCGAAGCCTATTCCCACAATGACAGCTCCAACACGCTCTACTCCTCTGAAAATTACCTCAAATGCACTTTCGACCAGCAAGTCACCGTGAGCTCCACTGAGGACATCCGCGACCTCCTCCAGCTCTACACTTCCCGCAAGCAGCCCGTGAAGATTCGTGCCACTCGTCGCGGGTTTCACAGCTCGATGGGCTTTGTCTGCTCCGGCCTACGAGGAAGCAGCTACGCGGAGTATCTCAAGGTCGACATTACGAGTGATCGTGTGAACTCCGTCATGGTGCTGCTTCACCTCTTGAACCGCGTCGTATCAGTGAATGGGGAGCTTCACCAGCTGACTGTGGAGGCCGGGATGACGCTCTTGGAGCTCACTCGGGCGGCCGAAGCGAACGACATGTCGATCCCGCTAGGGGCTTTGTCCTTGTACGGGAATTTGACGGTGGGGGGTGTCATCCTGGCATCGGCTCATGGCTCCGCTTACCGCACTTCGAGCAGTCTGGGCGATCTCGTGCGGAAGGTGAAGTGGGTGGATGCGAGTGGGAAGATCATTGAGAGCGACATGCAGACGGAGCACGGAGCGAAAGAGGTGAGAGCATTGGTGGGAGGATTGGGCTTGCTGGGGATTGTGACCGAGGTCACGCTTCAACTGCAACCGAATTCGCGGACGATTGTGGAGATTCGAAAGGATCTGGAGGATACGCATATGGTGGGCGAGCTGAAGAAGCTCCTGGAGGAAGAAACGCCCCACGTGGTTACGTTCTGGAGACCCGACTTCGGAAGGTACAAGGTGGCTCTGTGGACACAGGTGGAGGAGAAGGACTATGATGCGGCCACAATGCCGACATTCTATCCGAATGGGAGCATTGCACTACTGACTGCAATCGACGAGAAGACGGCGAAAACTACGAAAGAGCTCATGGCAGCTTGGGAGAGCGACATAAGGGATGAGTCGCCTTCAGCCGACGTGTTGAATTCAGGTTTTGGCAACGATTCGCCATAGCCAATCTCGCGATGACCGATCTGCAGCCACCTTGTTTTATCCGCTTGGATAGTGAATGATGGATGATTGCTGTGCTTTGATCGATATAATTCTAGTCATCAATCTTAAATTGAATTTTCCTCGTCTTTCCATTCCCAGGCGTCTGCACCATTGGTCAATTTTCCATCAACACTTCCATATTTCAGGACGGCCACGGAACCCTGGTCGACCGCGCTACTATTCCTACCAGCAATGCACTAGTGTCTGAAGAATGCGCTCCGAAGTGCAATTTTGACGTTCATTATGGGGGCACGTTCAACGAAGACGCAGAGTTCACCATCAAGCTTTCGGATTTTGAAGACTGGGTTAACGATGTTAAACGAGTGGTGCGCACAGATCTGGCCGAAGCTGATGCTCGCCTGAACGAGCGCTACGGGGAAGGCAAGGTGAAGCGTTGCATGTCGCCGGGTTCCTTCATACTGCGAATTGGCCAAGGAAATCAGAACTTGCTTTCCACAAGCACCGGCTCCCATGGCGTCGTCTATGTGCAGCTCTTGAACGTGCACTCGGCCCTGATCCCTAACAAGCTGTCGAAAGTGTCAACAATGGTGGAAACGATCGAGCAGCTGACGCTGTGCAAATACAAGGGCCGGCCGCACTGGGGCAAGAACCATGAGCGCATCGCTCGTCATCCAGAGTGCAAAGTGCTGGACAATTTCCCAGCTGCGAACATTGCCAAACTGTTGGAGATGCAACAACAGCACGACCCACGGAAAGTGTTTGAGCCAGAGCTCTTCAAGCAGGTGCTGCAGAAAAGGGGCCCGGAGTACTCTCCGCTTTGTTCTCCCCACTACTGGTGCTACTGTGCAGCAGACTTGCACTGTCCCCCTGGCTTTCACTGCCGCGGTTCGTCCAGCTTTCCAGAGTACAAGGTTTGCAAATTGCGGGATCCCAGTTAGCTTCGATGTAAACTTATTACCTGACAAGGTTGCTACACTTGATCAACATCTTGAGAGAGCTCTCAGGGGCCATCCGGCCATATCCGGTCTACAGATATTTGTTATTCTGGAGTTGAGCAATCTGGTAGCGGAGTACGAGCTTTTTATGACTAGGGGAGACAGTGATCCACTCTCAGCATGCGTAACTTAGGTTTCCAAAGCTTGTTTGGTTCTCCTTTTCCGTAGCAGTTTTTATTTTAGACGAGAGAGTTATAAATTAGCACGGGCAACTACTGGTACTCATGTTGCTCAACTGCGGCAGGCATTTAGATAAATCCAGCAATATTTTCCAGCAATGTTTTCTGGAGAGAAGTCAATTTCGTGGAATTTGCGGTATTTCACGTGCCAACAATTGTGACATAGGGGACACCAGCCCATTACCGTTTGGCAGCTCAATTCCATGAATAGGCCAGCCCAATTCCGTCAGTCACTCTTGGCCCCAATTCCATCTAAAATCCCCCCCAATTCCCTTCATTCTCTGACAAAATCAGGGTTTTCTATGATAGAATTAGGGGTTTTATGACAAGATGGGGTAACGTGTCACTCCATTGATAGAGAATATTTAGTACTTCATTAGGCGGTTATGGGTTAGTTGTGGGTTGTTTATGATTCTAGTCTAGAGGCAGTTTTGTAATTTCAAGGCTGACCACTTCAAAAATTCATAGAAATTACAATTTTGATCTGAAAATTATAATTCCACTTGGGTCTGATTCAGGAAACAAGCACACACCTCTGAAAAATATGTGTCCCTGTTGGAATTGACCGTGAGATAGGCAGATTGTAAATCAGGGTGGTAATAGGCTAGTTTACTTTACATCTTCACAAAGGTCTAATTTCAGACCACTAACGACGAGATGTATAGATTATTAGATTTTGGGTTCAAGCTTTGCATACTACACCAAAGTAATGGAATTTCCCCAATTTAATGAAATTGAATGAAATTGATGCTAGATGAACTTGCCCCTATCAAATTGTTCAACCCGAAAGTGCTCAAAAGTTCATATTCCTTGTGATGAACAAAATACTTTAGGGTAACATCTTGTCCATCTTAAGTAGTTGTGTATTCCTTAAAGAGAATGTCAATTTGGCTTACAATTGGCGGCATTCCATGTGCCAACAATTGTTATATATATCTCACAAAGGTCTAAATTCTGACCACAAACTACAACTTGTATAGATTTTGGATTCAATTTATACATACTAAATTGCACCAAAGTAATCACTATACCAAAATGTGGTAAAAAAAACTGAGTCAATTTTGACTACAGGTTTAGGGTACCACATTTTGGTATAGTGAATGAATATATATATAATATAATAAATTTTTACTGAAAATCTCCTTAAAGGTCATTACTTAAAATCTTATGTTTAGGATTATACTTAAAAACTCACTTAAAACACCCCCTTCTCTTGTAGTGGAAATATTGCCAAATCAATGATTGAAATTGATGTTAGATGAACTTACCCCTATCAAATTGCTTAACCTTGGAGCACCCAAAAGTTCACAATCAAGATGATGAATAGAATGCTTTAGGGTAACATCTTATCCATCTTAATTAGTAGTGTAACACTACAAGAATCTTTGAAGACGACCTTTGTTTATAAATTATAACCAATTTGATGAAACGGATGTGACAGAATAATATATTTGTACAAAGATATATGGAAGAATCTGCAAAAATTCAAAAAAGGATTTACACACATAAGGGTCAAGGGCTTTGTGCTCTATTTAAGCCTAAAGGCTTCGTCAAAGTGGACCTTAAGGATTGTTGATCTCCTCCTTCGAACTCATTGAATTTCTATAATTACTGTAGTAAGGACCAGTCCATTGTCAGATTGAACTGGAAGCCCTGCACGGATTTTCCATGTGCAAGCAACTCTTACGCTTGAATTAGTTGTTGTGCAAAAGCGCTTGTCACATGAACTTCTTAGTTTGAAATAAAAAGTGTCCATCAGAAGTGTTCATCTGCCCCAGAGTATAGTTGAATGAGAATAAGCGACTATAACAGGGCATGATATGGCATGACGGGCACAGACAAAATTTCATTTAAATGGTGGAATTCCACAAACTTGGCACTGTCATATTTAGACAGCGCGGTCTTGAAATCAATATCAGTCCTACACTTCAGAGCTATAGAAAGAAAGGAAAGGAAAAATGGAATATGGATTCACTATTTTAATGAAATTTCCCATGCACTCGATGCACACAAAAACAATTTGAGGCAACATAACTTACTTGGAATGAATACGTGAAAGGACCATCGATCTCGAGCAGAATTTTGATGGACCTTGTTGTTAATAGCAGCAAGGACTTGTTGCTGAAATTTAGTGACTTCTGCCTTCTCAATCAATGATTGTGTCCCACAAAATAACCTGCAACAGTATCGTATTGAAACAGTTCTTCAAGTATTAGGGAGTCCATTTTTTCGTCTATTTTTTTACTCCAAATAAAAAATTTATATATTTTTTCACCAGCTATTCTCCAATGTTTTCGAATTGCAACCGGATTTTTCCAAATTGCAATGAACTAACTGGCAGTTCTCCCCGAACACTGGATGGTACATAGCTTCAAGAGGAAATAAAATGCTATTCAGGCAGCCACACAGAGCAGATTGAATCATGTGCCCTTCATCTTTAAACCTGAGTTTGTTTCATGCCTGATTGAAGGCTGAGTTTGTTGATGAGCACTCCACAGTTACAAACACAAAAAGCTGGAAAAAAGATTAATTTATTATTCTAGATTTCTAGGGGCAAATCTAGTCACAATGAAAACTGAACCAGTAAATTAAAAGGTGCAAGTGACCCTTTATGAGGTAAGTCAAAATTGGGGTTGGTTGGTGCAATGGAAGAATTTTCAGTGAAAGAATAATGAAATCTGCTGTGAATGCAAGAAGCTGCATAGTTTTCTGAATGTTATACATTTAGTTATAATTTCTGAAAGTGAAAGTTAGTAGGTTGCTATTTTAGTTTGTAGGTGGTATAGTAATCTCATGGCATAGTTCTCTAAATGCATCATGATGTATCCCAAAAGCAATTTTCTTGTATTTGAATGGCAAGCAACATAGATTTAGAAAGTGTCCTTAATTAACTAATTGAAAATGGAACATTGAAGATGGAACATTCATTACCATATTTTGCTAATGGAAAATGGAACATAGGTTTCTCATATGTTTATCATTTTTCTTGTATGCTACATTGGCAACATTGCCTAGGTTTCTTTTTTCATCCATCTTAGGGTTGAATTTTGTGCCTCAAGTGCAACTTCCTATTATGTATGGACCCCATGTGGATACATGTATTGAACTTCTAACTCTGGATCAATTCTTCAATTTTGCATTAACCATACTAGACCCTACTACAGACACAATATGACATTAGAGAAAGTTTGGACTCTCCGGAGGGCCGCCAAGGTTTGACAAACCAGTCTATTTCTGGAGCATATTGAAGCTACTAAGGAGAGGGAATTTTATGACAAAACAAAGATTCACCTTGTGTGAATATTGGGAGTTCCAAAAGTATATTTCAGTTTTCTATTCCACAATTGTTAGAGGGAGGTGCTTCAGGGGTGCTTTCAAATATCAAAACAACATTTGTCACAACCCTAACTAATAGTACTTGACAATGAATATTCTCACATTTGGAAGTGACAAAGTATAGAAATAGGGGAAAAGTTCCTCGAGCAAAATAAATGTAATACAGTGGGGGTCCCTACTAGCACTTCTTGGCAGCCCTCCAGAGGGTCCAAACTTTCTCTAATGAAGAGCTTGGTCTCTTTAAAGACATATTACTTATTAGATATGAGAAGCAAATTAAAGGCCCCCATAAGAGGTTGATGATTTATAATACTTGGTAGAAAACTCAATGTTTATGATCTAGGTACAAACTTCAGTTGATAGCTGCTTCAAACATTGCCAACAATTTGAGCTACATGCTACCAAAATGCTTCATATGCTTATAAAAATTAATGGCCATAAGTACTTGAGGAATTAGAGATCTTTCACATTTGGAATGAGAATTCTCTTAAGAATTTTGTGGTACTTAAGAATTTCATGAATTTCAAAATTTTATTGACTAAAATATTATGGATTGGAATATGTCCCTAAATGGTTACAATTCTTATATTTCACTCTAAAAATTTCACTTTCATGGTTTAGACTGCATGGTTTGAAATGTATACCTGTTTTAGATGACACTTTTACTGTTTAGACCACATGGTCTGAAAATGGCGTATAGAATGGCACCATTTCAACAAAATTCTCTACACAACTTAGACTGAAAAACTTCTTCTTAGAGCCAAATATTAAACACCAGTCGTAAATCTGACGGAAGGAGGAGATAGAGTAGAAACATGGTCTACATATATTAGCCATATTTTAAAGCTTTACCTATTTTGTGTTCCACGTAAACACAGTCCGCCATCCACCGTGACATTCAGCAGCAGACTAACCTGCATAGTATTAGTTACCGGGTGTTAATTAAGGCAGTCTTTGCTCCAATTCAATCCAAGATGCAACATATAAACTGTACCAAGAAGATGTATGTACAAGATTGCTCTTGGATATAATTATCAGGAATTGTCAGAAAGTCAGTGCTCCAACCAGGAATTGAACAGAAGCCCATTGACAGAAAACGAAACAAGAAACAACTTGATCTTTTACACACGCTACGTGCTCTTCTCCGGCCATTAATTTCATGCTCTTTCTAGCCAGTGAGATGAACCTCAAAGTTACCTGCAACGCACCCTCCCCTGCAAAGGAAGTGCCATATGAGTTCTTTAAGCAAGCACAGAATGGTCCATAATCCCCAAAACAGATGGAGTAATTAAACTCTGGACAATGGTTTGACGCAGCCAAACAAGGGCGTTGGCCATTTTTGATTGACTTTAGTACTTCATGCCAACAATCGGACCACACACTGGAATTTCATCGCAGGAGTTTGCTTGGAAATTGGATCGAAGTGCAATATACAATTTAACTTCATTGCCGGAAATCAGAATATTGTAGTTCCAGTCAGCCGTAATCCAGCAACACTGTCTTTAAACATGTAATAACAATTTCAATCTTTTTATGTATACTTACAGCTTTAAACCTTAAGGGACAAAGCGTTCAAATTTTGAACAATGGATGAACGCAAACTGATATCAGCCCTAGCACATAAAAAATGTAAGTTTTCAATCTTTCATCCATCAGCTATTTTGAAGATTTTGGTGTGAGTTCTTTAATATTTGTACAATGTAGATTTTGAAGACTTCACTTTTCAAACATATAGGTATTACTATACTAGTAGGTTTGGCCTAAGAAAATAACCTTCTCAATTCAAAAAATGACCCTTCATAAACAACTAGAATTAAAAATTAAAACTAAAATCTTTGAAAATCACCATGGTTAGAACTTAATATATTGAACTTCAAAGAAAAATTCTTGTGAAAATAAAAAATATACAATCTACACTTGATTTTAAAAGGAACTTCCAAATTTTTCTATTTTCAATTTTATTAAAAAATATTGCTTTGTGACTTTGTGTCCTAGTTGATCTAATTACAATGATATGATCTATGGATCACACTTTTACAACTAATTTTTGAAAGCCATCATTAAATTATTATTTTAATAAATTTTAAGTTGCATATTACAATACATTATACATCTTCACTATTTTGGAAATATGGACTACCCCAAGATTCCTCAAGGGTTAATCCTAATCCTCGAAAAGCTTGGTTTCAAGTGATTTTTCAACAAAAATTGGTTTTCAAATTTTCTAGGATTTAGGTCAATAGTCAATTAAGGCTTGCCAAGCATTGCTTTTAGGCTACCTAAAAGCATTATTAATTCATCAATTTTATGTGCCTTCACTGCACTTCATGTAATAACAATGAGCAAGGAGGAAGATCCATGCCTTCCTTCAAGGAGATTTTTTGACTCCCCCTTGAACTACCTGCTAGGGCAACAAATGCCATCTAAGGGTTAACTGACCAAGTACTTAATCTCTTATATTAAATACAAACTATATTACATTCTCATCCGTACAATTTTTCATTCATTTTTTTTTCCTAAACCCTAATCACAACCAAACGTATTCTTCGTGAAACTAATTACAAATATGCACCAAAAGGAATTCGAAGCAACACCACAGAACTCACAGAAGTGCGTGTCGATGACCTCACTGCGAAGCACAGTACAAAGAGGCCAGGGGAACTAAAAGTTCAACGCCAACCCAAACCCTTTTCCATTTATAGAGTTACAATTTCAACCCGCGCATGGCATCAGACAACCGGCTCAGTCAGGGACGTCGGAAGACCCACAAGCAACACATGAAGGGCTCCATGTTTGGGACTTGGGGGTCCAAGCTGATACACTCCTCAACCGTGCATTCGCCACTTGAACAGTTCGTTCTTTTTTAAGAAATTCATATTCCAAGAGAGGGCGTGTCATCTCCCTGGAAAGAAGTTCATCCGCCGGTGCAGCTGCTTCGAAGTGCGGCGCCCACGGACTTCCAGAAGTCATGAAATGGTCAACCGGGGTCGGCAATTGCAAAACCGCACCCGAGGAACCAGCAAGTCGGGTTGAATTACATATGGCCAATGGAATGGCAAGTAAAATACAATTAAACTAATTTGCATACTCACGCTCTTGCAGTTACTCGGGGAAGACCACGAGGCAGGCCGAGATTTGCTGTTTCAAGAAGACGCAGGCCTTAGCTGGCAGCAAGTCAGTTTGGACGTAAGTATGTAAGCCTGGTGAGTCGTCCGCACTTCTCATCATCACTTGACAGAGCAACTCTCAATCACGGACGCATCAGCTGATTCAAGTGACAAGCTCTCTCTTCATCTCGATCTCACACGCATACTTCTCAGTTCAAGAAAGATTCTCCGAAGTCCGGACTTGGCGCATTCCTGTTCGATCACTGATATATCGAATTGCATTCATCCGAGTGGGTGATTCCACTTCCTCTCGAGACGTCTACTACGTGCGCAATGGCCGTATCCAGGTCCGCGATGGGCAGCTGGGTGGCCATGCTGTGCGCGGCAGCACTCCTTCTCAGCTTCATGACCGCACCCGTGGCTGGTGCGAATCGAGGCCTCTCCAGCTCGGGCAAGGGCGGGTGCCAAGAAGCCTTCTACCGGCACTCGTGCCCCAATGTGGAAACCATCATCTACGAGTCCATGCTCAAGTCGTTCCAGAAGGACAGCACGGTTGCGCCCGGAGTGCTCCGCCTCGCCTACCACGACTGCTTCGTCCAAGGCTGCGACGCGTCCTTGCTCCTGGACGGAGCCAACACAGAAAAAACCAACATCATCAATGGCGGTCTCCACGGCTTCGACGCCATCGACGCCGCCAAGGCCGCCGTGGAGGAGGCTTGCCCGGGCGTGGTTTCGTGCTCAGACGTGCTGCAATTTGCCGTGCGCGACACCGTGAAGTTGACGGGAGGACAAGGCTGGACCGTGCCGGCCGGACGACGCGACGGAAAGGTGTCCAGATCCTCCGAGGTGGTAGCCAATCTGTTGACTCCCAACAACACGGTGCCGGCCCTGTTGAAGGTGTTCCAGAAGAAGGGCCTGAACGCCGCGCAGATGGTGGCACTGGCCGGCGCTCACACCCTGGGGAAGGCGCCGTGCCTGACCTTCGACAACCGCATTCAAGGCGCCAAGGTCGACCCCACCATGCAAGCGCACTTCGCTAAGGACTTGAAGAAGAAATGTCCCATGGCCGGTATCAGCAGCACGGATGTGCCGTTGGACTTGGTGTCGCCCTCGAAGTTCGACTCGCAGTACTTCAAGAATATCGTGAACAAGATGGGGTTGCTCACTTCGGATCAGAGCATGTGGGTGGACTCTCGTACCAAGGGCTCCGTGCGCGCCAACACCGACAGTGCCACCTTCAACGCCAACTTTGCCAAAGCCATGGTGGCGCTGAGCCAGGTGGATGTGCTGACGGGCAGCGCCGGCGAGATCCGTCGAGTGTGCTCTTCCGTGAACTGATTAAGTTATCCAGTCCATTAATGTAATTGGTGCCCACGAGCCAGCTACATATGTGGCGGGCACCGTAAGTACAAAATCCATTCTTTTTAGAGCATGATCAGTCTGTAGAGATTAGAAACCATTCATTCTGCCTTAGGATAGGTTAGAGACCTGAAGGGCGTTTCCCAACCGGTGCCTGCATTGATTTCCTCGTTAGTTAGTTAAGTTAGTTTGATTCATGCCCCCACTTCATTTCAATTCAGTGGTGAGGAGCTTCTTGTATTTTATTATTCTTTGGCTTCCGGTGATGTCTGCGTTGGCATGACATTTCCAGGCTGGCACGTCTTCGTGACAGAGTTCAATCGATTGAATTGACACTTCATTTAATTGGCCGCTTCTGGATAATTTCCAAGTTTCCGTTGTCTCCGTGCTCGTGAAATAAAAGTCAGACCTGTAGTGGATTAGTTGGGCCACGAGATTATGCACTCTCTCTGTTCATTGATTTTTTGATATTGGTTCCTGGGCGCCAGCCAGCTACATTCTGTATGTGGTCATTCATTCTTTTGAGGTCATCACTTCCAACTTAGAAACCCATTCGTTCTACGTCACTATTGGTTGGAGACCCGACGGATGCACAACTGAAGGTCATTTCCCAATCGGTGCGTGCAGGTCTAGTAAGCTGACATTGAGCGTTGTATTGGGCTCCATTGAGAAGAAACAACTGCTTCGTGTATCTTCCTCATGAAAAGATATAACAGCGGCAGAGTCGAAATTTTAACTCAAAAACACTGACAAGCGCTATACCTCCAATTCCACCACAAGCAACAAGCAATGCCGAGAGTCGGTATACGAAGCCATGGCGCACAAGGCAGTCAAAACATTCACACCTAATGTGAAGGGCGTGGAGCCTCTAACAGATAAAGTTAACCAAGATTTACATATTGCCAGCCTCTTACACAAAAGCAAATAAAGCGTCAAGGAAACGGAAAATCTAGCGGTCATCAGCGTCGGAAAACAGGAACCGTTATTTCGTTAAAATGGCAGTATTCCACAAACTTGGCACTCTCACGTTTCGACCGTGTGCTCTGAAATGAACGGAGAAATGGCGTATTCAATACCATTTTAACGGAATCATCCATAGGGCTGGCCACAGCAGCAAAATTAGGAACCAGGAAGTGTTAGATATTCATTAACCTTGGCATGACAATGATCCAACTCTCGTTTCCACAATTTAGGAATTACATCGATCTCTGAGCTCCAGTCTTCAGAGACTCTCCTAAAGTTCAACACTGGATTACAATTCTCACTATTCTAGGAATTAAGGAACGCAGAGAACCACGCGCAAGTTTCAATTCTTACCGAAAAAACGGCATCGAAAGGTACAAGAAACGCTCCAAAGAATGTAGACGTAACAAGCATCGAAGGCCACGAGAATTGGAAATTTGCTGAAACATAAATAATGGCAATTTATACAATTGTCCAAAAATCCCAAATGGAATGGATGTTCACTTCTGAGGGTGAAAGATCAGAACTCTGATTGCGTTCTAGACAGTGTCGACAACGCACTTGCCAGATATCCATGATCAATTTGGCGTTCCTTTGGTTGCACAACTTAATAAAAGTCTAGTTGTGACATTCATTTGACTTTTTGGGGTGTAAATTTTTAATTCCACTTTAGATGCAATTTTGGTATGAAGTGAAATTTCAGTAATTTTTTTAACACGTAACCTTGAAATGCTTCACATCCAAAAAGTGGCCAACGGATGACTTTCAAGATTAGCATAGAAATGAAGAATGCACTTATTAATTCATATTTGGCAAAGTATTTTGGTGATAGGTCTTGTTTGTTGAAGCTTAAATGGTAAGCCAAGTCTTTTGGGTTTGGCTTGAAGTGAATCGTTGACAAAAAAATAGCTTTAAGATTTTTGGGAATGTTTCAACCTATTGGACCTACTTTTGTAGTACATAAGGCTTGCTAAGCACCACATTTAGGCCAAAAACTTGAAGCTCTATTCATTGTTCAATTTTACATGCTTTGACCATACAAACCTTGAACAAGGAATAAGATCCATGCCCTACTTCAAGGAGATATTTTTTCTCCCTTGGACTTTGCCTACTAAGTCAAGAGAAGTCATTTAACCCCTAAAGTCCCCGGTCCCTTTTTCTTAAAAAAAATTGACTCAAAATTGCCATTTCTATTTCAAAGAGCAAAAAAAAGTTTAATTGTTTTTTTTATCATATCTAATCATAGGATCTTGCATGCACTAGACTATTATAAAAATATGTCGAAGAAATTTCAAAAACTTTTACTTTATAGATTACAAGATACTAGCATTTAAAGTGAAAAAAACTAATCTTTTGGTACCTTATTCAACTATATTTTTCAGCTTTGAATCTTCTTAGCTTAAGATTTTTTCAGTACCGATTATGATTTTTTATTTTTTATGTTGAAGAATTGAGTTGAAATGTGGAAAAGAAAATTCCAAAAACTCTCACTAGATTTTCATTCCTAGAAAAATATTAGGTAGAAGAAATTAAAATATAGAAAAACTAAGTAATCGATGGTTCTAAGATGGAATTGAAATAAACTAATCCCAACAATGAGAATGTTTTAACAAGTAAGGTCAAAGATGTGGAACTCTTTTTCTAAAAAATTGTGAAAATTGAGTTCAAAAATGAATCAAGTTATTTTCTTAGAATGATGTAATAATTGCACGTAAAACAAAAAGCTCCATAATACCATAATTTTCACATCACTAATCCAAATGGCAGAATGTATCAAAGCTTCACAAGTAGACAAAAATATAATCTTTGAAAATAAAATTCAAAATTCAAAAAATTCAATTTTTTGTGCTAAGTCTTCAACAAAATTGATTTTGAAACTACGGGTGGCATAATTTATTAAATTTTGACCCCAAGCACTAATTGAAATGGAAATTATATTCCAAGAAAATCTAAATATAATTTCCTATTTTCAAAAAAAAATTTAGAAAATCATGTCAAAAATAGAAGTCATAGACTTTGGGGCTTCAAGGGTTAACAATTAAAGATTATTAACTTCAAAAACATTGCAATTCTTAGAAACATTTTTAACTTATATTTTATTTTAGAAGTTTTTCCATGTTTTTTTAAATGAAAAAATTGTAACTTTGATGAATTGTAACCTTCACAAGTTACAAAATTTTAGCTTCCGATCATATGAAGTTCATATGAAAGTAACATCTAGTCCAATATTGCAATGAAAGTCATGTGAATGTCATATGATAGTGACAAGGGGAATTTTTTGAGATGCAAGTGGACTTCATTAATATTATTTAGGTTCTCTTCTCGAGTGATGGATTAGTATTTATTTTTTCATTCATTCATGCAAAAAAACAGTGTGTGTTAAGAAAAAATTGTTTTTGATTGAAGTCTCCTACACTTTGAGTTATAATTATTAATACATCTTCTTGTGGGAATTTTTTGTTATTTTAAATTATTGGATATGGGAGAAGAGGTGAGTATGTTAACCATTTTAGATTGACAACATAGGCTTTTTTTAATTTAAGAATTCAAATAGCAGATAATAAATGGAATCCATAAGGTATCAAGGTATTGTTTACAAGGTGTTGCATCTTGAAACCCTAAAGTCCTAAACTAATTGCAACTACATTTTCTTGACAGCGTAGCAATTTTGAGCAGCTCTCTATGAATGGAATTTTTTTTCCTTTGAATTTTTCATATAACATGTGCCTAAAGAGTAGCTTTAAGGTCTAACAATTTTCATCTAACAATTTTTAACTTGAGGCTACACAATTAAAAAGTTATTTTATGATATATCATTCTCATTGAATAGCAAGGAGTCCATGCACTTCAATTTTTTTCTTGAAACATCACTTTTTTAAGGAAAAAGAATTGAAATTGGTTTACTAGATTTATATTTATGTGAAAAGCTTTTCATCATTCCATTCCAATAATTGAAAATAATGAAAGTTATGAGGAGTTTTAGTTTTAGTAATAGATTAACTACTCTAAAATAAACCTTTGAAGTCCTTTATTTAACTAAATTTTCAATATTTAAAAAAAAATCATAGGATGTAGATTTTTCATTACAACATTACAAACACTGGGATTGGCATTTTTCAATTACATAACTAAATTCTTAACAATTTAGTATTTTGAATCATTCTCTTCTTCTTTCTACTTATTATTTTTTTCCTATATGTTGTACAATTCTAAATGATCTAAAATTTTTCAAGTGTGTAGACAACTTGACTTGAAGAATGAATCCAAAGAAGCACCACCATTTTGGACATTTTTTCATACAAATGTGAGCTTGTGAAGTGCAACTGCCTAATTTTTCGCAAGGCCAAAAACCACATTTTTGTCAATTCAAACACTAATATCTTGCAATCTACACAACAAATTATATAATTATATTACATGTGTAAATTTCATTAAATTGTTCTATTTTCCCAATTTGTCATGGCCATTTTTTAGATATAAATAAAAAATTAAATTGGAGGGATAAATTGAAGTGTAAAAAATTATATATTTGATTTTCTTATTCTTTTTCAAGGCCAATTTCAATTACAAATCCATTTGTCAAAGAATCCACACCCAAGTCCATTCAAGATAATGGAATTAAATTCAAGTTCAACACTTTCTTTTCTTTTGTATGTCTCTCATAAGTATAAAGTATTCATACACCTCAAAAAATTTCATAAATAATTGAGAAATTAGATTTTTTTTTTAAATTTAATATATTGGAGTCCAAATATGAAACTTGTATGCAATCATTTTTTTAAAATATTTTTAATATTTTTCATAATTTAATAAAATTTATTGGTGAAAAATATTTTTAATAGAATAAATTTTTTCAAGATTTTTATTAAATAGAAAAAAAATTATTTAAGAAAAAAAATTGGTAAGAATTTTACAAATTTACAAATTTGACTGAGTGAAATATTATAGACTAGAATATGACTCTAAATATTTTCTGGTTCTTACAATTCACTCCAAAAAATTCAAGAAAAATAATGTATAAATATTTCATAGACTTTTCAAACTTTCCACAATTTTTTGGAGATTTTGGAGTAAATTATTAAAATAATAAAAATTTGGAGTCATATTCACTCAATGATATTTCACTCAATAAAATTTCAAAATTTCTGAAATTTTTAACAAAAAATTATAAAAAGAATTCTCATTCCACATACTAAAGAATCACCAAAAAAATTTACTTCTATTGAATAGTATTTTTCAAGAACAAATTTGATTACATTATGAAAAATTCAAATATTATTTTTTAAAATTCTGAAATTTTATTTTATACAATTTTGTTACTTGTATCACAACATGCACAAATTTCGACAAACCCTATATTGCCATTGAAGATACTAAGTGTCCTATTGGATGACAGAAAATCCTTATATGTAAAACAAAAGTGTAAAAGTTCATCCTTTAGTTGGAATTTTTTGCAAAAAGAGAAGGTCTTGCATATTAATTTGGCCTTCAATGAATGCTTTTGGGTGTTTTTTAAGTACAAATATTTCACACTATAGCAAAAAGGATGATTTCCATGATGACTAGCTTGTCCTTCCAAGGTAATATTTATAGTTCTTCAATTAGCTATTAAAGGCATTTTCTATAAGTGTACAGAAACATTTTGAAAGCCACCATATAATTTAAGGTATGTAGGAGGTTCCAAAAGCGCTCAAGCCCTAGAATCGCCTACCTCCTCAAATGTACATTATTTGTACATGTTACTTTTTTGTTATACCAACAATGTACATTTGAGGAGGGGGGCAGTTTTAGAGCCCCATGCCATTTCAACTTCAAAAATTCATAACTAATTTCACAGAGCTTCAAAAAATATGAAATGACTTGCCCTAGATGCCAATTCCATTTGACTTTCAAGGAAAATTTACTGAATTTTTCAAGAAGTTTCACCTCCCCAAAATTCAGTTTCGGCTCTTAAATGAGCACTTTATTGACCTCCTACCTTATTCAATTAGTGTACTCATGTCCCCAATAATGGAACAACTGTGCTGTTCTCAGCTGACCACTGTAATCGCAAAGGAATCTCATTTGATTTTGGTCTATCAACGACTGAGAGAGCAACTTCAGTCTCGGCACAGTTTTACCTTCCAGCCGTTTCAAACTCAACAAACAGCGGCCTCCATTCTGAAGATGCTACGTTATTTGGATTGCACTATGCTGCCAAAGAAGGCCCAGATGCCGGCCAGCTGTAGATTCATTTCTGTTCATCGTAGTCCAGCAAAACACAATCTGGACCCACGTGTAAAGGATATAAGAGCATATTGAGTTCTGATCTACAGTAGAATTATGTCAAAGGGGAATCAAAGTGCCAATTAAACCACGCACAGCAAGATAAACGATGAATACAACCTGACGATATTAAGTTGACTTGACAGCAACTGGATCTGAACCTGATTCGCCCAGTTTTGCAGATGGAGCTTCAATCTCTCTTTTGCACCCAAAAGTAAAGAAAAAGCACGAAAACTTTGGCTCAGGTAGGAGGCTCGATTTGTCTGACGCCATCCTATTTGTGCCACTGTGTATACGTACTGGAACTGTACATTTCAAACTTCAAATGCACTCTAGTAAGAGATACATGGTGGCCGAAAAGTGGCACAAATTAATATCCAACATTTTAAAAGTGTAATCCTAGAAGGAGCTCCGGAAGCGTCAAGCGTGTGAGACAGGAAAGTAATTAGGCAATCAATAACTGCTGCAAACATATAACATCGTATACCAATGAGGCAAGGGTCCCTTTCGCATCCTTGACCAGGGGACCCCTGCAGTGATAAAATTGTCATATTGATGGCTCCTCGGCCAACCCTAATCTTTGAATTAATTGATAAGTCCCTCCCAGACATCTAGCAAAGCATAACATATCCTAACATTGGGAAGGACCATTGTCTCGCTATACAATGTCATGAAAATTGTTGCAATTGCTAATAATCTGCACAAAAGTGCAAGACTTGATTTGACTGAGCACTGCATTGACAATCGACGATCATTCTGCAAGAATCTGGGAAATCTGACGATGCAATCTGTGAAATGTGAGGATCCTGTGATGCTCAGGAGCCAGAATTTACTGCCAATAGATCATACACTTCCGATCAATCCAGGAACAATGTGCTTTCATTCCGATCAATCCAGGAACAATGTGCTTTCATTCCGATCCTATCAACTCGGAGGCATATGGGGTGCCCATAAACGAAGCAGTCACTTAGCTACCGAACCTAGTGCTCCATTCCCACCTACCATTAATATATGGGAACCCTCTAGGTCTGTGAAAGTTTCCTAAACTCTCTAGAAGTAAATAATCATAGAGTCTAAGGTCGAGGCCCCAGGAAATAAAAAAATCACTAGGTTGGAATGAATTTAAGTCTCTGTCTAGAAGTCAGGACTAACAGCTTGATACTATACATAAGAAACGAAATTGCCATCCTAAAATTGGTGCCATCACCAGCCCACACTCGTAGCCTAGCTCCCACCAAATCTAACATTGTACATTAGTCTTCTCATTGGCTACTTAAACCTCCGAAAACCTAGATTCCAAACGCTGTCACGATCACATACTTCCCCCACAGGAACATGATCGATCCACAACATTTTGAAATATGTATAATCCACAGTGACAGAGGCTCTTCTCCTAGCTAGCAAGCTCTCAAGATTTACTTGTGAAAGGTCTGAAATTTTCTATTAGTGTAACCCCAGGCACATGTTTAAACGATGATGCGCAACGAAACCTCTTCGTTTTGCGTTCCGAAATCGAAAGATGAAAGAGATGATCCAGATGTGAGGACGAGCAGGTTATCTTTCCAAACTGGTGTTGATAATCCTACCCTTGCACAAGGTCAGGCTCACGGATGGAAACTGGCAATGACGAAGCTTGCACTGGAGCTTCCGTAACAACTTTGGGCGAAGCTGTTGTAACCTTGGCTGCAACCTCGGACGACTTGGACTCGTGGAAAAACTTGTGGTCGGAGACTTGAGACAACGCCTTCAAGTTGCACCTCACAACAGTATCCACAAACATGTGGGTCTCCTCCCGGGTGTTGCCCTCGGGAATGTCCACAACATAAGACTCCAGCACCAAAGTACCAATATGTCCGTCCATCTCGTGGTTGTGAAGCGAAGTCACCGACCAGTAGTTCTGTAATCGGTGGCCGCCGCCCAGAACACGGAAGCTTATGATATGCTCCTCCTCGTTGAGAATCTCTAGTCTCTCGATACTGGAAGTGGCAGGGATGGAAGACACCACGTGAACCTCACGAATCGTGCCCACGCCGCCATCGCCGTGTATTACGTCGCACGACTCGATGAAGCGCTTGTAAACCTGTCCAAACATACTCTAGTTTAGATGCAGCAGGCCAATTTCTCTTTGCAAACAAGCGCTTATGTTGTACTACGCAAGTGATGGACATGTTTTGACAACCATTGCGAAATATTTGCAACTACCGAGACTAAGATCTTGGTGCGTTAAGATACTCCAGGCCTACTTCTCAACGTGTGACGTTGTCTAAATGTAGTACTAGGCAAATGATGGATACGTTTGATACCCATTGGAAATATTTTTGCAACCAACGAGACGAAGAACTTGGTGTGTTAGATACTCCAGGCCTAATTCTCAACGTGTGACGTTGTCAAAATGTTGTACTAGGCAAGTGATAGACTACCATTACGACACATTCGCAACTACCGAGACCAAGATCTTGGTATGCTGGCCTAATTCACGTCGTCTAAACGTTGTACTGCGCAAGTGATGGACATGAATGACTGTAAACATTTCGGAATGATCCTAACTACCGAGACTAAGATCTGGATGTGTGCGAGACGAATCCTTGGATCCCTCACCTGTGGCTTATCAAACCGTCGTATTACACTCCACACAGTCTCCACGGGTGCCTTGATCTGCTGTAACAAAATGGAGCCGCACTGGTGCGCTTGAAGCTCGTGCCGATGAAACCGGCAAATCAGGCCCTGTTGCCCCTCCAGAAGCGTCTGGAAATCGGCTTGCCCATGGAGCCCTTTCATCGCAACTTATTTTTCACTCCTGCACCAAGTTGTTTCCAAAGCTACAAACCAAATTGCGAATCGTTTACACCAAGCGTAAGAAGCGCAGACCTACCACTGTCGATCAAGCACCCCATCATCGTCCTCTCCTTCCCTTCCACCATCAACCTCACTCACTCTTCCCAAACTCAAATCCTGGATTCCAACACAAGGACAAGGAAGAAGTTTTGCGCAAGGAAAGCAATCTCGTGAGCGAGATGAAGAGAAACAGATCGTTCCTAAACCCTTGCGAAAAACCTATAACCTCGGAGACTCGACAGACTGAGAGACTACTGATGAAAGCAACGAGAAAAGAACTGGTATACGGTATGTATGACCCACAAGGACACAGTTTCCCACAGTTGCACCCACAGTAATAAGTTCGCAAATCCCTACTGGCGTCGTCTGTGGTCCATTATCCACATGATTCTCTCTGTGACCAGCTCACTGCCTATAAGTTCTTATTAGATTCGAAGGGTGTGGACGACTCCGTCCATGGAGAACCCGTCCATGTGCAGGCACCAGTCGTGGAATGGAATCTGGAATGATGCGGTTTTCACCAACTAGAAGCCACGACCTCCGGGGGGAACGTACAGTACTGTTGGAGAGCAGCCATTCTCTGTGAAGATGATGGAACTTACCGCAATCACTCATCTTTTGCTGTCAGACGTGGTGTGTAAAAACCAAGTCATGGCATCCGAGACGGAAGTACCACTGGTATGGTCGGGTTACTCACGTTTGCAGACATGCTGGCGTGGATAAAAACTTTCTAGCACGCCGTTTGAGCAGTCAGTGATCACAAGTACTTCTCTTTTTCGAGACGTGTGGAAAACTTTCGAACACGGAGGTACACTGAAACCTAGAATCGACACTAGCTGCAACTGAGCACAGCTACTATTATTAAATCAAAAACTATTTTTTGTTAGACCTTATTGGCAACGAAAAGAAGATTTCAACTTACTTTAGAGTACATTATTTAGACACTAGATATGAATCTTCAAAGACCTATCTATAGATGTAACTCAAGAGTAATAAGTTACTAAGTTCTTGTAGGTGGTGAATTTCATTAAATTGGCGGTATTATGGTAAAATGGCGCAACATTCCATTAAAGTGGGACAGAATATGTTAGAAATTGTACAACATTCCATTAAAATGACATGAAATATGTCAGAAATGGCACAATAACAGTGCCATTTTAATGAAATTGACCATACAGAGTTTCATGTATTGATAGTGTGCATCTTGTGTAATCACTATCTAGGAAGTGTTGGTTATGGGCATTCATACCTTACTTCAGCTGGAAGCCCAATTACTCATTTTTTTTATCAGACGTGTTGTGTAAGAAAAATTCTAAACACCATTCAGCTGGATCCATTCATTGATTTCGGAAATGGTGTTCACTTGTTATTCTATTTACCTCTCGTTCTAGATCTTCGGTTTTCCTGAAAAGTTGGCGTATTTTGTGCGAGAGGGGGGATTATGTATCTTATTGATCACTGTTGATAATTTTTACCTGGATTGGGGAACTGAATTCTAGTTTGGCTACTTCTGCCCGGTCACGGCACACCCGCATTCAACTACTGTACAATCTGTCTGACAGACAGACAGAAGCGCAGACAGTATGAAACTCATGATAGTGAAAAATAAGGTAGCGGTACCAGTATCCGATCATTTACCCACTGATGTAGGAAGATAGGAAATATGGGGATTGCAAAATTTTCAGAATTTTATTCCCAAAATTGAAATTATGGTGAATTTTTGGGAGCCAAAAAGCACTCATGATCCACAGCCAATGTTTAGACTCTTCCAATTCCGATCATTCAAGAACTACTAGTTCTTACTCACTACTTCAAGACATGTGTCATAACCTTATTAATCCCAATCTTGAAAAGGACCAAAAAAAATATTCGGAGCTACAATTGAAATTTGTTCCAAGCTTTGGTTGGAAATACTACACCCTACAAGTTGGCTACTCAGCATGATTGAAAATTGGTGTCTCTATCTTAACATTCAGACTTTTAAAGTCAATTGATTGAAACTCAATGAACTATAGTAACTTACAACATTGATTTCTTTTATTGAGGTAAGCAAGTCTATGACAAGCAAAATGATTGTTTTGCCTTGTTGACATTGTTGAAAAAATCTAAGTTTTTTTCTAAATAAAGACAAATGTGAGAGATGGAGAGAGCAAGTGAAATTTTATAGTGAATTTGTAATGAATTTTTGAAGTATGCTTGCCAATTGGCCCAAAATAGTTTGTAGACTATCCCCAAACCACCATAAATGGTCATCTTACCACCTAAATCAATTACAGTATTTCCTAACATGGCCATGACATGAAGGAATAAAAAAGTTACTTCTTGTGATGAATTTACACAAGAAAGGTGGAAGTTCTTGTTGTAGTCACCAATAACTCCTTCATCATCACCTAAGGCATTGAATGTGGCCACTAATTCACCCTAATTATTTTAAATCTCATTTAATGCAAATTTTTTGTCATGGTTTGATGTTAGTCTATAATGGGTCATTTTTTAGGTATTTGCATTGTTTAGTTTGCCTATCATAGATTGATTTACCTTATTGTAAATTATGATTATTTTGAAATTATTCAAGTCACACTATTCTAAAATTATTACAATGTAGACTGAAAATATTACTAGATCTATTTTATAATATGATGTGCACAATGTCACAAACAATTGTAGTTATTTCAGCCATTTGGATTGGTCATGTTTCCAACTTTGCACATTTATGTTGAACATTTAATTCTTGGAACAATTCTTGAGTTTAAAATTCTGCTTGTTCAAAGTGCAAACTAACAAAAGAGATGTTGCTTATAGAGTTAATTGTAAAGTGTATGTGTGAAATGAGGGACCAAGCGTTGTAATTTGAGAAGAAAACAAGAAGAAACTCCTTAAAGCACCAAAACTAGTCTTTGATGGAGTTTGGTGTTGTATTTTTGTACTATTTTTAGTTAAGCCTTCCTCTAACATCCCTAGCACAAATTGGAGAGAACTTTACAATTAGCTCTAATGCAATGGGGGGTAAGTTACCTCTCGTGTGTTAATTTCCACAAAAAAATGTTATATTATAGACTAAGGAAAATGATTTTGCAAGTGATAGTAATCTAATGACCTCACTAATACTATGTCATACAAGAGCCAAACCATTCTTGATCCCCCCCCCCCCCCCATTTTGGTAGTATAGGGTGCTCTATTTCCGTACAAGGACAAGATGAGTAATTGATCAAGAATGGCACATTGTGATTGGGCTACAAGATTCTTGATTCTGCAACCAACCCTCAGTAAAGAATAGGATGACCTATATGACCAATATGGGACAAACAAAATCTTTACATGGAAAATAAGATTATAAAAATTATAGAATCCTCCTGAGATCTATTTTTACACACAAAAAAAAAATTCCACTCAACATATAGGTGGGCTCTAGATATACACAATTGTTTAACCCCTAAAGGACAATTTTCCCTTGAACGAACAATTGAAAATCTAGGTAGGTTCCTATGAAGTCAATTTTGGTTGAAAGTTCACAAGAAATTTTAACACAAGATGTGAACATGTAACCTCCAAGTAAGAATATAATTTTTTCCAATCAAGTGCTCAAATCAAAAGTTATGATGCCCTAAACCTTTCGGGAGGATTGGACAACTTTTGCAAAACTCCTCTTCTACTTCTCAAATTTAGAAGGTATGCAACTTACTCATGATACAAAGATGCAAATGTCAAAAAAAATAACTATGTGTAGTGTAAAAGTCTCTCTATAGGAGGAGATGAAGTTTGTTGGCCTTCTCGAGCAAGGTTGATAAAAAAAATCCTCTAACTTCAAACATTATAATCTTTCAATCTGTGCAATCAAAGTTTTTGAAGTTTTTCCATGTATTCACATAGAGGTCTAGTATAAGTTTGTATGGTTGAATTTTGAATTTTTTTTCTTGTTGCCCTATAAAGTGTCAATTTTTCACAATTTGTGCCCAAAATGTGCCTCAATCCTTTAGGGATTAAGTACTTTGAAATGGATTGGAATGGATTAGCTCCCTTAACCCCTAAATGTCCAAAGTCATCTCTAGAATTGATGATTTCAAAAAAATCATTATAAAGTGCTATTTAGAGGCATAATTTGGAATTGGTATACAAATAAAGTTGTAGAATGTGAATTGTAGATTCCCTCCATACAATTAGATTCATCAATGTTATCACCAATATTTTTTTATAAATTTTGAAAGGAAAATTTCAAAATTCCTTCTAAATTTGATTACAAACAAAAATATTGTCATTTTTTTAGTACAACTTGTTGGAATGGATTTGAAATGTCAAGGTTCTCTTCACATGGTGATTTTTTGAATTTTTTGTGTTCTTTAAATCTATGACCTCATTTTGACAAATCCCGTTTTGAACTAGAGTAAATGCAATTTTGTCTTGGTTAACCCTTAAACACTAACATGGACGTTTTGTGGCTGATGGATGACAAGGAATTCTCCTATGTAGGACAAAAGTGCAACTATTCATTCTCAAAATTAGGGGGCGAAAGGGAAGTCCTTCTACAATAGTTTGACCTCCAATGGATTTTTTTTAATTTTTTAAAGTAGATGATGTCACATGGTTTCAAAAGCCATGATTTCCACGGTCACTAGTCCATCTTTTAAGGGTTAACCACTTGACGTACTTCCACATTGATAATTTTGGAAAAAAATATGTACTCTAGTAACACCAAATCCAACCCTGAAATAGGACAACAACTTGATCAAGTCTCTCCACAAGCAAAAACTTTCATCCAAGCAGTTAGGAAGACGAAACTCAAGTTTCAATCTGTCCACCATCCAGAAAATGAACGTGGAAGCACTTCAGGGTTAACCTCTCAAGGCCCAAGACCTTTTTGAGTTTAAAAACATGATTGCTTTTAAAGTGTTATAGATCTAAATGTCACTAAGGTGTCAAAATCTCAACCGTACAAACTTTTACTCTGTAGCACAATCACCATCTCTGGCTGGCTGGCTGGTCGGTCAGTGACTGTGGCGGGTTCAGTCTTCATTTCCACTCTTTTTGCAGGGGAGTCTTTTTGCAGGTAGTACCCAAAGAAGGTATTTAAAAAAATAAATTAAAGTACAGTTTACTTGAAAACTGGTGAAACGTGAGCCATGAAATCCTGGGAATGAAAACCAGCCGAGCCACACAAATTTAAAATTCAAAAAAAAAAAGTTGAATTTTTAAAATTTAAAATTTTCTCCACCACCAATTGAACAAAGGTTTCAAATTGCTGGAGCCACAAGTTTTAAGTTAAGTTATTCTCTGGCAGGACCTTTTCTCAAGTGACCTTTTCTCAAGTGACCTTTTCTGATGAGACTGTTAATGTCAACTGCCGTGGGGCAGGGATGGAAAGAGGGCCACCCAAAGTCGCCCTACTTCGTCAGATGTTCCGGTGGTGTACATCCCCCAAAAAACACAATATATAGGGGGCAAACTATCAATTGATCTTGACTTTTGCATTCTTGAGTGCATTGACATCCTCGTACGGAAAAAGAAAAAGAAAAAAGGATTTCAGGTTTGAAAAAGGATCAATTCAATTGATCATATCGTGAAAAAATAATATATAATTCATGAAAAATATGGTACCTTTATTTTTGAAAAAGATCCATGTTTTTTTTTGTTAAAATACAAAGAAAACATGGATCTTTTCAGAAATAGAGGGAGTAATTTACATGAGATCCATTGGGATCTTAGATTTGGCAGATCCATGAAGAATATTACTCATGATGGTCAAAAAGTAAAGTTCACAAAAGATTTATTCAAACTTTGACTCAAAAAACATGAGGCCATGATTAGACATCTTGGTCTTTTAGGAGGTAACCTTGAGTTAGTATGTTTTTAATTTTTCTTTTTTTGTGTGTGTGTTCTGCAACTCATGTTTCATCTTTCATGTTTCATCCATTTTATATAGTGTAAACTTTCCACAATCTTCCCAAAGCTTAAAATCTAAGTAAAAATGAGATTTGGAAAGGTATAAACCTTCAAGTTTGTACAAAGAATAAAAAAAGTTACAAGGTTGTCCTTTAAACCTTAAATGTCATAGTTTATGGAAATCTACTTCAGAGTTAGATGTGTTTAAGGACCATGGAGTAGCCCAAATTTCTATAATTGTAAAGATGTATTACATAATGCAACTTAGAATAATGATTCAATGATGACTCTCAAACAATTGTTGTAAAATAAAAATTCATCGATCATATGTATATATATATATATATATAGAGAGAGAGAGAGAGATCAACTCATACACAAAACAAAACTTTCATTAAAATTTGGAATTCCTGATAAAAATCAATTGTAGGTTGAATATTTTTTATTTTCACACAAAAGGCCCTTGAAGTCTAAAATGTTAAGTTCTAATTATAGAAAATTTTGAAGATTTTTATTTAATTTATTAATTTAAGTCATTTTTGAAGGTTCATTTTTTGAATTGAAAAAGTTATTTTTTGAGGCCAAATCTACTAGTATCCTTTGAATTATAGAATATTTGAAAAGCAACCAAATTTTAACTAACACAAGAATCTTAAAAAAAATTGATGGATGAAAAAATACATTTTTGTGTACTTAGGATGTATTTGCATTCATCCATCGTTTGAAATTTGATCCTAAAGGTGTGAAGACATGAATGTCAATAAGAAAACAAAATAATCAATGTTGTATAAATTTGTTTCTACATTGAAATACAATATTATTTTTTTTAGAAATTATAAATAAATAAAATTAAAACTTTAACAAGCTTTGAAGTTTGAATGCTTGCAATAAGAAGATTTTCTATCTAGATAATTGTCAACCCACCAATTTGTATATACTTCAAAGCCACGATCCCCTTTCTACAAGACTCTTTTAGAAGTGGTGACTATGCGCACAATAGCATTAAGAATATACACAATAGTAGAAAGTCGTAATTATAGATTTGCATTATGTTAGTTTCTTGTATAATTATTTTGAGATCTCAAAGCAAAAAACCAACTCAAGCTTGTCTCCATTGAGGCCATAGATTAGGTGATGACCACACATTCAAGATTATGAAGAACAACACAAGTGAGTATTTCACTCATTGTTTCCATGAGACTCAACATGTCCTTGTCTACAATTATTTTTCATAAAGTAGTTTGCTTTGCCATTACCTAAAGTCTTGACTAAAATATGTACACCCATAATCAACATTGTTCAAATTGCTTCACCTCCATTTGGACCCAAACGAGTTACAAGAACCTAATTCTTGATTTTTTACAAGATGTACACAATCAAAATATAAAAGTCCATAAGAGACTAGTGTTGGTTTTGGACATATACTTATACACAATATTTTGAAAATCCATAATTTATTCATATGGTATCCCAATAAAGCATGGTAAATTATGTTTGAATCCTCTTTTACTTGCTAATAAGATCCAAAAAAAAAAGATATGTTTAATAATAGTAGTCATCTTTAGTTGTAAATTTTGACCTTTATTGGTGCATATACCTTAGGTTGGGCTTCCATGTACAAAAAATCAGCCAAACTTTTCAAGAAAGACAAAAAGATTTTCCAAATTTTCCATGACAAAATGCAATATTTGCAAGAAAAGAATTGAAATTGTTCGTTGGCAAAATTTTTGGGAGAGGCTCTTGAAAAGTAGGAGACAAGTTTCCAACTTCTAAAAAAAAGTCTATTTTTAACATTGGACTTGAACTTTTGAGTTGCTTCTAGTTTGACAATTAGGCAAACCTACTCATGAAACCTAGTTTCTTTCTATTCACATAGATGGAAGTGAAAACATCATGAAACTCACTAAAGGCAAATCCCAACTCTAGTTGAAATATTTGGATATCCATTTTTGATTTCAACCAAGGCTTTTTTTTTTTCATTTTTTATGAAGTGCCAAAGTGGGGATATAAAATGTTATAGTGGTGCTACAAATTTCAACATTCATCCACATATTGGATACAAAATATCACATTAGTACATATCACATGTCCATAATTATGTTTTCATCCATAATTTGTCGATTTCATCCAACATTTTTTCTATTTCAAAGTTTTTTGGCAAAAAACTTCACATTTTTTTGCCATTTTATAGCCAAATTATTACTTTTTTGCTACAATCTATCATTGTAAAGTTGGACCCCCCCCCTTGATTTTGACACATCATGAACTAACCTACAATTATTTTTCATAAACCATGTAACCTAGCATGCTTTGCCATTAACTTATGGCTAGGGAGGATTGACGCCCCTTCTTGCCCCATCCTAGAGTAAATGTCAAAATTGCCCACTATTTTGTGTGGTGTAAATTTTATAATTTATCACTGCACCCAACTAATGGGATGTTCACACTTGGTGTTAGGGGTGATGTTTGCAACATGAATCTAGTCTAGAAGTAGGTCTAAATTCATTCCAAAGACCCTCAATAACAACACTCTTCAACACCAAGTACGAACATACCATACTTTTGGGCCTTTGATTGCAAATATGAATACAGAATTTTGCAAACTTTATAGTGGGTGGCAAATACAAAATTCCAGCGGGTTTTTTTATTTCCAGGGGTGCATCAGGAACTTCAAGGCATGTGAACATGGTGCCACGATGGTGCATTGAAATGCAATAAGTTAATTTGGTGCCAACCTCCATACCAACCTAGCCTGGATAAAATGACACTAAAATGACCTGTATGCGGCCTTTGGTGTCAAAATGGCACCAAAACAATCTGGCCCAACTTTTCTGATGTGGGTCAAAAGGCATGGGGCAATAAGGGAGTCAGTAACTGAATCCTCCCTGGCCTGAACTGAACTGAACTTATCTAGTGCAACAGTAACTGGAATGGAATGAATCCTCCCCAGCCCAAGCGGCAGCGGGCAGCGGCGGCGACTAACTTATCTTATTATGGGTGGGTGCTTCACTTGTCATCTCCGTTGGAAAAGCCCATGCACGGAAGAGCAACAGCAGCAGCAGGAGGGGCGGTGCATGCTGCCACTGCCAATGGCAAGGCAAGAGCGGTGGGCAGGCGACTGGGCTGCCACCGGCTTCGAGAGAGAAGGGAAGGAGGCTGCCGTGGGCTTGCCGGCCCAACTGGGGTGGAAGGTTCCTGGCCTGCCGGGGAACCAGGCACGGCACCCGCGCTTTCGAACTTCTCCAACCGCTCACCTTCTATAGAATTTCTACTGGAGAGAAAGAGCGAGCGGTAAGTTACCACCATGGTATGTTCGTAACTTACTTGGTGTTAAAAGAGTGTTGTTAATGAGGGCCTTCGGAATGAATTTAGGCCTACTTCTGGACTGGATTCATGTTGCAAATATCACCCTTAACACCAAGTGTGAACATCTCATTATTAAGTTTGTGCTGGGCACTTCGATGAAATGTAGTCCAAAGTTGGCATTGTTTGAAGCCCCCTAGCTCCCGGGTTATCTATCTAACTTACCTTCTTTGAGATTTGAACTACCCATTCAAGGAGACACTCAAGTTGATAGTAGGATATTGAGCAGGGGTGGACTAACTAGGGCTTTTTTTTGGTGAAATTTTGCTAGATTTGTCAGAATCTAACCATTGTGAATCTAGCCCTCCCAAATGTAGCCTTTGTAGTGAAGCCAACACATGGGACACTAGTCCAAAAAAAAAGCCCTAGAATTGACCCCTACACTCGTCTCCTCTAGAAAATGCTAATTTTTTTTATTTGACATGCATGAAAAAATTTGCAATTTTGAATTCATTTTTGCGATCAAAGGCCCCAAATTAGCAGGGAGATATGTAAGAGATGAATTTTTCAAGCACAAAAATAGGGCATCTTTTTATTTTACTTCCACCCTTGGAATGACTTGGGGGGATTAGCCAGGGGGGCAATTATTCTTGGCACAATCCAACCTCTACACCAGAAAGAGCACCCCCACCCAAGTGTGTTGGGCGCGTTGGGCATGCCCTTGTTAGAATCCCTGCCCCACCATCAATCTCCCAACAAAAACTTGTTGCAAAGCTTGTTCTTTAACCCCTCAAGGCCCAAGCAATTTTTGTACTTTTTCACAAGTTTGAACTTTGATTGATAGTGTGCATTGTACATCAAGCTTGTTGCATGATGTCAATCATACTTTTAAGCTTTCCCCCTTCAATATGAACATCATAATATGAAATTCAATAAGATATACTTCTTAGAATGTAGGAATATGAAGTTATAACTTTGACTTATTGAACAAGTGAGAGGCTAAAAAATGGCTCCTTTGGGCCTTGAGGGGTTAAAAACTCTTTAAAAAATTGTGTGACCAGTCAACAATTGAGGGCCCTTGTGTTGATATGGGACTGTGAATTCAAGAGGATCTATGGTAGAAGCACTCAAAAACGTCAAAATAAGCAATTCAATATAGTTAAAGGTATCTTTTCCTAAAAATAATGTTTTTGTGGTATTAACAATTGAAAATCATTTTCTAAAAGAAATGATTTTACGGAGATGGGATGTAATTTCTATGAATTTTCAAAGTGGAAGCTCCCTAGACCATTGAAACTGTCAAATAGGAGGATCTAAAATTGAAATATAACAAAATCTACAATTAATAAATAAAATTAAGCATAAGGATGGTTTAATGATGCTTTTCAATTATACTTTAATCAAAGTCTAGGGACAGTTTTATGGAAATCTAGGGTACATGGATAGGAATGGATGTTTTTCTCTTAGTTGGTGAAGAACAACATTAGATAATAAATGAAGAGGGGGAGCAATGCCACTACGTGGGCGTTGAAAGAAGAAGAAAAGTGCTAGGATTTAAGTGACAATTTGGATCCTCTTCACAATGCGTCCTCTCTAGGATAGGACAATGAGGAATTTTCAAGTGGCCTCTATCCATGATCCCTAATGGGCGCTCCCCAATCCCTTTAATGCATCACTTCTAACGCACCTAGGTGGTAAAGCTCTAAACTTCATTTCAAAAGAAAGTCCTCTTTACATTACTAGGTAACTACACATACTATAATAGCAATGAAGCATGTTCACTACAATCAACCTTTTTTAAGTGTTAGGGGTCACATGCAAATAATTTGTAACACATGTAGAATATTATCATTTAACACTTATGAAAATTGATCTTGATAATACATAACATTTACAAAATAACATTTATAAGACTTCAAAAATAAATACTTAACGTTTATAAAGAATAAAGGATGAAAGTACTAAAAAATTAGTCATCATTTAGCTTAACTAGTTGAAAGAAAGACTCTATAGTAGTTTGATGAGATTCTTCTACACTCCAAGATTGTACTTGCTTTTAAAGTGCTTGGATATTCTTGATGAATCACATGACGTCATTAGGTCTTTGCTCCAAAAAATTCTTCAAAGTCACAAGTGCATTTTCACCATCTTTGAGTCCCACAACTTTTTTCAACTTTATCACACTTTTTAAAACTTTAGCAATAATCAAAGTCAAATTAATGAAGTAGTGAGCTAAAGATTTCATATCACTTAACTCTAGATAGTATATATATTTTATGGGAACATGAATCTCTATAACACATATGAGATTTTCACAATTATGGAGGTAACACTAATGGAGGGTTGATTGTACTATTAAATATAAATTATTTTTATTGGATTTTATCACGCATCCAACACACTTTATCATGCATTTGAATGAATAAGAGCATCCTTTGTTGGGGCCTTGTTAAGTATGTGGCATTCTATCAATATAACTTGGGTCTGTTGACAAGGTCTTCAAAGTGACAAGAGCCATCCAAAGTGTCTTGCCTCACCCCCCCCTAGCTAGATACTATCTCAAATTCTACATTCACTTTTGAAGTTTTTTCATTGCAAATGTGGTGATTTGCAATTCAAGAGTTTCATACCAATGAAGAGATGGAAGGTGGAGCTTCAACAATCATTTAGCCAAGCATTGCAAAGTGGCCATGAGATTGTTGACATGTGAGTGTTGGGCTACTTTGAGTGCACAACAAACACATTGAATCTAGTGTGTGAGGACCTTTGAGTGTCGAGCCAATGAAAGTGAAGAGCATGTTAACAATTGTATTGGTCTAGGTTTCGGAAAACTACATCAAGAATATTGATGCCTAGCCCAATGCTAGGCTAGACTAAAGATGCTCTAAGTGAGGCTCTAAGTTACGAAATTTTAGATTATTGTATGAAGGTGTAACAAAAATTGAAACAAGGCTCTTCTAAACTCTCATGTCCTATTAGTATACATCTTGTATCATCAACATCAAGGTTTTAGTTTTTATTTTTATTTTTATCAAAATGTAGAAGTTGGTTGTGATGATTATGCATGTTCATATTTTTGGAAGGTGAGAAGCTCTAGACATGAAAAAATTTCAAACTATGAAAGTTTTGAAAATAGAAGACATTTGGGATTGAATTTTATATCCAAATTTTTTAGTCCAAGGGTGAAAATGATGTGGACAATGCTTTATCCTCCATAGTAAAGAAAATACTAATTGTGGATCCTCTAAAAATTGGGTCATTTGATCCCACTTAGAGAGGTGGGTTAATTCATGAAAGACTTGGACATTGTTCAATTTTCCAAATTGTAAAGATGTATTCTAAAATACAACTTAGAATAATAATTTAATGATGACTCTAAAACAAAAGTTGTAAAATATGATCCATATATTAGATCTATACGATTAGATCAACTAGTATACAAACCAATATTTTTCTATAAAGTTTGAAGCCAAAAATTAAAAATTCCTTCTAAAATCAATTGTAGATTGAATATTTATGATTTTCACAATAAATTTTTTATTGGGGTCAAAAATATGAAAATTTTATCATAGAATATTTGAATGATTTTTATTTCATTTTTTATTAAAGGAATTTTTGAAGGGGTGTTTTTTGAATTGAAAAAGTTAATTTTTGATGCTAGACCTACCAATACCCTTTGGATAATAGAGTACTTGCAAAGCACATTCTTCAAAGTCTATACCATGAAAATGTTAAAGAAATAAAAAAAATAATCTTCAAAAGAATTGATGGAGGAAAATACTCATTTTGAGTGCTTGGGATGTGTTTGCATTCATTCATTGTTTGAAATTTGAATGCCGGTCTAGTTCTTAAGGAGTTAAAAAAGAATTTGGAGCATATTGGGCCAAATTCTTGATAGCCAATCATTTAAAAAGAATTCATGTTACAAGCCATCATACTTCAAAAATGTACTAAGATTGTAATTAACCACTAAATGTCCAATCAACCATTTATATTGCTATCCAACTTTGGGGTTTTCCTTAGTTAAAAAAATCGTTTTGTTGAAATTTCATATTTTTCTCATGTAGATCGTCAAGTTGCCTTTCAATAGCCAAAATATAATTTTGTTTTGGATAAAAACTCAACCTTGGGTGATTTTTCAAAATCAAAATACTTCAAAAAATGCTCACTCTGGATTGTCTTGGGTAAAAATCCTAGTCAATCAAAGGTCATTTGAAGAAAAGAATTCCATGGGATTGCAAGTGGGCAAGGGATGATTGGTTGGAGTATATAGTATATGGGCACAATTAAGTGGGATTTTTGTTTTCCCAATGTTCGTACCTCACTTGATTGCAAGGCTTTGAAAATACTTTTTTACAGCTCCAATCTTTGTAAAAATTGGCATGCACATTCCTAAATATTTACAATTGCATGTGGTCAAAAATGATAAACTCTTATTTGTGAAAATTTGAGATATAACCCTTTGAAATCATTTTGCCTAAGAAAAAAGCTATTGTTTTTTCAAAGATTGAACTTTGATTGAAGATATCTCAAAATATTTAGAGAATTTTAGTTAGACTAATTTGATAGTGTTGAACAAGATTTTGCAATGGGATTGAAAAAATAAATATTCTCAATAAAATTAAACGTTCATTTCAAAAACAATAGTTTGGAGATGATTTTGGAGAGAGGACCCCTTTAGACATTTGGGGATTGTGGCCCCTTTTCACTTCACCCTAGCTACCACTAGAAGAAATCCATGTCTAAGTTGATAGACTTTTTTAGGCATCTAATAAAACAATTGATGTTTTTATGCCAATAGTGACATCCAATGTAACATATATGGGTAATTGCAAGAAACACTTCACACTTTTGGCTCAAAAACACAAATTTTGGTCATAGGATTGGCAGTACTACATACTACTATCAATTTCGTGTGTCAATGTCCGCCTGCAAATCTCAATCGACAATTTAAGGTGCCTGCAGATCTAAACCATTGATTCAATACTATACAATATTATATAGTACTATAGACTACTATGGAGTATTATAGAAGCCATTGGGAGCAAAAAATAATAGAAAAGGGGTCTATGGACCTTTTCATTTATTAGTAATTCAAAAAAAATTCAAAAAATTCCCAGAAAAAATCCATTTCTATAGACAAGCTTGCTCTCACATTGCACCAAAAATTTCTTCAAGGAAAATTTTCTCTTGCTGGAAAAATGTGCGTGAACAATGGTTACTTTGGCCTCATGTAGACACCTCATGTAAAGGTTTTTTGCAAAAAAACTCTTTGTCTGTCATTGGAATGCAAGTACACCTCCAACTTCTCCAATTTGTGGCTTCTAGTTCACATTTTTGGGTACAACTTCTAACACACACACACACACACACAAATGGCCAAGGTAGACACCCAATTGGGGGCACCTTAAAAATAGTAAAGTAATTTAAAAAAATAAAAATTAGAAAATGTGTGAAACTTTTATGTGTACCTTCATTCTAAATTTAGAGACAAACGGACTTATGATGCAAAAGTTATGACCAAAAAACCACGTGTCCGAGGGTAAGGGGACAAAAAATAGGTCAAGTATTTCTTGCAATCACCCATATTGTTGTTGAAGATGTTTCATTGAACATCATGGTTGATATAATGGGTTGTTACATTGGATGTCCAAAAAAATCCATCAACTTAAGCGTCCTAAAACATGGATTTTTGATAGTGTACATAGCCACAATTGCTAGTATGTGAGCCTAGGATCTTGAGCCCATGAGCTTAGGAGCCTAGGCTCCTACATTATTCATACCTATATTATAGGTACCTTCCATAGTTATAGGGTACTTGTATTATGAGTATGTATATTATAAACACCTTCAATAGTTGTAGAATGTCTACTTATACCTAGGCTCAAGGCTCATAGGCTCACATTTCTAGGCTCATATACTAGCGTTGTTGTGTACATAACTAGAGACAAGGACCTCAAAAGGCTTGCTTTTAAAAGATGAGCTTTGGATTACAAGAGCTTTCTATTCTGAGTGTAAAAAGTTTCTAAAAATTCATGAATACAAAATTTAGAAAGAAATAGCCTCAACCAATGATTCATCACACAAACCAAGCTCTAAAATAAAAAAAATAAAAAATCATTATATACTCAATATTTGAAAATTTTGGATTCAACTTTGGATTCATTGAATCCAATATATTTAAAAAGACTTCAGAATCATTTGATGATCAATCAACCTCCCTAAAACAAAGGTGTAATTAGAGGTGTCATTTTCCACTTAGTAGGTGCAATTTGCAGCATGCTTCATCCACATAAATAGTTGCATCATTCTAGGTAGTGAAGTATTAAAGATTACTTTTTGAATTGCCCAAAAGAAGTTAAGCAAGTGATTATGTGATAACATGCTTTGTTATGTAGCATTGTAGGACTAACTCATTTTTTGAGTAAGGTCTTAATCAAACTTCCTTGTATGTCACTCTTGTTAATATAAAGCCTCCTCTAGCTTCCTATCCAAAGCCACTAAAACCCTAGTTTGTATTAGTTTAAGATTAATGGGACATTGACATAGAATGCTACTTAAATGTATAAATGAGTTTATGGTTGGCCCAAAAGTATGTATATATGTGTATATATATATATATATATATATATATGTGTGTGTGTGTGTGTGTGTGTGTGTGTGTGTATGTATGTATGTATGTTTTAGCCACTACAATATCTCATCCATCTATCTCTACCAATTTCAACCACATATACCAAAAAACAAGTTCTTCTATGCAATATTGTAACAACTATGTAGAATCTTTCATGGTCTTATACCAAAGTATGCTCTTTTCCAAGAAACTTGGTGTGAACTACTATATTGGTTCACTATTTAAAAACCCCAAAATATAAACATTAGGCATGAATTTACAAATCCATAAGTGTTAGCACTCCAGATTAAGCCATAACCATCAATTAGGGAGTTTTCCACTAAATAACAATGGAAACTTCATGAGGTTAGGGCAAGATCCTAGAAAATTCAATTAGGAGGAAATTAGGGAAAATTCTAGGGAAAAAATGGGGAGTTAAAACTAAAAAGAGGTTGAGCAAGATTTGGTAGAGTAACCAAATTTGGCTAACAATAAAATGATGAGAAAATGAAAACAAAAAATGAAAACAAAAAATGAAAAATGAAAATGAAAACAAAAGACTAGAAGTAGGAAATGAAACAAAAAGTAAATTCAAAACCACAAAAATAATAAATAAGAAAAAACACAAAAGAAGTTAGTTAAACTAAAACTATGACTAAAACACTAGTATAGTGGGTAAAACAGTAAAATAGGATTTTACAGTAAGTTAGAGGGTTTTACAGTAATTTAGGGGGTGAAACACTAAAATAGAGCAATTTACACTAAATTAGCATATTTACAGTAACCTAGTGCGATTTGTACTAATTTGGCGCATTTTGCACCAAATTAGTGGTTTAACAGTGAATTAGTGTAGGATGAAAGTAGTTTAGAAAATTAATCCGTAAGAAAGTTGGATATAGGCAAAATTAGGGTTTGGATCCCTCTCTCTCTCAATTTTCCAAGGACTTCTGGGTAGGATGTGTTTTGAGAGATTGGTGAAGAAATGTGATGAAAAATGGAAGAAAAAAGTATTAGGAAGGGATTGCAATGCATTAGGGTTAGAAGTAGGCAATTTGTCGAGTAGGTTCACTTGTTGTATGAGCAAAATGGATGAAAATAGAGAGTGTTGGAGGCCATCTTGAAGGTTGATTTTGGGACTATGGGCAAATTTTAGGATTTTTGTGTGGATTGGGAAGGATTTTGGGGTTGAGAATGAGAGCATCTACTTTGGATAAGGATATTGAGGGCATGACAATGAATTTGGGTCTGAAAATTGGTGGGCAAATGTGGGGCAAAGTCAAGCTCCCAAAGAACCTAATCTTGAGTCATTTGGAAGAGAATTGAAGCAATGGTGGCCATTTTCTTGGAAGGAGGTTGGCTGCCATTTAAATGAAGAGAGATAACTTCGAGGGAGGATATTGAAGGCGTCACAATTCAATTGAGCATGAAATTTGATGAGTAAATGCGGGAATAAGTTAGATTTTCAAAGAGACTAATCTTGAGTCATTTGAAAGAAAACTGAAGCAATGGTGGCCGTTTCCATGAAGAGAGGTCTACTACCGCTCAAGTGTGGAGCGACAACTTTGAGGGAGTATATTGGAGGCGTCACAATTCATTTGAGTGTGAATTTTGGTGAGTAGATGCGGGATCAAGTTAGGTTCTCAAAGAGACTAATCTTGAGTCATTTGGAAAAAAAATTGAGGCGGTGGTAATTAATTAAGTGTAAGAATGTTGGCGACCATTGCAACTTGGGGCAGCTCAAGTAAGTTAAGTTTAGAGGTTGATAGCAAAGTGACACCAAAGAATTAAGATCTGAATTTTGGGAGGGAGGTTAAGCTTGAAGTCAGCTCTACAAAAAAACAAAGATTAAAAGATTCGGAGCGCGGACGAGGCGTTGGCAGCCATTCTAGTGAAGCAAGGTCTTTTGCCACGGTAGTGGCGATTCGTTTCTCCTCCCCTTCTTTCCCTTTGATGAGTTGAACCATGTTAGTACCTTGTTAGCTAATTTTTAGGTGAAGATTGAAGATAGTGCTTCCTAAGACAATTGTGGTAGTGACCACAAGTTTTTCTCTTGGCCCTTGTCCATGGGCATGAAATTGTGAATGGTGAATGAGTCACCCAAAATTATCCATTATAATTGAACTACTTCCAACATACTTGGGGTACAAGTTTGTATGAAATAGGCTTTCAAGTGATTTCATGGTATTAGTGAAAGTCAAGGCCTATGGGTAAATTTGCATATGTGGCCATGATTTTATAGAAGTGTGGTCCAAGTTAAGGTCACCAAGGAACTTGTGCATGCCTAAAAATGGAACCATGGAGTCATGGAGAAAGTGCTAATTGGATGTCAATGCATTGTGAATTAGAGTAGTAGTAGACTTGTGATTGTTGTTTGGAGTATGTAGTGTAGATAAATTGGGTGTTGGAATTATTGGTGGGGGGTGCAATTAAACCTATTTGGAGGTGATAATTGTCAATTTTTAGTGGTTTTTTGATAATGCATGTGGGATTGGGAGTGTTGGTGAATTTTGTTGAAGGGGTGTGCTATAATTAGTTTTTAGGACTCTAATTGTTCTATTTTGAGGTCCAATTTGGAGATTATTGGTTTATGAGGTTGCTCAAACCATTTAGAATATGTATTAGGAGTATGTGGTGATTTTAGGACACATAATTGGGTGATTTAGGGGTTCTGCCCCTCTTTCACTTAAGCCATTTACTTAAAAATTTATTAAAGAATATTGTGGAGTCCATTGCTTGGAAGGCAATTTAGATAGGGGTCTCATACACTCCTCGCCAGCCAACTCTAGGGGGGTTCTTTGCCTTGTGGTGAAAAAGCCTCGTATTTGGTGCTAATATTCTATAAGAGTCTTAACCCTAAAATATTGTTGCAAACACTAAGTTTTTGATGGATAAGAGATTATCTTATTGTGTAAGACATAAGTATAGATGCTTATTCTTGAGATTTTGTGTTAAAATGGGAGGTCGTACACAATAGTTTGACCTATGATGAATACTCTTGGGAGGTCATATGCAAATGATGTGCATGATATGCCAAAGGATGATTTTTATGGTGACCAAGCTTAGCGTATTAGGGTTATTAGGGTTGACCTTTAATAGATGTGACCCTTGTGACCAAGGTATTCACCAAAACTACTCCAATTATTGGACCAATAGGTGCAATCTTTTGTTTTAAAATGAACTATGAAGTTATCCATTGATCACTTTTGGGCCTCAACGTCCTTCAAGGGTTAACCCTTGAACTTCTTTCATGTTTAGAGGCAACTCTAAAATCTTCATCTATATTTATTTTTTAACAAATCCAATTGTAAGAGATCCTTTAGTTAACTTGTAAGAGTACAACCTCCTAAAATTTCAAAATAGGAAACCTTGTCAATTGCAAGATCATGATGCTTGGATTTCAAAAATAAGTATTTTCAACTCTTCCCAAATAGTTAGATTTCATCTTTCAAACTTTTTACTCCCAAATGTGTAGATCCTAAAACTTGCAACTTTCTATAATATTTTAAAGAAATAATTTGGGAATACATGTAAAAACTTTCAACAAAAAATATTTCATTTTCATGCTTAAAAAAACACTAAGCAAAAGGAAGTAGAAAATGATTCAAAAACACTAAATCATTAAGAATATATTTTTGGAATTAAAAAATGACAATCATAATGGTTGTAATGTTGTAATAAAAAAATCTACACCCTATGATTTTTTTTCCAAAAATATGAAAAATTGAGTTAAATAAAGGACTTCAAAGTTCATTTTAGAGTAGAGATCTCACAATTGCCCGCAATTAAACTAGAACTCCTCATAACTTTCTTTTCAATAATCAAAATGGAATGATCAAAAGCTTTTCAAGCATATATAAAATTCTAAGAAAATTCAATTTTTTCTTCATAAAAACATATTTTTTTAGCTACTTGGGCTACCCAAGCTCCAAAAGAAACTATATATCATGCAATTACTTTTTAACTATTTAGTCAAAAATTGTGAAAATTATTGTACCTTAAACCTACTCCTTGATCACATGTTGTGTAGAAATTTCAAAGAAAAAAAAATTCCATTTGTAAATAGATGACCGAAAATGTTATGTTGTCAAAAAATGGTATTTGAATTCCTTTAAGGGTTAAACAAAAACTATAATATAATTGTTCCTTTTGACCATTTATTGTGGAAACCTTTTGACTTGATTACTTTTGTTATGAAACTATATACAAGTGCCTAATTTCCTGCTTCCAAATCCATGATGTAGTAAGGTAACTACACCCCAAAGCGACCTCTTTCTAAAACTGACCCCTGCATATTCTTGTCTAAAATGTACTCCTACTATTCATGAGAGTCTAGGGTCGATTTTAAAAACACCTATTTTTAGCACTTTAGAAATTCATAGTTTATTCTTAAAGTGCCCAAAAATTACATTCTAAAATAATCTAGAATCTCCTTTTAACTACCAACAAGACCCCACAACAAGTTTTCTAATACAATATTGGAAACGATGATGGATTGCTTATTCAAATGCTTTTGAGTGTAGTTACTTAACCCCTAAAGGACCATAAGGCCACCACATGGCTTCTGCAACTACATTTGTAGAAAATTTAGAATGTGAACCCCACTAATAGTTTGTGACCAAGAAAGAGACTCTAGATGATTTTTTTTGTTGAATCCATCGATACAATCCGATCAAGAAATGATTGAGTGAGCGATTTTTGGTGAATTTTTGGAGAATAGGAAAAGTACTATGGGCTATCACTTCACGTGCTCATATCTTTTTTTCCACACCTCAAAATGATTTGAAAAAATCAGACATCTAAATCATGATGCTATGTACTTGTAGAAAAAAAAATCAGAGTTTTTGGATCAATTTTGAGCATTCTGATTTCAACCTTCCAATTTCAGTGCATGTACAAAGTTCCGTTGAATTGGATATCTTTCATCAATTTTGTCAATAGTGGCATTTTCTCAAAAATTGTGTGATTTTGTCGATCTTTTTTTCACAGGAAAGCTACATAAGTCTTCTTTCATTTCAATGGTGGCGATCATCAAAATTATATCACACATTTGAGAAACTATGCTTGTTACAAGAGCTAGTGAAGAAAACAAGAGCTTAATTTGCTCAAACACCCCATGTTCCTTAAGTTACACATGCATGAAGAACAGAAACCATGTCCCAAACAACAACTAAAAGATCTTCCTCGAAAATAGACACTCCCAATTGTTCTCCATGGGATCATCACCTAACACAATTTTTTGCATTTTCTTTTCCTTTGAACTTCACTTGTAAGCATTCCAAGGACAACAACTTCAAGATGCATTCAGAGATGCCAGAGAATCAGCATAGATTGGACCAAGTCCAAACTATTGAAAGCCACATCTATTGTAAGCTTCACTACAAGCCACTGAGGCTACCATTTCAGTGATGAAGAAGCCGTCATGCATAACTTAACTTAATGGATCATGTCTCGATGACAATCGGTCCAAACTTCCTCCTCTCAAGTTCAGTGGAAAGGAAGTCACAACTCAGAAGGGAAGGTGTTTTACAAGCCATGTGCAGCACCACATTGGATACGGGTTCCAAAGTTTCGCTGAAAAGGGTGAAGCAGACACTATTAATAGTACGGAGTACTTGTTGCTTTGGGGTCCAATGCACTTGGCCATATTTTTTTGTAGTGTACTTTTTATTTGTGGTTTAAGAGTGCCAACAACCATTGGGTGGATTATGATGTTTTTAAGAGCTTAAGTGTGTGTAGGAGCTACTCAAAATGGATGAAATACATCCACTAGTAGAAAGTGGGTATGTGCTAGACTAGCTAAATGACCGTAGAAAAAAAAATTCTATAAGTGGACTTGGGGATGCTTAGCCTAAATGAATTCCTACAGGAGACTAGTAGGATGTGGAATGTAGATTTGGAGATTTTTAATACAAAATTAATTACAATCTTTGTTTGGAAATAAAGTATCCATTCTCAATGCAATCACCATTGAGAATGGATATACTATTTCCAAATGAAGGTCGTATGAAATAAGAATCTAAATCCAAACTCATCAAGATTTTTTTTTTGTAAGTGTTTGTTTTTCTCTACTTTTGCATAAATTGATTCAAAAAACTTGCACAAAAAAATGAAGCACCAAGTAACCAAGTGAATCACATTATTGAAGAAAAGACAAAACATTCATTTTCATCATACTTGGATGTAACAATGATCCATAATCCTTCTCATTGTAAGCCTTGAAATCAATCAAAACGAAAAAAAAATCTAAACACTCTTACCCCCCTAAGTGCCTAAGCCTTACCAAATGTGTTTCCCTAGGACAAAATAACATGGTCTTATAGTTATCTCCAATGAAGCAATTTTTTTTTTCTCTTTCAAATTTTAGTGTACAAATGTTAAAGAGCTCGATTATTAGTGTGCTTACAAGTTTTGAGTGTGAAGTTGTATATATAGAAGTTGTGAGATTATAACAAGAGAAATGTGCATATCCTATTTTTAGTTTACTGCCCCTCCCCACAATGTTTGAGAAATTTGTATACAAGAATTTTTCAAGATTGGAGGTGACATGAACAACTAGAAATTTTGTTAGCACACTAAATATGCCCTTCCAAAAACTTGAAGTTCAAATGAAGAGCTTTCAAACTCATTACACAATCCACTTGCAATTGTTGAAATGCAATTTTTTTAATACGTAAAAATCACAAATAACTCCAAATCAACACTAGCATGTTTTAATTTTCAATGGTGAAAATCATGAAAACACTTTACTCTTTCAATTGGGACCATTTTCAAAGTAAATGGATAAGTACAATTTATACAATTTCAAATCAAGTGAGATTGGCAAGCTTGGCTCAAAGTTGAGAAGTCAAGTAAAATTGGCAAGTTTTACTCCCCCACTAATGGTACATATAATTATGCCTTTGAAGACCTTTGTCAAAAATCAAATATTTACCTTTTTTTAGTGAAAAATAAAAGCTTCTAATAGTTAACCTTCAATACTCCCTATCATTTTTTTAAATGGTCAAAAGAATTTAATTGCCCACATCAAAACAAGCCCAAAATTTTGGATTGGTCAATTATGTATTTAAGGTTTCATTAATTCTTAGAGAATTTGTTGCCATTTTTTGACCAATGGATGACAAAGAATCCTTCTATATTGAATAAAAATGCAACTATTCATCCTTGGAATTTTGCGTGAAAAGAGGTCTTGTACATTAGTTTCACTCTAATGAGTGCTTTGAGATTTTTTTAAACTAACAATTCACACAATATCAAAAGAGATGATTTTCCAGTCACTAGCCTACCTTTTAAGGGTTAAGTAGAACAACATGACATTGTGTTGTAAAAACTCTTAGACCTCATGGCCCTCAAATTATTCTCATAAAACTTGTGAATTTTGCTCAAGGAGCTCTAACAATTTAATTTTGAACATTTGCCCATGATAGTAGAAAGCATTCTTCAAAATACTCCCTCCATCCCCAAATAGGTGTTGCCATTGGACCTCAAGTTTCTTTTAAGTTGTTTTGAGTAGGTTATATGGAGGCTTTCCTTTGTCCCAATTTTGTTTAACCCCTAAAGGACCAAGTGTCCGTTCAACATACGCAAGAAATCTTGGGTAGGCTCCTACAAAGTCATTTTTAGTCAGATGTTGATGAAATTTGGATATAATGTATTACTGTGTATCCCCTTCTTGAAAATCTAAATTTTTTTCCAGATTGGGTGCCCAGATCAAAAGTTATGCTGCCTTGAACTTTCTGGGCAGCATGTGCAAAACTCTTCCTATGATTTTGAAATTTGGCGGGTGTGTAGCTTACATGATCCAAGATGAAAATGTCAAAAGAAAATAACCCTATTTGGTTTAAGAATCTCATTCTAGAAGGAGTTAAAGTTTGCAAGCCATATTGGGCAAGGTTGGAAAAAAACTTTTTCATCTGACTTCAAACCTTATAATCTTTCAATCTGTGTGGTCAAAGTTTCTAAATTTTTCCCCACATGTGCTCAAAGAATTCTAGTACAAATTTTTATGGTTAAATTTTGAAAAAAAAACTTAAATTTTTTTTTTCTTGCTGCCCTAAAAAGTGGCAGTTTTTGACAATTTTTGTCCAAAATTTGCCTCGGTCCTTTAGGGGTTAAATTGCAGTGAACACATGCAATATGCAGTTGGACCTTCGAATTAATTTTTTTCATAATATAATCAATGAAATTCGTATCAAATGTTTTCAACAAAATTGCAAACACTTTGGAGTGGAGGGAGTAATCAACTGTGCACTGTATATTGACATTCACTCATCCAATATGGACGAGACTCACGTTACATACAAACGTCAGCTCCAAGGTATTCACAAGTTCTAACGGGCGACATCCTTGTACCTACTCTGTTAACATAACATAATGCTAAGTCCGGTGTTCAAGGCTACTTTGCACAATCTCAAAGGGCAGTCAGAAAAGGATTATAACCCATAATCTTTCTCCTCATTCTAAGCCCTTGCATCAACAAAAATACAAATCTACATGATCTAGACCAACTTGGCATTACGTCCAATAACATTATTCTGCTCGCAAGCATCACCTAATCCACATCAACACCCAGTCTCCTCAGGTTGGGCATTGGCTAAACTCAAGAACACTTGCTCCAGGGTACTTTGACTCACGCTGTAATCCTCCAGCCCTAACCTGAGCTTCTCAGTCTCTAAGGTGCCGAACACCTGTGACAAGGTGAAGTCTTTCACAGGAATGCTGTACTTAACTCTTGTGAGGTGCTCTTCTTCCATCCTCGAATTCGGAAACTTCAGTGACATGAATTGGTGGACTCCCTCTAGGGCATTGGATTCGGTACACCGCATCTCCACAGTGTAACCTGGCAATCCAACCCACGACAATCATAACTTCAGCTCCTGAGTGGGTCTAGTATTCTTAAAAAGACGAAAAGAATAATGTGGATCTTGTCACCATTTTCAAGAGGATTCCATTGTAGTAAAATAGTTACATTATTTGGATGTACTATGAAATAGTTGAGAAAGTTATGAAAATCTTCCAAATAAATATCTTATGCATGTAGGGGATAACGAACATACCCGAACCAAAGCGAGATTTGATGTGTTGGACGGAGCCCAGACAGACTAGGCTTCCAGCCACCATAACCCCAACGCGGCTGCACAGAGCTTCACACTCTTCCATGCTGTGGGTGGTGAGGACTACACTCATGTCACGCTCCAGAACGGCTTCTGTAATCAAGTTCCACATGGCTCGCCTTGCCACCGGGTCCATTCCACTGCTAGGCTCATCTAAAAACACCACCGCTGGATTGCCCACCTGCCATGCGTTGCGCATCCATAACATTCAATTAACCAACTCAAGTGGTGTCTCTTTACCTTTCCTGAAAAATAAGAATCTCAATAGTAAGGTGTCTATGGTTACTTTAACTATAGTCCCTTATTACACACCATTGAATCCTGGTTTTCCTGCTCTTCCCTCGAACCACACAGGCTAATGACTGAACATCTTTTTTCTAAATATAGAAAAGGACCTAGCATGGTGGGTTGAAAAAATGCTATAAAAATCCATCACTTACAAGAGCAATTGCCAGCGCTAACTTGCGCTTGTTGCCACCACTGTAAGTACCAGCCACACGGTCAACATACTTCGCAAGACCAACAGCTTCCACAAGTACGTTCACAGTTTCTGTTACGTCTTCCTTGGGGACGCCTTTGAGATTGGCGTACATGTGGAGGTGCTCTCGTGCAGTCATGAGGTCCAAGAGAGGGTCGAACTGCGGACAATACCCGATCTGTTGTTGTGCTGCTGCTAAGTTTTGGAGGACTGAGTGGCCGATGATGTACGCGTCACCACTTGTGGGGCTTATGTCCCCACTCAGGATGGACAGCGTCGTGGTTTTCCCCGCTCCGTTTACTCCTCTGGACAAGTCACAGGAAAGAGGTTATCCATGGAGATTTCAGCTGAGGTCAAACACCATTTATATATCAACAAAAGTCAGAGATGATCCAATTATTAATGTGTGACAGTAGTAAATGCACGCACCAAATGAATAGTAAAGCAACTTTGTTGGATTTAGGTTCCCCCAAAACGAAAATAACAAAATTTTCAGTAAAATTAGGTTGTTTCAGAAACTTTTAAGGTAACTTTAAACAGGAAACTTAAATGGTCGACAAGACAACCTTTGACGATGATTATATATTGAATTTTAAGAATGTACAGAGCATTACCATCAGAGCTTTTGTGTTCGTTTTAGGTAATCTAACAAAGAAAATTTGAACGCTCATAAGCTTTGCACACAGTATTTAAATAAGGCATCCTTAGTTGCATTAGCCTGTCCTTGTAATTGATGACCAAAATGAGAAGGAAAATGAGCAATTATATAATAGGAATTGAAGTGTCTGAATCAGGTGTTGTGGCCTTCATATAGACAACATCATATAGGAAACCTTCTGCATGTGTCATGGGGAGGTCTCCGTGACATCTACATCACACCTCAAGAAGCCTCCGTCTGGTGAATGTGACCACAAAGAGACCTTCCCATGCATCATGAGAAAGACTCTTCATAAAGATGCTTAGAAGTTGCTAAAACAATCCGATCTTACTGGAATTTCTATTTAAAATTCCTGCCCAAGAGAGATCCGCAATGGTAGTACCAGGAACAAAGTTTTGAGTGACTTACAAGAAGCCAAAGCATTCACGAGGAGGAATGCCAAGGGTTAAGTCTCTGACAGCCACCTTCGGAGGCTCCAAGCCACGGCCAGGATAGACTTTCCGGAGACCTTGCACAATGACAGAATCACTGCGCGCTTGACGCCCCTCCACACGCTTCCTTTCGTTACTCACGTCCACGTCCTCTTTCAGTGATATTTTCTCTGCATCATCCCATGAATGTGAAAGCTTAGAAGAACTCCTTTTACAGATGTTTAATATGGATTCGTTAAAGTGAAAATTCAGCAAAAATCCTTATCGAGGGCAATTTTCACTCATACATGATATTGGGAAAGTGGTGGACAGCCATCTACCATTCTATCTTCAACTAACGTGATAGAAACACAATAGATGTATACTGCAGGTTTTCAAGGATAATAACATGGTTAAAAAAAGTGCAATATAAAAAATTCGGTAGGGCTAGCAACTTGAATCGTCACCCAAAGGACTACAACGTTCAATCACTGTGTTCGTGGTTGATGACGTACAGCATGACAGTGATCCACAGTAATTTTTCGAAAGCATGATTCAATTTTTCAAACCTAAAGGGAAAAAAGGAGGGTAATATTATTCAGAACACGAACCACTAGGAAGAATAATAGATCGTTGCTTGTCGATTATCATACCTGAATTCAATGATTCGGTCAGACGTGACTGCACTGAGGCTGCAGAAACGCAAGCCCATAGATAAGAACCCGCCTTGAGCAGAGTGCCGTTGTCAATCAGTATAGTCAAAAGCAGGTAGCCAAAAATCTCGGCTATCATGTAAGTGAGAGGGCGACCCAGAATATTCCACTTGAATGGATCAGCTGGTTTACCCAACAGTTGATGCCTAAAGTCCAATGCTGATAGTTGCACCAGACCTCTACCCAGATTGAAGGGAGGAAAAAGATGGTAAAGATACACCAATTTCTCATTCAGGGCCTGCATCACAAGGTTTGAAAGAACAAAGGTATTCTTATCTTGCACCGGCTCAAAATTTCATATTAGCTGGACAACTACGAAATCCATAATCCATTGAGGGACGAGATGTCTGCGGTGGTTATTAGACAAAAGCCTCTTCTCCAAACAAAATCAGGACTGCCAAAGCTACAACTCTCTGAGAGTGCGAGGGAGGATGGGGGACCACGGGGACCATGAATCTTAGACCCTCCTCTATTTAAATTGAAGTGCAGAAAGAGACAAGAGAAGATAATGGTGTAAACATTCATGCTCAACAACACCTAAAGAAAGATTTGAAAAAAAATAACCATTACTTTTTGACCAGAAAATATTGGACCAATTAGCAGTTCTAAACATAAAGATAATTTAACCCGTGCACCAGTAGAAGAACCTCGATGAAATTCATCCTAGGAAACATTCAGCAGGGTTTTCAATAAGAACTGTCACAAGAACTTTTAGACATCAGACAGAGACCTCCCAATAATATGTGAAGGGAGAACTCCCTAAAAATCACAGAGAAGCTTTTCTTTAAGATGTCAAAAAGTTCTTAAAACAATCTCATATTAGTAGAAAACCAACTTTCATACACAGGGATCTAGTATTTCACCTTGGTTTCGGCAATGTCGCCCATAACTAAACTTCCAACGAGCATGCCGAAACCTGTAACAAAATGAATGCCTGCAATTGCCACCTGCAAATAATAACAGAGACCTGGTCATGAACTGTGGTTGCTGCACCAAGAATGCAAATATCAGCAAGAAGATCCACAGGAGTGGGCTTCTAAGTTTAGATGTACTATCGAACTAAATTTTCTCTAAATGAGATGCCCGACATTCTTTAGCAGTTTTCTCAACACCCATGGAACTGTTCATGAAAAAAGTCTAATTTCCTTCTGAACACTCATCTTGAGCTCATGAAATAACATTGCAAAGTCACATTCTCAATTGCTTAGAAATGTTCGAAGCTCCAGTGTGCCAGATCTCTAGTGGCTGAAGTTTTTGTATAAATTTGATTGTACAGTGATCTGACAATTCTCTACAGTAGAATATCCACTACCAACTGCTTTAGAACGCCATGATTGGTACACCTTCACACGGCATGTTTCAACACAGAAAAAAGACTACTTGCAACCACAGAAAATAAACTGACTGTAACAAGAGAACTGGGTATTTACTACCTGGGCATTGGCGTGATTCGAAAAACCAAAAGAATAACAATACGTGAGTGGAATCACGGATGCTCCAAACGACATAAGGACTGCAAATGTGGCTCCAGCTTTCGTCCATGAACCAATAAATGATTTATCTTGATACAGCTCAAATATAAGCATAGTGATGGCTAAAGTTGCTGCGTATGTGATCAAGTCCCAAGTGTACGTTCCTAACCAATACGCCACACAGCTTGCTCCGCTCACCATCTACCCACCCATTCAAACCAATGGACTCAGAGTGAGGCTTATATATCTTAAAATAGGATATCAAAAAGCATCATACTTTGAACACCACTAAGAAAGAGAAACCATTGTAAAAGAAGCGTGTAAACTCTAAGGCACATCAAGAATCTTCCGCATGATTCATGGACAGGTCTCGCTGAAAATCACAGTGGTCATGCATAGGTCTCCCCGTGATACATAGGGAAGTCTCAATACAATCACTGTGAGCACAGCGATGCCATGAGGAAAATTCTCTTTAGGATGATGTCTAAAAGTTCCTAAAACAAGCTATTTTTGCTACAAACCCTATTAGAAACGCAGCAGCCAAGGGGTTCAAACGCACCTGAAGAAGCTTAGCCTTGACAATGCGTTCCCGAACCACAAACACCGCGAAAGTGGCACCCAAGTAGCAAAAAGGGATAAGAACAAAAAGGGCAGCCAAGACGGACAATACTGTCTGAAGCTCCATAAATTCCGTCTTGGTGAGGGGCAGAGGATGGTTGGACACCTTCAACGTCGCTGAAGGGTCACCCACACTTGCCTTCAGCCTTTCCTGCATGAGCTCTTGGATCAAGGCTGGTAATGAATGGTCTGAAGAGGTGTTAAACAAGACCGTGACAGGGGAATATATGCCCTGCCCTGTCGGCGACTGCACGAGCTCGCTAAAGGTCCTGTTAAATGAACTGGTTGTAGCATTACTAGGAGTAAGTCTTGCGCTATTAAACAGCCCCTCAACTTGCGTCACGTTCAAGTTTCGAAGGCTTGATGTGTTGAGACTCGGCCAAAGAGTGTCATTGAACATGACAGCACCTGCAGAACATGTTCACCATCCCAGTAAGTTTATCGGATTCAGTACACTCGGACCTCATTGTTATGACCTCTAAAATGACATTCTAGAATATCTTGCACACTTTTCACAAATTCAAACTCTGTGACAGTGAAAAATCCAGGTCCTTATGTGTTAACAATAAGGAGGGCTCGAGTGTATTTATAATAAGGTTTTCAATAAAATTAGACTGATTTAGGACCCTTTCGAAAGAGTATCTTTGTCATGGAGACGTCTCCCTATGATACACAAGGAGCCTCTGAAGGATCACTATGACTATGGAGAGACCCCCCCATGAATTATGGGGGAGATCCTCTTTATGATGTTTTCTAGAAGGTCCTGAACAAACTAAGTTTATTGAGAACGTTGTGACATGATCAGATAAATCGACTGGCATGAACAATCCTATCATAGTGCATGGAGTTTGCCCTGCTGTGATGCTTACCAAATCTGGTCGGAGAATGTAAATATGTCTGTAAAAGCTCCTCACTTAGTGCAACACTGTTGTTCATGTCGTCTCGAGCTTGGAATTCCACGTAATCACTTGCACGAAAAATGGGCATGTCATTGAGAGAAACCCCTGCCACGGGGATAATAGTTCTTTGCCCTGTGGGTTTGAATATTCTGAAATCCAGCTCTATTGAAGGTCCTGCTGGATCAATGTTCAGCTTCAGAATTAACATCACCAATGAGATGGCGAACACTGGCAGCAACACAGAATTAGCCAACCCCTGCAAAAAAAATCCAAAATATAAATAAAAATGGAATTTCGAAAGTGAGTTAAAAGGTCATTAGAAGATAGAGAATTGAATAGTTCAGACACGCATTGTGATACCTTGGGGCATCCGAAATTGGTCCCCATTTTCTATTTTTAAAGTTTGCGTAGCCACAACATACATTAATTGGAAAAGGCTCGTAGCAATAAAAGCATAACATTGCAGCATAAATAATGTAAGGGTCGTACCAAGTTCCTTAAACTATTCCTATCTACAAGTGTTAAACATTTCAAAGATGAAATGTTTAAAAAACACTGTTGCTTTAAGGAATAGGTAACCTTCAAGAGTCAGAAGTCTTTAAAACGGTTCTTGAGAATGATGCCAAGCTGCACTCCTACGTCAAGAACGCCCAAGAGCATACTTTCTAATATAAAAGTCATGTTCATTACATTACAGAGATTCACAACATTGGCACAATTCCAAATTAGCATCCGGAAACTAAAATATATACCTATCCTACTACTTAAAACATCGAGTAGTAGAATGGCACAGTTTCAGCACTTTGAATCAAAATTACCTTGGACAAAAATTAAAGAGTTCTTCACAGGGCTCACAGTGAACATTATGGGTTATAACCCAAACCCTTTCAACCCGAGAAAACTTCACACCTCTGCATTGACTCATGAACTCGATATAGCGGATCTTTTACCTTACTCATGAAAGACCTATATGATTGATAATGGTGAGAAAAGAAACTACCTTCCAATCACGTCTGGCAATCAAGGCGCGCTTCAAAATCATCTGACCGTATGCTCGAAAATAGCTACTTTGCAAACTTCTGCCCCCAAAAGGTCTGCTTGAAACAGGGATCACCACATCATGCTTGGCATGTCCGTTTTGAGATTCATGGTTCACTGCCAGTGGTTCCTCATTCACACCCAGCTGCTTTGAATCCAAGGGCTTTAAATCTTCTGTGACGCTGTCACTAGCAAGACGAAGAAAGACTTCCTCCAACGTTGTCATGGACACTCCATAACCTCCGATATGCAACTCCTCTTTTCTCTCCTCAAGTTCCTGGAATAACAGAGCAAAGGCACCCTTGTTGCTGAGAGGTAACTGAAAGGCCAGTTCCCCTCCTGCAGAGCTTAATAAGACCGCCTGAGGGATGTGCTTGTGTACCAGGGTTGTCACTGTAGTGTCGTTGCATTCAGCACTGCTTCGTGTCATGCTCAAGTTGTACCCCACTCCAAACTTTGCCTGCAACAGTCTCATTCATCATGTCTACCAAATTAATTCTTCCCCCACCAGATAAAGGTTACACCGTCTAGTCTATTCAGCATCTCTACCTAAAGTCATTATTCAGTGTCTCTATTTCAATTTTAAGTGAAAACTTAAAATACATTTGGCAATTGACATATCTCTAGTACTGATCATTTTAAAGGGTTTCTCAGAGATTGAATAGAAAAAAATATGTCTCCAGAAAAATACTATAACTTAAAGAAACTTAAAATAAGTAGCAATAATATATCAATTAAAATGAGCGGTTTAGATTCTGTAAGGTAACAACACCTAAATGCATCCAAATAAAGGTTTGAGCATGATTCCTATTGTTGAACTGTAAAAACTTTCGTTTCATCTCATTGGTAGTTTCAAAAGGAGTCTAGATTTGTAATTTTTGGACTCCGTATGAATAAACTATGAATTTTCAAAGTGCTCAGAATAGGTCAACCTAAATTCGATCCTATGCTCTCAATCATACATAAATACATTTTAGGCAAGAATCTAGATGGAACCCTTTTGGAAACAGGGCACAATTAGGTGCTGTTACCTTGCATGTATGCACACAATGTCAATTCCATGTCCGTACACAAAAAAATTGAAAGTAGAATGGAAAGAGAAAAATATAAAAAGTCAAAGAGAGAGCATACTACGTGTGCCTCTGTAACTATACTATTAAAATTCAAATTAGTAGTGTAACTGTTCGTTGGTTAATATCAACGTCACTCTTCTCAACCAAAACATTCTCTTTAGGGGTTGGCTACACCCTAGAAGGATTGCCTTGGATTCTAATGCCCTCAAAATTTTATATAAACACAGAGACATTCCTTTTACATGAGGACATTCGGACAAGACCTCAAGTAATATTACATCATCAATAGTGTTAGCCACGCAATCCCATGATAACAGAAATTTATATACGTATTAAAGTATTGTTGATACTATAACAAAAGTGATGAGGGAACACAGTGTACACGGCTAGAGAAGGGGTAAGCGTCACCTTGAGAAAGAGACTACTGCCAGAACATTTGAGTCGCCCTTCACTCATGATGGCGATTCTGTCACAGAGAAGATCAGCCTCATCCATATAATGCGTTGTGAGGATAATGGCACGCCCAGTCTTGAATGTGCGCAGCAATTCCCACACTGCACGCCTGGACTGAGGGTCTAGCCCTGACGTGGGTTCATCCAGAAACACCACCCTTGATCTGCCTATCATCGCCAGTCCAATCTACAGAATACACAAAAATTCAAGTATAGTTCTGAGACAATCACACAGCCTAAAGAACAACATCCTTCTGTGTACCAAAACACGATCTACACTAATTCACAACGTAGTTCATATCGTCCAAACAGCTTTATCACTAGGATAAAAGTATCTAGAGATATGTATTACTAGAAGAATTTTATTGAATATAAGACATAGTAGAATAGAGGAGAGGTCAACATACGATCGTAGTAATGCAAAAAGACACTAACTTTTTCCTGAAAATTCAGGGAGAGACTGAGATTAGTCACCTGGAGCTTGCGTTTCATGCCACCAGATAGACTTGAAGCGCGAGTATTCATCTTATCAGCGAGCCCCAGCCTATTGACCATGTCTTTCACGTCTTGGTCAATGTATAGCTTGGGTACGCCTTTGAGTGAAGCAAATAACTCCAAATGTTCTCTTACGGTTAGGTAATTGAAGAGAACATTTTGTTGTGGGCATACTCCAATTGTCCTGTTCAAAAAAGGCACCCAATTGGAACTTACCCTTCTCTATTACATACTCCCAGACTGTTAACCTTGCAATGCATCAAAGGGATCCAAAACCAGGCCAAAATTCTCATCACCCTCCCAATTGATACCTTTGAACAGGGCTTTCCAGTAAAATCACATGGTTTAAACTATTAAAGAACATTAGAAAGAGAATCTCCTTATGGTCATAGGGGTTAGACAAATAACAAATATGTTTTTCTTCTAGCTACCAAAATTAGGTGTCATCTACGTAGTAAACAGTTGACACTTGCTTTTGGTAACCTAAAGAAAAAACACTGCAGAACTCCCTATGAGAATTCCTCCACATGCTCCCTATGACCAGAGGGAGATTCTCTTTATAATGTTGTCTAAAAGATCCTGAAACTGACTCATTTTACTGAAAACCATTCTGTTACAACAATTTCCATTCTCTGGGGTGAAAAGAAAAAAGAAAATAGAAAAGGAAAATGAGCAGTATGTGATACCTTCGGACACCATTCATGTTATCTCTAATGCTGTGGCCCCATATATGAGCATCTCCACCAGTAGGACCGATGAGGCCCGTGAGCATGGAGATGGTAGTACTCTTGCCAGCCCCGTTGTGACCCAGAAGGGCAGTGATGTGGTCCTCATACACCTCCAGAGTCAGGCTTTCCACCGCTACTTTACCTCCGGGGTACACTTTCTTCAAGTCACGAATCATAAGTGCCGGTTGCCGACCCTTGGCTGCGTATGGCTCATTTTGAGCATCTGAGTCGCCCCCTCGGTCTTGCCCCTCATCACTGCTTGTCGATAGTTTCTGCATTCCAATGAGAACTACTCTTGTCAGCACTATTGGCATCAATTAAAGCAGCGCTGAAATAATTTACAATTTGTGGAGAGGGAATTCTGTAATGTTGTCAAGGAATGAAAGATTCACTGCAATGAAACATTACGTAGTTCAATGCAACAAGCTTATGATAACAAGCTTGAAAGAATAAGTTTGAGATAACAAATTAAAATTTTTGAACCAAGCTCATGTGCAAGCTGGGGTGAGATAGCAAAAGAAGCCACTGAAATTATGACACTTTATCTTGCATTGGAGGTACAAGTGTATTCTACCCCAAATAGATAGTTTAAAACTTTGATATCTCAAATATTTTCTAGCATGTTCTATAGAAGCCATACGATTGCCACCTCCTCGTGCTCAATCTTATCATTTAGACTAGTTTAAAGTCAACATTGAACAAAGCAAATAAAAATTGACCTGATATGTGGCTTCGGTGCCACGGTGGCTGCCCCGCCACCAGGAGGGCGAAAGAAAAAACAAAGTTGGTTGCGTGGAGCCATACTCGGAGGGCAAAACTTGCTCCAGATACCTAATTACACATGCAAGACCCAGTGTGCCATGATTATCAGTCCTATCTGTGCAACTCAAGTGATTTCAAGCAAGTGTAATGCCATGTGTATGACCTTGAATAACTGGTTGAAAATCCCTTCCCAAATAACTAGCCACATTGCACCCTAACAATTACGATGTAATTAAAGATAGTTTTTAAGATAAACCTTGTTAATTGTAATACAGTTTTTCTGTAACACCCAAGAGGGTGGGATCTCTGCTAGTGAATTCCATGAAGATATTGTCACAAGAGCAAGTTCGTGAACACCCTGACAGGACATGACCAAACGCAAATATTAATCAATATATTAATGAATGCTTCAATACCCCCACCAACATAAGCTCCCTTAGATGCATACCACGCTAAAGCAGCATAGAAGAAAGTGTCTATCAGCAGAAGTCCAATAATCCACGCCATAGAAAACTCATCCTCGAAGATATTTGCCCATGTAATGCCAAAATTAGCGCCTTCATAGTGACCTACCAAATCCGCCCCTGCATGAAAATACCAAAGATGAACACCAATTAGAAAAGAGATACGAATAAAAACAGAAGTCAAAGACCCCAAATTTATATGAAAAGGAGGCCCCAATAGAGTAATCCTTGAAGTGAAGGCTCTGAATTCATACTAAAATGAGTTAAAGAAAATCTCTGAATTAGGAAAATGACATTATGTGCGGTCTTTCTTCAAATGCAAGAAGAGAGTGACGTACCAAAGGTGAAGGCCGTTTGGGGTAATAAGGCTGCTATCGACTTCCCTGAAATGGCTTGCCCATCACTAGCACGGAAGAATATGTAACGAGGCATAATAGCTCCAAAATGGACAAAGGGTGCAACAATGGCAGCCAGCTTTGCCTTGGAAAAAAACACAGATAGAAAAAAACCTGCCACGTCATTCAACGAGAAATCACTCAAATTGCCAACTCTTTGAATAATGGACTTAAAGAATCTAGATATCCATTCTGCAATCAAACTTGTCAAATCTACAGTAGAAGAATCAAAATAATGCAATGCTGGCAGAAGCATAGAAGCTACTCCGTAAGAGAAATTTGATCATGATTCAGAATTAGCAAGAGCATGTGTAGCTTACCAAAAGATATGAGAGAGGTTGTGAACAGAAAGAAGAGCATAAGTAATAAGGTTGGATCACTGCAAAATTTGCCGAAATTTTCTCTATAATGTCAGATGGTGAAGACAGAACATAACCTCAATGGAGACCATCCCTCTGGAGGTGATAATCAAGCATTAAATATATAGAGCGTGGTTGTCTATAATAATCGTGTCCTTTGACATTACGCTTCCCATTTTAGACCCTTGGTTCATCATGACTGAACAAAATCCAGTCATGGAGGCTAAGTCCAGTATAGCATCATTATGAAAAATAACATACCTCACCACTCCCATGGCTCAGCATGTTATTTCTCACGAGAGGGATCCTTTTTCATATTACCTAATCCACTGACAGCTTCCTTGACTGAATTATACACACCACCATACATTTTTTTCTGAGTCTTTCAGTAGATGATCAGGAGCAACCAACAAACACTTTCAACTCTCAACTCAGAGAAAAGCATATCCAAACCCACCTCCTCGGAAAAACAGTAATTGAGAGCAGTGAAGTTACAGATAACGAGATCAAAAAGAATACCACCTGCACGAGGAGCACATCCATGAGATCTATCAGTTGATATAGAAGTCAATAAATTTTGAATCTAAGATCACATCATCATGTACGCAAAATTAAGTACTACTGAAAGACTTGATGAATACATCATTGATTAAAGCAGTCTCCAGGCTTGCGGAGAAAACAATGGAAAACAGTCAACAAGAATAGAACCAACCGTACCAAATATGTTGTAGCCCAAGAGATAGAGAACACCCAAGATTTTAGTCCCATTATATACATTGTTTCTTTTGCACGAGTTTCCTTCTCCTCAACTAATGCCTGCAAAGTGAACAATTGATAAACGTCCATCAAGTTCAGCAAGGACCCCAGTCCCTGAATTTTTTTTAATTGCAACACTTAAAAATGAAGACTGAAAAACCTTCCAACTAGAGGAAATCAAAGATGTCATCACTAGTGGGATCGTGAATTTTCCCAGCCGATAGTCCATCAAACTAGTTGCAACTGGTCATTAGTAACCAGGTCCAGCCAGAGAGTCAGCAGGACTTCGCTGAAATTGATCATTGGTGACCATTTCCAGTCAAGTGTGGGACACTCCCTCACTGGAATAGGACATGATTTTCACTAGTGTTGGAATCTTGATTGTCTAAGTCTGTGGGGAACTCAAATCTTATATTTTGCAACTATCTCACCTTAACAAGCATGCCCAAAGGATATAAAGTTGTAAGGCACATTAATAAACCCAACATCGGTCCAACCTGCCACAAAACACAATTGAGATCAGTTTCTCAAGGCACTAATTTAAATATATGCTTCGCTACAGTAAGTAGATAGCAGATTACACTCTTTCCGAATTCAATTTCTACATCTGCTTATCACGAGTGGTAACACAGGGCACTGCTGAGGCAGAAAAAATTATATTATGCCAAATCAACTATCAAGCTACAGAAATGTTCAAAGCTAATGATAAAACCCCTACCAAGTCGTTCGAATTCAATAGGAAAGAGGACTTGAACCCTCCCATTCCAACCTCTTCTACCCAATATCTATTGGATGATGAAGCAGCATAGGAACTTACTGCTTGATAGAACTTGTTTTGAGTGTGAGCAGGCACTGGAAAAGGAGCCCCCCAAATCAATTTTTCAGATAAAACGTCAGCTTCCGAGGTCTTTGGGGCAAGCTTAAAAACATAAGAATTGACAGCGTCCTGCTCAAGCATAAGCATTGTCCCAGTGCGAGGGGCCAGAAATTAGAAGAAGCTTTTGCAGATTAATTGGTCCTTGGGTTTCAACAGTAAATACCGGAACATAACATTCTTCAACCTGAAGTCCACATCCATTCTACAATGGTATTGCAAGGGAATTATTCTTTCTATAATTCCATAATTGACTAATGAATTCAAGTTTTCATGCTCTCCTCTCGTCACAAATGATTCAATAATAAAAATCTATTTCTTGGAAAATCGTCTTCTAGAAAGAGACCTGACATGAAGCGTTTAAGAGTGTTGGGTGCCAAATGACTGAAATTCCTTCAAATGAAACAAATCTCAGCTCAGAGAACTAATAAAAAAATTAGAGCTAATAATAGATCACGAAGCCAAGTTAGAGCAGACCTGTAAGCTGAGGAACCCAGAGGTATAGTAACGCTTGTAATATGTACGAAGACCCTTGCGCCGCTTGTGTACAGCTTTCATAGTACGGGGCACTGTTGTAAAGTTCATTCGTATCTTATAATCTACATCTCCCCCAACAGGATCTAATTTATTGACCACTACGATGGCCCAAATAGGTTTGTCATTTTCCGAGTTCAGAAGAGCAGAATTTACAGCTTCCTGCACACACACAGAGAACATTGATTGCATTGATACAGACAAGATAGAGTTAACTTTTTAAGGTTAGGGTTTAGGGAATCAAAACGAGGCATCTGAAACCAGAGAAGGACTTGAAATGGCGAAATCAACAACCAGTTGAGACTATTATTACCTTTTCGCTTGCAAACGTTCCTCCATAGACCTCTTTGAAAAACTGAAAGCAAAACAAGTCCCAAAGTGAATGAAACTATGCACTTGAATGAAGACAGTTTACAAAAGCAAGAGGGTTCATGAAGAGAGAAACAGGATATGAGAAAACTGAATATGTGAATCTCGCTTATGAGCTTAATAAAATATCAACGGCATCAAGTCTACATTTCATAACCATGCATTCAAAATGCGCAATTGGTCATTTGAGATAAAATAAAATAAATTTAGTAATAAACATCCACCTGGTTTTCAGTAAGCAAGTGATTCACAAGGCCTGCGACCTCTGTTGAATTTGGTGCGAAAGTGATACGGCCTTGTTCAAGAAGATTTCCCAACTGCACGAATTAATACACAAATCTATCAACACAGCACACCAGTTTGAAACCCTCCGTCAGATCTAACCAAAAGCACAGAAATTAAAGAATTTGGTTTGGAATCATACCAACCAACTGAACATGTTTTGGAACCGCATAATGTCACCAGGCTGGCCACTTTGATCTTCAAAAACAAGTAAGCAATCATATCAACACACTTTCCTCTTCATCTTTCCAAGCATTAATGAGCACTACGTATATGATAGGGTTTCCAATAAACCGTTTCAAGACCTTCTAGACATTTTTAAATAGATAATCTGCCTCATAATTCAAGAAAGGGTCACCACAAGGTCACCATAATCCAAAGGCTCGCTTATGTATCATGGGAATGAATCCGAATGATCTATAGGGAGACCTCCATGAATTAAAGAGAAGATTCTCCTCGCAATGTTGTCCACAAGCATTTGAGACAATCAAATTTCACTAACAAAAGAGGAAAACCTCCTCCTTCTCAAAAAAACTAGTTGTGCTAAAACCTGAGAATAATAACACCATCGAGACAGTCTACCTAGCATAAACCCTCCGAATTTAAACATGACTAGTTTTTCAAGGACAGATCTAAAGAATGGATTTTACACTAGTGTGAAAACTCTATTAAATGTAGGCTAATAATCCTGAAAAAGGAATGAACAAAAGAAATCAGAAACAAGATATACCAATTGCTTGCCGAATAAGCTTGCCAAGTCCAACGAATGCATCGAAGGTGGGTGTAGGAAGGGGGCCATGGTAATCATTGAAAGCATCAAACGCTGTTGCTATTTGGGATGCGGAGCCCACACACTTCATAGCGAGAGAGACGAGAGCCGGAGACATGGGCAAGCCCCCTATCAACCGTTCACCGTTGATCAGTGCCTCTGCCAACGTCATGTTTCCCGTGTAATTCTGTGACTGTAACCCATCCAGGCCCTTCAATACATCCTCCCTTATTAACATTGCAATCAGAGCCAGCTCCTCAGGAGATACATTCTGCACCCCCAAACCAAATCAGACCAAACCAGCACTTTGGTTAGTTCCAATTAATAACGAAAAGATTCTCAAAGGAAAACATAAATAACTTTCTAGAGGAGATGCCACAACACCCTTGAGCTATTCACGAAACAAAAACTGGATTCCTTTACAACCCAATCTTAAACTTATGACAGTCCTTGCAAAGTCACGTTCTCACTTACATGGGATTTTTGTAATTCAATCTAACGGTTCTCTAATTGGTTTTAGAAAAAATTAGTCAGCATTGGAGAAGGGTGAGTGGTCCCAACTCCTCTAGAATGTTATGCAACTAATCTAAGTCAATAATCTAGTATAATTATTAATCCCTATAATGATCCAATAATCATGGTTACAAAACAACATAGTTAATCAGAATTTGATTAATCATATTGTGAAAAACATCATTTAGATGCGGTCAAATTTCAAATCAATGAAGAACATTGCATGCGTTGGTCAATGAATTTTTAAAATTGGATTAAAAAAACAGTCTCACATGACCTTCTCAAAGCTGTTTAAAAAAACATGAGGACGTGAGTCCATTAGAGTTTAAACATCTATCTTTGCGAACTGCATGATTCAAATTCTAATGAAGAAGTCAAATTTTTTTTATAAGCACAACCAACCTACAGAAAATCCTAAATCATACCTGAGAAAGAAGCCTGTCAGGTGGACAGAGCTGCAATAAGCTTTGTGCGGTCCCATACTCATTCTTGATTGATTGAAATAATGGAATAGTAGAATTCACAGGAAATTCAAGATCATAATGGTCCTCCGTGCTCTTCGACCACCCCCACACAACAAGCGACATCATCAACAGAGGGCTGATGAGCTCCATCAGGGTCTGCCCCCATCTTCTTTTCTGCAACCACCATGAAGCCAAACAAACACTCTTCAACAAGTGTCCACAACAATGGAAAGTAACGACACCTCAAATCGTCTGAATAAGCATTCGACCATGGTTCCTATTATTAAACTATTCAAGTTTTGGGGGGTCCTGGGGGGGAATGAAATGGGGAATCCAGATTCTCCTACATGCATTTTTGGACATGGTATGAAACTATGAATTTTCAAAGTGATGAAAATAGGGGTACCCAGAATCAACCTAACGTTCTCATGAATTCTCATCAATAGAGGCTCCACATTAGAGGCAAGAATCTGTAGGGTTCAGTTTTAGAAACAGGTTGCAATCCAATGCTTTTATCTTATTCAAGCATTCCCTAAACAGCTCCCCGTGAATAACACATAATTACTGAACAAGTTGCATTGACATTCCTAAGTCTGCTTCTAATAGAATTAGATTGTTTGAAGGCACTAGCAAAAAGCTTCCTTCCCAAGAAACCTACTTAGATTACCATAAACCTTGCTAATTGTAATGCCATTTACATGCCACTTAAAGTAATTTCTTTTATAAGCCCAGTCAATTGTGATGGAATTAGTTTTTTTTAACAAACATGGGGGGATGAATTCTCCACTCGTGAGATTTCTAAACAACACATAGAAAATCTTCTCCATGATGTGCAGATAGGTCTCCCCTATGATCACACAGAGACCTCCTCAAATAGGAGCCTAAATAATATTAGTGTACCCTCCATGGTTCATGAGGAAGATTCCCATTACATGATGTCTAAGTTCCTCAAACACTCTTGATCCTTAAATGCTCAACCATCCAATGGTGGATGGTTTGAAAAGTGCACTTCATCTGATTAATATGCATTGAGGAAGCTTCAAAGAAGACCGCATAAATTATCAACGGAAAGGTAAAAGAGTGCCCTAAGAGAATCAGCATATTTTGGTGAAGCTACTATTATCTATTATGCTTTTGTTAGTAAAAATTTCTCTACTTCTAGTTCTGCATTTAGGAACGAATTCTACAAAAATAAGCTATTACATTTCAATTAACCGTTGTCACCTTGAATAACCACTGCCGCTGCAGCATGGCTTGCAGCTGATGCTTGCCTTGGAAAGGAGGAGGCAGCACAAAACCTCCCTCCTCACCATCATCTCTGTTGCTGCGGTGTCCTCCTTCGTCGTTGAAAAGCTCATCTTCGTCACTATCCAAGTCATACTTCGTTTCCAAGCTGACTCTCGCCATCAGCTCCACGTTGGTCTCCCTTGACACCATTCTCTACCTACAAATTAATCCCCAAGAAACCAAGGCTGTAAAACGGCCAATTTGATTGAGTATAATGTACAAAATAGAATTCAGATGGGGCCAAATAATATTATCATCAGAATTAGTGAACAGCATTGCATGTTTTGATCAACAAAATCAAATTAGGCAAGAGAAAATCGCCAAGTGAGCTACATAAACTTCTAAGAAAAAAAAATAGAGGTTCAATTGATCGCGTGCTCGTCAGGCATTGATACTGCAGCTCAGTCTAAGCATTCCCTAACCCTAACTGATGATTAAACCTCTAGATTAGGTCCAACTTCGTAGCACAACAACTCTTTCTAAGTCTAAATTTGAGAAAAATAATTACAGAAATGCAACGAGCAGCTCATAACCTAACAAACTGCCGCACACACATCCAGTTTCAATATCAAAGCAGGAGAGGATTCAACCAAACACTTACACTTACAAAAAAGAAGTGAAATCACAACAGTTGAATCTGAAAGCCCCAAAACAATCATTTACTGCTTGGATTTAAATGAAGAACTATTAAAGAAAATCTCATGTGACAGAAGGACTTACCGACAATTCATCTGTCTGGCAATTCACAAGTACAATTCCTCTGAAAATCACACCGAAATAAAATCTCGGCGCAATAAATAAATTCCAGAGTATCACCAATTGCAATGCTCGTCTTTACGCTCCTGAATTTCCACCGACTGAGGATGAGATCGCCAAGTCCGAGCAGAAACAGGACAATTCCTACTTCTCCAACAAGAAAGAATCAAGCAATCCACCAAGCGAAGAGCAAAACCAAAAACCAAACCAAAGATAATATCAAAATTGAAAATCAAAAATTGAAATCAAATCGCAACTGAACGGCGAAATCCGATCTCATGAATTCTAAAAACCAGAGAAAATTGATTGAATTCTAGAAACAAAGAGAAAGAGAATTAACTATTGAATTCCAAACCAAACTAAGTTAAGCCAACACCTTCTTGACAACCCACCACTCAAGCTCAGCTCCAGAGCAGTTTCAATGTCAGATCGTTCACAATCGGAGTGACAAAGAAATCAAATCCGCCAAAAAGTAGCAAGACCCTAAAAATCAAAAGGGAAAAAACGAAGTATCCAACCAGTGAGCGACCTGGAAAGCGCCTGCTTCCAAGGAAACAGCGTACGAAGAGCCCGGAGATCTGACCAGCATGCTAAGGAGCACTCAGGCACTCTACAAGTGTTGTCCTCCTCGCAGACCTCGCAGCCCTGCGGGATTTGCTCCGTCGTGGGCCCCAACCAAGCCGCTCTTGCTTTTTCAATTTCGTAAAATCAATAAAAGCCCAATTCAGTAGGCGACCGCAAATTCTTCCAAAGCGGCTTTGGTGAGTTTGGTCATGATTGATGACGGATGCGCGGTCCCCCCGCCAGCTGCGAGTGAGTTTCAAGGGAAGGTTCGGGTGAATCTTGCGCAATACGTTTTCGTCTCTGGTTGGAATGATTCATGAGATCCTTTGAGTTTGAGGTTGTTGATGATGATTGCTCTCTCTCTCTCACTCTCTCTCTCATCAGAATGTTCCGTTCGCTGGTAAGTAGATTTCGAGCGGCAAGGATGCTTGCGTTTGCCCCTGCTCTTTGGGAGCAAATGTAATATTTCCGCTGTTTTCGGATGTTTTTGGGTGTTTTCTGCTTGAAGTCTTGGACTTCGGAGACGGAGGTTCGATGAAGTCAAGGGCGACGATAGTCATCTCCTCAGTGTTGGTTTGACTTGGTGGGGGCAAGGCGCCGGAATTGCGGTTCATGACGCTAGCTTCGAATTGTGAGCGCGGATCTGCAGGTCGTAACTGGAAATGTCCTCCGAAGAGGACTTTCCGGTGGTGGTAAGAGCATCGCCAGTGGTCCGTTAAGAACTCTTGAGTGTTTGACCTCTGGAACTTGCCTACTTCAACTTGCAACCAATGATAAGACTTGTAGTGTGCAAAAGCAAAAAGACTGTCATCATTGATGATGTCAATGTACTATTTTGAAGAGGATTACCAAACGTGTTGGCTCTGGAGATGGAAAATAATTCTAAAAGTAGATGACAAAGTTTTGGGGGAGTTTTTTCCACAATAAATTGTTGGAGAACTCAAGAATCTTGAAAGAAATTTTCTCTTTTTAGTAACAAGTGAACCATGTTTTCCATAAGCAATTGAGTAGTGGACAAAGATGGTCTGCTCTTAGCTTTCACTTGCAGTAGTAGTATTTGGCAAAATTGCAAAATAATGATATACTTTCTTTGGTCTTGTTAAGAGCCAAAAGATATTCCAAAATCTGTTTGTATACATTTTGTGGACATTGTATGAGTAGAATATGAAATTTCAAAGTATTAGAAACATTTGTACATGTGAATTGAGGTTGTATATTTTAGGCAAGAATTTGTATTGGTTGTATAATAAATGGGTCACAATCAAGTGACATTAGCTTATTTCATTCAACCTCCCTCTTTTAGTCCAATGGATTACGAAAGATTTAAAGATTTGATGATTTTTAAAATTGAATATATTGTTCATTAGGATTATCAAGGTTGCAATAAGCCTAATAGAGGCCCTCTCTACAAAGACAATTGACTTGAAAATATTTGTTGAGTTCAAAATCTTTGCCCACTTGCATATATGTGGACAAAAATGAGTTGAGTCTTCAATTGAGTTTGAAAACTCATGTGGATAATTTAAAAATGAGCCATAATAACCCCTTGAATTGCCACTCTCTTCATAGTTAAATTCATTGTATTTAGTCTTGAAAGTGTCTTTCAAACTCAATTTGTAATAGGAACTCTAATTAATGTACGGAACATGCACAAAACTCAATTCAATAGGATTTTGTTACAATTCACTTTGAATTTCACCTCCACTATCTATGCTACAAAATCAAAATCAATGAGTCAATATAAACAAACCCATTTTCAACTCAATTGTATGTGCACAAAGGTCCAAGATCTATGTCAATTTTTTCAAAGCAACTTTAACCCCTAAAGGATCAAGCGTTCAAATTTTGAACAACTGATGACCTTAAATATATTGTAAGTACAAATAAACTTGTTTTTACATCCATCAAAATGTTTGTATATTCTTGTGACAACAATCTTAAATTTGTACTATATAGATTTTCAAAACTTTTCTCTATAAATATTCTATAGTTCAAAGGACTCCAAAATGTTGAATCTCAAGAACTAACTTATTCAGTTCTAAAGAAGGCCCTTCAAAAACTTTTGAAGAAATATATAAAGTAAAAATCTCAAAACATCACAACAATTAAACTTAAACATTAAGATCTGAACGAAAATTTTCTTCTGACAATTATAAGTATTTAAAATGTGATCAACTTTAGAAGAATAATTAGTTTGGAATTTTGGATTCTATTGAAAAATATTGGTTAGTATAGTAGATGATCTAACCATGTGAATATGATTTATAATTCACATTTTGCAATTTTTGTTTGGAAGTCATCATTAAATTATTATTTGAAGTTGCATTTTATAAAACATCTTCACAATTTTGGGAATTTGGACTACTCTCTAGTCCTTAGAAGGGTAAAATGTGGATGAGCTCATGCACATCTAACCTCTATGTTATATCTCTTAAATTCTATACTTGAATTACAAATAACTTCTTGAATTGATTAAAAAATGAAGTTTTAGGGGGTTCAATTAATCTTGAAATGATGGAATTTCCTCCAATGAATATGATATTTATTTATTTATAGCAAGTCAAAATGGAATGAACATTCCAAATCAAAATTAGAGATGAAATAATATCTTTACTACGTGTAGCAATTATTAGGCATTCATCTTTCAATGAAGATTGAAGTAAATATTTCAATTACAAAAATGTTGTGAAAACATTCACTTCAATGTGCATTTGAAAGATAGATGACTAACAATTTCCAAACAAAATACATGCCTAATTTACATCATGTCCATACAATTTTATATACAAGCAAAATAATTTATTCTACAATATCTCTTTAAGTTCAACCTTCTTTTATGTGAGTATAGGAAGCACTATGAAAAATATGAGAAGTAGAAAAGACTTAGATGTGTATTAGCTAGTAATTAAATCATGAGCACTCTAGTGCCACAAATCTGGTCTCTCAAAATTAAAAGTAGGTTTGCCTTCAACTAGATGAGGTTGTTTTGTCCTAATAAGAATGCCCTAAGAACCGTCCAAAGTCTTGACATAGTAGGGGATTCATTAGAAGTGAGTGGGGGACAAATGGTATGGGGTGGCGTACATCGAGGTGCACCAATCGGGGGCCACGAAAGCTCCTTCTAAAGTCATTTTGCCTCACCGAGAGTAATTGCAAGTGGACTAGACTCACAATTTCAACAATACTTTGGTTATTATAATCTTTTGGTCGATCAGTACAATGAAATGGTCCCAAATTTTTCTTGTAGCTCTCGGCCTAAAATCAATTATCATTTCAACAACCAAGTTCTTTGCATTCAATTTCTAAACTTGTGGTGACATTCCAATTGGAATGTATATACATTATTCACATATTTTTTAATTTTTAAAAATTAATTTTCTAATTTTAAAGTACTCCCAAAAAAATAAAAAAAATGCAACAAAATTGATAAGTGTTTCTTGCAATCACCCATAATTACTTTTTAAAATTTGAATAGATGAATATTGCATCACTAAAATATATTTTTCTTGTGTATGAGAAAGCTTTCAAATATGGAAGTAATTTCTTTTGATATGCATTGGAGATGTACCATAGCTTCCTAGCATCTTGAGAAACTTTTTGCTTAATATTTAATTAAAGTGCAAAAAATAATGAGACAATCCAAAACTACGATATATTAAAATCAGACAATTTTAAAATATTATGAAAATAAGTTAGGCATTCATCCAAATTGTCCTTACAATTTTGAATGGTTGCTTCCACTTTCATTTGAGATGACCACATTTATCTACACCCTTGTCTTGAACTCTAAACCATAAACTCTCTACTTTATGTGTTAGGGTTTTGTTAAGTATTAGGGTTTGTTGCATGTAAAAGATATTTTTTTTTTGCAAAAGATTTTGCTTTAGAATGGTCAAAATGGCAAGGCAAAAAACTTTGCAATATATGTTTACAATTACTACAATGAAGAAATGCAAGATTGTATGAATCAAGTTGAATTTCAATAAATTAGACAATTCCTTAATACATTTATGATTTGGGGAGGAGAAAGTAGGTCAACAATTTTCCAAAAATTTAGGACCCCTTGTAATTATTTATTTTTTGACTAAGTTGCTAGGAAGCAAGGATATGTGAAGGACATTGATATGTGGTGTAAACTATTATAAATTATAGGTTGGCCACTGATAAAAAAATCAATTTTATCAAAAGCAACAATGTAATAGAATCAATTTCATCACATGTATATATTAAAGTATAAGGTGACTTCAATTAGAATTTGTGATTGAATCTTCCATGGGCCCAAAGACTGACTTCCATGACTTGCCTCAATTGGTAGACAATAACTAATTTTGAATCACTCCCTACTTCCATATACATTGGTTTAAGGAGATTCTAATTTTGTTCCTACTAAAACTAATTAAGCAATGTACATAGAGTCAATGAATATTTCTATCAAGAGTATATAAAGACAAATTCAATTATTGATGATAGAAGGAGGTTTGATTTCTACTAGTATCTTCTTTTTAGTTTATACAATCAAAATTAATTTTATATTTGTCTATATACAACTCATAGAAGAAAGGTTCAATGAGAAAGAAGAGATGAAATCTTATACTAGAATTCTTAAGCTTTTACTCCCCCATTGTGTGTATAATGGAGAATAATGACAAAAATAAGCTATAATAGGGATGTCATAATCCCAATGATTTGTTTTGCTAATTCATTGTTGTTAGTTGTAACTTAACTGAAACTAAAATTTAGGATGCAAGCCTATTAGAACTAAAGCTGGTGAGAGGATGCTAATTTTTTAAGGGTGTTGCAACTAAAGTAAGTCTCGATGCCAATATCCATGTTGGCACTAGCTTTATTAAATTTGTGAAGATCCTCTGAGGATCAACTTTCATCTATCACAAGACAAAAGATTCCAACTTTTGAATTCATAGGAAAGAATCAACAATTAAATACCATATATATGAATATAAGAAGGAAATTTAATGGATGTTATATGTTGAAAGTGAATTTAAGCTTTCAATACATTTATTTAGTCAAAACCCTTCTATAGAATAGGAGGTATTAGAATTGGCCCTTGTAAGAAAGAAATTTAAGATTGCTATTAAATCTCTATTAAGAAGCTAGTAGTTTAACCCCTAAAGTTTCATGACTATGTTTTCATCAAAACTCCTCCAAAACTACCATTTTTAGTACAAGTACCAAATTTTTGAAAAAAAACTTTTTTTGACACATAATTGTAGGATCTTGTAGTATGGTGACTTAAGAACATGTGGTAAGAATTTCAGAAATTTCCACCACGCGGATTGCAAGATATAAGCAATCAAATTCACTGAGATCATTTTTTTAGCCTTGCGAAAAATAGGGTAGTTGCACTTCACAATCTCACTTCTCTATGAAAAATTTCCAAAATGGTGGTGCTTATTTGGATTCTTTTTCCTAGACAAGTTGGACACAAGTTGGAAATTTTTAGATCATTTGGAATTGTACAACTTATAGGAAAAAAATAGTATGTAGATAATAGTAGAAAACGATTCAAAATACTAAATTTTTAAGAATTTAATTATGGAATTGAAAAATGCCAATCCCAATGGTTGCAATGTTGTAATAAACAATCTACATCCTATCCTTTTATTTCTTTTCCAAAATATTAAAAATTGAGTAAGATAAAGGACTTTAAAGTTATTTTAGAGTAGAGAATCCATAATTGCCCACAAACAAAAAATCCTCATAACTTTTGATTCATTGATTAAAATGGAATCATTCAAAGCTTTTCACTTACAAATAACTCTAGAAAAAAAAATTCAAATTTTTGTTTATGAAAAAATTGATTTTTTCTAATCTGCCCAGATTGCCCATTTACAAAAAAAAGTAACATATTAGGTCATAACTTTTGGCTCATATTTCCAAATATCATGAAATTTAGTGCACATAAAAAGACATTTGTTGTCCATGCCTTCTATGAAAATTTGGGCCAGAAATATGGAAATCTCCAGTCACATGTACTTGCCCAAAATTGCTATGTAGCCAAAAATGCATGTTGGTCCTTTAGGGGTTAACAAAAGAAGAATTACATTGTGCTAAAATTTGACAACATACTTGCAAATTGTAGAACTAGATAGGACATTTTAGATCCCTGAGAAGCTACTCAAAATTGGAATTCAAAATCCTTATGATGTAGGCATCATGACACTTGCTCACAAGGACAATTAGTGATGAGCTTTTGCCCTCCTCAAAGACCATGGGCAACCTTAATGCTACTATTCAAATTTTTTGACAAACTTTCCAATACAAAAATCCCACATTCACATTGTGATTTGGAACCCAAAACTTAGTATGATAGATGCATCTCTTGAAGACGAAGAGAATGATATAATTAAGAAGTTGGTATGTAGTTAAGTATTGGAAATGCTATCATGAAGATTCTTTGAAAACCAAGTCCTTGGCTCTATATAATAAGCCGGGTTAACATTCCAAGATAGAAATTCAATTCCTTTTAGTATGAGGTACATTCAAACCTCTATTAAAACATTGCCTTATAAAGACCATTTTTCACAAACACATGGAAATGTATGAATATTTTAAGACACAAATATGTGACATTAAGTAAAAGATGTATAAAAAAATTTACCTCAAATCCCCCTAAACTTCAAGTCTTGACCCTTTTCACAATTGGCAATTGATTCCCTTTATATCATCACATCATTATTGCAACCTCTTGAAATATTTAAAGGTGGGGACTTTTGAATTGAAAACCTCTTTTTGTGAGATTTTGATGCTATTATATATATTTCTCTTGTTTAGAAAGTGCAATTAGCCCCTAGGAGAGCCTTCCAAGAGGACTATAAATGTTGAACTTTTTAAGGTGGAAACACCTAAAATTGTGTTGTAGGTGAAAGTTGAAAAGTGCCTTCAACTAAGCTGAATTGCTTATTTTGATATAGCTTGGTTCCAAAATCAAAATCTAGAGTAATCAACAGTCAATGAATATTAGTTAAATATGGGAACAATTTAATGACATAGTGAAGAACACTTTTAAGGGTATTCTACTTGTCAAGAGTGAATATAGGGAAGGTTTCACCTTAATTGAACAAATTATGGATTGAAAAAAATCTAGACATATAATCTATAATTTCACAAGTTTTTTTTTTCTCTTTCCATCCTATATATGAATTAATTTTAAATCATTGTACAAAAATCATGTAAGTTGGTAACATTGTCAAAGAATAGACCAAAATTGTTTATTTAATATATTTGGTTGTAATTTATCCATTTTGTGTAACTCCCACAACAAGTTTTTAAAAGCATCCACCTAATGGATGCCAACTCTCTAAGGATTTATGGAGGTTTGGAGGTAAAAGTTTTAAATTAATTTCACTATTTCAAAAACTTACAACACTACTGTAGAATATACGGAACTTGCTTGGAACATTTGCAATTCTTTATATACTTCATCATTTTTGTGTAGTTGATGCACTAACCTTTAGAATAATTCAACCAATAAATGTCGGGTCTCTTTGGGGTTGTAAAAATTTGGATGTACACTCTACCCCTTATATTGATTGCTTAGAAGACAAGTGATCTTTTCTACCAATGTGCAGATTATGATTGTAACTATTGTGGTTGGTTCCATTTTTGAAGTTGAATAAGGACAACCTTTACACTACTTGACCAATGACTTACAAAATGTACACATGATAAACATATTTCTTCCTTGATATTCAGTGATATTAAATGTCAAATAATTTGAATGTGAGACAATTGTGCTACAGTCAATTTTAGTGTGACAAGTATGCAAGATATTCTGTAATGTCACTAAAGGGAGGGTCAGATTAAAGTGCTTTGGGTTTAAAGTTTCAATTGAATTTCACTTTCTCATAAAGTCCCGACACTACAGTAGTGTAGGATAGCCGGAGCTTGCTTGGAAGAATCGCAATTCCACACTCTAAATTGCAACAGTGTCTGTAGAATCCCGTTTTGCATTGCGTGTTCCCGAGGGAGGTGTCCGTTGCTGCTTGCCCTGCCCACTATGGCGGACTAGGTCTGTTGCAGTGCCTTGATTTCGCACATGAGCGGGGCCAAGCGCAGCTAGCTTCCCAGCGATGGGCTTGGAGAAGATGGGCCTGCCGCCGAAGCCCTATGAGAAAGGCAAGGAGTGGACGCCCGATTCCACCGATTGCGAAGGCTGCCAGGCCAATTTCACGTGGCTCAATCGCAAAGTATGTCGGTTTGCTTTCCGAATTGAGATCGCAATTCCCCATCGTTTCTTCTTCGAGATTTCTAAGTGGATTTCGCGGTTCATCGGGTTCGCTCTTTGCGGGATGGCAGAAGTGGTTTAGGGTTTGGATGGAAGGAATGGGATTCTTACGTTTGTTATGTTTCCTCTGCTATTTGTGTTTGTATCGAATTGGTGATTGGAGACTGGCGGTTGCTGAGTTGACACATTTCTATTGACTTTGCTATTTGGGATTTCGTTTCATCAATTTCGCGACTAGCTGGATGGTGGAATTGGTTTTTAGGGGTTGGAGTTGTCGGATGGGATGGGATTGTTTTGTCTGTTTTGTTTTCTCTTCCAATTGTGTTTGAATCGAATTGGAGATTGGCGACTGGCGAGTTGACTGATTTCTGTCCAGATTGCCGTGTAGGTTTTCGTTTCATTTTGCGCCTTGTTGGACGGTAGTTTTGTTTTTTAGGGTTTGGTAAGATTGGATTGTTCTGTTCGTTTTGGTTCCTCTGCTAATTTTTTTTTAATCGAATCGGCGATTGGCGATTGTGTTTTTGATAGATTTCTGTTGAGATTGCTATTAATGTTTTTTGTTTCATCGATTTCGCGCCTTGCTGGATGGTAGGATTGGTTTCTAGGGTTGGGAGTGGAGGGTTGGGATGGGATGGTTATCTTTGTTTTGTTTCCTCTGCTAATTGTGTTTGAATCGAATTGGCGATTGGCGACTGTGTCGTCGACCAATTTCTGTCGGGATTCTCGGGTGGATTTTCGTTTCATCGATTGCTCGCCTTGTTGGATGGTTGAATTATTTTTTAGGGTTTGGAGTGGATTTTGACGTTGAGACCGGGTTTGTAGCACCATTGTCGCAGGTGTGGTGGTCTTTTCTGCAACAATTGCACGTTGGATCGATTGTACTTGCGTGGCCAAGGGGATGCTCCCGCTCGTGTGTGTAAGCCGTGCAAGCAAATTGAGGAGGCAGCTAAATTGGAGAAGTATGGGAAGAGCAGGACCCCGAGAGGTAGCCTTTTTCATTCTCATGATAGTTTTCGCCTATTTCTGTGTTTATTTTGTATAGTTCGTCGTTTGAACGATATTAGGACGGGAGTAGTTTTTAATAGAATGTGCTGAGGTTTCCTTGCAGGGGGGTCCAAGGCAAGTATCAGCAAGGATGACGGCACTGCCGCATTGCTGAAGCAGCTAATGGAAAAACCACACGATGAAGAAGTGAATGTGGAGAGCATCGTTGCGAGTGTGGCAGATATTGATAGAGATAGTGATCATGAACTTCTATCTCCTGCTCAGGTACTTTGATTTTAGGGTTTTCGTGTTTGTTTTTCATATTATTTCAAAAACTTCTTGATTCTTCTTCATGATTCATGGGGAGGTCTCACTGTGGTCGCAGTGAGCGTACGAAGGCCTCCTCATGAATTGTGAGGAAGTTTCCCTTTCAGATGTTGCCTGAGATTTTTTCGGAGACTTAATGGAAACCCTATTTTGGAACTGAGTAGCAATCAGTTTGTATCTGTTCTCTTAGCAACACTTCACTTCGATTACAGTCTATTTATTTAAATCGAATCTCTAAAGAAAACAGAGAGTCAGCTTTGTTTTTCCGATTCTACAGTCTTCATGGAAATTCCTGTCATAATTTGATTTTTTTATCCTCGCCAGGGGAAATCTCCTGTTTCACCGACAAGATTGCATGAGCAAGCCCAAGACGAGAAGAAGAGATACAGTGCATTGAAGAAACAGGGGAAAGAAGCAGAAGCACTGAAAGCCTTCAAGCGGGCAAAGGAACTGGAGCGACAAGCAGAGGCTTTAGAAAAAGAGATCAAGCACCAACGGAGGGTATCTGCTGGTTCAAGCAGTGTACTTCCAAATAAAATAAGCCCAAGCAAAGAAGATCCTGTGTCATCGCCGGAGGCCATTAGCAGGCGAAAGTCTGAGCCTGGTGAGAACTTGAAGAAACGCAGAGCTCTGTCTCAAGATGAGGGAAAAGAGAAAGACTCCGCTACTGAAAGAGATGACTTCCTTAATGAATTGAAGGCTCTAGGATGGAGTGATAAAGAGATCCGGGAAGCTGACAAAAAACCAGCTGCCAAGAGTGAGGAGCAACTGCTAGCAGAATTGGCTGCTGAAGTCCGTTCAAAGACAGATCGAGCGGCAACTAGTGCAGTAGCTCCAGGTTCGCGTGAATGCTATTTCCCTCTCATGTGGTGTTCACTGACTGGAGTGACTACTGAGGAATTTCTTCAGGAACATTAGGTCTGCACACTGTATACAGTGTGTTTTGACACATGTATCTTATAGGGGTCCCTCATCGTGATCCTTTTACATTCCATTCCCACTCTTAATGGTGCTTTATCTAAGAATATTCTTCCATTGTAGGACCAAATGGTGCAATGTCAATGCAAGTAATGGCTCACAAGAGGCAAGCCCTGGCTCTCAAAAGGGAAGGAAGACTGGCAGAGGCAAAAGAGGAGCTCAGGAAAGCGAAGATACTGGAGAAACGGGCCGAGGAAATGGCCCTACTCGGTGGAGAGGATGAAGCCTCAGACGATGATGAATTACAGGCCCTGATTCGTGGTCTTGAAAGAGAAGAAAAAGTAAAGGGCAATGCAGGAAAGAAAGGGGCTTCTTCTCAGGCTGTCCCTGAGGATTTTAGCATTTTCACCAGTTTTGTTGGTGAAGATGACGATGCTGATGTGGAGGTATGTATGATGCCTCTTTTTTTAATGCATTGGAACCTCCTGGGATAGTATATTGAGGACAAGCGTATACAAAGTCATATGAATTGTTACATGTTGCTAGTTCTGTATTCTAAATTTGACGATAAATTTGTTCAGAACCTTAAAGATTATATTCCCTTCGTGCCTGAAAAGAAAATGAGCTAGAAAGTCTACTTTGGAAGCTAATAGTCTAAACAGTAACTCCCAAATCATATTTTCATTGTTCAAAGTTCTATTGAATGGTTCTAGTATTATATTTTTGACACTTTCCTTGAAGGTTCTTAAATGATGCATTTCATCTCCTGTAGATATGGAAGTGGCCACTTAGGCTATTTAGACCATTCGGAGATAATAGCAGTAAAATTTGTGATCTGCAACTCCTTTTTGAATACAGGTGGATGACAGTGATTTGGAAGACCCAGAAATGGCTGCTGCTCTAAGGGCCATGGGATTTGAAGAAGACAAAGTATCTGGCTTGGATTCTCGAGCATCCAAGCAACAATCCAGAGTTACTAAAACCCCTATAGCAACAACTGGACCCGACTTGAAGCAACAAATTCTAGCCCACAAACGGAAGGCACTTGCTCTAAAAAGAGAAGGTAAACTTGCAGAGGCGCGAGCTGAACTTGGCGAGGCTAAAAAACTGGAACAACAACTAGAAAATGTAATCTCTTCTTCAGCTGTCGCGCAAGCTCCTTCACTAAAAGTTTCAGAGCCTACTTTTGATGGTAAAATAGAGGTGAATGAAGAGAATGAAGAGGATGTTGAGGTTACAGATCAAGATATGCGTGACCCAGACATGATGGCAGCCCTTCGAGCCATGGGCTTTGGAGATGATGAGCCCGTGCCTTCCATTTCCAAGTCTGAGCCAGTTGACGAAGCTTCTTTAAAGCAGCAGATACTTGGTATTAAGAGGCAAGCTCTAACTTTGAAGCGGGAAGGCCGTCTTGATGAGGCCCGGGAGGCTCTACGCCGGGCTAAAGTCCTGGAGCAGCAGCTTCAAGATCTTCAGGCAGGTAATCACTGAGACGTCTAACTCTCAAGCAGAATTGGAAAGTCAATTTTGATGTGCTCTAATGAGTCCAATCTTTTGTTATCCTGGAATGAGCCTCCGTCAAAATTTTGAGGATTCTGCAGCTGATATGTTAGAATGTTATCAACACCATGACCTTGTGGTCAATTCCCGCCATGCGTGATACTAAATCAGAGCTTTGAATTGTCCTGTGAGAACGCAGTCTTGCAGCATCAAGAAGAGACGCCTGCAATAATAAAACAGAGTCGAGAAGCATGGCGGGGGACTCAGGCTCTGCCAGCCCTCTCTGGGTTACCCAACTTGGATGATGAGGGGGAGGGGGAAGATGTGGAGGTAGATAATGCCGACCTCGTCGACCCTGACATTGCTGCAGCACTTGCTGCCGTAGGATGGCAAGAGGATCCGGCAGACTTGGTTGTTATGGATCCCAAGAAGGACGACGGAGCAGCTGTAGTGTCTGACCCAATGCCTGCAAACCAAATATGTGCTGGTGAACTACACCCACCTCAGGAAGCTGAGACTAAGAAAGGTGAAGTTGTGCAAGTTGGAATGAAGGAATCTGAACCCCCTTCTGGCGGCTCTACCAGGTCATCAACTTCACCGGCAACCCCTAACCATGTGTTTTCAAGTAAAACGAAATCAGAGCTGCAGAGGGAGTTACTAGGGCGGAAGCGACGGGCCCTTGCTTTGAAACGAGAGGGAAAATCGGAGGAAGCTCGTGTTGAGCTTCGAGAGGCGAAAATTATCGAGCAGCAACTGGCAGAGTTGGAAAAGGGTCTAGAAGCAGCAGTTCCTCCGACTACAGTTGCTGAATCAAAACCAGCAGCTGCTGCTGTGCGGACGGCTCACCCTCCTCCTCAGCAAGCCTCCAAGCATCTCTTAAAGTGAGCGCAAGTTCATTTCTAGTCACCATCATGTTCCTGGTTTCCTTGCTTCAATATTTTTCGTTGCAATGGTTGTGCCTCTCTTTGATATTAATTTATGTAGCCTCTGTAGGACTTATACTATTGCTTCTTCTTTCAGGCAAGACTCAGAGCCCACACGACCTATATACCTGGATGATGAGCCGGTTGATGAGGTTGAAGTTACTGAGGATGACATGCAAGACCCAGCAATGCTTGCTGCTTTAGCAGGTTTGGGGTTGCTAGGGGAGGAGGGAACTGGTCCTTCCAAATCTACCCCAACAACTGGTAAAAGGGAACCAGCTGACGCGAATTCAAATTCATTGGGTGTTCAGGCACAAACTGGGAAAGGTGGGGAGAAGATAGAATCGCTACTGGAGTTTGACTGGGGCATTCCTCGTGGCCATTCAAAGAAAACAGGTATCGAAACTGGTACTTTAAAGGGCATTGATAATAAGAAGCACGTTGCTAAAAGTCCGAAGGAAGAGAATCCTTTTGAAGGGGAGTATGGTGAAATTGGCCAAACCTTGGATATTGTCCCACCTCTCTTGGGTCAAAAAGATACCGCTGCTCCTACACAGGAGCGCCATTCCGGGCATCTCATGGAGCTACTCTCTGGAGATCACTCTAAGTCAGATGCAAGCCTGGAGCAGACAAAGGACAGCCAATCAAAGATACTACCTCCACTCCCACAAGTCTCCGGTAACCCTCCAGAGAGGCCAGTGCCTATCTCCAAGCCCACGACTGATGCCGCGGTACATGTGCAGCCAGCAACAGCAAATTTGCAACAAGAGATTTTAGCTCTGAAGCGGAAGGCACTGGCCTTGAAGCGGGAGGGCAAGATAGGAGAAGCCAGAGAGGAGCTTCGGAAGGCCAAGCTGCTGGAGAAGCAAACTACAGTTCAGCAAGAATCTCAAGCAGTGACAGCAGCAGCAGGTAACTGACACCTTACGTGGTCACGCTAAAAATACACAGTTCACTCTGGAAGCTAATAACCGATTTTAGTGAGTTTCAAAGCATATTTCCAATCTTAAATGTGGGATATGAATTCCTCTTTCTATTGGGACAGTTTGTTACCTTCCTTGAAGCTTCCTCGATGGTTTATTTATACTCCTAAAGATATGGAAGCGTCGACTTTGGGCCATTGGGGCACTTAGAGGCTACATCCTTCGTTTGTTACCATTTTCATTTGCCAAATCTAGCAGTCTTGGCTGTATGTACATATGCCAATCTCTGGGAATGATTTTCAACATATCGCAGTTTTGATTCGTAATATCATTGATATTTCACAGGGACAGGTAGTCCATCCGCTCATAGCAGGGTCGAAGAAGTTGCTTCGATAGCATACACTACACCATCTAGGCCCGAACCTCCTTCGGTTTCAGTTAAGACAAGCCCTCATTCAAAGAGTCCAGGCCACAAGGAAGAGATGCAAAAGCAAGTGCGGCAAACCAAAGATCGTATGAAGCTCCAGCAAGAGTCACTTGCTCATAAGCGCAAGGCGATGGGTCTGAGGCGTCAAGGGAAAGTTGAGGAAGCTGACGCAGAGTACGAATTGGCAAAAGAGCTTGAAAAGCAGATGGAAGATCTGGATCCAATGCACGGGAAGGAAGAGTTAGGGGAAGTAGCTGGAGTGGAGGACCTTCTAGACCCTCAGCTATTAGCGGCCCTCAAGGGGGTAGGTTTTAAAGAAGGTGACTTAAATGGGCCGGTAAATGCTCCCACAGGAGTGACTGGACAACCACGGAGTAGTGATGTGGGCTCAAGCTCAAGAAGGCCAACAGTAGCATCTTCAAGGCCAGCAAGCATTGGAGCATTGGAGGCAGAGAGAAAACAGTTAGAGGAGCAGATTCGTGCCCAAAAGCTTCAAGCAGTTCAGCTGAAACGTGCAGGGAAGCAAGGAGAGGCTCTGGAGAAGCTTCGTGGGGCAAAACAGCTTGAGAAACGGCTTCTGGCTCTGACTCGTTAGGGAGTTTCAACCTCTTGCATTCTGAGATTGTCTCATTGCGTTCATATTGAATGCACGCAAGCATAAGGTATGTCATGTATTGCAGTCATTTGCCAATTTCCCCTGTAGTAAGGAAAGCGAGTGTGCTGAATAGAACCTGGGAAAGGCAGCGGGAACTTGTTCTTCAAGACGGTAGGCTCCGAATTACAGAACTTTCCTGGCGAGTTTGTGAAAGATTGACATATTTTTAAGGGTTGTAGGTGCATGTTAGCAACCATGGTTGCTTCTCAAAGTCTCACATAGCTGAGGGTTATGTATATTACTTAGATTGTTCATACATGGGTGTTATTTTGCTGATTGGCTGGAAGAGTAAGAATTTTATCTCAGCCTCTCCAAGTGTATGTGTAAATTAATTCTTGGAAACTAAGTCTCCTTCACACGAGTGCAGATTCATTACCAGTGACAATGGTGTCTTGTTCAAATGGTAGTTTACCTCGACAGATGTATCTTCGTATGAATCTATATTTATCGGATCTCGACGGACCAGACCAGAGAGAAAGCTCCTTTCGAGGAGCCAAGGACTCCATTTTTTTATGCTTTCTCTCACGTTTCATGCTTCAACTACAATTTCATTTTTCGAGGATAGATTTCATATTACTATTCTTTGTTTGTGTATTTCTGTTTATGATATTGATTTATTGTATTTCAGAATTTGAGTTGAGTACTTCAAATGAAATCTACAGTACGTGTTGGAACTTAGATTTTCAGAACATTGCATTGCAGCTTCATTTTGACAATGGCACGAATAAAAAATTGTGAAATTTGAAGGTACGTAAATGCACATCAATCAGAAGGGTTTAGGAGTTTTGCTGTGGGCTATATTAGTTTGAGGTCTGGAATTTGTCAATATTTCTCCTTGGAATGCGATACCGCTCCTTGTTTGAACATTCGTCAAGTTAAAGTGGGTAAGCTATTCTTGGAGTCTCCGTGGAAATTCTCCTTGCAAATTGCGAAGTCCAAGAATGTTGTTCGTCTATTATATGCAATATTTGACAAGAGCTCAAAGTTCGACTGGTAGATTCTTCAAATCTGTGCACTAGATTTAATGTTGCATCCTGCAGCGAGTATTTCTTTAGTAGCTAGATTTATTAGGGTACACTTTTTGTGTACATGCGTGGAAGTAGCTAATCTTACCTTCTTGTATCTTATGGAAGTTGAGGGAACTTCGTAATGTAAGAGCATTGCCACGGGTGCATGGCCAATTGGGCTTGCCAAAGGGGAAGTGGCGGACGTACTAACTTATCAGGTTCTACTGGTCCCGTTGCAGTTGCCCTCCACCGTGTCCCACATAGCACGCAAGCCAAGTAAAGGACAAGCATCAATGTTTTGTTGGGAACTCAGCCCACAACCATGAAAGCCAGTAATAAGCAAGCAAGACAAGGATTCTCCGGAACTTTTGGGTTTAGGGAAGGAACCACTGGGCCCTGTAAAATTGAGGTGGCTGGAAGGAAATAAAGGAAGGCCCGCCATATGTTTGGAGTTGGTGTAAACACAGAGGGGGTCTAGACAGGAGGGCCGGTGTACAGCAGGGTTAGACCAAGGACCAGAAGCACTCTAGCCCTTGAACGCCGGGCTGGTGACCGTGGAAATCAGGCATTTTTGGAACTGTGTGACATCATCCACTTTAAAACTATTGTAAAAGATCTCCCTTTTCCACCCCTGATTTTGAGGATGAATAGTTGCAATTCTGCCCTACAGAGGAGAATTCCTTGACGTTCATCATGGGACAAAAAACATCTGCCGCATCGTTTAGGGGCTAGGGTACCCTACTTTGTTAGATGCGAGTCATGTGACCATGAAAAGCAAGAGCCCAAGACAAAAAATAGTATTGGCACTTTGCATGGTCATGTTACTAAACCCGAGAGAGATCATAGTCAAGTTCATATCTATTTGTTATTAGATCTTTGACATTGCCAACTGCAAGATCAATTAAATAGACAATATTTAGCCTGCCATAGTCTCCTATGAGCTACTACCTATGTCCCAATATAAACCTAGGGTTTCCAAATACACTTGTGCCAAATTAAATTTGGTATGGTGTAAGAAATTGGCCCTCTACAATTTGATTGACAATGATTGAAGTTAGATGGTACACCCTTGAAGCAAAAGGATTTATAGATAACATTATATAGCAATGCGATCCTTGCAAAAGCAGTCAAAATGCAACCCTTCACTAACCAAACACATAGAATTCAACCCACAATTGTACAAAAACTACTACTACTAAATCTCTTGTTGAGAATTTCCTAAACTTAAAAATCACAAAACATTGTTGGAATTGAATATAGATGACATCAATAAATGTTCTTGCACCAACATTGCTCGAAAAATGATCAAAACTAATACCATTGGAGTAGTTCCAAAAAGGAAATTTTTTTTCACTTTTGATGCTTGTTTTCAATATGCACCATTCCACTAAAAATAGGATCAATTCACACATTGTCGCAGGGTGATTGCAAGAAACACTTATCCTATTTTTTGTCTTCTTGCCTTTGGATGGGTGATTTTTTACTCATAACTTTTGCATCGTTTGTTTGTTTGGCATGAAATTTGGAATGAAGGTACATGTGACAGTTGCAAACATTGAGATTTTTTCTAAATTTTCAAAATTAGTTTACTAATTTTAAATTGCCCCCAATTGGATGTCTATTTGGGCGAGTATGGAGGTTTCTGGACCTATTTTTGACCCAAAAATGCAAATTTAAAGCCACAAATTTGTCATGTTGGAGGTCTACCACCGTTACAAGGACTAAAAATGAGTTTTATGAAAATAGAAACATGTTGGTTGCACACATGGGGGCAAAGTGACCTTCCTTTGCGCAAAGGCTACGAAGAGGGAAAAAAATTCATACGTGAATTTTTAGGTGCAATGTGAGCGCAATCTTCTCTAGCAAAAACGAATCTTTTTATTGAATTTTTTTGAATTTTTTTTGAATTACAAAAAATGAAAAAGTCCATAGATCCCTATTTTGCTATTTTTTGTTCATAGTGACTTCTGTAGTACTCCACAATAATCTATAGTAATGCGTAGTACTATATAGTATTGAATCAATGATATTGATCTACAGGTGCCTTGAATCGATGATTTAGATGTGTCAACTCATTGTTGATACATTGTATTAATTGTATTGATACTTTTTCATAGTACAATTAGTCCTATGGCCAAGAACTACGTTTTTGATTCAAAAACGTGAAGTGTTTCTTGCAATCATCTCGCATTATAAATGTGAGCATTATATAAAAATATATATTTATTTGACTTTTTGATAGATTTGATCATAATAATGTGGTGAGAAAAATGATGTTATTTGAAGTGACCTCAAGATGACACCTTCTTATGAGACTTTTCTACCACAAGACAAAAAAAAATCCAGAGTTGGCCGACGGGAAATGTATGGACCCTTGACGCCTCCAAGCAATGGACTTCAACATTGTTTTTGGTTATTTTATTTCATTTCATTTCATACCTTTGAATGAAAAAGGGGTAACACCCCTAAATCACCCAAATATATGTCTTAAAATCACCACATCCTCCTAGTACATATTCTAGGAAGTTTGGGCAACCTCCTTGACCAAAAGTTAACAAAAATCTCCAAATTGGATCCAAAATTGGCCAATTAGAGACCTAAAAATATAATACAATAAAAAAATTCACCAAAAATCACCAAATCCACATGCATTGACAAAATACCACTAAAAATTGACAATTACGACCTCCAAAATGGTTTTATTTGCACTGTCATCCATAATTCTTGCACACAATTTATCTACACTACATACTCCAAATAACAATCACAAGTCTACTAGTACTCTAATTCAAAATGCATTGACATTGAATTGGCATCTTCTCCATGACTCCATGGTTCAATTCCTAGGCATGTACAAGCTCTTTAGGCACTTTAAATTGGCCAACACACATATGAAATTATGACCATATTTGCAAATTTATCCACAAACCTTGACTTTCACTTACATGATGCAATCAATAAAGAGTCGATTTCATGCAAACTTGTACCCTAAGCATTTTGGAAGTAGTTCAATCATAATAGATGGTTTCTGATGACTAACTTACCATTCACAATTCTATAGACAATGGCCAAGAGAAAACCACCACAATTGCTTTAATAAGCAGTATCTTCAAGATTCACCTAAGAATTAGCTAACAAGGTATTAATATGGTTTAAGTAATCGAAAAGAAAAAAAAGGAAGAAAAACGAATCACAACTACCATGGCAACAGACCATGCTTCATTAGAATGGTTGTCAATGCCTTGTCTAAGCTCCAAATCTTTTTATCTTTGTTTTTTTAGAGAGTTGACTTCAAGATTGACCTCCTTCCAAAATTTTAGATCTTAATTCATTAGAGTGGCTCCGCTATTGGCTTCCAAACTTGACCCATTTGAGCTACCACAATTGCTTCAATTTTCTTCCAAACAACTCAAGACTAGGCTCTCTAGGAGCCTGACCTTGCCCCCTATCTACCCACCAAATTTTAGATCCAAATTTGTTGTAATACCTCCAAAGTAGATGCTCTCATTCTTAACCCCTCAAATCCTTCCCAATTCACATTGAACCCCTAAATTCTCCCATAATTCAAAAATCAACCTTCAAGATCACCTACAACACTCTTTACTTTTCACCCATTTTGCTCATACAACAAGTGAACCTACTCACCAAATTGTCTATTTCTAACCCTAATGCATTGCAATAATTTTCTTGGCATTTTTCTTCCATTTTTTTATCACATTTTTTCAACAAGCTCTTGAAACATACCATGCATATAAAAAAACTTTGTAAGGGAGAAGGTTTCAAACCCTAATTTTGCATATATAAAAACTTTGTAACGAAGTAATTTTTCTGACTACTTTCATACTACATTAATTTATTGTAAATCAATTAATTTGGTGCAAAATGCCCTAAATTAGTGCAAATTGTACTATATTATTTGTAAATCCAATAATTTAGGATAAACTGCGCTAATTTAATGTAAAATACCGTAAATTACTACAAAACACTCTAAATTATTGATAAATTCCTATTTTAGTGTTTTTAGCACTATTTAAGTGTTTTACTCACTACGTTAGTGCTTTAGTCATAGTTATAGTTTAACTAACTTCTCTTGTGTGTTTTTTTCATTATTTTTTATTTTTTTACTTTTTAATTTGCTTCTAGTTTCATTTCATACTCCTAGTTTTTTATTTGCATATTGGTTTTGCATTTTTTGTTTGCATTTTGTCATCATTTTACTGTTAGCTTAATTTGGTTACTCTACCAAATCTTGCTTAACATCTTTTAAGTTTGAAATCCCTATTTTTTCCTAAAATTTCCCCAAATTTTCTCTTAATTGCATTTTCTAGCATCTCGCCTTAACCTCTTGAAGTTTCCATTGCTATCTAGCAGAAAACTCCCTAATTGATGGTTGTAACTTAATCTTGAATATTAACACCTTCGAACTTGTAAATTCAAGTAATTTATTTATATTTCTTATTTTGTAAAAGGTGAACTAATATGGTGGTTCACACTTCTCATTGACAAACAAACTATAAAAAAGAGGGAACATCGAAAAGTTTCATTAACTTTGATATAGTTTTTGCTTTGTTTTTCACTTTGGGTTTTAGTATGTTGAACTGGAGGATTTTTTGAGTCTCAAGATAAAGAACCTCAACTGGAGTCTGAACTTGAATTTTTTTTTATTGTAATTGTTGGATCAATCTCTTCTATTGCTAGGCCTTGTATAGCCACATGAGTATTTATAAGAAGTTGGGCCTTCTTGATTGTTAAAGCAACCTCATATGAAGTAGCGATGAGACAAAAACTTTCAATGTGATGCTTGGATGTTGTTGTAAGTTGAACATGTTAAAGGTGTTGAACCCGGAAGTCAAAAAGTGACATATGAAGGGTATTTTGAAGGTCTTAATGATGATCAATATTATTGTATGGTTAAGCTTATATAAGAAAGTTATGGTCACCAACGTGGATTAATAGGGCCAATCAATCCTTTAACTAAGCCAAACCATATAGAATATATTGCAATTATCATCAAATGCATCCTCAAGTTCTTCTAGATGGAATGATGTTTTTCTAAAAATTCTATTTTTTATCTCTAAAAAACTTATGTTATATCTTAATTCCTATATTTTGTATTTTGAAGTAATTTCAAATTTCATTCTGTATATTTGATGTTGTTAGAGGAGAAAATGAACATAATTTACCTTCCAGTTATATCTCGAGATGATATATCTTCAAAATAAGCATTAAAATTAGTAGTAGGATCCTAAAGCGTTAGCCAATGGGAGTTAGTCAAGCCATGTTGTCAAGATATAAACTAAAGTCCACATTGTTGGATGGTAGAGGTTGATTATAAGAGACAAAAAAGGGGACACTATTCATTGTCTCTCTCATTGTTGTTTGTAAGGCCCAAATATTTAAGGAGCCATAGTATGTTGTATTTTACGAATTTTAAAATAAAAATGGAAATAGTAGTATATCATGATATTATGTTTCTAAATTGATTTCACTTGCTTGATTTGGAGTTCACACTCAAAAGTTGTGCTAGATTGACTAGAGGAGGGTTTGTTGTTTTCTATGACAAGGGCAAAGACTTTAACCGACTATAAAAGATTGACAGGTCTTTAATATTTACAATAAAAATTTATGAAAATGTGATAAATTTTGTAAGATTTTCATGAAGATATCATTCATTTTATTTGAAATTCATATGAGGTAGTTGTGAGTGTCAAAGTGAAGGAAGGTTTGTCTTTTGTTGCCTTCAATTTTGAGGGTTGAAACTTTGAGTGACTATAAAAGTTGGAAAGAGAATTGACCTCTAAAGGACCAAGGCACATTTGGGGCAAAAATTGTCAAAAACTACCACTTTTTAGAGCACCAAGAAAAAAATGTTTTGTTTTTTTCAAAATTCAATTGTACAAATTTCAACTAGACTTCGTAGGGAACATGTAGAAAAAAAAATTTGAAATTTTGATTGCATAGATTGAAAGATTATAATATTTGAAGTTAGTTTAAAAAAAAATTCAACCTTGTCCAACATGGCCTACAAACTTTAACTCCTTCTAAAATGAGATTCTTACATTGAATAGGGTTATTTTTTCTTACATTTGCATCTTAGATCATGTAAGCTACACCCGCCAAATTTCAAAATCATAGAAAGAGTTTTGCATATGTTGCCCGAAGCTACCCGAGCTACTTGCAAAGTTCAAGACAGCATAACTTTTTATCAAGACACCTGATTGGAAAAAAAATTTAGATTTTCAAGGAGATATATAGTTACACGTTATGTCCAAATTTCATGAACATCTGACTAAAAATGACTTCATAGGAGATTCCCTGAGATTTCTTGCATACATTGAACAAACACTTGGTCTTTTAGGGGTTAAAATTATTGAAAATTTAGAAGAAGAGTAGAAAACTGTGTTATCTTTCAAAAAATCTATCATTCATATCATTTAGACTTGTGAAGCTTTGGTGGCATCAAATCAAAGTTCAACCAGGGAATTAGAGTTTGAAGAAGGCTTTGAAGACTTTTATGTTGTTACTTGTGGCTTTCAATTTCTTTGTAAACTTTGTTGTTGTAGATGACATGGGTCAAACCATTGCTTATCCTTATTCTATGTCTTGGTAACAAAGTGGGGTTGATGACTTATATGGTCAAAATTTGCTTTATTTTCATGGTGAGGTTGGTTTAATGACTAGCAAACCATGAGTTTGAAAGTTTATGAGTCATTTTTATCAATGGTACCTTGTGGTATGTCATTGGATCTACCCGTCCTATATAACTTGATTTGTTATCTCTATGTTGACCCATAAACCAATTGAGATTCCAAATAGGATAAGCCAATGGGGAGCAGTTCCACAATAGTATATGAGATTCAATGAACAAGATTCAAGTTTTTACACAAATACGTCTACTTGTGTTCCTAAGCTATTCTTGGTTGCAACCCAAATCCCCGTCATTTCCTAAAGAAATTGTTTCTCTATGACAACGCTAATCTAGCCATTTCCAAGAAACCCTAGATTTTTTGAAGACAAAGGGAGGACTACCTTAGAGCTACTTGAAAGCAACAAAAGTTGTAAATTCTCCATTATTCACAATAGCCATTTATTTTATTGAATTGTAGTTAGTCATCCATCTTTGCTTGTAATTAGTGATAATAGCATTATAGATGCAATTAGTCCATCTACAATTGTCATGAAAAGGGTCATCTTGCTTCAAGCCTCAAAAATATTATTTTGGTCAATTCTTTTATTTTATATTTGGTCTTTTTATAAATTAATTTATATGAATTTATTGTGAGTTCATTCATTTATTGGTTTTATGTATACTTGGTCCATTTTTTACATATTAAAAAAATTGCTCTTACGATAAATTTGATGAAATCTAATCTTAATAATGTATTTGAAATAAGATGAAAGAAAAAATATGAAAGAAAAAAATTTTAAAGGAAAAGGGTTTGGACATTAACACTAGAATGAAATCAAAGTCAAAAAGCAACTTATAAATGGATGAATAGTTCATGTTTGGAGTAAAAAGTAGATGATTTTCATTTAGTTTCTTTTCTAGATTTTTTGATATACCTCTTCAATCCTTGTATACCTAATGCACTATATTTTGGTGTCGATTAAACTTTGAAGTTAAAATAAATCTGACCAAAGTGATTTTTTGAGTATTTTTTGAGTTGAATATTCTTGAAAGTCTATTTTAAGCATCAAAAATCTGATTTTGAAAAAAAATAATTTTTCTATGGAAATTTATGTGTAAGGCTGTAGCCCTTGTGAATCTTGATTTTTTGGTGTTAGAACTTTTTGGAGATGAGCCTCAAATACACTTAATCTTGGAGGGAAAAGCACATGAAGATTCATTTAACAAAATGTAAAAAATATTTTGAGAAGCCTTAAATCAATTAAGGGTTATGTATAGTTTTGCATGACCTCAATTTTAGATTTGACATGTAAAAGAAGTTTGAAAGATTTCAAATCATTCTCATGTTTTCACACCTTCTTAATCAATCATTATATTTTTTCAATCCATAAGTGCCTAATATTATTGCTTTTCTTTTTCCTATACAATCCATAATAGGTCTAGTTTGAATTGGTACAATTAAAAAAAAATTAATTTGATAAAACTAATAAAAATTTGGACTTTTTGTTTGGTTTTGAAAAAACTCTAGAAACTCACTAACTTAGGTCTTGGACATTTAGGAGTTTACTATAGCATATGTTTGACTTAAAATTTGTTCATTAGTTATTCTCTAAAATTTAATATGAGATATTGTTTTAAGAGAAAGTAAAATAATTGTGTAGTATATTTAGCAAATTCAAGTTTTTGACTTCAAATAGATTTTTTTTCCATTTGAAAGAATCAATAAAATGGTGCTTCCTTGAGTTATGTTCTCAATAGGTTTTAAGAGTCACTTGTGTTCTTGTTGAGGTTTTTTTCAATGATTTTAGGTTAATCATTGGATTGGTTTCCTCTTGTTAACACCACCCCTAATTCCCAAGTCTTTGAAAATAATTTAAGCTCACTCAATTTCTAGTATGCTTAAAAACTTTGAAAAATTCATAAAAATGAAGTCTTTCATATATTTTATTGCAATTTGAAATTGACAGACTACAACGGCAATGCTTCTTAAATATAGAATGACATAGAAATTTGGTTTGCAACATCATGCTTTACATAGTAATACACCTAATGGTGAAAATGCCAAATTAAAACCCCACAAGGATGTTGAGGACTAAAAGTGTTCAATGTACGACTTTCAAGGAAATTCTTGAAAAAAATTTGGACCTATTCTTCCAATTATAATAACTTTTGGTTGACTACATTGGAGAAAGGGTCATGTCCTTTCAAGTTCAAAGTCAATATTTGATATTGTACAAAAATGTCATCCAATACATTGGATTATGGTGACAACTTACCCTTTAGTGTTAAAATCTTTAAGATAATAAAATATTGAACAAAGATATTTAACCCTTACAAGTTTAGAAAATTCAAGTTTAGATGCAAAATGGTATTTTTTTTCAAAGGTGTAAGAATTGAGTTGTGACAAAAGTTTGTATCCATGTTGAGCCAAATTCATGGACACATGATACACCCAATTTGAATCATTATTGCATCTCCTACATATCCCAGAAGTTCCAAGATGGTCACATATTCTATGTCTATAATGTCTCATTTGAGCTCAAATTTAGATGCCAAATTTTAGATGTTAGAATGACATCCAAATGAAAGATGCTAATTGTAAAATCATCAATCCAATGGTGCATATCTTGTCACATTTTAGTACAAAATTCCTATTCAAGGAATCATATATACTACCATATATACAATATACAATAAAACTTAAAGGATTAACCCCTAAAGTTCTTTGACTATGTTTTCACCAAAAACGCTCTAAAATTGTTATTTCTAGCACAAGTACCAAATTGAAGAAAAAAACATTTTTGGATACATGTATCATAGGATTTTGTAGTAAGTTGGTATGAAAAGATGTGGAAAAAATTTCACAAATGTCCACTATGTGGATTGCAAGATATTAGCATTTGAATTAACAAAAACCATTTTTTTGGCCTTGCAAAAAATTGGGCAGCAACACTTCAGAAGGTCACATTTGTATGAAAAATGTTCAAAATGGTGGTGCACCTTTGGATTCATTCTTTAAGGCAAGTTGGATATGTGCTCAAAATTTTTTGAATCATTTGAAATTGTACAACATATAGGAAAAAAATTGTAAGTAAAAAAAAATAGAGAATGATTCAAAATACCAAATTTTCAAGAATTTAATTATGGAATTGAAAAATGCCAATCCCAATGGTTGTAATGTTATAAATAAAAAATCTTCAACCTATGATTTTATTTTTTTGGAAAAATATTAAAAATTGAGTTAAATAAAGGACTTCAAAGTTTATTTTAGAGTAGAGATTCCATAACTACCCGCAAACTAAAGATCTTCATAACTTTCATCTCTTTGATCAAAATGGAATGATTCAAAGCTTTCCACATACATGTAGATCTAGAAAACCAATTTAAAATTTTTATTTTTGAAAAAATTGATTTTCTTTATCTGTCCAGGCTACCCAAGTTGAGAAACAAACAACATTTTGCATCATAATTTTTCACTTGTATACTCAAGTAAAATGAAATTTAGCACACATGGAAGATATTCCTTCTCCACACCCTATAAAAAAATTTCAGCCTAAATAAGTCAAATCTCCGCTCACATGTACCTACCAAAAAAAGTTATGTTGCAAAAAAGACAAGGCCAATCCTTTAGGGGTTAAACCCTACATATACAATGTAATCCTTTCACTCCCTATTTGCTTCTCAAGCTTATATTTCCCCCTTTTTATGAGAACAAACTCTCAACCTTTAAAGTAATATATCTATCCCCACATAACTTAAAGTGTAAGATAGGAGGCTCAAAATCTGCATTGGCTCTAAAACTAGCCACCTCCTCAAATGTACATTGTTAGTACATGGGGTTTTTTCATCTTTACAGGGATGTACCAATAGTGTACATTTGAGGAGGTGCGTGATTTTAGAGCCCTATGCCATCTTGACTTCAAAAATTCATAACTAATTCGACAAAGCTCCAAAAATTATGAAACGACTTGGATTAGATGTCAATTCCACTTTTCTTTTAAGGAAAATTTTCTGAAAAATATTTCAATAAGTTTCACCTCCCCCTAACTCAGTTTCAGCTGTTAGATGGGCGCTTTATGGACCTCCTACCTTATACCCCCACCATACAAGCTTAAATTTCACCCACCATATCTCTCCCTTCACCCTTGGCTTGACTAGGAAATACCCTAAAGTTTGCGTGCCATAGGATCTACAGAGGGAGAACATTCTAGGGAATAGGGGAGTAGTGCTTGGGTCGTGGTACCGAAGAAACTTTGTTTAGCAACGGAGCCCACCCGGCTTCCTCAAAATCTCACAAACAGCATAGTCTTGTTGCGAATTCCTTGACTCGGCTTCTAAACCTCACGCCATTCCTGTTTTTGCTGGTTTTCGCAACACCTAATCTGGCCATGGCCAATCCGAACTCACACCACAGTCGCCATCTCCGCCAACCCAGCTCTTCGCGCTTCTCTTCTACCCCCCTGTGATAACAAGCTTCGCTCAATTTCAGACTCCCAGTTTAGGGTTGCAAAAATCCGATGGCGTGCTTCGGTTTCAAGGGTTTCCGCGTCTGGAGTGGTGTATCCCAATCCGAGAATTGGAAGCGCTCTGTGTGGCGCTCTTGACAGGATCGGGCTTAAGGCTCTCTCGGGATTCATGGAAATGGTGGGGTTTTTAGAAATGGGTGGGATTTGAGAGGATTTTTGATATGGTGAGGTAGTTGTGGTGGAGGTTTTGGGGATGATGGGGAAGCTATGGCGATGGGTGCTGGCCGTGGTTTGTTTACTCGTTGTGGTGAAAGCCGTGATGGCGAGGTTGGGGACGAACGCGCCAGGTCATCCGGGTTGCAATTGCGAGGAGGATTGGGGTTTGCTGGAGCTTGTGACGCGGTGTCAGTTAGCTAGTGACTTTCTGATTGCACTCGCGTATTTCTCCATTCCTCTGGAGCTCGTGTACTTCGTCAGCTTCTCCAACGTGTTTCCGTTTCGATGGATCATCATTCAGTTCGGGGCGTTCATCGTGTTGTGTGGGTTGACGCATTTCATTTCGATTTGGACGTATGGGCCGCATTCGTTTCTGATTATGCTAGTGCAAACGATTCTCAAAATTGCCACGGCGTTGGTGTCTTGTGCGACGGCGATCACGTTGGTTCATGTTATACCGACTTTGCTCCATGTCAAGGTGAGTCAATTTCTGGTTGTTTCCCCAAGGAGTTTGTGTTTTAATGCAATTCTAGGGTTTCAAGGCAGCGATCGCTGATATAGCTCTTTTTTTCAATTTGGTATTTATTCGTTCTTGTTAATTTATGAGAGAGAAATTCGACGCTTTAAACATGGTTATTTGGCTAGCTATGAAGGTCCACAGGTTTCGAAGGTAGATGACCTGAAATGAACACTTGAAAAGATGTTGAGGTGGTGTGCATCTTCTTAGTCAATATGTACCGATTGTTTTAAGGTGTTAGGGTGACGATTTTAGGTGTCTCTATGTTTGTTCTGTTTTGGCTTTCAGTATCGGTAACTAATGTTATAGTTTTGCACGCTTTCTTTAGGTGCGGGAGCTTTTTCTGAAGCACAAAGCTGCCGAACTGGATAGAGAAATGGGTCTCATCAAGGATCAGGAAGAGGCGGGACGGAATGTTCGTACATTGACGAATGAGATTCGAAGCTCCCTGGATCGGCACACCATTCTGAACACCACCCTTGTTGAGTTGGCCAAGACCTTGGAGCTGGCAAACTGCACCATTTGGGAACCGACTCCCGAGGGTGACGCGTTGAAGCTCACTCACGAACTTGACAGGCGATATCTTCAGGTATTTTTTACTCACAATCTCTCCTATCCGCTCTATTCTGATATTGTTTTCTAACGCTGAGGGTACTCGCTCTGTAACTTTAAGCATTTCAGCCAATCTGTAGGAATGTGCTTTCATTGGAAGATCAGTTATAGAGCTGAGGAGAGTTCACTTTGGGTACACGAGTCAAAAGTTGTTGAGATCAATTTTTCTCACTATTTATGAATTTCTTATGCAATCATTTGAAGTGGGCAGTTGTGAAGAACTATTGAAGCGACAGTAGTCAACCCCACATCCATTCAAAGATTCATGGCCATAGATATTTTGCCATGCGTACAATTAACTTGCTAATTGAAGGCTGATGAATTGTAGTATTGAAGATGAGTTGCTGTTAGTAACAAGGGATCAGTCAACAGGAAACGGGATCAGGTTCCGTTTGGTTTTAGCGTCCTCTACCTTAAAATTGCTTTTGGTTTGTTGATTTTTGTATCAGCTGGAACGGGAAGAATCAATGTGCACTGGATTGTGATCCTTGTTTTGATGTATGATGACCGTCACTAAGGGAAGTATGCTTGTTTCCAGGTCCCGGTTACTGTTCCCGCATCTGACAAGATTGTACAGAAAATTGTTCAAACCAGCGAACCAATTGTAATTCCACCTGTGTGTGCGCTTGGGAAGGCAAGCAATCACCGTGTGTTAGCAGGTGCTATGGCAGCAGTTCGTCTGCCTTTGCTGTACGTTTCAAACTTCAAAGGAGGCACACCCGAAATCGTCAATGCTTCGTACGCCATCTTGGTTTTGGTGTTGCCTGGTGAAACCGGCCGAGTGTGGACAGCCCATGAGATCGAAATGGTGGAAGTCGTGGCAGATCAGGTAACACTCGCTGATGGTGTTGTTGACTTCATTTGATATATCGTGGAATTTGTGATACCCGTAACGTTTTCAGTTGGGATCACTCACCCTGACTCAAACTGAAGAAGTATTTGAATCACTGTAGAGAATTTTCGCATGGAGGTAGGATCATTCTAAGCAGTAGAGAGCATGATTTTATGGAGCTCATGACTATGTCCAAAAAGAATCCAGATTCTTGTTTTTGAACGTGTTGAGGCAGCTCTAAAAGAATGTTATGTACGTGATTTGATTTAATATTGTGTTCATCGGATTTAATGATGAATTCTGGCTATCCAGGTTGCAGTAGCGTTGTCACATGCAGCAGTGTTGGAGGACTCGCAGCGGACAAGGGACGCGCTAGTGGAGCAGAACAAGTCATTACAGCACGCACGGCAAGAAGCCGAAACCGCGGTTCATGCACGCAATGATTTCTTGGCAGTCATGAATCATGAAATGCGAACGCCAATGCATGCCATCATAGCTCTGTCTTCATTGCTACAAGAAGCAAAGCTATCATCAGAGCAGCGGAGTATGGTGGACACTGTTGTGAAAAGCAGCAGTCTGCTCTCCACGTTGATCAACGACGTGCTCGACTTCTCCCGGTTAGAGGATGGCAGCTTAAGCCTGGAAATGCGTCCTTTTGAGCTCCCCTCTGTGTTGCGAGAGGCTGAGAATCTTGCAAAACCAATGGCGAAGGGGAAAGGCCTGGATTTTTTCTTCGACATAAACATGGATGTGCCTCAATGTGTAATAGGAGATGAGAAGCGGCTCCTTCAAATTACCTTGAATATCATTGGGAATGCGGTGAAGTTCACGAAACACGGCTTTGTGTCCGTCTCCGTCAGCCTGGAAAAGTATGACGCCAGTATTAGGCGGGACCCTAGAAACACGAGCTGGCGCCCCATCCCATGCGAAGGTTTTGCGTACATTCGGATTGTGGTGAAGGATACAGGATTGGGTGTGAGGGAAAACGATATCCCTCGCCTCTTTAACAAGTTTGTGCAAGCTGACAGTACAACCACGCGTCAGTATGGGGGCACTGGACTAGGCTTGGCCATCTGTAAGAAGTTTGTTCAGGTCTGTTTTCATTGCACCTCTTTTTCTACTTCTTAATTCCTTACATCCTATGCTTTTGCATTGCTTTGAATCACCTGTAAGATCATGGCAGCTGAGTTTTTTTCCGTGTTATAGGATAATCTTTCCGTCACCTCTATCGTTTTAACATAGGAGTATGCGTTCACAGAGAGGCGAACTATCTTTTCAAATTATTATCACAATGTATTTAATATCTTCAAAATGGAAGAGTTGTAGACCCACTATAATCGACAGTAGACAATCCCACTCTATTCAAGCTTTCGTGGACAGGTAGCCAAGTTATGGTTACATCCCTTTCTAATTGACGGCCAACCAAGCTATGAATAGCTGAGTTGCTGGTGGTGACGGGTCAAATTGATAGGAGTCGGGATCAGGTCGCTAACGGTTTTAGTATCTTCTACGTCACAGTTGTGTCAATTTAGTTTATTATTATTGTTATTACTTTATCCTTTCTGACAATCCTTTTTGTCCTGCAGCTAATGAATGGACACATCTGGATTGAAAGTGAGGGTTTGAACCGCGGTTCAATGGTGACCTTCATCGTGAGGTTACAGGTGCTGTCCGATTCAGCCAAGGAAAGAGACCAGCCATCTCGGGAGGAGCAGCTGAATAAAGAAGACCTGAAAGGTCTCAAGGTGTTAGTGACTGACGACAACGGCGTGAACCGCATTGTGACTCGCAGGTTATTAGATAGGTTAGGTTGTGACACCACTGTAGTAGAATCAGGACAACAGTGTCTGGCTGCTCTTTCGCAGCCGGGCAGCAACTTCAGGGTGCTGCTGCTGGACTTGTGCATGCCCGAGATGGACGGCTACGAAGTGGCCAAAATCATCAAGCAGAAGTTTCGGCCCGGGGAGCCTTTGGTGGTGGCTCTGACAGCCAACACAGACAAAGGGACCAAGGATCGCTGTCTGCAGATTGGTATGGATGACATTGTGTTGAAACCCATCTCCTTGCAAGAGATGAGCGCTGTGTTGAGTAAACTCTTACAAAACCCGAAGAGCGGTTCTCGGTCGCATAGTTTTATTAATGGAAGATAGTAGTCCTCCTGTAAGTGCACCATCCTTGAAGCATAATATGTGCTCTGTAAAAACCTGTTTTAGCCTAAACTCTCTTGTGGTATATGAGAATTCTCTATTATTTAGGATACATTTTCCCGCTGGCTATTCCTTGAAGGTTTTGGGTGCCATTTTCTTAATGCCAAGCAGGCATTGTGTAGTTCTATGTGTCTAGCTTAGGAGTTCGTCTGAGATTTTGGTGTCAAATTTACCGTAGCTCTGATTCAGAATTTTCGCATGATAAGAAATTTGTAGCCTGAAAATGCAATCGTTGTTGTCTACTTTTATGTGAATTCAACTGAATCACATCGATCATCTTCAAGTTAGGTCCAAAAAAGTTGAAGCTCAAAAGTTTATTATTGAGCAGCTGTCATTAACCCTTCAAGGACAGACTAGTGACCGTGGAAATCCTCCCTTTCGGAACTTGTGACACCATTTACTTTATAAATTTCATTGGAGGTCAAACTACTATGCAAGATCTCTCCTTTTGTGCACAAATTCCAAGGATGAACAATTTCTCTTCTATCCTACATAGGAAGATTCTTTGTCATCCATTGGACACAAAATGTCAGTGTCGACATTTATGGGTTAAATGTTGAATTCGTGCATCCTAACAAGTTAACTATTGTAGTCATAAATTTGATTTTATAATTTTAGTGTGGTATGTTGCTATTGGAGGAAGGCAATATATTGACCAAAGTTTTGAAACCTAAGAATGCTAGTTTTATCATGCTTGAAAAAATACGCCAAGGGATGATTGAGAATTTTATCAATTCTGCACAATCTCCTATACTAGATGCTTCTCAAAACAAGTGCACATGTTTTATCTAGGAATGTCCACTTGTTTAGAAAGTGTATACTTTATGCCCATAAATGACCTTTTTGTTGTGGCTTTTCAAAACAAGTGAACATCTAAGAATGTCCACTTGTTTAGAAATTGTATACTATGGGCATGAATGACCTTTTCGCTATAGAGAACATCAATTACTCACTAACATGAAAACACCGTAAAACTGTCAAAATAGGAACTCAACTTAGTTGCAAACTATCTTTAGGGGGAAACTTTTCTCCTATTAGCAAATGGAAATCATGGATTTATAAAAGTAAAAAAAGAAAAGAAAAGTATATTTTTTGGACCACCCATGTGAACTCCATAATTTTTCAAAGTAAAAAAACTAGTATAGACCATTGAAACCCACTCTAGACTTGCCTATTGTTCGCCTTGTTTAGCACCACTCATCACCTAAAAAAAGACAAAAAGGAGTATGTTGGAGCCCTTAACCCCTTAAGTCCTTTGGAGGATAATTTGGATTTCGGTTGGGCTTGAGTAACCTCCACTTTTGAGGTGATTTTTTGAAACTATTTCTTAACCCCTATAGTTCCATGACTTGATGACTACGCTTTCACTGAAACTACCATTTTTAATACAAGTACAAAAAAATTTTAAAAATTTGACACATGTAATCATAGGATCTTGTTTTATGCTGACTTAAGAACATGTGGTAAAATTTTCAGAAATTTTCACAACATGAATTGCAAGATATAAGCATTCAAATTCATTGAAATCATTTTTTTGGCCTTTCTAAAAACAGGGCAATTGCACTTTACAACCTCACTTCTCTACGAAAAAAATTCCAAAATGGTGGTGCTTCTTTGGATTCTTTTTCCTAGACAATTTTTTCACATGCTTGAAAATGTTCAAATCATTTGGAATTGTACAACATATAGGAAAAAAAATAGTAAGTAGTCAATAGTAGAGAATGATTCAAAATACTAAATTGGTAAGAATTTAATTATGGAATTAAAAAATTCCAATCCCAATGGTTGCAATGTTGTAATAAACAATCTACATCCTATGATTTTATTTTTTTTCCAAAATATTCAAAATTGAGTAAGATAAAGGACTTTAAATTTTATTTTAGAGTAGAGAATCTATGATTGCCCGCAAACAAAAAATCCTCCTAACTTTTGACTCATTTATCAAAATGGAGTGATTCAAAGCTTTCCATGTATATTTAACTCTAGAAAACCAATTTCAAATTTTCGTTTTTAAAAAAAAGGATTTTTTCTAACCTGCCTAAACTGCCCATTTATGGAAAAAAAAATAACATATTAGGCCATAACTTTTGACTCATATTTCCAAATGTCATGAAATTTAGTGCATATGAAAGATATTTTTCGTCTCTACCTTCTCATGAAATTTTGGCCAAAAATATGGAAATCTCCAATCACATGTACATGCCTAAAATTGCTATGTTGACATAAAAATGTATGATGGTCCTTTAGAGGTTAAGATAGAAAAACTCATTAGCTCTCATGGAATATTATTTTTACTTCAATCAATGCCTAGGAGCAAACATTATGCCACAATAAGCTCAAAATAGGGATATTGGGTAGCAAACAAAATCCACAAAAATTTGAAATAATTTTTTAATATTTTTTCTCATTGAATATATTTTGTTCTATTTGAAGTTATTGAAAATTTCTTTTTTCCTTCAATCTTGTACTTGTTCTACTATATAGTTTTTATAAAGAATGAAAATAATATGTTTTTCTTTGACCTTTTTTTTCCCTAGACTTCCAACTCAAATCTTAAACACAGAAAAATGGAATTTAAAATTTGTAGTGCAAATTTTTTATAATTAAGATTCTAGTCATATAGTTTAGTCACACAAAGTGCTCAAATACAAGTTGTCTTCCATTTAAATGCAAATATCTTGCAATCTACATGGTGAAAGTTTCTAGAATTTCTTCCACACATTCTTATACAACCAAAGCTTTCTACCAACTCACTCCATAAAATCTTGTATTTCTTCTTTCTTGATAATTGTAAACAGAATAATAATTGCATCATAATTGCAAATTTTTTCCTCATCATTCTGACTATTCTAAAGTACAACCCCTCACAAACAAAACATATCTCTCACACTCTGTAACAAACCCTAAAATTTAACAAAATCTTGACAATTGAAGGTAGAAAGTTTAGACTTTGGAGGTTAAGACAAAGGCTTAGATAAATGTCACCACCTTAAATGAAAGTAGAAGCTACCATCCAAAACTTGTAGAACAACTTAGATGAATGCCTAACTTATTTTAAGTATATTTCCAAATTTCCAAATTTTAATATATTATTTTTTAGACTACCTAATTATATTTTGTACTTTGATTAATATTGGTTTGGCAGAAAGTTGCATCAAGCTACTAGGAAGCTACTACAAAGTAGCCTTGTGCCAAATCTTATGGTTAAATATGCAAAAGAAGTAATTTGTAAAGTTTTTTGCTCTTGGGAAAAGAAACAATATTAAGTGTTTTTTGATAATTAAAAAAAGGCCTTGGGACTTTACGGATTAAACCATATCAAAATTAATTACAATCAATCCTGAGGTAATTGGAGGCATTATATGCTTGGCACTTTGAGTTGGTTTAGTTACCTTGATGAATAGTAACAACTATTTGTCTATTTAGTTGTCTCTAATATCATCTAAGTAATCATCAACAAATCTACCCAATAATCACTTTGACATGTTCCTATTGTACCCCATGAATGGCCTCAAATACTCCTTTATTATAATCCAAACATCACATAATGGTTTTTATGACAATCAATGGTTAAATTGAAGTGCTTTTTACAAGTGCACCAAAGGGTACAAGGACGGTTTTATGTGTTTTCACATGGTAACTATGGTCAACCCTTTCAGTTATATACCTAAAAAAGCAATAGTGTACATCAAAAAAATTCCTCCAATTGGCAACAATGTTTAATTCTACTTTTCTTGTTGGTCATGTGATCTATACCTTGAATTGTCAAAACAATCATCTAGTTTGTGGACATCTACCCATTGGATACATATTTTCATCTACAATACAATCTAACAATAATAAACTTCATACAAATTTTGACAAATTTTGAATTAATTGGAGACATTTGTGGCAATTTCATCCAAAAATTTTCCATTTTTTCCTAGTGTATTGGTAGCCACATTCAAGATGAGAGTAAGAACTAGGTGAAAATTTGCCCAAATTTAAACATTGCATGGTAAGGTAGGAGGTCCATAAAGCACTCAAGCTCTAAAATTATTCCCCTTCCAAAATGTACACTATTTCAACATGTTGCTTTCTCATTATACCAACAATGCACAAACAATTTACATTTCAGGAGTTGGACAATTTAGAGCCATTGCATTTCAACTTTGAAAATTCATAACTAATTCTATAAAGCCCTCAAAAATATGAAACAACTTGGTTTAGATGCCAAATTCCATTTGTCTTTCAAGGAAAATTTACTAAAACATATTTCAAGAAGTTTCACTCCTCTCAAAAATTCAATTTCAGCACTTCTAGGAGCCAATCCATTCTTGATCACATCCCATTTTGGTAGCATAGGGTGGTCTATTTCCATGCTAGTATGAGATGAGTAAGTGATCACAAATGGTGCATTATGATTGGGCTACATGACTCTTGATCTTATAACTAGCCCTTGGTCAAAAATAAGATGACCTATATGACTAATATGAGATGAACAAAAATCTTCACCTAAAAAATTTACGGAAATTTTGCTTCGGGAAATAAAACTATGAGAAGTTATGGAATCCTTCTTCAATTTATTTCTGCACATAGGGAATTTTTTTCAATAAACATATTTACGCTCCAGATATGCTCAATTGTTTAAGTGGTCGGAAATGGGTCGGCTCTCTTATTACATGGGCACTTTATGGACCTCCTACCTTAGTACTGGCAACATCATGGTACGGTAGTTGCACAGTACCTTAAAAAAGCGACAATAACTTAGTGTCATGTCCTCGTGAATGGTGACATGACACAACCTCCTCCACATGGTCCAATTTTTCATTTGTATTGAGGCCTCTGTTATGCCCAGCAAGGCTGTGTGACAGGGCCAATAATGGCCCATTTCCAACATAAGAAGAAAAAAAAACCATGCTTGCAGAGTTGCATCTCAAGAGAGAAGGGCACCCAACTGACAAGTTTTAATTAGTGTGGCTCAAAAAGTAGTGAGACCCAAAATCATCCCAACCCAAATCGGACACCTATTGTAAGGTATATGCACCTAAAATAGACACTCTCCTCATTGTGCCATCTATCTTCAGCTGTCCAAGATTTCAAGCTTGAAATCTTGGACAACAATAGATAGGTGGCGCAAGTAGGAAAGAGTGTCTCTTTCAAGAGCATTAGTATACCTTAGTTTAGGGCCCAATTTCATTCTAATGTAGGTAAAATTGGATAAGATTTTGCATCATTGCAACTCAATATGGAAATTGGTTTTTAATCCTAGGACATGACGTATCACCAAGGTACTTTGCTAATACTTAGGTGCATTCTTCATTTCTATAAGAATCTTCAAAATCATCCATTGACCACTTTTTGATGTTGAGACGTCCTTCAAGGATTAAAAGGGTTGGAATCAAGTTGAAAAGTCTCAATTTTATGATTTCAATGAACACCTCCTTGATGTTTCTACACATGGAAAAAAGTTCATTGATTATTCCACAATCTTGAAAGATGATACTTTTGGATTTCCATTACATCTGTGTAGGGAATTACAAGAGCCACATTCACAACCTAAAATGAATGAGAATATCTCCCTAAGGACAACAATGTAAATCTAAATATGAACAACAATCAAAGCAACAACAATAGGTCATCCTACCTTAATTTGTGTCTAGCCATAGTCTTCACATCCTTAAACCCTATTAACCCCAATGCACCCAATTGACCTTTAGATACCAAAACCCTAAAACCCACATTACATGACTTGGAAACAAGCCCAGATTGTTTGATTTATTGATCCCACTGAAGGGAACACACCCTAAGACTACTATATGTGGTTACCTCACAAAGATTCACATTCTTGTTGTTTGACCTCCTATAATTGAGTATTGAGTTTCATATTCTACAATCTCCCCTACCTGGTCACAAGGTGGATTAGGAAAGATTACAATACCTTAGAAGGGCTTTAAAATTGAATATTCATTTGAATTTGCAAGGTTACAATTCATTTTATGAAATATATTTCACTTTGTTTCCCATATAGCTTTCAATGTTGGATAAACTTGTGATCAACTTTAAACTTCTATATCTCTTATTCTATACCTTCAATGTTTAAATTGATAAAAAAAAATTAAGTTTGAAGGAGAGCAATTATTCTAAAATTATAGGATGAACTTCGTGTCCTTAGTGGTGTTACACGGTTAAGGATTAATGGTCTTCACACATATATATGTCACATGCAAGTGGCAAAGTAGCAAATAAGGTACATGACCTATTTCCAACAATGTCAAGCGTTTCAATATATCTCCAATTGAGCAATGATGGAGGCAACAAATTCCTCCACTCAAGGAATAAAGTTAATGAAGATTATATTATATTTTTCTAATTTTTCATCAAGTTTGGAATTAGAAGAAATTTAAAAAGTTTAGATTACAACCCAGCTTGTTTATGATGTGTAGGCGGACCTATTTCAAAAAAGCACAAAACTAAAAAATGATTGTAGCAACTCCATGAGGTGTCAATGAGTTACTCATCACACAATAATGAAGGCCTTAGTCAACATCACATTCCCCTCCTTCATGAAAATAGGTCACCCTATCTTGTACAAATGGGACCCTATGTTAGAAACAAGTTGTATCACCTTAGTTCTATTGATTATCAATTTCTTCTACTTTTTTGCCATGTTCTTCTACATAGAGACTTTCTAAAATTCCCACCCTTCTCTATAGCTTTTCAATATTTTCTTCAAACTTAGGCCAAATTTACACTATCATCGAAGTTCAAGAAACTTTAAAATACAACAATCCTATTGGTTAAGAGCTAGAAATAGGACCCAAAGTGCTTACACTAGGGTCAAGTCTAAAATTTGTTGAAATTGGACATGGCGCCTACATGGGATAGATTTGGAGGGAAATTTTTGAAACCAATCCTTGCCTAAGGGACTCAAAGGAGAACACTAAATTTGTGTAACCAATTTTTTGTCTTTAGTTCAATTCCACTTGAGTAATAATTTTTATCTTAAAATTTTTTTCTTAGCATTTCTATTGGGAAGCTTATATCTATCTTCTAAACTCCATTTTCTCACATTGGACCTACTATCAAACCTGTAGAGTTTACACTTAGGTCTAGGCCCAAGTCCAAAATAAATTCCCTTGATTTAAAAAGAAAAGAAAACAACCCCACCAAATTGGACCCAAGTCGTTTACACTTGGGTCTGGGTCCAATTTCCACCAATTGTTTTTAATGAACTCTTTGGATCCAATTAGAAGTTTGTTGAGTTTGAAATAGGTTTTGGGGGGATCCACGACCTCTTGATCTCCAACCATTGTGGTGTAAATTTGCCTTAATTGACCAAAACTTCTTGATACCGTACATTGGGGTTATATTCCTTAGACCCCATACAGAATCATTTCTTTTTTGTTTTATTTTCCTTTGGTTTACTTGATCTGAAATTTCTAGAATTTTCTTTTCAGGATTTGTAATGTTTCGTGACCTTAGCACAATTGAAAATATTCTATGACCTTTAGTAGTTTTGTAGTTTTATTGGCACTTAGGGCTTTATCAATACTTGTGACTTTAATGATACTCAAGGTCTTGACTTCATGGGGTTTTTTAGGATTCAGATTTTTTTATTAAAAAATTTTCCACTATTCAATTATGCCATGTTATAATTTTTGAAATTCTCATTAGATGCCTTATTTATTTATATTTTGAATTAATTTTTAACAAATCTGACCCTAGCGTAGGGTAGCTTGCCATTTTGCTATCTACAAATGCAGTCACTCCACAACTTGTTTTCAATGATTTCAAATTTTTCTTCCAATATTTTGTGGTGGTCTTTTAACATCATATTAAGATCTTCTTGAATGTGTTTGCAACCAAGATTTTCAAATAAACTCTTAAAATATGAAATTTTAACCATCATTGTATATTTTAGTGGAAAACACCATAGAGAAGTTCAAATTGCAATAAAACATCATGCTTGAGGAATCTTTCATGTTTTAAATTGGATTAAAATCTAGATTTGTGGTGTGTCACTTAATAAACCCTACAATAGCCAACATCCAACAAGTGGACTACAAATGTTTTCAAGAGCTTATTGCTAAAGCTAAGTGAATTAGATGAAATAAGCCCAAATATTTTGAAAAAACAATTTTTATCTATTCTTCAACAATACAACTAGCTTTGGTACTCAACGCTTTGTGATTATTGTATAAGACTCTAAATGAGTTCATATAGGGATAGGAAGAAAAGAAAAACTTGCAAAAATGAAAATTTGATGACTAAATTCTTCTTATACTATAATTTATTTTGCCAAAAAAACTCAAAATTTGCATTTTTCTCCCTAACAAGAACTTTGAGGAGTTCATTGGTCCCAAATTCAAAAGAAGTCATTTTTTTATTGCAAAAATTAGATCAATAGAAAGCACCTCAAGAATGCCAAAATACAATAGAAAGGAATCTTCTATAATTTTCTCCATAGTTCTAAGATAAAGCATCTTTTTCTTTAGAATAATCAAGAAAATCTCTATGGGAAATATTCCACCACCACTACACATTGCAAATACACCTAAGAAATTTTAATTTTTTTATAAGGATAAATAACAGGTATTATTCATCAATGTGGTTCATTTAAAATCATCTACATGCCCCTTTGTAGCACTCTAGGCATTTAATTAAACCCTAAAGTCCTAGTAGTTTCCTCTGGGGACTTTGGAATGTTTGAGAAATTACCTATGATCTCCATTTTTGGCAAGATTCTTTGAAACTTTATTTCAAGATAAGAAAATTGATTAACTTTACGGGAATATAATTTGTATTTAAATCAATGCCCATGAGCAAAAGTTATGACATGGTAATGCCCAAAACAAGTGAAGGTCGGCAAAAAAAAGAAAAAATTGAAATATTAAAAAAACATATATTTCTTACATGTTATATTTTTGTCTATGTTCAAAGATTTGATTCATTTTGTTTAGATATATAATTTGAAAGTTATGAAGCTTCTTTTTTTATAGGCAATCTTAGCAAAATCTTGAGAAAATAATGTACTAGATCCATTTTTGAATTCAATTCATTTAAAAAAAATTGCAAATGGTTTAATTTGCTTTCTAGAAAAATCTCATTGTTGGAATTAGTGTGTTCCAATTCCATCTTAGAGCTATGATCAAAAATTATTTTTTCCTTCTAACTTGTACCTACTTTGACTTAACAATTTTTAAATCAATGAAAACTATACGTTTTTGTTTTAAGTTTTTTTCCCGAACTCTCAACTCAATTCTTCATCATAAAAAAATTTCATTCAAAATTTGAAGTTCAAGAATTGTAAGTTAAGAGAAATCAAAGCTATATAATCTAGTTAGGTTAGGAGGCAAAAATCTCATTTTTCTTCACTTTAAACACTTAGAGCTAGACCAAAGGCCTTCTCAAATTATCAAAGTAGGGATTGGTGGAGAGATAGGCATGGTCCAAGTTGGGTTTACAATTTGGCCTAGGTCCATGCCATTTTTCATGGATGAGAAGTCTACTTGGAATCCTATACATGTTTGCTAGTATGTGAGCCTAGAATCTTGAGCCCATGAGCTTAGGAGCCTAGGCTCCTATGTTATTGCTACCTATTTTATAGGTACCTTCGATAGTTATAGGATGTTTATAATTATAGGTGTCTATGTTGTAGATACCTATGTTATAAACACCTTCCATGGTTATATGATGTTTATATTATAGATGTCTATGTTGGAAGTACCTATATTATAAGCACCTTCTATGGTTATATGATGTTTATATTATAGCTATCTATGTTGGAAGTACCTTACACGGTTATAGTATATTTATATTATAGGTACTTATGTTACAAGCACCTTACATGGTTATAGGATACTCATATTATAAGTATATATGTTATAAACACCTTCAATAGTTGTAGAATGTCTACTTACATCTGGACTCAAAGCTTATAGCCTTGCATTTCTAGGCTCACATGCTAGTATTGTTAGAATCCTACATAGCCAAAGTAGATCATATTTTTTTGGTTTTCAGGAATTTTTTCTTGACCATCTCTTTGAGGTAGGCCTAATGGATTTCTATGAGACTATAGTAGGCTAGAACCTCACAACCACAAATTTTTTCTATTTAATTGATCTTGCGGTGGACAATGTCAAATCTAATAATAAATAAACATGACATGGCTATGGTCTCTCTTGGGTTTATATCAAGACCATTATACAAAGTGCCTTTACTATTTTTTTGTCTTGGGCTCTTGCATTGCATGGTCATGTGACTCACATCTAACAAAGTGAGGTACCTTGGAATGCTCATTCTTGTCCTCGGTCTAGCCTTGGTGAAAATTGGCCCTTATATCTTGTAATTAATTCAATCAAAAATTCTAAAATTTATTACAAACATTCTTATATTAGTTTAGTGCATGATTATACAATTGGATGTGCAAAAGAAACAAATGCTTAAATTTTGTTGTTGTTTGCATTGAAAATGACAATTTTGAGAGGGTTTTGATGAAAAATGGCCTCGGAAATATTGGAATTCACTTAGAGTTGAAGATATCTCTATGGATGACTTTGACCAATTTTTTTTTCAAACCATACGATCATAAGTGGAAGGAAACTTAGAGAAAAATTCCTCTTTACGTTTCTTTTCTTACTTTTCTTTACACAAATGAAAAAAGTTTTTCTCTATGAAACCTGCACATTCATTGATGTATTAAGTTGTCAAATGTTTTGGACATGTTTTGGTGTGATCCACTCATCATTCTTCTTATGAAATTCACCTCCTTTCCCTCCACCAGCAGCATCAAGTCTACTTTTATTCAAATCTTTCACATCAAAAACCCACGTGAAATCAATAGCCCCTCCCGGCCCACACTATTCTCCATAACTTTGGGCAAGCTACTCTACCATGCAGTACAGTAGTACAATTAGAGTACAGAACAGTAAAATATTAAACAATTGGCTCACTTGGGAAGCCAATGGATTCCATTAATAGGCAAGCAATCATTATATCACATGCGCCCATGTAAACTTGCCGACCTTGAAGTGAATAAATAATTCTAAGTAACGGCAAAGTACACCCACTTTTGGCATACAAAACACAATCTTGAGATTGTACTCTCAGACCAAAAAAATCTAAGACTTAGAATCGTTTCTCATGAGGCTCATGTTCATTGATACCATGAGTATTCATGCAACTCATAAAGAATGTGATGTACAGTATAACATTCTTTGAGGATTGGATCAAAACAGTCTTGAAATCAATACAACTGAAGCTAAAGAATCCACTCTTTTTAGAAACAATCCGGAGCATATTCGGTGCTTGCAGAGTCTAAGATTGATTGGTAAGGAATTATTTGAACTTTTTTAGCTCCATGTTGCAAAGTCTCATTTCTGCTGCAAAATATTGGTAGCCAAAAAATAAGTTGGTATAAGTCAACTGAGCCCCATTGACAATCCCAACCACTCATGATTGAAATATACTCTATTCAATATCTACTTTTTGGAAAACATAAGTTTTTCAATCTGAGATCTGCAGTGGGAAAAGGGTGAGTAATGCAAACAGTGCACGAATGTAATGACCAATTTCCTTCTGAAGACCAGTTTCGATTTTTTGGAAAACGAGGATGACTTTCCTTCAAAACATTTTAATTCACAGAAGCACTACTAAAATTTAGCTTCCCAAGGGCAAGAATACTGTAGTCCTAAATGAAAGACTACACGACATGAATTCATGCAAAAAAAAGCATTATTTTCATCATGCAACGGATGTCCAAGTCCTTACCATCTTATGGTGTTAACAGTCTGCACTTCTTGATTTTTGCCTTAATATTGTGCCAATTGCAGTGCAATTCAGATATTCGGCTGAAAGTTGTTCAGAGCTCCTGCGTCGCAAAAGTCAGTCCACACATGAGCTTGAAGTAACACGACCCTTTGAAAACTTTCCAAAACACAGTTTCGAAAACCTTTCACGTCTTTGGGTTCATTCCAATCTCGGGACTCACTAAGTAATGCATTCACTGCAGTCATTACAAGCAGAGCAACCATCCGAAACAAGAGTAGATGCTGGAAACAATCAAAAGATGTCTCAACGACGAGCATGAATTCGAAAATACCCAACAGCTCAATCTCGACAGTAATTTACAAAATATTCATAAGCATAAGTAAAAATGTTGCACAATGTTTGGGTCTCTTCTACAAGCGCACAAACTACTCGTTTTATTGCAGACAGGACCGCCTGCACATCAGATCCCACTTTCGAAAGTGGAGTAGATAGTAGAGTACGTATTACCAAGCCGACGTAGACAAAAGATCAACTCGAGGTCAGCAGATCAAGCGGGTGATCTGTGGACATAGTTCAGCTTTCATCAGATTTAGTAACAAAAACAAAAGGAACTGCCCACTAATAGAATAGGGTTTAAGGATGAACCCAAGAGACAAGTTACACCTAGGGCATGGTAAAGATTTGCCATAAAAAAGGTGCAACTATTCTCTGTACAACAAAAACGAGGCGGTCAAAAGTAGGCTTTATTCTGCACCTCCAAACCGCCTGATTCGTCAAAAGGGGCTCAAGAGCAGCTTGGAATGCAGCAAGCAGCACAAGAGCTAATGAAACTTTGGCTCCAGGAGGATCAAATGGTCAATGGAGATGGCACAGGTCGGGCCGCTGACGCATTCATAAACAACCTGCTCATAAAAGTGTCCTTAGGTTCACAACCAACATTGGAGGGTTCAAGCTTCGGATTCTGGAAAAGTTGCTTCAAGGTGCTGTTGGAGCGCACCTCTGTTGATGGAGTCCTCCCTTGAAGCATGGGCCATCTGCTTCTGAAGCTTAAGCTAGGCTCAACATCTGTACGCAGCGTTTTTGCAGGAGGTACACCCTCCACCCTACCCCCTTGGCGCTTGCCAAGAGTGGCTGGGAGTGGTTGCTGTGGGGCTCCAGTCCACTGAGGATTGCCCATCCATGCCCAAGCGGGAGTCCATGTTGAGGCAGCTGGTGTCGGCCCTGCAGTGGAAGTGTTGTAGCTGGTAAGAACTGGAGCGAAACCTTGCGAAACCGGGTGTGCGTGTTTCCCATCCCAGTCCAGATTGTAACCATGAGGCCACTCCCCATTGAAGAACCGCCCTGAAGGTCCTCCGGTGTTGACTGCCCACTCGCTGACCGTGTCTGAAGTCGCCTCTCGCTGCTGCTTCAACAAGGAAGCATCTTGCACTTGCTCACTCCGTGGCGATCTGCTGCAATCCTTGTCGACACCAATTCCTGCAGGGAGGCATACTCGCCTCTGCACTCGCAGCGTGGATGCTGTGTCCGAGCTTCCCGCTGCACTCAATTCTGTACATGCACCACATAATCTCATTTTCAGACATTGTTTCCTAGTTATATCAACTTGTATACTATGGAAAGTCTATCTAACAAATTCACCAGGAACCTGATCCTGTCTCCTAAACCGTCCCCTGTTATCAACAGCAACTCATCTCTTCTAATACACTCCTTTGACCTTCAATTAGCAAGTTCCGGGTAAGCACTACTTGGAAATGAAATATGTACTCGTCCATTTACTAGAGGTCCACAACCTCCCACTTCAAGTGATTGCATGAGACATCATCATCCATTGCGTGAGAAAATTTTGACATCAAGAGAGTTTCGCACTCGTGGTCACCAAAGAGAATCCTCCACTTGACAAGGAAATAACGCTTGCAGACTTGGAATCAACAGGAGCTATAGCTAGATGGAAATAACATACCTGGGGTGGTGAAGCCTTGGCTGCATGAATTGAACGATTGGAAAGGAAGGCGTCCATTCTGGTAAAGCGAGCACGGCGGAGAACCCATGGCGATCCCACTCTCAGAGCCAAAAGGCGAGGAGCTGCCCGGGCTCCGCAGTGGAGAGCCTTGCCCGGGCATTCGTTTGGGATGCGAGAGCTTGGCTTTGGGAGAGCCCAGGCCAGAAGATAATTCGCCAGAGTCGAGTTGGAATGATGAGCCGTTCTGAGAAGCTTCGTTCTCCCTTTGCTGCTGCAAGTTACCCGTCTTGTTCTTCCGTCGCCCAGCCCCCACAGGCACGTTACGCAACGTCCCGCCGGCCGTCCAGTAGCGCTGGCAGTTCTTACAGAAGTGCCGCGGCTGGTTGACGTTGTAATTATTATAGTAACAGAATTTGGTGTCTTGGCTGAGGCAGCGCGGGCACGCCACAACCTTATCCGGTTTCTTGCCATCGCTGTTGCCCGAAGGGGAGTCCCGCTGTTCATCGGACTGCCCTCCCTCACTGTCATCACAGAGGAGCGGCTGGTTCTGCTGCTGCTGCTGCTGGGCTCCTCCTGGAGCAGCCCCGCATGACTCTGTGTTCTTGAAAAGTTGCAAGAATTCGTCTCCGCTGCTACTTCTGGCAGAGATGAGCTTCTCGCTTACAATTTTGTTCTCAGCCCCGCGGTGTATATTGTCGCCGCCATCCTGAAATCAAAACAGCATCCATCAGAGCCATATCCAGAAACTCGCACAAACACATCGAGATTCCTCACATTACTGCGGCACATACAGGCCACATACAAGGCAACCATGGGAACCCTCCCAAGGAACAACATAGGAAGACTAAAAGCACATCAGGCATATTCTCACACACTTGACGAGTGCTACACTCGAACCTATTTCTCATCCGGTAGAAACAATTCCATATGGCACTCGACATTCTCTAAAATATGACATATCACGCACGCTTGCCACACTATCATCGCCTGTAGCACACACTATGCCATAGTCGGGACCCTGGGTGAAGAGTTTTCAGTATGTAGAGCACATGCAAACGAGGGACTAAAGCTTGTAAACCCTACCTACATGCAGCACCAAGAGATACACTGCAAAGACCCCAACACCGGACTTGCTGACATACACTGAATCGAAGCTATCAAATGGCGACAGAGAGATAGACAGTACATCATACGTACCTGGCTGGATGACGGGGACACACCCTTCGGGATGAGAACTCCTGCATCGGCACCTGCCCCAGTGTGACTTGGAGTCGCACTTAAGATTCGTCCAAAAAGTTTGATCTGGGGATCCATAGCTGCCTGTCGGCAACCTGGTTCTTCACCCAGTGCTTTCCACTCAAGGTTCGGCATGAGTGCTCTACCACTTCCAGAGCACACAGTCTCCGAACTACCACAGAAATCCAAACTAGGATTTCTGTCCACTATGTTAACGGTTCCGTCCACAACTCTGGATTCGCTGAAGGAAGTAGCAAACCTTCGCGTCTGTCACAGAGTGTGTGTCGGACCACACCTAAACTTACGGTGATACACAAAACAAGAATCGCACTCCTCTCAGTTGGTCAGTTGCGTTGGAGAATCAACGCCTGTGGATCTCCGGAACCCGCAATGAGACCAAAGTCGGTTAATGAGAAAAAAAACTGGAGGATGCGCACATCTGCAAATATGGAGCTCTCGCCTCAAAGGATGCAAGCGAGATTCCGCATATGTCCTACGAGATTGCTAATAGCTGCTGCTGCTACTCCTCCTCCTGTGAGCTTCATGTCAACGTCGAATGATTGCAACCTTTTTTGGCGACGCCAACTGGCAATTTATTTTCTGTCCCCAGGCTCAAACACACATACAGCGGCGAACGTACTGTTCAAACCAATCGAAACAGAAACGTCAGCTGTAAGATCACCAGCCACACACCCTAACCAGCCGTGGATTTTCCAAACAAACAAAGCTCGCGCTAACACTACCACCGCTGAGGACCATCACTCAACCTCCTCGCCAGCAAGTAACCAATCCCCGCCGCTGCCAAATTCACCGCCTACAGACTAAAATCCACGACTGCAACTGGCGGTGCGACATTCGCAGCTTCCTTCAACTGCCCGCACACAACAATTTGCGCTCCAATCGCGTCTACACTCAACCTCCTCAACTCTAACCACACCAACTGCACCCAACCGAACTCAACCGACCTCCCGAATTCCGTCCTCACGAGATCAAAAACCAAAACACAAAACAACAAAAACACACAAAATAACAGAGGAAGCTCTCAAGAAACTGAAAAAAAAGACAGCATTAACAGCGCTGCTTCAGGCGCTCAGCAGGCCAAGAAGTCCACAACTGCGAGGAGATGTGCCACTTGGTGGCCATTCCGGAAACGAACAACTCTCTCACCCCACACACCTCTCACACACACACACACACCACACACACACCAAACGACACCACTACCAACGAAGAACGAAACCACAATCTCTCACTGCTAACTCACACTCTTACTCCAAACTCCATCTCTCCACGATCCTCTCACTACTGAACTGAATCCCTTCGTCGTGCTTCTCTATAACTTCGCCTGCAAGACGCTTTTCGATCGACGATCCCGGGGAGCACATACGGGCGGGAGTCCAGGCACCTCGTCACTAAGTTACTAAGTGGCATCGAAACCCTCGTCACTGAGTGGGGGTGGAACGAAGCGAAGAAGGGGGAAGAAGGAAAAGGAAGAAAGGGGTGGTGGGGAGGGATGAAATGAGTGCATAGTAGACGACTCCAGTGGATGAGATGAGGATGGATGAAGTATGGATGAGGTCGATGTGGATGAAATGTGGCAAAGATGAGGGTGGATGAAGTGGATATGGATGAATTGTGACAGGGATGAAGGGCTATTTGAAGTGGACATGGATGAAATATGGCGGGGATGAAGGGCTATTTGAAGTGGACATGGATGAAATATGGCGGGGATGAAGGGCTATTTGAAGTGGATATGGATGAATTGTGACAGGGATGAAGGGATGTGTGAAGTGAATATGGATGAAATACGGTAGGGATGACGGATAGTATATGCGGTGTTTCTGGATGAACTGTGGTGGGGATGACCGACGGACTGAGCCGACGGAGACTAGAGGTGGATGAGTGAGGATGGCGGGAGGGAGCCGTCCGTCCGTCCATCCGTCCGTCTTTCTTTCTTGTGGGGATAAGCATGAAGGGAAGCCTTAGGGGTTGGAGAGTAGGCCCACACGGTTCCCCACACGATTCCCGAGTACTTACTTACTGTAAGCCGAACTGAAGTCCGTCTTCAGTTGAGTTCAGTTGAGTTGCCCTCGCTCTGCTTTTCATTCAGTCGCTGGCGGGGCTGCCTGCTGCTGCTGCTGCCTGCCTGCCGCCTGCCGCCTGCTGCTGCTGCTGCAGCGGTGGTTCAGATTTTTCCCGTCCCTACTTACCCGGCTGCTGCTGCTGCTGCTGCTGGTGGGGTTGGGTGGGGTTGGGTAGGGGTGGGGTTCCCTCGTCGTCGTCCTGTATTATTATTTGGTTCCCAATCTTCGGTTGGGTGCGCCAGGCTTTGGGGGCAGGTCTGCAGGGCCGTCAGGGCTTGATATCTGCTGTTGGGTGCCAAGTGCCTTTTCCGCAGTCCCACTGAGTGGGCGATCCCCCGCTTTTGGCTGGCCACCCCGACCCAGCCCAGGACCCTACCCCAGGGCAGGCGAGTTAAGTTAACCTGACCTGACCTGACCTGCCGGGATGAGTAGGACGGGACAGGCAGGGACGGACACACTCACTCCGACTTTATCCACACAGACTAACTTACGGCACTCCGTCGGCCAGGGCTAAGCTACGGAGGATTTGACCCCACTGTAGCTCCCTCCTGCTAAGTTATATCTTACGGCCAGGGTGGATTGACACACACACACACACCTCGCTCGTCCACGAGGGAAACCCCTGAAATTTTGGAGTTGTCACGCATGATCAAATTTGTAAATTTTGAATTCATATTTGCAATCAGAGGCCCCAAATTAGCTCAGAGTGGTGCAGATGACAAATTAATGAAGCACAAAATAGAGGGCATGCACCCCTCATTGCAAAGGGTTTTATGACGGCACCAAGAAAATGACCCAAGGACATACAGTCCAAGAGATCTCAACAAAACAAACAACACAACTGTAAGGCATGGATTTTTTGTTGCCTATACTAGTTGATTTTCAAATATCATCAAATTTTTACTCTTAATTTTTACTCTTAATTAATATTTTTGCCTAGAATGAAGATAACAAAGAGGAGGATCTCTATAAAATATAGTTGGTAGAAACATGCATAGAGACTAGGAGGATATAGTATTTTGAACTTCAAATCAAATTGTGAAGGTAACACTAAATATTAGTAGTAGTTTAGGAGTTCCCTTCGGTTCCAATTCCCTAATTGTTTTGACAAGATCCCATTGGGCATTCAATCTATTACATTGAAGTTCATTTCATACATATGGCAAATAAAGCTAAAAAAAATAGTTGAGCAATCATATTGTACCCCTGGTACACTTGAAGACATTTGACATGGATAGTCTAAGGTCCTTTTGGTAACACTCTAAAAGACCCTCAAGCAATATAATTTGGAGAGCAATTAGTTTCAATCATTTCTACCTTCTAGTGTTTGGTGGGCCTCATTGGAAGTAGAAATTTATTTTTGTAGGGACCTATCGTATAATTGTGGCGCAATAAGGTGAGATTACCATAATTAATTCGAATTAGTAATGCCTAAATTTTGTATTTGTTACTTGACACATTGTCAATGTTTGAGAGTGTTATTAGATCATACGTGACATCTTGAATGATAAATATATTTAACATGTGGTTTCCAAATCAATTGCAAAATACAATATTCCCAAACCATTTTGATAGATCAATAGTATTGATACTTGCATTTCGACCCAAGACACACTATTTGGAAGGCTATGGCCCACAAAAATCACATTCTCAAGTACTTTGATATATGCAATAAGGAGCAAAAGGAGTTTATTAGTCAAAAATTTGCTTCTATTTGGTGCTAATATGTTTGTTTGTTTTCTATATTTCTTTCTTTTCCTAGGGGGTGACATTTAACCTTTGTTCTCTCCACCACATTATGCCTTGGGAAGTTGGACTAAGGTGTATTCCTTTTCTTTGATGTAAAAAAATCATATTCTACATCAATCAAAAAGTTAATAATATAATTTTGTTCAACTATTTTGTTGTGCGCACTACTTGTTTCTCCCTTAAAGGACATTGAGGCCGAAAAGTGGTTGATGGATGATATGACTATTCATTTTAGAAATAAAGAATGCACCTATTGGTTCAATAATCCAAACATTTTGGTGACTACCATGGTCATGGAGGGGCTATGTCCTTTAAAGGTTAAGTGAGTTTAATTTAAGGCACACAAAACTAAAGCTTTTGATTTATTAAAAGTCATTTATGGTCTTTGTAAAGCTATAAAAAAAACTCTAACAAAATTGTCATTATTGAATTTAGTAGAAAAAAAACTATGTCACCTTTCATTTTCCAACTTTTCATTGTCCTGATCATCAAGTAATGAGAAAATGACCAGCTAGTGAAAACGACCTATAGGTGCAATCATACAACCTAATAAGTAATTGAATTTACCCTTTTCACTACACTCTATCCTTGCTCTATCAAATGAATGCGCTTGGTAACTACACCTAAAACCATGCAGATTAGCATTTGACTATAGTTCCTAATTTTGGTGGAGAGATAGTGATGGGATTTGAATACCTATTTTAGAATTTTTTTAACTTGCATTTTTGGAACATTATATAAATAAAGTATGAATTTTTAAGTGCTGAAAGTAGACAAAATTTGTACTTTCATGTCACTAAAATTGATTAAAAAAATTACTATTCCAAGTAGACATGTTATAAACTTGTTGTTACAATAAAATACTCTATATATTTTGAAAACTATACAAAATTTAGAAGGGATTGAAAGCTAAACTTTGAAAGCCATGTTTTCTTAATTGGAATCAAATTCATACTAAGAAATTATCTTATTAGTCCAACTTTAGTTTTGGCCAAAAAACAATGAATCATAATATACAATATGGAGATCCATTTTCAAAGTAACCATTTTTGGCAATCAAGACCCTTCATTAAATCCAATAATAACCCAAATGATGGCTTAAATGATTCAAGATATAGCAAGACCATTCAAATTCTTTGGCATTGTAATTTTGAAGGAAACTATCCATTTGGATTTCAAAATGAACAAGTAGTATCCACAGGCTCTATAGAATGCCATTCATGAAGTTTTAGGGTTCATGGTTGTCTTCGATGAGTTAGAGAAGTTGCATTCAATTATTAAAAAGTAATTAAAATTCCTTTAGCAAACGCCTCTAGGACACTTGCTTCAAGTTTAGGTTTAGGATTCTTTTGAGATATTTGGAGTAATATATATAAAGCATAAGCTTTTAGAGGGAAAAATTGTCAACAATATTTCATTTAATAAAAAATTATAAATTTATTATCATATGATATCCCAAATAATTTAGCAAATTTTTACTTTTTACAAAAAATACTATAGAAAGTTATAGTTTAGATAATGAAATTTTGAAATTCAATTTTAGGTATAGTTGATATTTTTATTACAATATGTCAAAGTATTATTGAAAATATCTAATTCTTTAGGTTTCTATGACAATATTTATTTTTATGAAAAAACTTTGAGAGACAATGTATACTTTCAAAAAAGAATAATGTTGTAAAAATTTCTCATTGGATCTATTACATTGGGCACTGTAGTGGAATATTTGATTGGACACTGATGTATGTGGTGACATTAAGGCCACATCATTTTATTATTCATCTCGGTGTACATACACTCAATCTGCCAAATCAATTGCAATTTCATAGATGCATAGAAAGGCCTCATTTGAGACTTTGAAAATAGTTCCAACAATTCCAACTTCATACAAAAATCCATCCTCTGGCCCTAAAAGGACATCTCATGTCTATCCTTTGTTCAAACTTCATTAAATTTCTAAATCAAAACACACATTTCAAAAATATGATATTTTCACATGTAGTAATATAGGTCTAAAATGTAATCTTATTTGTTTATAATTAAGAACATCAAACTGAATTTTCTATGATTTTTAAAGAAGTATCTTTGCAAAAATCATAGAAATTACAAAACTCCTTAAAATAATATGAAACTTTTAAGAAATATGGAAATAATAGTGACAAACATCATAGTGTAATTGATGTACTCCTAGAGCTCACAACAAGAGAAATTCAATAGGAAAAATTCAAAAGTAGTGTATTTCGATCTTTCTAAATATTCTCTTCTTTGCAATTTTACTAATTTTGAACCAAATCCAAATGGAGTAAAAAGTAGATTATTGGATCTATAATTTCATATCCCAGCTTAAGAATATTTAAAATCAAGAACTATGTGAAAATCCCAATTTTTGTCTTTCAAAATGCCCATGGAACTTGCAATGTCCTCTCAAGGGCTAATAAAGGTGCGGAAGGTTGTCCCCAAAGCAAGATATTAAATCCTCCATTTGAACTGGGCCCTGCAGGGTAATTTTGTGGATTATCCTAGAGTAAAAATAAAAATGTCCCCTATTTTGAGCTGTGTCAAGGGTATGTTCTAAATCTACTCTCCCTAATTTGGGTTCTCTGATTGCAAATATGAATTCAGAATTTGCCAAAAAAATAATGTGCAAAAAATTAAAAAATTCCTGCGTTTTCCCCAAGGTAAATCTGCACCTGCGGGGCCCAGTTCGAATGGAGGATTTAACGTCCTCCGTCCCCAAACGGCCCAAAGCGAGGGTAGTGAAGTCAGAAATCTCCTCAATTCACGCAATGATGTATTATTAGCAAAAAGGATTCTTTATTGTCCCTTGCACAGATATCCAAAAGGTAAGGTGATATTATTAAGCCACCTCAGTTAAAATGTGGGCTACACTAATTAGTTGATGTGTTGCTTATATCTACCTATGAGGCTTTTATACAAAAATTTGAAAAAAAACAAAACAACCTAGTTACGAGGCTATAACTGGAGCTGGGTTCTTGTGCCAACTCGAAATAGGAAAAAGAAAAAGAAAAAGAAATTAGGATTCTAAAAAAAGAAAAAGAAAAAGAAAAACTGGGTCCTCGACTGGTGGCTGTGAACTCTGAAGTGGAGACGAGGAACCGGGTTCACTGTACACCCACGTGAATAAAGAGGCTGGTGGAGGCGGTTCTTCAGACGATGACACGTGGAAGTTGGTCGTCCATGACTCTCACTTGGCATGAAAAGGGGAGTCTTGTTTGGGTAAAATATCTAAACATTTTCATCGTTACTTGCCAATCATTTTTCTTTTGTTGGGATCACTCTTCTAGAATTTCTTGGTAGGTCATAATACCAATAATAATAGCATTGTTTCTCTACGTGATAGGGGTCCCTTTAGCATTCTTGGAAAGGGGGTGAACAAAAATCTATGTCTTCTATGCCTATTCAACCAATCATAATTGTGAATTAACATCTAGTCTTCTCTCATATATCTAATAAAGTTTAATACCTTACGAAGAGGGGGAGGACCATTCAAGGACTAAAGGTAGTACAAATTTCTAAAATTTTGAAGATGTATTATAAAATGCAACTTAGAAGAAGAATTTACTGATGACTCTAAAACAATATGATAGTTGTAAAATATGATCTATAGATTATTTTTCTATGGTTAGATCAACTAGTAAACAAACTAATATTTTTCAATAAAATTTAAAGCCTAAAAATAAAAAATTCCTTCTGAAATTGATTATAGATTGAATATTTATGATTTTTACAAAAATTTAATTTTTCCTTCTAAATTCAAAATGTTAAGTTCATTTCATATTGGAGAGACTTGGTTATGACTTGAATAAAAGACACTTTCAATGCATCAAATTATGAAGAATTCAACGCAAATACTAATTTCATATTTATTGATAGCTTATCCTTTGATGAAGTGTAACATAACCCCTAAATGCCCAAGGCCTATTTGGAGATTCTTGAAATTTGTTCTAAATTGAACAAAAAGTCAACATTTTCATAAGTTATACCAATTTCTTTTGAATTGTAACCATACAAATTCAAACTAGACATGTTAGAGATCACATAAGAAACAATACTAGATAACATAACATATATAACAATATCACTTACATATTGAAAGATTATAATGTTTGATCATGAGGGTGTTAAAAGTATGAAAAAATTTCAATTCTCTTTTTGCATGTCAACTCTAAAAAGTTGGTCACTAAAAAAATGAGGTTATAGGGCTTAGCATGCACAACCCCAATCAATTTATGTTTTTTCAAAATCTATTCTACAATTATTTTAAATGAAATTCTAATGTGATTTTTCCTCCAAGATCTAGTGTATTTGAGGCTCATTTCCAAGAGCCCTCAACACTACGGGAGGTCAAGATTGCAATGGGCATCCTTGCAAAAAATCTTGAACAGAAAAATCATAATCCTTCATTTTTTAGATCAACTTATTAATCCTAAAACTAGACTTCAAAAAGAGTTCTCCAAAAATATAAACTAATAATAATAGCAAATTGGTTGGGTTCTACTTAACTTCAAAGTTTTTGAAACACTAGAATCTAGTGCCTTGGGCATTTAGGGGTTAAGGTAATTATCTACCCATTTATCTAAAGTGTAAACATATGATATGTGGGTATGCAAGGCACCAATAACATTTTTGTATGTGGTGCTAGATCCGTCCTTAGTTGTGAAAGGTCTCTATATCTCCAAACTCCATACACTTTGTTGGTCAAATTCAATTGTAGAGTTTATTATAATAATATTTGTATACATCTGATTCTTGAATTTTTTTCACCTTATAATTTACGATTTTTTCAAAAAATCAATGCATTATTGCTATTGTAAGCTCAAAGTGTTAGAAAAATCACTCAATAGAGATATTTGTTTAGTTGTCATGAGTTTGATGTAGAGTTTGGTAGAGACAATTGAAAACCAAAAAACAATGATGAGAGTCCAAGCCTACAAATCAAATCTAACTTATTAATATATCAAATGAAGTTCAAATCAATATACATGTGCAAAAGATTTCTTATTGGGTATTAAATTTGACCAATTTGCTTCCATATTTTTTAGTTTCATCCTCTTTCTTCATTTCCATACCTCCTCATGCCTTATTTTTCTACTTACAAATTTGTTCAAATATTGTATATTTTGAAAAAAATCAACATCTGTGTAAAGAAAAAGTGACTTTTTCTTTCACACATAAGAAGCATTAAATTATTTTACTTAAGAGTGATAATCTAACCCAAACACCTTAGCTAAGGGTATTTTAGATGGAAAAATATAGCAAATACTTCACAAATATTCACATTGTTTGCCATTACTACTTATCATTTGAGTGTATTTTTTTTAATTATTTGGATTTTTTAATTTCTTTCTAAACTTATTTTCAGTTTTGTCAATTTTTTACTTTTACCTTCGGATGGGGCAATGACAAATTCTTCACACACTGTGAAGAGATTTTTGACATTGATAAACATCTCAAAGTCTTTGTAATTTAAGAATGTAAGATTAAGACTTAACCTTGTAAGGATGCTACTAGCCTAAAAGGTCTATTGGATTACTTCATTGTTAACTATAGAAACAAAGAATGCACTTGTTGGTTCAATAATTGAAGCATTTGTGTGACTACCTTGGCAACAAGGGACTACATCTTTCTACAGTTAAAATGAAAAAAAATATGATTCTTACCAACCAACCCCCCAAAAAGGGACTAAAGAAGATTGCCCCCCTTATTGCCCTCTAGTTTATCCCTAGGGAAAACACTATTTTTAAAAAAAAAATTCCCAACCATAACAAGATTTGCAAATTATTGAATTCATATTTGGAATTAGAGGCACGAAATTCATTCAATGAGGTAGAGAAATTCAAAATTTACGTAGTATCAAATAGGGGTCAATCTTTTACATTTACTTTTGGATGGGGCAATAGGGGGGGGGGGGGGGGGGAATCCCCCTTCTCTTCTTAGAGGGCCTCTAGGAGATTGAGTCCCCCCCCCCCTTTTGCTTCTAGACAAGGATAAATTTAAAAAAATGACTCCTACTTGGTGTTGCATCACTTTTTAAATTCTCGACACTAATTAGTGAAATTAGGTTGCCTACACTAATTTTTTGACATTTGACACTACATAAATATTTACTTTTATTCGACAAGAATGCACTACTTTTGAATTAGATATTGTTGTAATTGGGACTCATGACCCAACATGTATACAAATGGAAATATCTATAGAAATTTTTGTTGACTTTGATGGCTTATAAAGTAACTTTCTTGGGGTAAGGCAAACTAATTTCACTATTTAGTGTACCTCAGTGAACAAATTTTGGGCCCTTGATTCCAAATATGAATTCAGTATTTGCAAATTGTGTGATGGATGGCAAATAAAAAAAATCCCTTGTTTTCTCCAGGGGTAAGCAAAACACAGGGCAATAAGGGCGTCAATCCTCCCTGGGATGTGGGGTTCTTCTTCTTCTTCTTCCTTCTTCTTCAAACTTATTATTATTATTATTATTATTTAGAAGATTTCACTCACCCACCCCAGTACGGAGGCATAATTGAAAAGGCTAAACTTAAACTATTAAAATCTAAGTTTAGCAGGAGCCAGGCCGCAACTGCCTGCCCTGCCTGCCAGGGATTACCGGGAATCTCTTTAATTGCACCAACTGAAGATCCCCCCCCCCTGCTCCTTTTCCCTTTTGTCTCCCCACTCCCCAGCCAGACGGAAATAACGGCCAGCGGCCCTGATCCAGTAATAACGTAAAACCCCCCTGTCGTCACGTGGGTGAAAATCTCACCAAAATGATCCCCCCTTTGATTCCCCCTCATCCAAGTACACCCCCCACCCCCCAAATAAAAAAACCAACCCCATTAAAAGAACTTTTCAAAACTTAAAAAGAAACAAACTTTTATCCTGTGAGGATGGGCTGGTGACCGTGGAAATCATCCCTTTTGGAATTGTATGACATCATCTATCTTACTTTGGAAAAAAGAAAGAAGAAAAAGATACTGATAGGAAGTCAAACTGTTGTATCAAATCTCTTTTTTCTTTTGGCACCAAATTCCAAAAGATGAACAATTGCACTTCTGTCCTACTTAATTACATACATAAGTAGGCAGATTCTTTGTCATCCATTGGACAATAAATATCCTCGGCATCGTTGGTCCATCAAGGGTAAAACCTTTTGAAAAAAAGGGGAAAAAATCTTTCCTTTTCGTTGGAAGTCTTGGAACCATGAAATTGATGCGGGGGAATCCTCCAATCAAAAGTAACTTCAACCCCTGCTGCCCCAATGGAGTAGAATTGCATGCCAAAGTGTAGATTGTCTTCACGTGAAAGGTGAGTCGCGGGCCAATGGGAACGCAGGCTCATAAAGGCTCCGTCAGGCAGACAGATCACACGTGAAAAGGTATACCCCCCTCCCCCATGCCAATTCAAAAATAAATAAATAAATAAATAAAAGTTTAAATTTAAATTTAAATGAAATAGTAGCCGAGGGGTGTTGCTGCTTTCCCCTATGACCGCTCCCTCAACTTGAGGGGTCCATTTCCCAATTCAAATTTCACTTTACTATAATAACAACGCCGGAAGTGGAATAATCTGCAACTTACATGCGCAACCCCCCGAAATAGGAAATTGAAGGACTCCAGGAATAGGACCTGGAAGTCCCCCAAATAAGGAGGCACCGTTTTGGCCTTTTGTAGCCAGCAGGCCCCTTTGTTTTGTTTGTAGGGGGCCCCTACCCCCGGCCTAGGATTTGGTAAACCCTATGGGGACAATTATAGACAATTCATTATCATGGAGCCGGTTTTGCTGACCTAATAAAAGGGACCCATGCCCGTCATGCTAATCAATAAAATCGCTTTTATACTAATAATAAGATTTTAGCAATGGGTGACAGATTGGCTAAATTTCGCTTGGTTGCTACTTAATTTTTTCATGCCTTCAGTTTTAAACTCAAAAAAATCTTCCAAAAATGAACATTTGGTTAATTTCCTTGAACCTATTCTGGGATCACTGATGGGTGGTTTTCCATTTTTCATTTAAAATTTTCCCTTCTTTTCTTTTCCTTTCCTTTCAAAAGGTGTTTATTGACTTCATGGAACTTATTATAATTTGATCTTTTTATGATTTTTTTTTTAATGATTTGGGGAAAGGGACCATCATCAGTCAGTCCCCCATGTTGTGCAGAAAGCAAGTTGTTAATTTTACTGTAGAAGTTGGAATAGTGGTTGGGAGGAAATACCTTAACTTATTAAGTTAGGATGAATAGTGTGGGTAACAATTTGTGTGACCCTAAAAGTGAGAGGACATGAGTGAGCGGCGTGGAATTAACTGAAGCGGCGGGGGAGCATGGGCACAATGGCTTGGTCATGTCCCCCCTCACACACACCACACACCACACCTCTCCCTTTGGCCATTGGGGATCAGCTCCAGTTGAAGGCTTGCCATGTGATCCTGTCCCCCCCTTGCACTTTTCCTATAAATTTGCGGTGTGAGAAATTGCGCATGATAGAATCTTAATAAACATGAAATTAGATGAAGTGTTGTTTTACTATATTTAGATACCATGTTTTGCTTACTTGATACCGTGAGATCTTTGGATGTGTGTGCGTTCCTTTTGTCATGTTCATGATACCTTCGGAAAGCCCTCGGTGAGGAGGGGTGGTGCATGGACTTTGTTTTGTGGTGTTCTGATTCACGGCCAAAAAGATATTGAGTTTTGAAGTTTTCATGAATTAAAAAATGACAAGATCTTTCATTTTTGAAATATAGGTTATGGAAGGGGATTAAGGAGGGTGTAGTTGTCACAAAAGACATCCCAATGGTTGTGGCAACAATACATGACATACTAGTTTAATAATTAAAGAATAAATAAAATAAAATCAAAGAGAAAAATGGTGTCATGGGTAGACTAATAAGAAATGGATGTACAAGGATGTCCATATTAATGGCAAATTAGGCCACTTTTGGATCAAGGGTTGCTAGCATGTGAACCTAGGAGTCTAGGCACCTATGTTACATGTAGAAATATGGGTATAAAAGGAGATTGAGGAGGGCTTAGCCATCACAAATGACATCCCAATGGTACGTTGTGGCAACTATACACGGCATACTAGTTTATAACTAAAGAATCAAAAATAAACTTGAATAGAAAAATGGTACCGTGTGTAGACTAATAAGGAATAGATGTACAAGAATATTCACATGACAACTTAGACCACTTCTTGATCGAGGGGTGCTAGCATGTGAGCCTAGGAATCTAAGCACCTACGTTATATATACTTTCTATGGCTACACCATACCTATGTTATAGATATGTATATTTACTTATAGGAACTTTTTGTGGTTGTAGAATACCTACTTACACCAATAGATTCAAGGCTTGTGGGCTTGTATTTTTTGGTTCATACATTAGTGTTGTTGCTTTTAGATCTTCTCATAGATAGTTTCTCTAGTCTTCTAATACTCCCTCCATCCCCAAATGATCTTTCGATTGGACAAAATGTTTGGAATTAAGGCTGCAAAACAAACGTTATTTCAACATGTTTTTAAGTATCTCAAGGAAGTTGTTAACCATTGAATCTTCAAGAAAAAATGATCATTTTGTAGCAACCTAAAGATCATTCTAGGATAAACATTTATATCCAAACAAAATATCATTTTGGGAGAAATGAAATTTTAGATTTTTACTAGTGCACAAATCAATAGGCAATAATATCAAAATTCTCTCAAAATCTCCAATCTTGACAAGGGGTATAAATAATTATAGTGTGGACATCAAATCTATTACATTTGTCTCACTCCAAAAGAAAAAATGATTCTCGGGTAGGATAATTCAATTGGTGTAGTGTGCCCATTAGTGTGTATTCAAAAGTATGACATACCAGTAATCAATCTTGACAATTGAGATGTCCTTTAAGTCCAACTCAAAGATTTGCATTGTGTTTTCTCTTTTACCTCTTCTAAGTAGACATAATTGATGATCAATGGGAGTTTCATTATATCATTTGAGATTGTTTGCAAACTCCTTATTTTAATCAATTCAAACATTAGAGGTATATAATAAGAGATGTGAAGGTTGGAGTGAGTTCATTTAACTTTGAAAGTTGTATGAGCAACAAAGTATAATATACCCTATTAGATTAGTTGCGACCTTGCAAATTCAAATAAACATTCTAGAGGCATTTAAGCCTTCCAAATTCATTGTGTGATTAAAAGAATGAGATCAAACAAAACTAAACATGAAATTCAAAACTCAAAGTAAACAAATTTGTGTTGAATTTTACGCTTCTTTTTCTTCAATCTTACTCTTTTGATCAAATAAAAAAAATTATACTTTTGCATTGAGCATTTAAACTTAAACATTGAAGTCTGAAAATTGAGCCATATATGACAACCTTTCTTCCCAAGAGTTTTCCAATTTCCTTGAAAATCCATGATATTATATTTTCATAAATCTTAATGTCAAAAGTTTAGTTGTAAGAGATTGAAGAACAAACAAATCAAAATTCCCTGAGCTTAATATTCTCATAAATATTTTTGAATGAAGATTTTGTGTTTTTAGATTATGGTCGTACATTTATTTTTAAATTTTGTATTTTATCTTCTTTGCAAAAATAAAATATCTAAATAGTCAAAGATTGTATAGTTTTGCTAAAGAAACAAAGAGATTTTAGGGGTTAAAACTAAAGTATTTTTCTTAGAGTTAATGTGAAGACATTATTTGGATAGGTTTACATAATAATGTCATCATTGTATCCATTATTTTCTCTAGATATTGGCTTACTAACTCAACTATATTGCCCTCTTTTAGAGCAAGAATTTCTAATACACAATCTTCTTATTTCAACATGCAAGAAAGAATAATATCTTTGTGGCTCTAGATGTCAATCGATCCCCATGTAATTGAGATGGTATTAAATTTACGTAGGTTTTTTTTCTATTGTTAATAAACAAATACAAGTTGTAGTGATAGACATTGTTGGTATGCAAAAGATCAAATTTCTAATTCAAAATCCTTCACTATAGTCAAGACTTCATGTCATTAACTTTCTATTCAATTGTTTTATTCATTCTAATACTTTAAAACAATGATGCATTTTCATATATATAAATAGATATTCTACAACCATTGAAGGTGCTTATAATATAAATATCAATAATATGGGGTATTTATAATTATAGAAGGTTTATATAATATAAACACATATAACATATATGGAAAGTCTTCTAGGCTCGTGTTTTCATAACCATAGGCTCACATAATAGCACCCCTAATTGAAAAGGCTAACAATCTCATTGTTAGTATTTTCAATGTTTTGATTCCATCTTAGAATTTTTAATGATTTAGTTAATAGATCCATTTTCTTCTAAATTCTATTCAATAATTTCTTAATGAATGAAAATTCAAAGGGTTTTTTGAATTTTTTTGTAAACTCTCGACTCAATTCATATTGTTAAAATTTTGTATTATAAAAAATATAAAGTTACAAAGATAAGTTTTAGAATGTAGTATGATAAGATGAAAACAAATGTATTTTTCACTATAAACTCTAGAGTCTTGCAATCTATGTGGTCAAAAGCTTTTGAAATTTGTCATTCGAGTCTCATGCAAGATCTTATGGTTAAACATGCAATAGATTCTTTTTTCATTTTCATTCTTTAAAATAGAATTGGCAATTTTGGAGTGATTTTTAAGAAACCATAATCTTAGAATAAAAAAATCTACAACTAAAAATGTCAAAAGCAAGAACTATATGAATAAAAAGAATGATTTAAAAAGTTTCTTGAAGTGTTCAATCATTTAATTTAAAAGAAATATACTTCCTTTTATTATTAGGATGTAGCATGTATTAAAATTTGGATATTTTATAATATCCAAATTATCACAACCAATCTCTAAATATTAGAAAATGGTCTCTATATCCAATAATATAATGATGTTTAATACAATGTGGTGTAAGATAATAATTTGGTAATGAAATTTATATATTATGATCTATCAACCATACATATGTGGTTGAGTTTATCATTAAATATACTATTCTGAAATTTGGAAGCATTTGCTTTTACATTTCAAGTACTTTTATGAAATTAATGTTTTCAAGTTCAAAGATGTATTTTCAACAACTTCTAGTCTAGTAGAAAGGGTGGTCTTTGGGCACTAAGGAATAGAGACATGGTATGGTATCCAAGGCCCATATGGTCACTAATTTGTGCCCATGTGGGCTTTGGAAGCCCCCCTAATGCTATTATTTGGTGCCATCCTTCTATTAGTGTTAAATACAGAATACTAGCTAAGCTAGTGAAATATTTATTTTAAATTAAATCATATAAAATAAGTTGAATACATTTGATTGTATAAATAAAAATGATTGTGATGGAAAATTGCACCATTCATAATTTTGCAATAATGGATGTAAAGTAGGGATGTTGGAACAACCAAAAGCACTAACTTTCTCGTCAACTATTTGTGTTATTTTAAAAAATAATTGTAAATATTTGTAAATCAAAATTTCAAAAACATTCATATGTAGGAAAATTAGTATACAATTTGAACCCAGTTATGTAATGGCATTGTAGACTTGACTATGCTTGCACCTATGACTTAAACTTAATCATGAAACAATGTCAATGTTGATTTATGTTCAATGAATGGCTTTTTGAAACCTTGTGTTGTAGAAAAGATTATTTTTTCATTGAATATTATTTGAAAGTTATTTGAACCCAATGGTAGTGGATGGGATTGGAAATTCCTTCATTATGATATTGTTGACTTTTCTAGAAAAGAAGATGCTAAATCCATGGATTGCCTTGTCTTTTGGTAACTTCTACTTGATTTCCATTCATTCATAAAAATGATGTTAATCAAGTTCTAATTTCTATTCCTAATCAAGCCAAAAAGTGACTTATGAAGATTTCAAAGTTAATCCATTGATGTGCAAATCCTATTAACAAAGTTGTAGATGAGAATATAAATGACAAAAGTATTGCTCTACTATCAAGGTAAGCATATGCATCTTGGCCCTTCTTCCAACTACATATCCTATCTACACCCTTCAAGGTTTGCGTATACATGAGCATATACTTATAGTCTTGGAGACTTGTCCCCTATTCTGTAAGTGCTTAACTCATCAATTTTACAACCTCCCCTTGCAAATTTGTAGAACTCCAATTCCAAATATGAACTCAAAATTTCTTAACCTTTAAACAACGTTGAGGACAATTTGCATCCGATATACTAGGACAAAAGTGCAATTGTTCATCCTTGAAATCTAGTGCAAAAAGGATTGATCTTGCACAATAATTTGACCTCCGATGAGTATTTATAATTTTTGTGAAGTAGATGATGTCACATTGCTCCAGAAGAGATCACCAGTCTATCCTTTTAAGGGTTAACCATGATAATCTAAACATTTATGTGTTTTTAGCAGGGGCTTAACTTAAAAGTACAAGTTGTCTCCATGGTCAGCATGAACTGCCCCCTTGCTTAGCCCCTCGCTTACTCATTCCAAAGGTGCAAGTAAAAAAAACAAGCCCCCAATTTTGTGCTTGATTAGTTTACCTTGAAAACCTCTCCGAACTAATTTGGGGTCTCTGATTGCAAATATGAATTCAAAATTTGCAAATCTTATCATGTGTGGCAAATAAAAATCTTCAGCGTTTTGCCTCGGGGACAAGCGAGGGTGTCGGTTCACTCTCCCTACCCTTTCGTTTCTGACTCACACGACCATGGTACAGGCAGAGAGTCCTGTAATAACTCAATTCTAACTGAACCTGGAGCCAAGTTGAAATTGCATCCCCAAGCCTCCATTGTACAGTGCAGTGCAGTGCAGTCCAGTCCAGTAAGCAAGTACTTCAAAAAGATCGTGTCACTCACTCACTTACCTCCTCTTTTTTTGGGTTTTCGGAGGGGGGCAGTCCAGTCCAGTCCAGTCCGTCCGCCTCGGTTTTTACGTCGAGTTGTCGATGTACAGTACCCTCCTCCCATGTGCATGGTAGCATCTATTAGCTTCCCTTTTTTGTCCTCTATCAGTTGAGGCGCTCTGAATGAGATCCGTTTGTTGGCAACTCTTTGGACTTTAGATGCTCCCTCCTACTGTACATCGGGCAAAGGGCACAATAATTTGTTTATTGAGCCCCACTCCAACTGGCATCCAAATATCAGGGACTTTTAAAAAAACTTGGTCCAGCCTATGGTCCGTCTTCTTACCGCAGAATCATTTCGTTTTCGTACACTTCCCAGGCAGCACTTTACAGGAATTCAGGGAATCTCGAAGGGTTGTTGATTCTGTCTTTGACGTAAAGACTGCATGTTACTGATATAGCCTCATATGTCCTGGTAGGTCCTGCTGTGTTGCTGCTCTCAAGGCTGCTACTGGGTTCTCCACTGTTCAGAAAAAAGGACGTACAGAACCCGAGTTCCTGTCCAATAAGGAGGGGGAAGAGAAAAAAAATTACTGTTGAATTCGGGCAACCATTATGTTCGCAAGGGGACTGAAGCAAGCTTTTTGAAAGTGTCGAGCCAATGGAATATAAATAGATTTGAACGAGGCATTCTGAGCAGCGAAAAATGATGAAACAATCAGTCACACAGTATTTTTCGAATATTTGTTTAGTAAGCAGATAGTATTGCGTAATACAATACGGTGGTGCGCTTCTCCAATCTTACTATTGATATATTCGCGTTTCTGAATTGATTGTAATGGGATTTATTTACCTGTTGTTCTCCTATGGACAAATGTTTCAAGTACTCCTACTGCAATTCCAGATGTTACTTCCCAGGCTGCAACATCACCACGATCAATGTATAATAATAATCGAGATCTGAACAGTTGAAATTACAAAACCTTTAATCACGATTACAATAAATCTCAAGTATACAGATATGTGCTCCAGATACCTCCGTTGATACACATGGTTACAGAGCAAGTGAAGTATTTAAACGATCCTCAGAGGCTAATCAGTTCTACCCCGTCGAGTGAGGATGTAGGAGGAAGCAACTGCACAACCACCAGGCCCACTCAGAAGACTATCTCAAGGGCTTGCAGCAAAGTATATGTCAATTGCTCCGTTGTAATAGAAGACTTACTCAAAGAGATAGAGGAGTGTCAGGAAGTAACGTGCTCGTACCTTTTCTTCATCGATTGCTGTCAGAGTTTTCCCATAAGAGTTCTTATTGAACAAAACTTCCATGATCTGAAGCATGAAGTCAAAACTCAGCAGCATACACGCTAAGTGAGGAAATGAAATGTCTAACAGGAGCAATTTGCATCCCAAGAATCAAGATCGAGCATTTTCTGTATTGCAAACGAGAGAATTGTTTAATAATAAATTGCAAACACCGTTCTATGCAATGGAAAGGAACTCACAAAACTGGTACAACTTTAGAACAAGAAAGAGAAAAGTATCACTTACAAGAGAGGCAACATCAGCACGACTGATGAGCCCAGAAATACCAGATTTTTCAGTCAAAATCCCATTGCCGGTCGGAGGCTGCCCAGAATCACACAGCGTGAGGAAAGTCATCTAAACGCTTTCAAAACGACTCAAAGAATATTCAACTAGATAAAGTGTCCTGGGACACTGGGAATTGCAAGACAAAACCAAGGAAAGTTTTTAAGAACTTTGGTCAATGAATCACCGCCGCAAAACAAAGTGATAAAAGATTACGTCCTGAAAGCAAAAAGGACTTTCGTTTGCTGGTAATAAAGGGCAAAGGAACACACAAGGGTTGGAATACAACATACAGTAGATAATAGACCGCCTGGACGAATGATAGTGTAGTTAAGCTCGCTTGATTTCACAGCCTCTTCAGCTAACTCCTTAAATGTCTAGATATCACAAAGAACACCTTCAATACCAATTTGCACAACATATACCTCCATAGAGACCAATGATCAGCAACAGTTTTTTTGAAGGGATCATAATAATTTTGTAGAAGGCTTGCACATACCATTTCATCAACATCTTTCACACCGTCTGAAGCTCCAATACTCGAAACCTGAACGAAACAGGTACAGCACTTCAGCACTCATATAATCTGTCCAAATGAGTCAGACCATATGCTGTCAACAAAGATGCAATCAGACTATGCTTTTGGTCTGATGCTTCCACGTATGCTTGTGGAAGTTCTGTGATTCATCAAGAGAAGGGATCCATAGTATACAAGAACTGACGGTAGCAATCAAGACACAATGTGCTCCACTTACCAGCACGAACCTTTTTACGCCTGCCGTTTTAGCTGCATTTACTAGCTTGACGGGAACATCCTGCTACCTTCACAAAGCCCAAGTGAAAACCTGCTAGAATGCGTTCCTCTGAATTCAAACGACTTCAATTCCAATATAATATTGCAGCTCGGAAGTAATACTAGATAAAACTAGTACATAATTCGTACCTTGTCAAAATCTGGTCGGGTAATTCCTCCGCCTGTGAACTCAAGAAAAAGCGTTCCTCTTAGAGAATATAATCTCAAATTTGAAAAGCAGAAATCAACCGCCCAAACCTTATGCAATAATTGAGGCAGAAAAAGAGGGAAAATAACAGCTGTACCCCATTAAACTCGGGAGCTAGGATTGAGATACAGTAAGTGCTTACATGACTATTCAAAAGAGTGCACGTTGATATAATATCTATATTAACCCTTCAGCGCACAAGGTAAAAGAGCAGAATCCCTTTTGGAAGCTCGTAATCGAATTCAATAACGTTAAAAACATGATATCTATTATTCAAAACCATAAGGTATGATTTCGTCTGTCAATTGGGGTACATTTTCTTAACTCTCTAAAAGCATCCTACATGATTTACTTCAACTCGAAACGGACACATTTTCTCACTATTTTCTTAGAGGTTAACAACTTAGCAAATCGAGTACTATACGAGAGAATGGCTTACCAACGGTACACACTATGGCCTCAAAGGGATTGGATTCCAACACCTTCTTTACGGTAGTCACATCGATGATATCCCACCCCATTTCTTCAATATCATCATGGAACATTTCAGGGATATCAAAAGTTTCCCCTCTTTGATAAGCTGCAACCAATAATCCTGCATCCACCAACGTACGCACAGTCTCCATTCCTAGCATTCCCCCTCCGACGACTAAAACTGCACAACCCACCCTCCACCACCCTCCATAAGCACAAAGGCATGCGCACCTAAAATGACCACTAATAACAACTGAGAGCATAGTTGCTATTCTTAAATATATATTATTCTTATCCGATCTTATGGGCAACTGAAAAACAATTCCAATGCACTTTGGCATGCATTATATGGACACTGCATGAAGAAGTTATAAGTTATGAATGTTCAAAGTATTGTCTCCAGGTGAACACTAGGAGTCAACTCTCAGCTCTCATATACTCTCATGTATGGTGTATATCTTGTGTAATCAATAAGTTTCTTTGGTTCAGATATAGGTGTCACATTTTGGGCGTGTTGACTATGGGAGTACACACCTTAACAATAAACCTTCTATTAGCTCGGGAAACCCCCGTGCAAAATAGAAAAAAAGAAAAGTTGCAAAGCTTAATACACATGTAAATTTAACCTAAACCGGGTCAGTAAGACTTTGAAATTTCAAAATGAGAAAAGAATTCGCAATCATCAAACTATCTTAAGATGTAATTGTTCATACAAAACAAAAGCAAAGCAAGGCAACAGCAACCCAGGCAACGTTACTAACTAAGGCTTTTTGACCATCATCAGAAGATGGGAACATAAACTGAGTGAAGAGCACTAAACCTGCCGTCTCAACCTCTTCTTCAAGCTCATCAACCGCCGCTTGACACCGCCATTCGAATCTTCGATTGAAGAGCTGCTGCGTCTTCCTTGCCGAAGTCTGATCAATTTGCAAGCATTGGTTCCAAAGAGAGCATACATGTTTGAGCAGCGAAACAAGGGAGAATTCATTCATACGAAATCAGATTCTATCTGTGTAAGCTCTAGAGAAATGAAAGGAGCTTGTGGAGATGGAATACTCGACGAGCTTACGAGAGATTTGCAGAAGGAGGGAAGACGGGAAATTGAGCAGCGCCATCGACATGGAGGATTCTTGTCAGTGGTGGTGGTGCGGGGATAGCTGCAGGGTGGCAAGGATCGTGTTCCAGTGCAACTAAGAAGCATCGACTCCATGGCTAACTTACCTAAGAATCACAGCAAACACGAGGGAGACGATGGTGCTCCTTAAACCCCAAACCTTAAAACCCTAGTTTGTAATTGAAATTGAAATTGTACTTGTACTTGCCATCAAGGAAACTTTCCCTTCAAGATTCAATATCTATCTATCCATACGTAAAATTAGGTTGTTTGTTTTGTTTCCTTTGTTACATTGAGATCTCCAGAATCGTGCATCCTTTGGTCACATTCTTGGTACAATTCTATGGGAAAGCCCTCTGCAAGGAAGCACAGACTTTGTATTGTGGCGTTCCAACTCACAATAGAATAGCTATTGAATTTTGAAGTTTTGATGAATTAAAAAATTAGAAAATTATTTTTACTTTTATTTTATTATATTGTGACAATGGCACAAGGCATACTAGTCTAAACCTTAACCCCTAAATGCGTCGATGTCCATTTTCTGGACGATGAACAAATTGAAACTCCAGTTTCATCCTCCTAACCACTTGGATGAAAGTTATTTTAATTTGTGAAGATAGGTTATCAAATTTTTATCCTATCTAAGGGTTGGATTTGGTGTTACTAGAGTTTATATTTTTCAAAAATTTCAAATGTGCAATTATGTCAAGTGGTCAAACTGCATTTGACTTTAGCTCAAAATTGGATTAGCCCAAATGAGGTCATAGATAGGAAGAATACAAAATTTCAAAAAATCACCATGTCAAGAGAACCTCGTTTAAAATCCATTCCAACAAATTTTACTCAAAAAATGATAATATTTTACTTGCAATTGAATTTTGAAGGAATTTTGGAATTTCTCTTTCAAAATTTATTAAAAAAATTGGTGATAGCATTGGTGAATCTAATCGCATAGATGGAATCTACAAATCAAAATCTACAACTTTTATTTGCATTTCAATTCCAAAATATGCTTCCAAATAGGACTTTATAATGATTTTTCTCAAGTCGTCAATTCTGGAGATGAATTGAGGTTAAATGAGTTTGTTTGTTTTGTTTGTTATGGTAAAATTTGTGGAATTGCACATCCCTAGGTCACATTCTTGGTACCATGAGGAAGTTCTAAGTGAGGAGGGGTGCACGTACTTTGTTTCATCACATTCCAACTCATGGTAGAAAAAAGATTGAATTTCAAAGATTTTATTTATGAATTAAAGAATTAAAGAATTATTATTTTTTCCTTTTATTATATTCTAGCAATGACACGGTTCACACTAGTCCATAAATTAAATGAAGTTGTTTTTGTGTTTTTGTTTTTGTTTTGTTTGTTATAGAGAAACCTCTGGAATCCTACGTCTCTTGGTTGTGTTTTTTATACTAGTGGAAAGCTCTTTGCAAGGAGGGATGTATACACTTTGTTTTGTGGTTTTCCAATTCACAGCAAAAAAATATTGAATTTCAAATTTTTTATGAATTAAAAAAATTAACTTTTATTTTAATTTTATTATACTATCGCAGTGGGGAAGGGCACACTAGTCTATACATTAATTGAAGTAGTTTTTTTGTTTTGTACATGGAGATTTTTGGAATCATGTGTCCCTTGGTTGTGTTCATGCTACTATTAGAAAGCTCTCAATAAGGAGGGATGCACAAACTTTGTTTTGTAGTGTTCCAACTTACAAATAAAAGGATATTGAATTTTGAAGTTTTTATAAATTAAAATATTAGGAAATTACTTTTATTTTTACTTTATTATATTGTGGCAACAACACATCCATACCTTAAGGTAGTTTGTTTGTTTGTTTGTTACGTTGAGATCTCTTGGACCGTGCATCCCTTGTCCATGTGCTTGGTATCGTTGGAAAGCCCTTGGTGAGGAGGGGTGCATAGGCTTTGTTTTGTGGATTTTGGACCTACAATGTGAAAGTTAAGGATTTATGAGTTATTTTTTAATCTTAAATTATGCTAAATTGTGCTAGATTACATATGTTTTGAATCATGCATCTTCTAGTCGTATTCTTTGTAACATCCGAAAGCCCTTAGTGAAGAGGGATGTACGGACTTTGTTTTGTGGCATTTCGACATACAGTGTGAAAGTTATCGAATTTTGAAGTTAGAAAAGTACTTCAACTTTTATTTTAACTGTGGCAACAATAGATGACACACTAGTTGGCATGTTAAATGAAGTTGTTTGTTTGTTTGTTATGGTGAGATCTCCTAGACCATATATCTCCTAGTCATGTTCATAGTATTGTTAGAAAACTCTCAAGAAGGAGAGGTGCACAAACTTTGTTTTGTAGCATATAGACCCACAATGTGAAAGATATTTAATTTTGAAGTTTTTATGAATTAAAACATTAGGAAATTACTATTACTTTTATTTTGGTTTTGGCAACTTATGGCATAGGAAAAACTAGTATGTTTATCTGTACTTGAAATTAGCTTAAGTTTTTTACTATATTTAGGTGTCATATTTTGTTTGTTTGATATGGTGAGATCTTTGGAACTGTGTGTCCCCCAATCACATTCACAGTATTGTTAGAAAGCTCTCTCTGATTAGGGGTGCATGGACTTTATTTCTTGGCGTTTGGACCTAAATTGTGAAAGTTATGGGTTTTTGAGTTATTTTGGAATAATTTTTTTTTATTAAATTATCTTTTACTTTGGGAATACATAGGCTTCATTATCTTTTACTTTAGACCAATGACACAAGGCTACACTTGTTGATGTGATATGCACAAAATATGTGCAATGTTTAGTACAAATTCAATATTGATGCAATAAGGTAGGAGGTTGACATCCATTTAAAAGATGGAAATTAATTTGGAGAGGCTAGACTTCTTTTTCAATAAATTTTCCTTGAAAGACAAAATGGAATTGGCATCTAATTCCAGTCATTTCATTTTTTTGTAGCTTCATGGAATTAGTTATGAATTTTTAAAGTTGAAATGCAGTGATCACTAAAAGCATCCACCTCTTGAAATGTACACTATTTGACTATTTGTACATTGTTGAAGCAATGAGAAAGCAAAATGAAGAAATAGCTTACATTTTAGGAGGTGGGCGCCTTTAGAGCCTAAGTGCTTTATGAACCTTCTACCTTACAAATGGAATTGAATGCAATGTGAATGAAAATTTAATTTAATTTTGAAAAACATAACTCAATTAGCTCTTGAGCAAAGAAGCCAAATGGCAAGAAGTTTGTATTAGGTGTGTTGTTGTAAAATCAATTGTGATCAAATTCTAGAAGTGCATCTCATCGTAGAATGCCAATCTAAAACCATTCAAAATCTCTCATTTTAGGGCACTTCAACAATACATTGTCTTAGACAATTCTAAATTGGCATTCTATAATGAATGCAACTAGGAAATTTTGTTGGAATTGGGACTTTGGTTTGTTTTACAACAATCTACTTTAGTATCCTACTTGAAAAGCAACCTGGAACTAAAATAGTGGCTTGTTATTTTCATTCTATGCTTATAATATACTAAAATTGTACTAATGCAATAGACATGTACAATGTTGTAAATACATATATCCTAAATGCATGCCCACCTTTAATAGTGTTATAGAAGAGTTTCAAAATTAATAATTTTTCATTGATGGATTCTTTTGTCAAAAACAAAACAAAAAGACATTGTAAGGTACGAGTACCTACTATCAACATTCTCTAAATATTTCACTACCTAAATAAAGATCATGAATATCACCTTGGAAAAAAACATTAATGATCAATTAGATGGCTCATTAAACCACCATCAATAGAAGAAACCAATAGGAGGAATCCTTGAACAAGTGTCATTTTGTAAATCTACCAATTTGGTGTTCATTTAGATTTTTTCAATAGATTGTACTTGATTTATGGGTGACCTTGCTATCAATTATTGGTTATTTATTCAAAATGAAATTGGAAAGAGAATAAAATTATTCTAAAACTTTTGAAATGTCATCTTCTATGTAAAAGCATTGTTTTCTTCAACACATTTCTTATAAGAGACATCATAAGATATTCAATGTCCAACATCATGTTTAACATGAATATACTAGACATTCCTCTCAAAATATTCTCAAATTTTTCACAAATATTTAGAATATTTGGATATATTCTCAATATATGCAAAAAAATATGTTTGTCTTATAGTTGAGGTGTCTACATCATACATTCAACGTCATGTAGAGTTGTTTGCCAAATCAACCTTGTCATTTGGTTCCTTGCTCATTTCTTATTTTAAATTCAATTTTGATCAAATGAACAAGTTTTGGAGAATAATAGGAAGGCATGACTACATCATATCTAATCATATTTACAAATCTTCTTCTTAAATCGTAGTTTAGGTTCCAATGATGCTAGTATGTGAGTATTAAAATGCAAACATATGAGCCTTGAACCTAGGTGTAAGTAGATCCTCTACAACTATAGAAGGTACCTATAATATAAACACCTAGAATATATATATCTATAACATATTTACACTATAATCAAGGAAGGTGTCTGTAATATAGACTCCTATAACACAAATGTCTAGACTCCTAGGCTTGTAGGCTCATAGTCCTAGGCTCACAATATAGTAACCCTCATTCATGTCCCACTCTTTTTTGGTGTTGCATTGCAATAAAAGGATTTATTGATTCAAAAATTAGACATTAGAAAATTGTTGAAATTGATTCATGCACTTGACAATTATCTTAATTGTATTATATATCTATAGAATCTCTTTTGTTATATTCATGATCATATGATTTGAAAGCATCTACATTTAATCTTGTAAAGGATACAAATTTGGAAGGGACACCCCCTCGTAAGATCAAAGTCCAAAATTATCCCACTATGCTTCCTTTCAATTTCAATCCTTTATTAAAAAGTAGTTTGTGTTATCTAAAGTTCAAAATCACGAATTAATAAGTTTGAATGTATTCTAAAGTTGTTAGAGTCTAAAGTATTATGTAAATTGTCATGTTATTTTTGGTTATAGTGAGAAAGGAATAAATTCCATCAAATTGATGCAACATCTACAACATAGAGATGAGAATGAGTTCTATTTGTTATTTTTTGATTCTACACACTTGAAGAAAATTGCATTTTACTTGTCAAAAACTGCGTTTTACTTGATTGGAACTGGGTTTTACTCCACAGAAAAGTGTGGGCTCGTATTTGTTGAGTTCTCCCTTCATAAAGCAAAATTCTGCATTTCAACATTTCATTACAAAATTTGACAAGCAAAATGCAGAATTTCGTGTTAGAATGCAAAATTTTGGGTTACAAAGGGAGACCTCAACAAAATTGAGCCCACACTTTTTTGTGGAGTAAAACACAATTTTTGACAAGTACAATGGAGTTTTCTTCTAGTGACATGATTGGAGGTTTGGTTGAAGAAACGTATATTGTATTTAGAAAGAGGAATTTAGAAAATTTGATTTTTTATTCATCATATATATTGAAATTCAAAAATCCCATTATTGCATTCAAGAAAAACCCATAAATAGGAGCTTACAAAATGTTCTATTTTTATTGTATTTGAAACTCAAACACATTCCCTCCAAATGAATAAATATTGCAATTTGAATTTGAAATTCTTTTATCAAGTTTTAAAATATAAAATTTCATTGATTAGCTCTATCATTGTTGGACAATATACTTCACACCAATGGTGAAATTCTCAGAATTTTTCAAATTATTTCATGTTATTTAATCCCTAAACGTCTTGATTCATCTCCAGAATTGACGATTTGAGAAAAATCATTATAAAGTCCTATTTGGAAGCATATTTTGGAATTGAAATGCAACCAAAAAATTGTAGATTTTGATTTGTAGATTCCATCTATGTGGTTAGATTCAACAACGCTATCACCAATTTTTTTTAATAAATTTTGAAAGAGAAATTCCAAAATTCCTTCAAAATTCGATTGCAAGTAAAATATTATCATTTTTTGAGTAAAATTTTTTGGAATGGATTTTAAACGAGATTCTCTTAACATGGTGATTTTTTGAAATTTTTGTATTCTTCCTATCTATGACCTCATTTTGGCTAATCCAATTTTGAACTAAAGTCAAATGCAATTTGACCACTTGACATACTTGCACGTTTGTAATTTTAGAAAAATATATATGAACTTTGATAACACCAAATCCAACCCTTAGATAGGATATAAACTTGATAATGTATCTTCACAAATTAAAATAACTTTTATCCAAGTAGTTAGGAGGATGAAACTGGAGTTTCAATCTATTCATTGTCCAGAAAATGGACATCGACGTGTTTAAGGGTTAATGAAATTTCTGCACTTTTTGTTCAAAAGAATTGGAAAGGTAGGCTCTTCTTCTCCAGGGTCTTGCCCTCGGCTTTCCACCGTTTGTTCTTGGTCTACTCTTGGAATAAACTCCGGGTTTAAAAATTAATAAAAAAGAATTGGAAAGAAAAACAAAACGGATGAATGAAACCGAACCTGGGATTTTAGGTCTGGAAGGTGGTAATCTCGGCGTGACTGAAAGGCGAAGAGAAGCATTAGGGTTTTCCCTCTTTCGCTCTCGCGCTTCGTCGCTGCAACTCCGTCCCAGCACGCATCTTGTTTTTGTAGTCGCCTTTTTGTTGTTGCAGCGAGTGCAGCAGACAGGTCGCCATGGTGCGCATCAGTGTTCTCAACGATGCCCTCAAGAACATGTTCAACGCCGAGAAGCGCGGCAAGCGGCAGGTGCTCATCCGCCCTTCCTCCAAGGTCGTGATCAAGTTCCTCTCCGTCATGCAGAAGCACGGTGAGTAGTCGCTTGTCACTACCATCTCTTTCGTTGCTCCTCGCTTTTCTTCTCTTGTTTTTTTCATTGCCTCTCTAAGAAACGATTATAAACGTAAGAGGTCTATTAGGTCAGTAGTTGGCAGCAACCGGTTTGGAACCGGTGAATAGGGTTTTACATCAAGGCGGGTTAATGTCATTGTTATGTGTGTTACATGGTCTCGACGTGATGAACCTAACTAAGGACCTATCGGTAGGGGCACTAGTTTTGGCGATGAGTAGACAACTTATTTTCGTATTGGTCAGTTTTTTTACTGATGTTCTGTCGGCGAATGAAAGATGATTCCAATGCACCAAAGAATGTCCATTTGGATGCCGTATGCAGAAGTTATGAATGCCCAAAGTATTATTGCGAGATGACCTGAAATCAACTCTTGAACAGATGTTTGGGTAGCCGATGTCCTCCTGTTCGATATATACCAATTTTTGAAATTTTTTATGGTAGTGGTTTTGCGTGTATGAGATTAAAGAGCATCAGAGCGCCGATTTTCACCTTGGCTCAGCGATTGCCCGACAATGCAATCGTTAGGATTGACTTGGAGAAAGTTGGGGGAGTTTAGCATGCTTGTCGAACTAATTACGTTGAGAAACTTGTTCATCGCGGACTAGCTTGTTTTCTTGATGTTTGACAGCTGCGTAGTTCTCGACCTTTTTGTTATGGCTCTGTCTACTCGGCAGTGGTCGTGGCACTCTGAATTTCTTGTTCCGCTTGTGAAGTTCTTGTTATGTGCTCAAACAGTGTTTTTACGTCTGACATATTTTACTTGATGATATTACAGGATACATTGGAGAGTTCGAATTGGTGGATGACCACAGGGCAGGGAAGATCGTTGTGGAGCTGAACGGTAGATTGAACAAGTGTGGTGTTATTAGCCCCCGGTACAACGTTGGAGTTGGCGAGCTCGAAGCTTGGACTGCTCGACTTCTTCCTTCTCGTCAGGTATGTGTGTTGACTTCTATATGTGTGTATCTTTCTTTTATCGTTTTGTGTACCATAGAGGGTTCTCTATTTCATCTTTTCTAGTGACAGAATGCAATTTCCTAGTGTGATTTAAGTGGGTCCCAATCAATGTAGGATTGGTACTTGGCAGAAATTAAATGAAGGAGTTATTTTTTGTCGGAATAGAGAGCCCTCTATGGTATTTGGTTGAAGACAGCTTTTTTTCGTGTAGGATCCTTAGCTGTTAAACGTTGATTTCGGAAAACATGTCCATGGAAGCCGTTTGGCATCCAACCAGACTTTAAACCTGAATGGGGTGTGGCATAGATGGAATCTGTGTCGGACTAGGACGTAAAACATGACCTTCAGTTTCCCTGTATTCTTTGACACATGCATAGGATCTGTGATTATGTTTACATTCATGAGGGTACTATCAAAATTTCTATGCCTTGAATGTAACTTGAGGTGCTTCTTGGAGGAACAATTTTATATAGTGTATTTGCATTTTAATCTTGGGAGTCATTCATTCTAATACTGGTCTCTGGTGATTGGCAGTTTGGATACATCGTTTTGACTACCTCAGCTGGTATCATGGACCACGACGAAGCCCGGAGAAAGAATGTAGGAGGCAAGGTCCTCGGTTTCTTTTATTGAGAGAGTCGGGTTTTGATTAACCTAATTTTCCTGCTCGTGAGTAGTAGGTCTGAGCGAGGGTTGCAGTACTCATGTCTTTTCCAGATTGAATGAAGTTGCGTCAGAATCAAGAAAGAAATTATAATTCCAATATCATTGTTCTTCAAACTTGGCATTGTTTTCCAAAGTCTTTCACATGGAACTTGGAGCCTTTTCCAATACGTGGTTATCTCATGCGTCTTTCCAATTCTTTTGAAGAATTTTCTCAGTTATCTGTGTAAAAATGATGCATTCTTGACTTTGAATGTACTTAGTATTGCATTGGGCTTCAATGTCGACCAATAGTTGACATGTGAATGCGAGCCGGTTGGGATGGTCACTTCACAAGCAGAAAAATGCAAGCCGGCTGGGACTTAGTGAGCATTTTATCCAAGTATGTACCAGAAATTCCACAAAATTTCTGTTTGCAATCTGTTATGCCTTATTTGCAAGTCTGGAGTAGGATTACACTCTTAAGAGTCATCGAAGCTCGTGGTAGCCAAGAAGCTCAAATCATCGAACCTCATTGTGCATAGAATTATATGGTTCCTTCGACCGTTGCGTCTATGACTCAGCTTTGACGATACAGTGGGTCTCTTGAAATGGATGCTTGTTCGTCAATCTTCTGCTCATGAAGTCTCCTCATAAGAATCCATCCTTCTCCACCGATAGGTGAAGTAGTGAAGCATGATCGAAGGAGAACAGCCGGATCTCCTGCAGATTCCTTTGTGCAAGAGTGTGGAAACCCCTAAAAGCCCAAGGCTTTTGGGGGTCTGAAAACATCATTGCTTATGAGGCGTTATAGATCTAGGTGTATGTTTTGTAAATGACATGAATCAAATTTGGAGTCATTTGGCCACATAGATTGCAAGATTATAATGTTTTAGTGTTGAAAAAGGATGCTGAAATTTTCCTAGCAACACGTTTGGAGGTGAAATTTGATTTCTAAACCTACTCAAGTGAAGAAATTTTAAGCTACAAAGTGATTCTAAACCAGCATACAAACACATTGGTGATAGAAAATATCATTCAATTGACTCATTGTGTCTGCTAAATGGCTTTGAAATGTCAAAAAATAATAATAAGAGTTTAGAAAAACACATCTTTCTACTAAAATGCTTCTCAATCACTCATAACTTTTTGGATTGAAATGAAATTTTAGCCTCACAAAATAGACTAATATGCACAACTTTCTAAAAATGTTTATTGGAAACAAACATTGTATGAAGAAGAAACAAGCCATTGAAGTTCACTATAATCCAAAAATGTTGGGATTTTGAACTTTAAATTGCTCCAAAACATTCAAAACATCTTGAATTGATATGAAATTCTTGTTACTATAACTAGACTTCAAGGGGAACAAAATCCAACAAATTTTTATTGAAAACGAAAATTAGATGAAGGAGATACAAGCCCCCGAAGTTGCATTCATCAAATGCAATTTGGTGAACTGAAATTGAACTTGTGAACTTTGATTGGCTTCCAAAAAATCAACTCATCTTGGATTGATATGAAAATTTTACCACAAACTAAAAGAGAGAGCAAATATCCCAATAAAGTTTATTGGATTTGGACATTGGATGCGAAAGTTACAACACTTTGAATTGGACTTGAAACCATATGAGGACACTTTTGGTCCCTTGGGGCATTTAGGGGTTAATAGGTATTCACTCCATTCCATTGAAAACCTACGAATTGATGGAAATTGTCTATGTACTTCCAAAAAAACAAACCCAAATCCCTCCGAATTGGAAATAGTGCATGTATTATTATAAAGCTCCATTTATTGATTTTGATTGTTGATTGTTGAGTAGGCCATGTGGAATTGATTGAGCATGATTAAGTGGGAAATGATTTGAATCCCTTGTTGCTACTTCAACGATCATAATCAATGAATGGAGTGATTTAGTGATACACATATCATGTTTGATTCAAAAGTTTTTTGTGGGATGGAGGGAATAGATGCTAAATTTGTCTTGGGAGAAACTACAATATGATATTTCTATCTTGAAAATCTGGGAATAAATTTAATTTTTTTATAGAAGGGTGCACCCATGAAAATTTATAGACAAGCCTATCAATGTCAAAAAAATAGCTATTGTATAGCTTCTACCAATTCATGCCCAACTTAACACATGCTCAATCCAATCCATAATGATCTCAATACCAACTACATACTTCTATAATTGTTGGAATGAACTAATTTGCATAGATTTGAGGCAAACTTAGAGTGAATTGACAATAGTGTGTAATTAAGGCATAGATTCTACCCATTTCCTAACACATATTATCCTCATTTGGAGAATCAACTCTATGAAACAAACAATTTTTTCCTTCAATTGTATTTTTGTGTTTTCCAATACAAACAACTTCAACTAGGGCTTTTCCTTTTAACCCTTGAACGCCGGCTAGTGACCATGGAAATCAGCCATTTTGGAACCGTGTGACATCATTCACTTTAGAAAAACCAAAAATATTCATTGGGAGTCAAACTAATGTAGAAGATCTTCCCTTTCCACCCCTAATTCCGAGAATGAATAGTTCCAATTCTATCCTATAGAGGAGAATTCCTTGTCATTCATCGGACAAAAAACGTCCGCCACATTGTTTAGGGGTGAAGAGTGTCTGGAATGGGGTGTTGTACCTTACAGTACTTGCCGTGTGCTGCAGTCAAAATTGTATTGGCATTCCAAGATTTGAACGTGTGACTGGCGGTCCTGGAACTTTCTGCAATGAAATGAGATTCCGTTTCATTTGTTTCCAAAAAAAAAAAAAAGATTTGAACGTCTGTTGTTTTTTCTTCATCTCTCAATGACCGGTTGCTAGTTTGAAATTCTTGTCAGATTTCCAGAAGTCACTGTTACTGCAAGGAAGGTGTACAGGTGTGGCTGGTGGGTTTGTACTCTCACTCTTTGCAATGAAATTCCATTTCATTTGTTTCAAAAAAAAAAAAAGGTGTAAAGGGAATTTCCATTCAATTGGCAATTATGAATGAAAAAGTCAAAGTTAGTACAATCTCCAGGCCACTTGTGGCTGGTGGTATTGTATTATTCTCTGCAATAAAATTCCGTTTCATTTGTGTCCAAAAAGTAAAACAAATTTTTTATTACAATCTACATTTGAAGGCGTGTGCATAAAATGCAAGCTGACAAGGATGGTGCACCACTTCTGTAGAAGTCACTGAGCAACCGCAGGAGCTACCGACACCACTAACAACGGCAAAATTGCAAAGAAATTGGCACTTTTCCAATCGCCGATTCATGTAAAATCTCAGATCTTTTTGAGCTCTAAGGTATGAGCACCCAGAACCTCCACTTGTAATCGGAATTGATTTTGTACATTTTAGGTGATGATTTTTAATACGCTTATTTTAAGAAGGTACTAAGATAGTAGTATAAAATCCTTTGTCTAATAAAAGTATGTCTTGTAGGCACCTATCATGCACTACAAGAGAAAAGGGTGTTTTAAGTGAATTTTAAAGTATAGTCCTAAACATAAGATTATAAGTCACTATCTTTTAGGAGATTTTCAGTAAAATTATACTAGAAATACATGTGTTTTTAGTATAATTTTATTGAAAATCTCCTAAAAGATGGTGACTTATAATCTTATGTCTAGGACTATACTTAAAAACTCACTTAAAATACCCCTTTCTCTTGTAGTGATGATTGGCAAAAAATAATTATAAGAAAAAAAACCAATTTATTTTGTAAATTAATGACTATAGGAGTCGAAATGAAGGGAAACTAAAGTCAAGTATTGTTAATAATTTAATATTTGTGAATAATGTATCAATCCACCATTTCACCACCTATGATCAAGGAAATTTTGGATGCCAATATAGAGGATCGAGGTTCTTCATTCACACTTCAAGATAATCAAGGTGGATAGGATATTTTTATAGTGAAATCTATTGTCCTTCATCAATCCTCAAAGGATATGGGATAATTTGAAGATGAGAGCTTGATTGCTCATTGTAAAAACATAGTAATTGTGTTCAAAAGAAAACTTTGGACCTCTTTCCGTATAGTCAAACATTTTTTTCCAAAAAACTTTGAATGAAGAAAATTTAGGAAATCAAGCCAATTCTCAAAAGAAAAAACAGTTTACGATTTAGAGCCTCCAATAAATATTTATGGACAAAAATTAGAGAAGGGTCGAAGGGGACATTTTCTCTAACATTTTCAACCTCTTCTTTGAATTTTGTCTATATCTATTTTATTATTGGAGGATTGAAATCACAAACAAATTTGTAGAGCTAGATGTTAGCTTGACTTTCCACATTTACTAAGTTCAAAGTTTAAAAAAAAATATTACTCTACTATACCAAATTGAGGTTTGAAATTTTTCTTTGAATATAATTTTTGCTTTTGACTTCAATTGACTAAGTACAGTTGAGCTCTTCTAAATCCTATTATATGTATCTTAGATGAATTGTTGTACCTCCTACCACCCCAATTGTGTAAAGAACTTGTCTTCTTACAATCCCTCAAATACTACATGGTTTATGAAGCTTTGGTAGAGGCACAAAGATGGTTAAGCAAAATTCAACATGAATTGATTTTTCAAAAGCTAAAATTGTTATAAATTTGAGATTGTATAACAAATTCCTTTTTTCTACTCAGGATGTTTGCAAGAAAGACTGGTCCTTAATTATGTCACATATAGCATGGTGGACTTGTGATTTGCTATAACATTTAAAGCATGAACTTGATGAATTTGAATTTTTTTAATTGGAAATGGATGTTTCCACTGTAATAGTATCCCTTATTTTTCAAAAAAAAATTTAAAAATCATTTCATATTTAAAATTCAGTTTTTGCTAATTTTCCACACTTGAGGGTTTTTTTTGTATTGGAGAGTACCCAAATTAATGATCTAGAACTGAAATTTTCATGGTCTATTCCCACAATAGGCATGTCCCTAGCAAGGAACATCTAAAAATAGATTAGTTTATATCTTCTTGGTTTGGACAAATAGGGCTCCCTTGAGGGCCCACCTCTAAACATTGGAAATAGTTTCAAGTTCATTCTTTTGATGAAATCTCTTCATCATCAAGTGCTTACAAATGTCCAATTTTTAAATTTCTTTGTAAGTTTTCTTAAACTATTTTTTACTAATTAAAATGTTGAAGTACCTATTTTCTTGAGATTTTGCACTTTTCTAGTCCTCCTACTTAGAGAATTTTTCTAAACTTTTCCTTAATGGGATACCATCTTCTTAAAGGTGTATGTATTGGCCGTAATTTTTGTATTCTAAGTACTCTTGAAAAAATCCCATAAAAACAACCAAAATGGTGCAAAATTTATTGATCATTCTTGCAATCATCCCTCTAATAATCTTTCGACTGAATAGTGAGTGCAGGACCATATAGGTGTCTATGGTAGTCTTGTGTTACTCATACAAGTCCTACAAGAAATGGTGTAGAATCCATGAAGAATAGACTCTTTAATTACTTATGCCAATTCAAACTGGATTGGTGTTAAGGCAAGTGCACCAATTGCAACTTGTTTCTAGAATCTACTACTATAAATTTTTACCTAAAATTTACAACTTCCATTTATAAGCAAACAAAATCGATTTTGGACACACACTCACCAATATTTACTACTTTATTTATATGGTGTCTAAAAAATGTGGGCAATAAAGTAAATTTGGAATCTTTTTTGACTTCCAACAAGATCCTATTAGACTATTTAAAAATAAAAACCATCATTTGATGATTTTAAAAGCATTTCCCTTACATCAATTATATTGATTGCAGTGTCAACCAAGGTATTTTTGTCACAACAACTACAATGATGAAGAGACCCAACATTGATATCTCCATGGGCCTCACTAGAATCAATTAATATCATAGGCATGTTAATTCTCCCTTCAATCCAAAGCTTTTCCACCAAAAGAAAATGGAAAATATGTTTTGTACTTTTTTTTAGTTTTATCCTCATTGCTATTGAATGGTGTAATTTCAAAATATCAAAATTTGAAATTTTCCACTAAGGGAAGAATGTACAAAGAAATCAAAGTGAATACTTGAATGGCATGATCAAACAATATTGCCCTAGTGAGAGTTTTGGCAAGCTTGCCACATTTTGTCCAATTGAATCATTGAAGGGCAGACAAACAAAGTTAAAGAGTCTTAATTTGTTGGGGCTATAATTAACATCTACATTGAGGCCCATCTACAATTCATTTCAAGGAACACACCTAGTTGTACTCTTACACTAAGTATATTGATTAGTAAGGGACAAGTTAGCTTCACCCAGAAAATTAGTGGTACTAGAAATTTTGATTTTTAAGAAAATTGATATAATATAATAATATTTCAACTTGCACTAATTCAAGATAGTGTGACTTTGACAAATTAGTATTGTGCATGGAGTCTAAGTTTAGGGTGATTGCAAGAAACACCTGTCCTATTTTGTATCACACAATGTGTTGATTAGTTTTTTGCCTATAACTTTTGTGTTTTGGCTCCAAATGACTCAATATTTGTAGGGAAGGTACTCATGACTATCATATACCTTCCCTAATTTTTTCATAATTTCCAAAAATAATTTACTATCCAAAAATAGACCCCGATTCCATATCACAATTGCCAATTTGGAGGTTTTTAGTACTATTTAGAACCCAAAAAAACATATTTTGAGCTGAAATTTGGATGAGATGGTCTTCTAGTAGACTTGTAGCTTTCTAGGAGAGGAATTTTAAAAATAGTTAATTTTTTGTGGTGTGGAAGTCTTCAAAGTGAGCTTCTTTCTGCTTGCATTTTGTAACATATAAAATATTGTTTTGGTGGGTTTTTTGGAGAATGACCATCTCCATAGGGTTGTTGCAAATGGACACTTTTTATTTTGTGTATTTATTTAATTTTACTATTTTTACTATTTTTCCTTAATTAAAACATCAAGATATGTATTTTCTTGAGACTGAGCACTTTTCTAGTTCTCCTACTTAGAGAATTTTTCTATGCAATTCCTTCCGTGGGTACCTTCATCTTGAAGGTATATACATTAATCATATTTTTTTAATTTAAAAAAAATTAATTTTCTAATTTTAAAGTACTCCCAAAAAAATCAGCAAAACGCAACAAATAGTACAGGTGTTTCTTGCAATCACCCTTAACTTCCAATTGAGGTTGCTCTAATGCCCTCCTTCCATGAGTTTTACATTACTTAGTTGCCAAATTAAAATTTGACAGAACAGTAATAAGTTAGTAAGTTAATGATGTTTGATTATTCATACAAACATACAATCACTTTTTTTTTTTGACACAAGCATGTTGAAGAACACACTGCAAGGGTTTCTGTCAAGGAGAAAGGTTGATTTCATGCCAGATAAACTAACTTTTCATAGCCACGTATCGAACCTGCAACCATGCCATTTTGTTTGAGTACCTTTCTACCATCATACCGTAGTTTAGAATGGTCGAGCTTATATTTGTATGACGAGTGTCCTAAAGAGGTGGTTTTGCCCCCGTATTTTACCCCTTGGGAAAACGTAGGAACCTTTTGTTTGATGCCTCCAATTTTTTTTGCAAATTTTGAGTTCATATTTGCAATCAGAGACTTGAAACTAACTAGGGTAGGTGTTAACATTTAAGTTACTACGACACAAAATAGGGGGAATTTTTTTTTACATTCACCCTTAATTGGACCTCCGTAAGAAGCTTGTCATACAACTATAAGCTTGTCCATTTAGGATCATGTCAAACCACGTACAATCACTCTCATAAGAGCTTGCGGTAGCAGAGCGTCACAAACAAGAGTGCAAGACTGTCCATTTAGTAGCACCCTATATTTCTTTGTTGCATATGGGCAATTAGCGGCCACCACTCGGTCCATTCAATTCCACCGTCTAAGAGCATCGCCACCCATTCTTGCCAAAGCTGGCCGAAATGACCTAGGGCGGGCCCAAAGAGAATGGGTGGCGATGCTCTAACCCCAAGCTCATCCCAAGTCAAACCCTTCTCATAATGCAGCAATTAAGAAACTCGCTTCTCTTTAAAATCTCAATTTTGTGTCAGAACAAAACAGAAAATAATGAAAATAATTCTCTTCTCTCAAGCGCCCCTCTTGCATTAGAACACACGCCCTTCGTTAAGGGAGCCGACCCCTTACTAATCACAGACCCACTTTAGCAACATAAGATGGAGTAATTTCAATAAGCAGGTGATTAGCAACAATTAATGTTGGCATAGTTTCTGGGTAGTTCGTGGTGCGTTATAATTGGCTACAAGACTCTCAAATTTGGACTCAGCCCTTCTTGGATTTTGCAACTAGCCCTTGGTCAAAAAGAGGAAGGTCTATATGGCCAATATGGGTAGAAAAAAATCTTTAGCTTAAAAATTCGTAGTAATTATTTTGTGAGGAAAAGAAATCTGAAAAATTATGGAAACCTTATGAACTCTATTTCTGCTCATGGGAAAAATTTCCCCACTGTTGAAACCTCTCTTGCAGTATGTGTATATGCTTAAGTGGTCAGAAATGGGTCGGCTCCCTTAGTTCCCCACCATTAAGTTATATTAGTTCCACGCTCTCTCCATGTGTACCAACGAAACTTTTATAAACTTTAACAAATAATATCCGAAATCACACTCATCAACGAGACTCGAAAACCACCTTGTGGAAACCCTTTCAACGCTAGTCACCGGATTGACCGAATTTCCAGTAAAAAATTCAATTCCGTGGTAGTGAAGGGAGTTGAAATTTCACTCTACAGAGAAAATTGGGAGTGGATCGACGGTGGAGAGCGACTGGTGCAACCGGATGAAACTTGCCGACTCGGTCGTATTGACTTCAGTTGTTTCTAGACAAATTCAAGGAGAGTTGAACAATTGTCACTCTGGAATGGTAGATCAAGGGTAAGATAGTCGAAAGTTCGTTACGCTTCATCCAGAACTCGGAGAGCCTGGTGATTTATTAGGTGCACCTGTGGAAACAGTAAAACTGATTCACTGTGGGCGGAACTGAGCCATGAAAGTATAAATCCGTATTAGATACACTGGCTTTCTCATCGATCACTCTCTCTTGTCTCTTAGCAGCTTCAAGCTTTCAGACTTTCAGCTCAAGGTACATCAGATTGCAGGGCTTCAGGAATTCGATTGGGAGGCAGCTCTCGAGTATATATTACTCCGTATATAGCACTGCACCGTACCGCTTTCAGGTCATTCAATTTTAGTGCATTCTCCAACTTCGGCATCGGATCGACGGTTGGAAAGATGGGTGTTTCGAGGTCTGTAATCGCGGGCTGCGTGGCCATGTTGGCTATTCTGAGCTTCATGAGCACACCCGTGTCGGCTAGTCGAAGCCTCTCCAGTTCCAGCGATGGCGGTTGCAAAGAAGGCTTCTACCAGCACTCGTGCCCCAACGTGGAAACCATCATCTACGAGTCCATGCTCAAGTCGTTCCAGAAGGACCCCACTGTCGCACCCGGCGTCCTCCGCCTCGCCTACCATGATTGCTTCGTCCGCGGCTGCGACGCGTCCCTGCTCCTCGATGGATCCAGCTCCGAGAAAACCAACTACATCAATGTCGGCCTCCACGGCTTCGACGCCATCGACGCCGCCAAGGCCGCCGTGGAGAAGGCCTGCCCGGGCACCGTCTCGTGCTCCGACGTGCTGCAGTTCGCCGCGCGCGACACCGTGAAGTTGACAGGAGGACACGGCTGGACCGTGCCCGCCGGGCGTCGCGACGGCAAAGTTTCCAGGTCTTCTGAGGTGGCGGCCAATCTCATGACTCCCAACAACACGGTGCCCGTGCTGTTGAAGGTTTTCCAGAGGAAGGGTCTGAGCGCCGCGCAGATGGTGGCCCTGGCTGGTTCACACACCATCGGCGTGGCGCCTTGCTTGAGTTTCGATGAGCGCATCCACGGGGAGAAAGTCGATCCCACCCTCCCGTCCTCTTTCGCGAAATCGTTGTTGAAGAAGTGCCCTGCCTCTGGTATTTCCAACGTGAACGTGAACATGGATTCGGTTTCTCCCAAGAAGTTCGACACGCAGTACTTCAAGAACATCGTGAACAAGCTCGGGGTGCTGACTTCCGATCAGAGCATGTGGGTGGACTCGCGCACGAGAGGTTCCGTGTGTGCGAACACTGACAGGGCGACGTTCAACTCGAACTTCGCGAAGGCCATGGTGGCGATGAGCAAGATCGACGTTCTCACGGGCAGCTCCGGCGAGATTCGGCGAGTCTGCACTTCCGTGAACTAAGTTAGCGAGGCCATTATTAGTTGAATTGGTGCCCAGGAGCCAGCTACATGGCGGCCACCACGAGTACATAAATTCATTCTTTGTAGACCATCAGTTAGGAATTACAAGCCATTCATTCAACGTCAGGATTGATTGGAGACCCGACAATTTCAGAAGGCCGTTACGTTTTTCGAGCGGTGCTTGCAGTCCTCGTTAGTCAGTTTGATTCATGCATGCCCCCTCTTTAATGCAGGGTTGACGAGATTTATGAATTTTATTATTCTTTGGCTTCTGGTGATGTCTACGCTAGTACGACATTTCCAGGCTCGCATGTGTTAATGACACACAGTTCAATCAATTGAATTGGCACTTCGGATAATTGGTCGCTTCTGGGTAATCTCCAGTGCTCGTTTTCGGACGGTACCGGTACTCCTAATTTGTTCCTAGTTGAGAATTGAGTGAGTAATGGAGAAGTGAGATCTTTCTTCGTGGGCTGTAGAGGCTCCCCTGACTAACTGTCACAGATGAGGTTTTTGAAGCTAGCTTCACTGGATGCGTTTGAAGCTGGAGTCACTGGTCGGAGTGAAGTCATGACTCGTGAATGAGCCTCACTACGAAGTACCAGCCGGATCACGAATCTGCTTTAAAATGATGTTGATTGTTCGTCGAGTTACTGAGTATCCTGTAATTACTCTCAGCAGTCGACTGCAGTTCTCTGCACAAAGGTGTGTGAAATAACGGGTTAAAACTGTCTTGTATGGACGCTTGTCACCATCGTAGGAAACAACAGAATTATGCAACTTATCCTATTAATTTCTGCCGAGTAGTACGTTTGAGGCTTGTTTGCTGAACGTCAATTTCGATAGCTGGGCGATATTCTGCAAAAAATTGTGACACATGTCTTCACGAAGGTCTAATTTCAGTCCACAAACTAGGAAATTTATAGATTTGGTGTTCTAGCCGAGTGACTTGAACTGTGCCAAAGTAATGCAATATTGCTGCATGATTTCACGAAATTAGTTGGATTGGTGTTGTTTCAGATGTAACGCCGGTAACAAAAATTGTTAAGAATTCCACCAAGAACACTTTGTAGTTATCTTCATTAACCCCTAAATGCTCAAGGCCTTCTTTGAGTTTCTTGGAATTTGCTCTAAATTGAACAAAACGACAACATTTAGATAAGTTTTATCATTTAAAAAAAATTGTAACTATACAAATTCAAACTAGACATGCTAGAGATCACATTGGAAACCCCCCCCAAAAAAACAATGTCATTTACTCATTTATGGATTGAAAAATTATAATGTTTGATCATGAGGGTGTATAGGCAATTTCATTAAAATGGCATATGCCATGCACCATTTTGACATAAGCAGTTGAAGGACCTTAACTGTGGTGGTTTATAGTTGTGTTATGTAGCTGATTTAGGGTGATTGTGGGTGTGCCTAATTGCTTTGCTTGATTTGAATGCATGATTTTTTGCAGAATCTGTAATAATATCGCCATTTTCATGAAATTCACTGTAGATGAATTGTACTTGAGAAAAGGCCATAGATGTAGTGTGTGAAAGTCTTGTCTACAGAGCTAGTATTGTAGAATGATCATGGAATTTGGGGTCATTGACCAAGGTGCCCTGGCCCCCTCTTAATTGGACATTTTTTGTCTGGTCATGATGGGCACAAGTGTAGGTGTCTTCATTTATTTTGTTTAGTTCTCAAGTAGGTGGCTGGCAAATAACCAAAATTATCCCTAATATGGCCCTTTGAAATAGATGACAATAGAGACAGGAATACCTTCTATTTTCTATTTAGCAAAGTACTTTGTACATATATTGTTAGGTAGCCCATACTTCTTATAGTCTACAAAAGAGTTCATGATCCAAAACAATATTCATGGACAAAATAGACAAACAGAATTGAGCTATAGATGGAGATAAAAGGGGCACTATGCATTGTATTATATAATGCTTGCAACAATGAAAATTGTCAAGGAAGCCTTGTCACGAGAAATCATATTAATAAGCCTTGTTGCTCTTCCTCTGCAATTCGATATAAATTATCCACTACAAATCTCACTTGTTGTCGTGGTACGACAAAACTGTCCCCATCATTCTTCTTTGTTTTCCAAGATGCCATAATATTGTCTGTTGAAACATAGTCAGCTTGGGGGGCCGTTTAACCAATCTTCCATCTAAAATTAGTCTTCATGTTCCACCTTGCATACAATTGTTGCACATCCTTGGACGTGCCACATGGTACATACCATTGTACAAGAACTTCATGAAAGTGATCAACAATTGGATCAAATTGTGGATTCTCCACCGCCCTACCAAGCCACATGGGCTCATCACAATCCAATGTTGGTCTTACAAATACGTAGAAACCTTCACGGAGGTCCATGGCGACATTGTATGCCTGTGGTGGCCTCCCTTCAAGAGTGTCAATATACAGGTCCTCTAATTGTAGTTCTTCTCGTGTGCTTCCATCTTGCATGAAGTCCGTCATAAAATCCCCTGGTTGTCGAGTTCGTCGCCAGAATCCTTGTTTGAATTCCTTGGAGTTTGCAACCTCTAGTTCAATTGTATCATGCATGGCACTCCTCACATTAGTCTAGTATGTAACCAACTGTGACATGTGGGCCTTGTACTTGGCCGTTCCAACTTCGTATGATACGTCCATCCAATATTGGATATATCCATCGAGTCCACATAGAATCTCTAATTCGTTTGTCATTTTTCTAGGCTTCATGCATAGGGGATGTCACTCCCCTATTTCCTTGGGGTGCTCAAAGTGCCTTAGAAAGCAAGGGGGACCTTGGAAGTGACTTCCCAAGCCTTGCAATAGGCTAAGAAGGGAGAAATGAAAGGCTCCCGAGCAAACAAGGCGCAATAGCGCCTAGGTTACGAATTGCATAGTGGCATGTCATACATTCTTGGAAAGATCTTGAGAAGATGCTTCTAACCGTCCAAAGAACGTGTAATTTGGACTAGGAGGCTAGAAGTTATGGCCGCTCAAAGTTCGGGGGGTCCCGGTGGCGCCGGGACACTCAAAGCCTAGGTGTGAGGGGTTCTTAAGGAATCACTCAACAAAGCATGACATGTAGCATATCATTGGAAAGCTACAAGGACAAGGAACCTAGAATGATAAGCATTACAAGGTTCTAAGACATGAGCTAAAAGTTATGGCCAAGAGAAGGGCCGTGGTGAAGGCGTGACATCATTCCCGATGAATCCGAATCTTTGGAGGGCCATAACTTTGTGAGAACTTGTCCAAATGGGATAACTGAGCAGTCCATCGACATCTAATCGTCGCATAGATATCCCAAATGGGCTCGCATGTGGAGTTTGAATCACTAAAGACAAAGTTACGCCGTTTGGAAGTTCAGGAGTCCAAACGGAGTGAGAACTTGGGGATTTCGGTTGGAAACGGGTGGTCTTCCAAAACGCAAGGGGGGGGGGGTCTACCAAAGACTATAGAGAGTACTATAGGAGGGTTTGGTCTCCCTTCTCCCTTCCTCTTGGAGCCTTGGTGAGTCTCGGTGATTCATGGGTTGTGATGTAATTTCACCACCGGCTTCAAGGCTCCTTGGGACACTTATGTATGTGTCCTAGGCACCGGTTGGTTGGAGTCCCACTCCTTGCTAGGCCCTTGGCAATGTGTCCCGAGTTGTGAGTCCCGATTAGTGTTGGTGTGAGAGTAACAAATGCACAACGGGCCTAGTATGAAGTGGGATGACAACCAAGGGCGATTAGGACCGTGGTGAGTAGTGTCTCTATGAGTCCTAGCACAGTAAGATGGAAGTTCAGCCCCATGTCACCAAGTGACATGCCAAGTGCCACGAGTGGGATGCATGCTAGAAGTCCCAAGCACCATGACTTAGCAATGTGAGTTGGAAATGGGAACTAATGCTATGAGCGCATGGCATATGCAGTGTTAGTTAGTTGAGCCTAAATGATACCGGAATTGGAGTGTGGTAAGCTCTGAAATCTATGAAGGGCTCTTGAAGTCTAGTTGAAATTGTAAGGTGTTACCAGGGCCGTGACACCTTACCTCTAAAACCGAATTTGAATTAAGAGTTGAAATGGAATTTGGAGAAGTAAACATTCTTAAAATATTTTTGAATAAATTTCTTCGAAAACAAATGGGATTGACATCTAACTCAAATTGTTTCATATATTTCAAAGCTTTGTTGAATTAGTTATGAATTGCCTTTGAAATTGAAATGACAATGTTATGTAATTGTACGTTTGAATTTTGGATATGCTCTCCATTTTTTTCTTATACGTGTGACTGTCAAATTTTGATCACATGTTGTTTGAAAATGCATGCAAATAGGTCCAATTCCATGCATGTATTCTTTGTACTTTTTTTTCTAACACTTTTGCTTTCACCTTACTTTTCAATTAAATTTTTTTCATTATAAAGAATATAGCCTAGAAAAAGTAGCATTGATATGGGCAATATAAGTAATGATAGAGTGCCATAATATAAATCATTTAGTCAAATTAAGTAGTTACAAGGACCCTTTTATTTCTACCTTGGAGGTCAATAGTCCTGTAGATATTAAACTATTAAATCAAACATTTTGTTTTTGTTTTAAAGTGTGAATGGAGTTCATTTTACCTTTGGTTTTAGGAATGCATGGTGATAGGTGATAGATTGTTAAGTGATTTGAGGAATTGCCATGGGATTTCAAGTGAACAATGGATGAGTTTTAATGGTTAGACCAAAAAGGATTTGGACAGTCGCTTAAGCTGTGTTGATAAGTGATTTTTTTTTCTCTCTTTTCTCTCTCTCTTCTTCCCCTCTTTGTTTTCAAGTTGTGTGTGAGTTTCGGAACACTTTTGTATTTTTGTAGATACTCTTTATAATAAGCTTTAAGCATAAATATTTTAATTATGTGTAAGTCCCAATGATAGGGCATCTTTTTATTGTGTTTTAGATTGAGTTCAAAGTCTCAAGGATTGGGCAATTGTATAAGTGTTGAATTTTCTTATGAGAGAAATTATTATTGTTGTACTTAAAGCAATTGTTTGTTTGTGAGTATTTGATTAAATCATTCTATTTGTTTGTATAAGCTTGTAGCAGTGTGTATTCTTGTTAAGGCTTGAAGCAGATGGTGGAGTGTAAGGATTGAAGCTTTAAGTGAAAGCCAATGAGAATTTTTATTGAATGGTTGTACCAATTTGTATAAGCTTTGAGCATTGTGTGTGATGTGAATGAATTTGGAAGCTATATTGTTGGAGAATATTTAAATGGCTTAAAGCATATTGGAATTGAAGGAGAGAATTAATTATTGAGTCTATAGATTACTATGATTGAATATAAAATTCCCAGAGATTAGGTGATGCTAGAAATTGTGAGAGTATTGAATGATTGGTTAAGTGGATTTTGAATTAAAAGCTTGAAGCTATATTAATGCTCATATATTTGAATTTAGATTAATATTGAATACGTGAAAAGATTCTCAGTAATTGTTAGCCTTGTGTTTGTGAGCTTAAAGCAATTGTTTAGTTCCACAGTGAATAGATGAATTATAGTTGGATTGTTAAGATGGAGTAGCTTGAAGCAATTCAATATAATAAGGCTAAAAGCAAATGACTGTGTAGATTGAAGATGAACTATAAAGATGATTATTGAAGGAGTATATTGTTTAGTTACTTAAAGCAAGTGAGAATAGGATATGCTCTAAGCAATATTAAAACTGTGATGGTCTGAGTGAGGTTGTTTATACTAACTGTGGCTTATTGAGTGATGAGTGACGCTTAAGCAAATTATGTGAGTCTATGTTTTAAGAAAATACAACAAAAAATGGATACTATGGTGCTTAAAGCTATATGTCGTGTTCATCCTCGCTTTAAGTGTATTACTTATTTATCTCCATACTAGGATTAGACGGGGACCACATACTTATTTTGTTGTATTCATATGTGTTGGATAGAAATTAGTGATTGAATAAAAGAGTGATATCCTTTCTTTGAAATCAATGGATTATTTTTGTATTATTTTCCATTAGAATCAAGTTTATAAGACATTTCTATTATAAAAGTGACTTTAGTCACAATGCGTTAGACTATTTGATCATTCCTTGGATTTTGAACCCCTATACTATAATCTTGGGTTTTGTTGAGGAAGGCAAAATTCTAGATTACAAGCCCCCTAAAAAATACCTCATTGCTGTGCATGGTACTCAAAATGCACATAGAATGCTCCCCCCCCCTCCCCCCTCAAGAATGGAAGTATTGTAAAAATAGATACTTTAATGTTTGATTTTTTTTAATTATAAAAAAATTCAAAAAAATTTACTAAAGAATTCATTTTTCCTAACTTGAAGATGCTCCTTCTCAACCATTTGCATCCATAGGAAATTGTGTTCTTTGCAATTGCGAAAAGATAGTGCACTTTGAGCACATGTGGAAGGTAGAAACTTTACTATTTTTTGGAACCCCTTTGAAGGCTTGTGTAACTTTAGTAGAAGTCTTTGCATTCCAATTTTGACCATCAAATTTCTATTTTGGGGTCGAAATAGTACTAAACCCTCTCCAAATGGCAAAAGTATACATCCAATTGGGGACTATTAAAAATAGTAAAATAATTTTATAAAAGTGAAAAAAGTTATGTGATGTCTAAAACTACCACATATATGTTCCTTTCAAGTTTCATACAGAATTGATAAGTGACGCAAAAGTTATGAGCAAAATAACATGTACCTACTCTTAAGCACCAAAAGAAAAACTCTTGCATACAAGTGCTCTTAACCCCTAAAGATCCATGACTATGTTTTCACCAAAAATGCTCCAAAAATGCCATTTTTAATATAAGTACCAAATTTCTTTGAATAGAAATTTTTTCTTGACACATGTAACTATAGGATCCCGTAGTATGTTGACTTGAGAACATGTAGTAAGAATTTCAGAAATTTCCACTGCATGGATTGCAAGATGCAGGCATTCAAATTCACTAAAATTATTTTTTTGGCCTTGCAAAAATTAGGAAGCTACACTTCACAAGCTCACTTTTCTATGAAAAATGTCCAAAATGGTGGTACTTCTCTAGACTATTTTTCCTAGACAAGTTGGCCACGTTCTTGAAAAATTTTAGATCATTTGGAATTGTAAAACATATAGGAAAAAATAGTAAGTAGATAGTAGTGGAGAATGATTCAAAATCCTAAATTGGTAAGAATTTAATTATGGAATTGAAAAATGTCAATCCCAATGGTTGCAATGTTCTAATAAATAATCTTCACCTTATGATTTTATTTTTTTTCCAAAATATTTAAAATTGAGTACGATAAAGGACTTTAAAGTTTATTTTAGAGTCTAGAATCCATAATTGCCTAAAAACAAAAAAATCCTCATAACTTTTGACTCATTGATCAAAATAGAAGGATTCAAAGCTTTCTACATACATATAACTCTAGAAAACCAATTTCGAATTTTTGGTTATGAAAAAAGTGATTTTTTCTAATCTGCCCAGACTACCAATTTACAAAAAAAATAACATATTAGGCCATAACTTTTAGCTCATATTTCCAAATGTCCTAAAATTTAGTACATATGAAAGATATTACTCGTCCCCACCCTCTAATAAAATTTGGGCCAAAAATATGGAAATCTACAGCCACATGTATCTACCCAAATTTGTTATGTAGCCTAAAAATGCATGTTGATCACTTAAGGGTTAATACTCTTAATTTTCACAAAAAATATATAGTATTATCAAAAGTGCCATTGCTTATAGGTAGTATTCTTTGGTGCCCACTGAAAAACTACAAAATCATGAGCAATTAATGGTTTCTATATACTTTATTTGAACATTAAAGTTCAATTTTTTCTAGGTATTAACCCTTAAAAATGCCCAAGGCACCAAATTTTGGTGTCTACAATACTTTGAAGTTAGATGAAACCTCACCAAATTGCTATTTTTAGTAGTTTATATTTTTGAAAAATTATTTTGAAGTCTAGTTTTAGCATCCCAAATCTGATTTTGAAAATGATGGATTATAACTTTTCTATTGAAGATTTTGTGCAAGGGTGTTCATTGCAATCTTGACTTTTTGTAGTATCTAGGGCTCTTGGAAATGAGCTATGTCAAATGCACTAGATCTTGGAAAAAAAATCTCATTCAAAATTCATTTAAAAAAAATTGTAGAGTAGATTTTGAGAAGCCATAAATTGATCAGGGTTATACATGTTAGGCCCTTTAACCTCATATTGTTTTGGTGACCAACTTTTTAGACTTGGCATGTGAAAAGAGGATTGAAAGACTTCAAATCACTTTTGCAATTTTAACATCCTCGTGATCAAACATTATAATCTTTCAATCCATAAGTGATATTGTTGTGTTTTCTTTTCATATGTTATCTCTAACATGTCTAGTTTGAATTTGTATGGTTATAAATCAAAAAAATTATATAACTTATCAAAATTATGGATTTTTTTAAATTTAGAACAAATTCCTAGAAGCTCAAAAATGGCCTTTGACATTTAGTAGTTAAGCAAAAATTGATGTAGAAGGTTATGATAAAGAATTGGACAATGCATAAGTATTAGCTTTTGTTGTAGAATGCAACTAGTGCACACATTTTATACTCTATCATGTTACACTTTGAGTCACTCAATGAGTCTTCCATTGTGGAACTTATTCTTATGCAATTAGAAACAATTGGCATGACCTTGTGCCAAAAACATAAAAAACAATATTCTATTTTAGAAATGCTTGTAAATTTGTGATAACAAGGTCCAAAGGAAAGAATAAAGCTCAAAGAGATGTACAAACATACTTCACAACAATGCAAAATCACCAAATAGGGAAAATAAACCTCATAAATTGTTGTCGGCACACCCCAAAGATTCCAAATTAACCCCTAAAGGTATTTGACTATGTTTTCACCAAAAACGCTCCAAAATTGTCATCTCTAGTACAAGTACCAAATTTTAGAAAAAAATACCTTTTGGGACAAATGCAACCGTAGGATCTTGTAGTATGCTGGTTTTGGAAAATGAGGAAAAAATTTCAGAAATTTCCACCGTTTGGATTGCAAGATATTAGCATTTGAAGTGACAAAAAGCCATTTTTTGGCCCTGCGAAAATCTAGGCAGTTGCACTTCACAAGGTCAGATCATTATGAAAAAATTTCCAAAATGGTTGTAACTCTTTGGTTTCATTCTCCAAGTCATGTTGGATACATGCTTGTAAGATTTTAGATCATTTGGAATTGTACAACATATAGGAAAAAAATAATAAGTTGAAAGAAGTAGAGAATGATTCAAAATACTAAATTGATAATAATTTATTTATGGAATTGAAAAATGCCAATCCCAATGGTGAAATTATTTTAATAAGCGATCTACACCTCACCTTTATATTTTTTTTCCAAAAATATGAAAAATTGAGTTAAATAAAGGTCTTCAAAGTTTATTTTAGAGTAGAGATTCCATTACTACCCACAAACTAGCCACAACTAAAACTCTTCATTACTTTCTTCTCATAAATAAAAATGGAATGATTCAAAGTTTTCCATATATATATAAATCAAGAAAAAAAAAATTTCAAATTTTTATTTTTAAAAAAAGTGATTTTTAAAGAAGTTTTTTTTGCTGCCCGGGCTGCCCGCCGAGCAATGAAAACAACATATCATACAATAACTTTTTAACCATGTATTCAAAAGTTATGAAAATTTTTGGGTCTTAAAGCTACTCCTTGGGCACATGTTGTGTGAAAATTTCAAAGAAAAAAAATAAAAATTTCATTCTTAGTGAGTTGCCTGAAATCACTATGTTGCCAAAAAACACCATTTGGTCCTTTAGGGGTTAAGTCAACGGTCTATGAAAAAATGAGAGAAAATGGCAACAAAGGGAAATGAGAGAGAAACAATGTGGTAGAAAAATAGACTAGAGAAAAGTAAAGAGAAATGACTCTATGGTTTAGGCTACACATGTTGCCCCACATCCTTGGAATATCCTCGAGATACTATGGGTGCAATTCTCTTGATTGCCATATCCTTGAAATATGTTAGGTATAATGTTAGCAACATATTTGATTATAAATACCACCTACTTCAATAGTATCTTAACACAAATCAACAATCTTTTAGCTCAACCTAGTTACCAAAAAGTTGTCTATGTATAATTTTTTTAAATTTATACAAGAAACTCCCTGCAATGAAAATGAAAATTGATTTGTAATAATTTATTTATAATAAAAAATAAATCTTGAAATTTTATTACAAAGTCCCCAAAGTTGGGTATTTTGACCTAGAATATGTGTGTAAAAGAAGTCATATAATTAGGTTTTTAATGCTATTATTTGTCTAAAAAATATTCCTTATATAGAATTATGATTTTCTTTTTTTGTTCTTTGTTGAAAGGACTACAAGAGTTTTCTACATTAAAAAAATTATGTTTATTGAGATTGGACTAAAAGGCATTATAAGTGATTATATTCAATGCCATATAATATGGGAGTTGCATACCTAGTTTGCCTAGATACTACTTGTATTCATTTATTAACTTTGGTACTCACTTATTAACAATTATCTATGGTTATTGTTTGAACTCCTTTATTTATTATTATGGTTAGTTATTGGTCCTAATGAATTCTTAAATGGAATTCAACCTATTTGTAATATCTTTAAAATAAATTAATGTGGCAAGATTTTAATAAATGTGGTCTTTTTGCAAATAATATTGATGATCTATAAGGAAATAAAGAAAATAAATTATTACAATAAAAAAAAGAACCACTATAGTTGATGTAAATGAATATATTTTGCCAAAAATGTCCAATGATTGAAATTATTGAAAAATATTTGTCATCACTTTATTACATTATTAAGCCTTAGATTTCCTAACCCTACTAAAGTTTTCAAGATTGCATACATTTTGATTGGAAGAATTAGCCCAAGGCATGGCATAATCAATTCATTGACAAAGATGGTAATTATCCAATCATTCTAGAAGCCATTACCAATCAATCATTGTAGGTTTGGCACGCTTTTGGGGATATGTTTGGAACCAACAATGATATAAATATTTTAGACGACAACCCAATGTTGCATTATACATGATATAATTTGCTCATGGATTCAATTTATCCACCATGTAGCATTTTGGTACAAACCATCTATGGAACTAAAGAATAGAAGGGAACAGATTTTGCAAAAATGCAAGAGGTTGCTAGGATAAATGTTGAACATTGTTTTGACTTTTTGGAAATCACATGGGTTATTATATGACAATCTAATAGGCAAAAGCATATACAAACTTGGTTCAGTGGCTTTGGCCTTGGCATACTAGTGAAGTGGTCATGAGTTCAAACTTGGGCATTGGTACAACACTTATTACTATAGTCCACCCAACTATGGTAAGATAAATGCAAAGACTACCTTGTTATCATATGGGGATTTGAGAATTTCTCAGGGGAAAGAAACATATTAGTTCTTTTTATGGCTAGTAGTTTCTTATGAAAACCAAATATGTGATAAATTTGTAGTACACAAATGAAACCCCAAGTGTAATGGAGTGCAAACATTAACACATTAAGATCTTGCAATCATTGTGATCAAATGATTCTACAAGTGATTTAAGTCATTTACAACACATATACTATAAGATTGTATACTTGAGATTTTTGTACCTTACTAATATTTAGACTTATAACACTTCAAAAGTAATGATGTTTCTAAATCTAAAAAGATTGAAAAGGACCTTAGGGGTTAAATATAGAGGGTACACCTCTTAAACTCATGAAATACATAAATGGTGGATTCTTTGAAGAATTACAATGTATGAAGTATGAGCTTATGTTTTTAGTAGATCTTTGGTAAATTTTTGCAAGTTACATATTGCACCACATTTCATTTGAGTGGTGCCTTGGGACTCTCAAATTACATGTAAATGAGTCATTATGAAGACACAATAATGAATTTATAAAAATTTGGTACTAGTATTATAATAGATAGCTTGTCCGATCAAGTATTTTTTCTAGAAAGAAAATATTCTCTTATCAGATTCAATATTTTCATAGCCCCTAGTATTTCTTTGCCCATCACACTTTTATAGAACTACCACAATAATCATTGTTTTCAGCAAGGAAACACTAAGAATATGTTCAAGCCCATTGGTAATAATGATGGTAATTTCATTGGCGATATGTTCAAGCCAACTAGCAACATTAGTGGTAATTACATTTGTGATATGTTCAATTTATTAAGCAACACTAGTAGGGAAGAGCATTCCGTATCCCCATGTCTTCTCCTTATCTAGATGAAAATAGGGATAGGGAAGAATTGGTAGAGATGCTCTAAAATCCAATTGTCTCTATGGGGGACAAAATGGATTTCAGAGAAGGTTGTGTTACCTCAATTTTTTACATGATTCTTTGAAATCAAATTTAAGCTAGAAAATTACATTAGTTTTCTAGGAGTATAATTTTTATTTCAATCACTGCCTAGCAACAAAAATTATGTTACGATGAGTTCAAAATGATGGTGATTGGGCAACAACAAAAATCTACTAAAACTTGAAATTCTTATTTATATATTTTTTTCATATATCATATTTTTGTCTATATGAAAAGTTTAGATTCATTCCATTTGAACTAGTGACATGAATGTTATGGAGCTTCTTGTTTAGCAGTCAATCATGGAAACTTCTTTAGAAAATAAAGCATTAGATTCATTTTTGAACTCAACTCTTACAATTAAATAAAAAAGTTTCCTAGAATTAAACCCAAAATGCCCAAGCCTTTTTATGTGTGTTTTGACTATGAAAAAAGAGCATGAGCTTGTAGTTATCCCCAATGAAAAAAATGTTTTTTTTTCAAAAATCTAACCAAATGGATGTCTAAAGAGCTTGCTTATTAGTATGCACACCAATTTTGAGTGTAAAATTGCATAGAAGTTGTGAAATGATAACAAAAAAATGAACATTTTCTATGTTTAGTATATTGCCTTCCCCACAATGTTTTGGAAATTTGCATATACATGTTTGGGGGGATTGGAGGTGACATAACCAACTAAAAATTATGTTAGTACACTTAAATGCACTTCCAAAAACCTTAAGTTCAAATGAAGAGCTATCAAACTCATTGCATAATCCACCTTGCAATTATTGATATGTAATTTTTTTTATAAGTAGAAATCACAATTAACTTCAAATCAACATTTGTGTAGATAATTGATTAGGATTTTCTTTTGTAAATTTTTGACCTATTTTTTGGTGTCTTTTATTGTTTTTGGTAGGATATTTGTGAATTTGGTGTCTAATTTGAGTATTTTGATGGATTGATTGATTCTAATTTGGTATATTTGGGGGATGATGGATGAATGAATGAATAAGTGTGTGCTGATTTGGAAGTTAAGGGATGGTTTGTCTAAGTGGGGATTCGTTGTTTGGCCAACTGGTTTATTTGTGTTTTCCAAGTGGGATTTGTTGTGGGGTGGTATAATTTCAAATTGGTGGTTAGATGGTGGTTAGGTTGTCTCCCCCGATTTGATAACTGTTATTTGAGGATTCCTATTTGGTTTGTTTCTCTTCCATTTTTTTTATTCACTATTTGGGTGAAGTCCTTAAAAGAAAACAATGTTGAGTTGAACAGAATTCAGTTGACATGAAATTCTGAAAACTGCCAAAAAACATAGTTTTTGCGTTGGTTGCAATGCAATTTCTGGAAAATTGCATTGCAACCAACGCAAAAACTATGTTTTTTGGCAGTTTTCAGAATTTCATGTCAACTGAATTCTGTTCAACTCAGCAATGTTTTCTTCTAGTGAGTCCAGTGTAAGTCCCACCCCAAGTTGGTTGTGTTTTTCTTTGGTTGTTGTTTGTGTGCTTGTGTGTGTATCCAAGTAGGATGTTGAGCATGTGAGAACAAGTTGGAAGTGTGTGTGTATCAACTTGATTATGGAGAATGAGATGTATGTGTTCTAGTTGGGAAGGACCAAATAGTATAATTTATGAGTTAAGAAAGGAAGTGTGTTGAGGGAAGATAAATTTCATGAAGATATGTTGGAGATCAAATTGGAGAGTGGAATTGGTTGACGTGGATGGTGTATTTTAGTTGTTATGTTTAGATGCAGTGTACGCAAAGTTAGTTGGAAGTGATGCAAGCAAAGTTAAATTGTATAACATGGATTTAATCACCAATTCAGCATTATATAAAAGAGAATTTTGTTGACCGAATTAGTATTTTGTGTGGTGAGCATGTGTGCTGAAATTTATGTGTGTAACTAAAAATGTGATGAAGTTGGAGTTTTGATTGGTGTATGTGTGATTGAGATGATTAATACTATGAATGAAATATAATTTGTGAGCCTATTTGAAAATTTATAAATATGTTTTTGATATGTGTTATCAATTTGGCATTTTAGTGAAGCTATGTCTGTTAGGCCAAATCCAAATTGGGTTTGTAGTGTCTTTGTAGTTATGTTTTTGGCTATGGAATTCCAAGTTGGATTATTGAATTTAAGTCAAGATATTTGATTTTAGATATAGAACCTATTAGCATAGAAATATCCTACTTGACCGTCTCCCTTGAAACGAACTTATTATACTAATAGGATAATTGCCAATTCAGTCATTATCCTTCTTCAACAATTTGTATGTTCAAATTTTCAATGGTGAAAATCATGAAAATGCTTTACTCTTTCAATTGATAAGTACAATTTTTTAGATCTCAAATCAAGGGAAATTGGCAAGCTTTGCTCAAAGCCAAGAAATCAAGTAAAATTTGAAAGCTTTATTCTTCTACTAAGATACATATATGCCTTTGAGGACCTCTCAAAATTAAGTATTTACCTTTTCTAGTGAAAAATAAAAAATTTCAGTAGTTAACCTTTGAAACTACTCTTAACAAATTTTCAATAGGTCACAAGAGTTTAATTGCCCATCCCAAAACAAGCTTGAAATTTTAGATCGACCATATATAGTCAATTGGGCAGTTCATAGTTGCTTGCTAGAACAATCTCATTATTGGGTTAGAGTGTTTCAATTCCATCTTAGAGCAATTCATGGTTTAGTTTTCTATTCTATCTAGAACCTACTTCTACTTATTCATTTTTTAATGATTAAAATTTGTTTTTTTTACTTCAATCCTAAAGTCCATTGTCCCCTTGGAGGACAAGATGGATTTTGGATAGGTTCCTGTGGTCTTAGTATTTTCGTGTTTTTTTTAACTTTTTGTAGAGATAGAAAAACACATTAGCTCATTAGAAATATAATTTTTATTTTGTTCAATTTCTATAAGCAAAAGCCATAGCATGATAAGTCCAAAGTTTAGTTTAGCAAGGAGAAAAATATCCCCACAAAACTTAAAATTTAAAAACTTTGTTCCTCATAGATTATACTTTTATCTACATGGGAAGCTTTTATTCATCCCAATTGGATTTCTTACGTGAAAGTTATGGACAATCTTGTTTTTTGGGCAATCATAGCATCTTCTTGAAAAAATAACTTATAGAATTCATTTATGAACTCAATTTTCACAATTTTTCCAAAAAAAAGGATTACATGGTTAGATCTTTTGCTAGAACAATCTCACTGTTGAAATTAGTGTGTTTCAATTTCATTTTAGAACCATTAATGGTTTAGTTTTCCCTTCTATTTCAAACCTACTTCTACTTATTAATTTTATAATGAGTGGAAATTAAATGTGTTTATGGAGAATTTTCCTAGATTCTCTACTCAATTGTTCAACATAAAAAAATTTATAATTTATAATTTGTACAAAAAAAATTTAAGTTAATCCCTAAAGGTCTAATAACTTCTTCACAATAGAGGTTGTCAATGAGTCATCCCACTTGGATATTTTTTTTGTACATGCATATGCTAGAAATTTTTAATTTTAACCAAACAAAAGCAAAAGCTACTAAGTTTGTCTATTATGCATAGAATTTATTGTCAAAAATATGGACTGTTGGATTTTTTGATTGTAAATTTTCTAGATGATCAATTTGTAGGCCAAAATTACACCATTTGGAAAGAAAAATTACAAGAAGATGAATAATATTTTTTTACCAACCCTCCCAAATAGTATTGGAATCTAGGACAAATGTAGTATTTTTTGAATTTAAAAAATGAAAAAAAATCTCAAATTCATACACATTTTATATATGTAAGGTTTGTTGCACGAAGCACTTGCTATTTGGGGCTCAAAACAACCTATTTCAATGACTATTGTGACTCTTGGAATAAAAAAATTTAAATGAAATTAAATATGGATAATTTGTAAAAAATTAAAAAACTCATACCTCTAAAAATTTTAGACCAAGAAAAATTTATTTGTAAAAGTTATGTGCAAAAAAAGCACAATGGACAATACCAAGAAAATGGACACTTTGATGTTTGATTTTTAAAAAATAATAATAATAAAATAAGACATTTTTTCTAACTTGAAGGTGCTCCTTCTCAACCATTTTTATCTTTGGAAAAAAGAAAGGGTATTCTTTGCACTTGCACAAAGGTAGTGCTTTTTGAGCACATGTAGAAGGTGAATATTTTTCTATTTTTAGAAATCTCTCACATGCTTGTGTAACTTTAGTAGAAGTCCTTGTATTTCAATTTGGAGCTTCAAATTTTCATTTTGGGATAAAAAATAGTACTAAAACCCACCAAATGGCTAAGGTAGACATCCAATTAATGGATGTTTAAAAATTAAAAAAGAATTTTCTTAAAAGCAAAAATAATCATTCAATGTCTAAAACTACCACATGTACCTTCATTTCAAATTTCATGTAAAATTGACATACGACACAAAAGTTATGAGCAAAAAATCACATGTCCAAGGCCAAGGGGACAAACAATAGCCAAGACAAGCATTTCTTGCAATCACCCATATACACATATAGATAGACATATAGATAGACAAATAGAGAGACAAATAGAGAGATAGATAGATAGATATGTCAATTTTTGAAATTCAATGGTGGATATTATCAACATATTATTTGGAATATCTTCAAAGAAAATTTCCACCATTACTTTCACTGAAACCCTATCCAAAATTTATGACCAATGCCTCCTTGTACAAGACTATATTTCCTAAATAAAATTTTCAATACTTCTCACATTGAAATTTTGAACATCCAAAAATACAAAATGTATGTCAACTTGTCACAATACTCTATAAGACCCTACTTTACAAAATATTGAGATTTGTTTCACCCTATTGATTGAAAATTTGCATTGGAAATTTGATGAGGACACATTCTGTCCTCTTAGACCTTTAGGGATTAAGATGATTCAAAGTCAAAAAGTCTAGTTGAGCAAGGTGCAAAAAAATTATTTTTGTCACTTTAAATGTAAATATCTTGCAATGTAAGAAGTCAAAATTTCTAAAATTTCTTCCACACATTTTTAGTTTCTTACATTTGTCTAGTGCAAGATTCTATGGTTAGATATGCCAAAAAAATAATAATTTTTTTTTCACTCTTTGCAATAGAAATGTTTTATGATGGAAAAAGGGCCTTAGGAATTAGGACTTTAGAGGATGAAAGCAAATATCTTGCAATAAAGGTGGTGAAAGTTTCTAAAATTTCTTCCCCACATTATTATTCTAGATTTCTAGTCTAACAGTCTAGTGCAAGATCTTATAGTTAGATATGCAAAAGAAAACAACTTGTAAATTTTTTTGCTCTTTGCCATAAAAATAGGAGTTTTGAGTGTTCTGTGATGAAAAAAGGGCTTGGAGATTTTAAGGGTTAACAAAATGCTTGAATCCTTGCAAATTCACATAATCCCCAAGTTAGTGTGACTTAGTGTCATCACATACGAATCAAACCAACAGAACAGAACTTACTACCAGGGTTCTACTTACACATGCAGTCCCACTTCTTCTTATTGGGTACATTTTACAAGAGACATGTACACCCCAAAAATATTTGGGACTGCAATAGGCATGTCCAGAGTTGTGCCTGTCATGGGGCTGAGGTACCTTAATTCTTCCCCAGACGGATGCCTGGTCTTCCAACTTTTTAAGTCAAGATTGAATGGTAATCGCCTTGCGGCACTGTTTCCATGAACGTCCCTCCATTGCAACCCAGCGGCTTTCGTGATCATCAGTTCATCACCCTTCTGCCTTAAACCACTGACATCAAGCAACTAACACTGCATATGCGCAATTACCAGCCACCACTTTGTCAATTCCGAATTCAATTCAACCGTCTCACCCCACGCTCATCCCAAGTCAAACCCTTCTCACAATTTGTGTCCCAAAAAAAATGGAAAAAAAAAGAAAAAAATGAAAAAAAAACCCCACTAAACTCTCTTCGGTCAATTTGTGTCCAAAAAAACCCTAAAACTAAAACAAAACTCTCAAGATTATCTCATCAAATGTCCCTCTCGTGTAATAAGCCATGCTCCTTTTCCGGTCCCTACCACTATAGTAGTTCCACGCTATCTCCACATGTACCAATGAAACTTTTACGAACTATTACAGATAAGGTAGTTTTATCCAATACAGATCCCTGCCCTAATACCACTCAAATATACGGCCCCCAATTGATTCTAGAGTGAGTCAGAATGTAAAATTATAATACATGTTTTATTGTGAAGTTAAGGTATGTACTATTGTCATAAATTCTCGTCATAGAGTTAATGAAGACCCTACATTTGGGTGGTATTGGGCCAGGGATTGGTAATGGATTTGCCTACCTTCATATCCAAAGTCACACTCATGAATGAGACTTGAAAACCACCTTGCGAAAACTCTTTCAACGCAATGGGAATTGTCAATTTGTTTTAAAAAAAATCCAACCCAAATCCCCTTTCAATGCCAATCACTGGAATGACCAGATTTCCAATAAAAAAATCAATTCCGTGGGAGTGAAGGGAGTTGAGATGGCCAACTAGTATGCCGAAAATTTCACACTCCACAATGAAAATTGGGAGTGCATGGACTGTGAAGAGTGACTGGTGCAACCGGATGAAACCTGTTGACTAGGTTGTGAACATTTGGTTCTAAACAAATTAATGGGGATATGAACAATTGCCACTCCTGGAATGGTAGATCAAGGAGAGGATAGTTGAAAAGTTTGTTACGATTCATCAAGAACTTGGAGAGTCTCCGGCTGTAGACTTACATGTAAAATACGTGTGGAAAGAGTAGGATTGATTAGTGATCCGCACATGTGGCTGTGGGCAGGAGCCGGCTCTTGCGGATGAAATAATTTCCCAGCGAGGTCCGAGCAAGGTGGCAAGGCAAGTCTTGAAGGTGAAAAATGTGCGTAAATGTGGCTGGTGGTTTTGTTTTTTCTCCTTTTACAATGAAGTTATGTTTCATTTGTTTCAAAAGAAAATGTGCATAAATAGTTTCCTGAGTAGTGTCGGCTCCAAGCAAGACTCTAAGTTTTTCGTATTGTACTGACTACTGCCCATCAGGAAACTAACCCCCCATTGCATCAATATTGTTGCAATGGTTGAATGGTCCAACATTGAAATTGTATTGTCACAATACTGCAAATAGTATTGCACCAATATATTTCAGTACATTTTTAGTGGGTATACTGAAAATATATTGTTCCAATATTATTTACAATACTACGATAGTACAATTTCAATATTGGATTGTTCAACCATTGCAACAGTCCTCAGGCAATGGGGGGCTTTTTCCCTATGAGTGAGTGTAGCTTTGAGCCCGGCTCCTGTCGATGATTTTAGATGGCTCTGAAGCCGCATGTGCTAGGCCTGCGCACATACGTACCGGTGAGGGCTGGATCAGACGTCGTACGTGATCAGGCGGGCCCCCACCCTGAGCTCTTTTGCAGTCGAGGAAATCGTTGGAGGCACTTTCTTGGGTCCTGTGGAAGCCAGGTGCGGTAAGAAAAAGACCCTTTCAACTGCCGCAGTCTCTGGCGCAGGAGAGAAGAGACTCTGTGCTGAAATGAGAGAGAAGAGGAGATCCTTTTCTCTTGCGAGTAAAAATCCCAACAAGAAATCCGTGAGGGCTCCAGGTCGCAGTTTTTGGAAGCTCTGCACAATGAGGGCGAGAGGGAGCAAACCCGCATCTTCGGGCCCTCACGTACGACGTCGCACGGGCTCCATAAGCCTCATGTGCGCAGGCCTGCGTGTACATATTATGTAGCACTGCACCGCTTTTAGGTCGTTCAATTGTAGTGCATTCTCCAACTTCGGCATCGACGGTTGGAACGATGGCTGTCTCGAGGTCTGCAATCGCGGGCTGCGTGGCCATGTTGGCCATTCTGACCTTGATGAGCGCACCCGTGTCGGCTAGGCGAAGGCACTCCAGTTCCAGCCATGGCGGTTGCAAAGAAGGCTTCTACCAGCACTCGTGCCCCAACGTGGAAACCATCATCTACGAGTCCATGCTCAAGTCGTTCCAGAAGGACCCCACTGTCGCGCCCGGCGTCCTCCGCCTCGCTTACCATGATTGCTTCGTCCGTGGCTGCGACGCGTCCTTGCTCCTGGACGGATCCAGCTCCGAGAAAACCAACTACATCAATGCCGGCCTCCACGGCTTCGACGCCATCGACGCCGCCAAGGCCGCCGTGGAGAAGGCCTGCCCGGGTGCCGTTTCGTGCTCCGACGTGCTGCAGTTCGCCGCGCGCGACACCGTGAAGTTGACAGGAGGACAAGGCTGGACCGTGCCCGCTGGGCGTCGCGATGGCAAAGTTTCCAGGTCTTCTGAGGTGGCGGCCAATCTCATGACTCCCAACAACACGGTGCCCGTGCTGTTGAAGGTTTTCCAGAAGAAGGGTCTGAGCGCCGCGCAGATGGTGGCCCTGGCTGGTTCACACACCATCGGCGTGGCGCCTTGCTTGACCTTCGATGAGCGCATCCATGGGGAGAAAGTCGATCCCACCCTCCCATCCTCTTTCGCGAAATCGTTGTTGAAGAAGTGCCCTGCCTCTGGTGTTTCCAACGTGAACGTCAACATGGATCCGGTTTCTCCCAAGAAGTTCGACACGCAATACTTCAAGAACATCGTGAACAAGCTCGGGGTGCTGACTTCCGATCAGAGCATGTGGGTCGACTCGCGCACGAGGGACTCCGTGCTTGCCAACACTGACAGGGCGACGTTCAACTCGAACTTCGCGAAGGCCATGGTGGCGATGAGCAAGATCGACGTTCTCACGGGCAGCTCCGGCGAGATTCGGCGACTGTGCAGCTCCGTGAACTAAGCTAGCCAGGCCATTAGTTAAATTGGTGCCCAGGAGCCAGCTATATGGTGGGCACCACCAGTACAGTATTTATTTATTTTTACCGTCAGTTAGGAATTACAAGCCATTCATTCAACGTCAGGATTGGTTAACGACCCGACGATTTTAGAAAGCCGTTTTACGAGTGGTGCCTGTCAGTTAGTTTGATTCATGCCCCCACTTCAATTCAGGGATGACGAGATTCATGAATTTTATTTTTCTTTGGCTTCTGGTGATGTCGGCGCTAGTACGACATTTCCAGGCTCACTCTGGTACTTTTTCAATCAATTGAACTGGCACTTCGAATAATTGGTCACTTCTGTACAATTTCCATGTTTCTGGATATATAATCTCCAGTGCTCGTTTTTGGATGGTACCGGTACTCCTAGTATGTTCCAATGTGAGAGTTGAGTGAGTTATGGAGAAGTGAGATCTTTACTTGGGGCCACTAGAGGTTCTCCTGCATAACTGTCACATCTGAGGTTTCTTGAAGCTGGCTTCATTGCATGCGTTTTAAGCTGGAGTCACCGCTCGGAGTGAAGTCATGAATTAGCCTCACAACTAAGTACCAACCGAATCATCTGCTTTAAAATTACGTGGATTACATGTTCGTTGAGTAACTGAATATTCAATATCCTTTACCCTCAGTAGTCGACTGCAGTTCGCTGCACAAAGTTGAGTGAAATGACGGGTCAAAACTGTCACATGTGGACGGCTCGTCACCACCGTAGGAAACAATATATGTAACTTATCTTATTAATTTCTGCCTAGTAGGATGTTTAAGGTTTTTTTCCCTAAAAATCCATTTCAATATATTGGCGTTGTTTTGCAAAAATTGTGACATGTATCTTTAGTAATGTTTAATATTAGTCCACAAACTAGGATATTTAATGATTTTGGGTTCAGGCTAGGTGCCCTAAACCAAACCAAAGTAATGCAATAAATGGAGCCATTTCGGAACTTTGGCACTTTTCTGGTTTAGACTACGCGGTCTAAAATCTATATTGGTCCTAGATGGCACTTTTATGGTTTAGGGCACCATTTTAACGAAATTGACATGTTTGGTAGTTGGACTGTCATTGTTTCACATGTATAGATGTAAGAGTAGCTCCAATGCACACACTGTTACAAGCATAGTATCCAAAATTTGAAGAGGAGGTAGGTAGACCTCATTCTGTGCCAGCAACTTTTAAATAAAAATTGCCCCAATGCAAAGTCAACAATTCAAACCGCAAATGAACCTTTATCACATTATAAAAAGAAGAAGAAAGAAGATTCTACATTGAATACGAATTTTCATGCAAAATAGGAGAGCTCAATTTTATCATCACGCAAAACAAGGTCAAAAAGGGATGACATTGATGACTTTGGCTATAGTGTGCCACCTCAAAGGCTCTTCATATTTCTTCAAAATGCCAAGCAGACACAAATGGATTATGATGGACCCGGGAATATCTAGTAGTCAATGCTGGTAGCATTGGGGCGTGTTTTTTTAGTTCCCTCCGTCATCTAACTTTGGCATACATGTTTCCATTCAGCATTGGAGCTGCTCTAACAGTAATTGTAAAGAATCCCATGGTGAACAATTTGCAGTTGTCCTCTTAATTTTTTCATTTCTTGTTTGAATTCATTTTCTGGCTTCTACAACGAATGTCATTCGTACTCTTTAGTGTCACGCCTATTTGGGGGCTTCGTGAAAAATTTGGTAGCCCTGACTTCCACCCTAATTAATGAACCAAAACATGAATAGCTGTTTCCAATTCCAAACCTTGCCAAACGAAGTTCAGAAAAATTGTCAGTGGAATACCACAACTAACTAGTCTCCTCATACATAATGCAAGCTTGTTCAATTACCAGAGCTCTCCGATTGTACAAAGAGATACTGCAGAGTGACACCGATCAAATTCGGGATCGAACTCTCTTAGTGACAGCAGCTGCTCCCCTGAAATTTTGAAATCTCCGATGCTTAAGAGCTTGCAATTTTCTCTACATCGAAGATGTCGTCTGCACAACGTACATATCTGTCAATTTCACTTTCGTCCTCCTCATATATTACAACAGGAAATTCTTTTACAGGGATAGAGCTCTGCTCAAGTCATTTCGGACAGGACATGGTGAGTTTCGTGTTTAGTGCTCAAATGAACATTTCTTTGTTACCTCACAAGGAAATAATTTGCAACATTAGGGAACCTCACAGATCATTTTTTGAATTTAAAAAGTTATTCTTTTGAGGTGAAATATGCTTCTGTACAATAGGGGTAATCACAGTTCCTCCACTGTCTCTGATTTCCGTGGAGAATGGGGACGTGCCGATTCCAGGTTGGCTCACCGCATGCACGTGGAATGGAAATATTCTTCTTTGGAGAAGTTTGCTCCATGCCCATTCTTCTCCTCCGGAGGTGAAGAATGGGCGTGGAGAAAACTTCTTCAAAGAAGAATATTCTATTTGGGACTACACTATGGTTTCCCATTGTCTCCCCATCGATTCTCCATATCTCATCCTCAAAATGAATAAGGGGTGTCACACTTCCTTCACCCACTAATGCTTCCCATTGGTTCCTATAACTTCTCATTCTCCACGGAAAATTTTGATGGTGGAGGAACTGTGACTAGCCCTATTATTCGTGTGAACTTATTGAACTCTAGAATGAACTCTAGTAAGAATACTTGTAGAGAAGAGAAATCAGCACCATGCATACAAAAAAGTTACAAAATGAACACAAGAATTAAACTGGAACTTAAACTACTTCCAGCATCATCGCTTAAGCAGAGTACAGGTCTGCTGTAAACTCTGCTTTCTTCAGTGATGCAGTTGGGGCACAATTGTACTAAGCTTCCAGTTCTCTAGGAATCCTCAGAGCTCGATGTGCATGACACTTTCTTTCTCCTACTCATATACAGACGAACTGGAACGATACTGACAGAAATAATAGGATATTAGCTTCCAGAGTCTTTGAAGTTTGAAAAGTATCTCAGGGTAATACCTTCCAGTCCTTTTTTTGACTTTAGGAGAAAGTGCCAGGATGGCGATCACCTGAAATTTAGTGAAGCATTGTATTTCTACATTCATTCATCCATCTTCAGGACCAAAAAACACTTTCCAATCATATTCATGCACTTTTTCATTCAAATTTCGTGACTTAATTCACATTTTTAATGGAAATGGAAAATTTCTGGTGAAAAAAGATTACTTTTATCTAACATAAAGTAGACATTTATTTTGAAATGGTGTAGTCTAGTCCCATGGTGCCCCCCCAAAAGGTTTGATACCTTTAGAATATATCAACAATCTATTATGTAGGATGAACTAGTGTGCCCTATGTTGTTGCCACAACCAAAATAAAAGTAAAAAATGATTTGCTAATTTGTAATAACTTTGAAATTCTATATCTTTTATGCACAAAGGAGTGCAAGGGCTTTGTCGTGGTGTGAGAGGTTATGTTCATAATGCAAATAGAAAGCTTTATGCACAAAGGAGCACAAGGGTTTCATTTCATGGCATTTAGACATGCAATGTGAAAGTTATGGTTTTTTCAAAATAAAAGATAATTTCATTCAATTTTTCATTTAAAAATAATTCAAAATGTATAACTTTTACACCTTAGGTCCAATTGCCACAAAACAAAGTTTGTGCACCTTTCCTTGTGGAGAACTTTCCAACTTTACCAAGAATGCAATTAGGAAATTTACAATTTCTTAGATCTCAGCATATCAAACAAAACAAAACAAAAATAGGAAATTTCATTAAAATAGCATATTCTATACACCATTTTCAAAGTGCGTGGTCAAAATCGAAAAAGTGGCATCTAGGACAAGTATACATTTAAAATTTTGCAATCTAAACCGGAAAAGTGTCATCTAGGATAGGAGTACATTTTAGACCATGCAATCTAAACCGTAAAAGTGCCAAAGTTGAGGAATGGTGCCATTCTAACGAAATTCCTCATATATCAATCCAAATAAAATAAACAACCTAATTTAAGGTATAGATATATATGAAAATCAAAAATTTGTCTTCATTGTATATCCAAGTAGCATAATACTTCATATCCACATGCTTGGTCCACATTAGAAGAAATATGTGGACCCTCAAAGTGCCTTCTAGAATGGCCTTGATAGGGGACTTTAATTGAATTTAAATGCATACTTGTCAATCAAGGAATGATATTTTCTCCCTATTCCACCTATTTTTGTCATTATGATGTTTACACAATTGCATGCCTTCTATTGGACAACGGAACATGAGGTACTTCTAGTCATTCAAATCCTTAGTACATTGAGAGAACACTTTATATGGAAAAGGACAAATTGGTGCAACTAAGTACTAGTGGCTCATGATTTTTGTGTAGTGAAATGTTTCTTATTGGACAACGAGACATTAGGTACTTGTCATTTGAGTCCTTGGTAATATGAATCATTAGAGGAGAATTGAGGGCTTCAAGAGCCTATTTCAGGGTTGTTCCCTACATTGTTCCTTGTGCTGCCAGAAATTGGGAACCAGACCATAATGGGCTGAATTTCCAAATTTTGGAAAAAAAAACTTGAAATTTGTTTTTCCTAAAATTTATAAAAAATAAAAAATTACTAATAATCCTAAAACTAAATTTCAGAAATATTTTTTTTTTCCAAAAAATAATGAAAATAATGAAAAATAATATTTTTTTCTAATGTGGTAGTGTCTATGCCATGTCATATTGTTGATGTGGCATGGTCCCACACCTTGGGAACTCAAAATAAATCATGGCCTCTTCATACCCTCAAATCTCTTCTCATGGAATTATTTATTTTGAACAGTTCATGGGTACTTGATTACTCATGATGTTTGCAAAATGAAATGCTTCTTAATATTGGACATTTAGACATTAGGTACTTTTTATCATTTGAGTCCTAGGTACTATAAGTGATTTCTTTATTTTGTCAAGTTCATGGGTACTTGATGAAATTCATACAAGGTAGCAACACAAGTATGTACATATTTGTGTACTTAGGCTATCATTTCTAGCCTTCAATAAATTTAGCTTCACATGTCAACTCTTGAGGGACTCTTTGAGGGTTCAAACTTTTTCTAATGACTTGGGATTTTTCACCAAAGCAATGACCACTTGATTATTACAATTATAGAGGCTGTTACACTTTCTTTGAGAATGAAACTCTTGTGGAGAATGAGAAGTTGTGGAGTAAAAAGAGGAGCCAATAAGGAGCCTTTTTCCATGAAGAAGGTGTGACAATCATTTTTGTTGTGTGGAGAATAGTCCATGGGAGTATGTGCCTCTTTTGGATGGGGTAATTTTCCAGGGTTTAGGAACCCAATCAAGTAGGCTAGAGTGATCCGCATGGTGACATGTCTCTTCAACCTTCATCTATTTTGTTTCTTGGCACTAGCTTGACATTTGAGAGTTCGAGCACATTATAATGAGTTCATCAAATTTTAGCATGATGGAATTTAGAAGATGGAATTCATATGATTTCTAGAAGTAGATCTTTTTATATTATAGTTATAAAAAAAATTTAAGTTTAAATAGTACAAAATCTTTGTTTTTAATAAAACATATGGAATTCATGGTAAGGTTTATAAACACATTAGCTTTCTCAAAATATAATTTGTAATTCAAATGGTGCTTGAGTTCTATAAGGTAAACTACCCCATTCTAGTCCAAATGGGAGCAAGCCTATTGTGGGCAAAATTATATTAATGGTGTACATTCAAGTTTTGAAATGCACACCACTTATATAATTTTGTCCACAATGGGGGTTCTCCCATTTGGACTAGAATGGAGCAATTTACCTTAGATGTGCCATGCTAAGCACAAATTTGAATTAAATGATTAACAAAAAATAATTCAAAAAAACTTAAAAGAAATATTTTTAAATGCACAAAAAATACACAAAATTTTGTTATATAATTCCTAAGAATATCATTCAATAAAGAAAAAGAAGAAAAAAATTGAAAAAAATTAAAAGAAAATTTTGGTAAATGGTAGAAACAAAAACTAAATAAAATAAAAATTGTTTTTAAAACTGGATATAAAATTCTTCACCAACTCTTTCAAATCATTCTACATCATCAGAAGTTCCAATTGAATACACATACATATTAACCACAACATCTTTGCAAATGCTAGTGTTATTCCTCAATTTGATCTATGCTTGCAATTTTTAGTGGTTCTATTCAAATTTGGAGTGTACAAAAATAGGGCATCTTGGATAAATACTGCAACAAAATTCCTGAATTCCATATTTTGATAAGCGTTAGAATATCAAAGTTTACAAAACACCTTATGGTTGCTATCCTATCACTATTGTGAATTTCATCAAAATGGAATCATTCCACAACTTTTTCACTTTTATGTTTTAGATCATGTGGTCTGAAATCTATACCTGTCCAAGATTGCACTTCTACAGTTTAGATGATGGAGTCTAAAATCTATACAAGTCCTAAATGTCACTTTTTCACTTTAGACTGCATAGTTTGATAATGGCGTTTGGAATATGCCATTTTAATGAAATTCCCTATCACTTGAAAAGAATGTAGTGTGTTGGCCCAATGATTCATGCAGAAAAGGAAACCGTCAAAAACTCTATTCAAGATTCACATGGATTCTCCAACATCATTGGCATCATGGGAGGTTTAAAATTTTAACACAGAGAGTTTCTAATGGACAATCTATTATAAGTGATCTCCCCAAGGCTTTGAGAAATGGTCATATTTGTTAAGATTGACAAAATTGTGAGCTCTATTCAAGTGCTCAAAGCTCTAAACCAAGGATTGGTATAAATAAGAGTTCTTAAACTACAGTTGAATGATGTGCAATACTGCAATCTAATTATTGTTTCATACATGAGACAAAATTTTTGAACAAATCAAGAATTACAAAGTTGAAGGCTAAAAAAAAAATGTGACCAAGTAATTAAACAAAACTCATTTGAAAATTAGTAAAGTTGTGGCCAACATACAATGAACTTGGTGGATCACAATCTAATGAGCTCAATCATCGTCCCCATGAATTTAAGACATGGAATTCAAGTTTTGAGTCTCAAGAGAATTTGTATGTAAAAACACTTCCACAAGTCCAAACTCCAAACTCCAAACTCCCATTAACTTAAAACAAAAGTGATGCCAAAATAATCCTCTACATATAGTAAACAAAGGACTAAAGTATTGTACATTGATTGATAGGGGTACAATATTAGAGTTGATCACAAGGAGTTGAAGATGCATTCCTTGTGATATGAAAGAAAAAACCAATCTTACATCCTATTCTTTGTTATGCTGAGAGAGGGCATACCTTAATTAATTTTATAGGAATTGGACTATAGTTTCCATTTCCAGTAAATATCTTTAGAATTAACCAGTAAATGATTTTCATAAGGAAAATGCTGAAAAATCAATGTGAATCATTGGAGGGTAAACTCTTGCAAGGTCGTTCAAGAAACGCTTGTCGTTTTGTCTCAGAATGGCTTATTTCAATGAAATAGTACTATGACTTTTTGGAATAATTGTTTTCAAATGAAATCAAATATGGATGATTTCTAAAGAATTTGAATTATTTTGTTTGTAAAAGTTTAGAGGCCTAAAAAAATTTCTCTCTAAAATTTGTGCACAAAAAAAGAGTGATGGAGAATGCAAAGAAATAGATACTTTGATGTTTGATTTTTAGAAAATATAAGAAAAATTCAAAAAATAAAGAATAAACATTCCCTTTTTCCTAATTTGAAGATGTTTTTTCTTAACCATTTGCATCTTTGGAGAAAACATTGTGTTCTATACATTTGCGTAGATGTAGTGCACTTTGAGCAAATGTGGAAGGTAGATACTTTACTATTTTTAGAAAATATCTTCTTGGACTTGTCTAACTTTAGTAGAAGTCCTACCTTGTATTTCATTTTTGAACTTCAAATTTGCATTTTTGGATCAAAAATTGCCCCCAACATGGCAAAAGTAGACATCCAATTTGTCTTTTTTCAAAAAGAGTAAGCTAAATTCAAAAAAATCAAAAAAATTATTGTCTAAAACTACTACATATATGTTGATTTCTAATTTCATGTAAAACTAACATTATATGATGCAAAAGTTATGAACAAAAAACCACTCATCCGAGCCAAGGGAATTAAAAAAGGCTAAATGTTTCTTGCAATCACCCTATACATACTTATTCTCTTAAGCAACAAAGAAAAAACTCTTGCATGTAATTGCTCTTAATACTCCCAATTATCATAGGGAATACTCTATCAAAAGTATCATCACCAATTATTTATAGGTAGTATCTTTGGCAACCACTAAAAATCAATGAGTAATTAATGGTTTCTATGTACATGGTTTCCATATACTTGGTTTAAACATTGAAGCTAAGTTCTTTTTACATATTAAGCAATAGTTGACTTGGAATATTGTGGTAGAAAATTTGACAATGCATAAGTATTAGCTTATGTTGCAAAATAAGGTTGCTATTTTGTGAGCTTGTGAGCACGAGCTTGTGAGCCTATGAGCATACAACTTTTTAGAGTTTCCATCTAAAATTTTTGGCTAAAATTTCCTATTTTTAATAAATTTTATTAATACATATTATTGTAGACCTATTACCGTGGTCCCTTGAACAACCTTGATGTGCCATTCATTGGACTTCACTAAATTTTAAGAAGAAAAAAATTGATGATTAATTAGGATTCTTTTGAAATCAAATATGGTTGTTCCATTGAAAATTAGTTTTTTATGATCACTCCCCTCTTGTTTCTTGGTACCCCTCAGCACCAAAGAGAGCCCCCCATTATGGAAAGAGGAAAATAATTAATTAATTAATTAATAATTTTACGTGGGTAGGTGGCTCCCTTCGGCACCGAGAGGTACCAAGCAACAAGAGGGGAGTGCTCAATCAAACAACAATTTGATCAAGACAAAAGAGTTTGATCCCTAGGAGGTCCCACAATAAGACAATGATCCACTAATCAACATTTGGTTGTAACTAAGTTCATTCGTGGCACAAATAATCCCTATCAACCAAATATTTTTTTTAAATCTTAACAATTTTAACGGTATTTTTCTAAAATGTTAACAAGTCTAATTATTGACACATTAAGGCATAAGTGAAGGTACTTCCTCCATCGGCCCTGAGAAGATCCATGCTACTATAAGATAGTGATCAACATAAATAAAACTTGGTGCGGCTAAGTTCTTTCAACACATGTAATGAAATCTTATCAACAGTTTTTTTCAAAAATCTATACAAATTCAATAATAGCACATCAAGAAAAAATGATTGGTGTGTTTCCATTGACCTCGGGAGGGTCTATGTTCTTATAGGACAATGATCAACCAATATTGTAAACAAACTTATTTCCATCTCCATTCATCTTTCACATCAATTGGATTCTTCATCTTCATAATGTATACTTGTGAATAAGATTCAAAATTAGATTTTTCATCTGAAGTCTATATATCCACGGTAATAGGTCCACGGTAATAGGCCCATGGTAGTAGGTACTAAAATTTACTAAAAATAATAAACTTTGATTCAAAATTTAGTATGGAATCTATTTTTTGAAATATTAATAAGTTTCTAATGCTTTTTCAAATTTCTGGACTCAACGCTTACATAATCCCTGCTCAACGCTCATAGGCTCATGCTCACAGGCTCACAAAATAGCACTGCTGCTTTACTCTTATGAAATCAGAAACAAGAAACATAAACTTGTGCTAAGAACATGAATATTTAATTCAAAGATGCTTGTAAATCTATGAAAACAAGGTCCAAAGGAAAGAAGAAAGCTCATAGAGATGCACAACAATCCTCCACATCAATGTAGAATTGCCAAATACGGAGAAAACTCATAATTAAAATGTTGCCAACACCCCTCCTAATCAAAGACAATGGTCCACGAAAAAATGAGAGAGAATGAAGGCAAAGAGAAATGAGAGTGAAATAATGTGGCAAAAAAATATACCAAAGGAATGGAAAGAAAAACGGCATTGTGGTTTAAGATACACCTACTACCCCATACCATTGGAATATCCTTAACTCCTTTACCCCTAAAGGACCAAATGGTGTTTTTTGGCAACATAGCGATTTCGGGTAGCTCACTACAAATGGAATTTTTATTTTTTTTCTTTGAAATTTTCACACAACATGTGCCCAAGGAGTAGCTTTAAGACCCAATAATTTCCAAAACTTTTGAATACATGGTTAAAAAGTTATTGTATGATATGTTGTTTTCATTGCTCGGCGGGCAACCAGGGCAGCAAAAAAAACTTCTTTAAAAATCACTTTTTTTTAAAAATAAAAATTTGAAATTTATTTTCTTGATTTATACATTCATGGAAAGCTTTGAATCATTACATTTTGATTTATGAGGTGAAAGTTATGAAGGGTTTTAGTTGTGGGTAGTTTGTGGGTAGTAATGGAATCTCTACTATAAAATAAACTTTGAAGACCTTTATTTCACTCAATTTTTAATATTTTTGGGAAAAAAAATGTGAGGTGTAGATTTTTTATTACAAAAATTTCACCATTGGGATTGGCATTTTTCAATTCCATAAATTAATTATTAACAATTTAGTATTTTGAATCATTCTCTACTTCTTTCAACTTACTATTTTTTTCCTATATGTTGTACAATTCCAAATGATCTAAAATTTTTCAAGCATGTAGCCAACATCACTTAAAGAATGAATCCAAAGAGTTACAATCATTTTGGACATTTTTTCATAATGATTTGACCTTGTGAAGTACATCTGCTCGGATTTTTGCAGGGCCAAAAAATGGCTTTTTGTCACTTCAAATGCTTATATCTTGCAAACTAAACGGTGGAAGTTTCTGAAATTTTTTCCACATCTTCCCAAACCAGTTTACTACAAGATCTTATGGTTACATTTGTCTAAAAATGTATTTTTTCTAAAATTTGGTACTTGTACCAGAGATGACAGTTTTGGAGCATTTTTGGTGAAAACGTAGTCAAATACCTTCAGGGGTTAAGATACAAGGGGTTGAATTCTATTGATTTCTATATCCTATGTATGTGACATATTAGTGGTTGTAAATACCACCTACCTCAGCAATATGATCTTAATACAAATCAATAATCTTCTAGCTCAACCATTAGACTAGAAAATTGCCTATGTGTATTTTTTAAATCAATACAAAAAATACCCTCCAATGAAAATGAAAATTCATTTGAAGCTTTTTTTTATAAAAAAACACTTAAAATTTTTATGAAAAGCTCTCCAAATTTGGTATTTTGGCCTATGATATATGTATTAAAAGAACTCATATAATTAGTTTTTAGTGTTATTATTTTTCTCAAAGAATATTTTTTTCATATATATATATAACTACATTTTTTTATTCTTTGTTGAAAGGGCTACAAGAATTTTCTATATTAAAACAAATTGTATCCCTTGAAATTGGATTGAAATGATTTATAAGTGATTATACACAAGGCCATATGATATGAGAGTTGCATATTGGGGGTGCTTGGTTATTGCTTGTATTCATTAATTAATTGTGGTACTCACTCACTACTTGTAATTATTTCTTAACAATTCTCTATGGTTACTGCTTGTACTCACTTATTGATTATTATGGTTAGTTATTGGTCATGAGGAATTCTTAAATGTAATTTAACCTATTTATAATATATTCAAAATAACTTCATGTGGAAATATTTTAAGAAATGTGGCCTTTTTTGCAAAGCATATTGATGATACATAAGGAAATAAAGAAAAATGCATTCTTGTTTTTGTTATAATAAAAATGAACCACTATAGTTGATATAAATGAATATATTTTGCCAAAAAAATGGGTGATTGAAATGATTGAAAAATATTTGTCATTACTTCATTATATTATGAAGCCTTAGACTTCCTTACTACCCCTACTAAAGTTTTCAAGAATGCATACATCTTGATTGGAAGAATTGACCTATGGCATGGCACAATCAATTCATTGACAAAGATAATAATTACCCAATCATTCTAGAAGCTATATGTAATCAATCATTGTGGGTTTAGCATGCTTTTTTTGGTATGTCTAGAACAAGCAATGATATAAATGTTTTAGATAAGAACCCAATCTTGCATGATTATCTAAAAAATCAAGCTTGTGATTTGAGCTTTGAGGTAAATGGTAATCATTATACATGATATTATTTGCTAATGGATTCAATTAATTTATCCACCATGGAGCATTTTTGTACAATCCATGCATGGACTTGAAGAGTAGAAGAAAATACATTTTACAAAAATGCAAGAGGTTGCGATGAAAGACATTGAATGTTGTTTTGGTGTTTTGGAAATAAAATGGGGTATTATATAACAATCTAATTGGCAAAGGCATATGTGGCCTTAGTTTAGTGGCTTTGGCCTTGGCACACTAGTGAAGTGGTCATGATATTATACTTGGGCATTTGTGGGGTGCTTACCACCATAATCCACCCAACTATAGTAGGGTGTATGCAAAAACTACCTTGTCATCATATGGAGACTTCAGAATTTCTCAGGGGAAAGAAACATGTCAATTCTTTATTATAGAGTCTACTTCTGAGCGAAGGCAATGACAAGATGAAATTCTCCATCTAAGTCCATAAGGCTTAAATAGTTGAGCCATTCCCAAAAGACAACTTCATTCACTCTAGTCTTTCAAATTGGAGTTACCCTTAGTTCTTCTTTTAATATGTAATGGAAATTGGAAATAATTGAAGTTATAGACTATAGTCATGACATGTAAAATTTTGTATAACATGATTATTGAAAATGAAAGGGACGATGAATTTCTTCTTGTTGCTTTGCAAGGAGTCATGCATTGCATGTAGGATGTGGTTTGACATTTGCTAAATACCATGAAAGTTCAAAACAAGTGAAGAATGAATCAAGTTTTTTGAAGCTTAGAAATGACCTTATCTAGTATCATTGGACAAAGATGGGAAGAGTGAAGGAGTGGGGTCAAGCTCGAGGCTTAAATCATAGTATTAATTCCCCGGGTTAGCAACTCCCATATTATATGGCCCTGATTATAATCACCTATAATGCATTTTAGTCCAATCTCAAGGGATTTAATTTATTTTAATGTAGAAACTCTTTCAGTCTTTGTAACAAAAAATCTAAAGATGTAATTAAATACATGAATGAATATTCTTTGAGGACAATAATAGCATTAAAAACCAAATTTTTTTGAATTTTTTGAATACATGTATTATGGGACAAGCTACCTAATTTGGGGGGCTTTTTAATAAAAAATTTAAGATGATTTTATTATAAATAAAACACTATGAATGAATTTTAATTTTCCTTGAAGGGAACTTCTTGTATGGATTTTTAAAAATTATGCATTAATATTTTAATTCTTCATATATATTTTGAAATTCTTTAAAATAATTATGCAACCTAACATTTTCTACATCTAATTTCATTTCATTTAGTATTCACCTAATTTTTTGGTCCTTTTAATTTGATAAAATTTTACAAAAGCAGTCCTTTAAGCCGTTTTAATGTTGACAACCTTGCATATAATACAATAGTCTGTTGTGTACCCAGGATTAATTCAGTAGAAACAATCAAGTTTGAGCAACTGCTTGAGTTTTTATGGCTAATATTTTATATAAAAAAAATATACATGTAGTTCTAATATATGAAATTTTCACTTTATAAATTAATACATGGATTTTACAATTATAGGTCCTATACTACTTATGCGATTTTGCAAAGAACATAATCATTTTTTTGTATAACCATCAACTTTGTGTAAATGATTTTCATTGAAAGTTATTTTGATTCATTAATTAGGTTGTAGCTATTAACAAAAAATACTCATGTTATACTAGTTGTATATACAATTTCTGATGATGGATGCATAGGGAAAGAAATTGAGTAAAAAAAAGATTCATCATTGTGGGTTTGGCATATAATAATAGACAAAAATTGTGGAATTGGAGAATTTTACAATCTTTAGGTATAATGGAACACTACTACATTTGTTTTTTTGAATAATTTCAAATATATGTATTTGCATATAATTATGCAAATTTTGGAAACCAAATATGGTATAAATTTGCAATACACAAATTAAATCCTAAGTGTAATGGAGTGCAACCATTAACAGATTAAGATCTTGCAATCTACATGGCCAAATGATTCCACAAGTGATTAACATCATTTACAAAACATATACTACAAGATTGTTTGCTTGAGATTTCTTTACCTCATCAATATTGAGATTTCTAATACTTCAAAAGTAATGATGTTTCTAACCAAAAAAAAATTAGAAGGATGCTTAGGAGTTAAAAATAGAGGGTACACCTTCTAAGCTCATGAAATACATAAATGATTAAATGGTGGATCTTTTGAATAATTACAATGTAAAAAGTATGAACTTATATCTTTAGTAGATCTTTGGTAAATCTATGCAAGTTACAAATTACACCATATGCAATTTGATTAGTGCCCTTTGACTCTCAAATTATACGTCAATGAATCATTATCAAGACACAATAATGAATTTATAAAAAATAGGTATTATCATGGATAGCTCTTCCAATCAAATATTATTTTAGGAAAAATAATATTCTCATATCAAATTAGATATTATCTTAACCCCTTGCATTCCTTTGTCATTGCAATTCTATATGACTACTACAATAATTATTGTTTTCAACATGGAAATAAGTTAAGAATATGTTCAAGCCCACTAGTAATAATGATGGTAATTTCATTGAGGATATGTTCAAGCCAACTAGTAACAACGGTGGTAATTACATTTGTGAGATGTTCAATTTATCAGGCAACACTAATGTTGAAGAGCATTCTGTATCCCCATATTATTTTGCTCTTCCTTCCTTCAAATGGAAATAGGGATAGGGAAGAATTGGTAAAGATGCTTTGAAGTCCCATTGTCTCTATGAAGGACAAAATGGATTTCAAATAGTCTTGTGTAACTTCAACTTTTGATATGATATTTTGAATCATTTCTTTAGATAGAAAATCACATTAGCTTTCTAGGAGTATTATTTTTTATTTCAATCGGTGCTTAGCATCAAAAAGATATGCTACAATAAGCTTAAAATATGGGAGATTGGGCAACAAAGAAAATCTTATAAACTTGAAATTTTTCATTTTCATTTTTTTCCATAGATTTTTTTTGTCTACATAGGAAGCTTTGATTCATTCCATTTGAACTAGTGATGCGAATGTTATGAAGCTTCTTGTTTAGATGGCAATTATAGAAACTTCTTGAGAAAATAAAATATTGAATTCGTTTTGAACTTAATTTTTACAATTAAGAAAAACAAACCCCTAGGGTTAGGTGTACTTGCTAGAACAATGTTGTTGGCTTATTGTATTTCAATTCCATCTAAGAGCTATTAATGGTTTTGTTTTTTCCTTTTATCTTGAACCTACTTCTACTTGTTAATTTTTTCATGAGTGAAAATTAAGTGTGTTTTTTGAGAATTATTTTTTGGACTTGAAACTCAAATCATTAACATAAAATATTAATATAAAATATTTTAGTGCAAAATTTTAAGTAAAGATGATTCAAAGTTGAATCATCTAGACAAAGAACATGATCAAAACTTGCTTTCTTCACTTTTTAACCCCTAAAGTCCCATTGTCCCCTCAGGGAATAAAATAGATTTTAGATTGGCTCATGCAATCTCAATATTTTTGTGATTTTCTTAAATTTTTTGTAGAGATAGAAAAACACATTAGCTTATAGGGAATGTAAAGTTTATTTCATTCAGTGTCTAAGAGCAAAAATTATAGTACAATAAGTCCAAATTCTAGTTTAGTACATAGAAAAAAATCCCTACAAAAACTTAAAATTAAAAATTGGAATTTTTTTTGTTTCTCATAGATTGTATTTTTATCTACATTCCAATTGGATTTCTTGGGTGAAAGTTATGGACAATCTTGTTTTCCAGGCAATCATAACATCTTTTCAAAAAATAATTTATTATAGGATTCATTTTTGAACTAAATTTTCACAATTCTTCAAAAAGGTTCAAAAGATTAAGATATTTTTCTAGAACAATCTCTCTATTGGAATTAGTGTATTTTAATTTCACCTTAGAGCTATTAACAATTTAGTTTTTCCTTTTGTCTTGAACCTATATCTACTTATCAATTTTCTAATGAGTGGAAATTAAGTATGTTTTTTGAAAAAAGAATCCTACATTTTCAATTCAATTCTTCAATATAAAAAATTAGAAATTTAAAATCCGCACTTCAAAAATTTTAAGTTAACCCCTCAAGGCCTAACAACTTCTTGACAATAGAAGTTGATAATGAGTTGTCCCACTTGAATATTTTTTTGCATGAGGATGTGCTTGAGATTTTTAATTTTAACCATACCAAAAACAATACTTTGTCTAATATCCATGGAATTAGTTGTAGAAAATATTGAACATTGAATTTTTAGATTATAAATTTTTTAGATGATCAACTTATAGGCAAAAAAATACAGCCTTTGGGAGTTTGGGGAAGAAAAATTATATGAAGATGAATAATTATTTTTTACCACCCCCCAAAAATTGGATTAGAATATCTATCTCTCTATCTCTTTCTACATATGCATGTCAATTTTTGAAATTCAATGGTTGATATTATCAACATATCTTTTGGAACATGTTCAAAAAAATTTCCACCATTCCTTTCACTCAAACCTTGCTCACAACTTAGGCCAACTCCTCCCTTATATAAGACTATATTTCCTAAATAATATTTTCCATACTTCTCAAATTGAAATTATTTTGAAAATACCAAAACGCAATAGGTAAGTCAACTTGTTACTCTACAAGACCCTACTTTACAAAATATTGAGATTTGTTTCACCCTATCTAGCCTATCCATTGAGGATGTGCATTGAAAATTTGAGTAGGATACATTCTATTCATTTCGTCCTTGAGGGATTAAGATGATTCAAAGTTAGAAGATCTAATTGGGCGAGGTGCTAAAAAACTTGTTTTTGTGACTTTGAATGCAAATATCTTGCAATCTACAAGGTCAAAGTTTCTAAAAGACTTTCTGCACATTCTGACACTAGTCTAGTGAAAGATCCTACAGTTAAATATGCAAAAAAATAATTTAAAAAGTTTTTTGCTCTTTGCAATAGAAATGACAATGTTGAGTGTTTTTTGATGGAAAAAAGACAAAAAGGCTATAGGATTTTAGGGGTCAAATGCAAATGTATTGCAATCTATGTGTGAAAGTTTTTGAAATTTCAATCCTACATTATTATTCTAGATTTTCAATCTAACACTTAGTGCAAGATCTTACGGTTAGACATATAGAAAAAGACAATTAGTAAAGTCTTTGCTCTTTGCAATAGAAATGGGAGTTTTGAGTGTTTTCTAATGAAAAAAGGACCTAGTGACTTTAAGCATTAACTCCTAAGTACTCTAATGTCCACTTTCTAGACGATGAACAGATTGAAACTCAAGTTTTGTCCTCATTAGTACTTGGATGAAAGTCATCCTAATTTGTAGAGATATTTTATCAAGTTGTTGTTCTATCTAATGGTTGGATTTGAAGTTACTACAATACATATTTTTCTAAAATTATAGATGTGCAAGTATGTCAAGTGGTTGACTAAGCCAAAATTGAATTGACTCTAGTTCACAACTCGATTTGCAAAAATGAGGTTATAGATTTTAAAAACACAAAAATTTCAAAAAATAACCATGTTAACCCCTAAAGGACCAAGGTGTCTTTTTTGGCAACACAACTTTTTTGGGTAGGTATGTGTAACTAGAGATTTCTATGTTTTTGGCCCAAACTTTAATAGAAGGTGTGGACGAGGAATGTCTTTCATGTACACTAAATTTCAGGGCATTTGGAAATATGAGTCAAAAATTATGGCCTAATATGTAGTTTGTTTCTCAACTTGGGCAGTCTAAGCAGATTTGAAAAAATCATTTTTTTCAAAAAAAAGTTTGGAAATTGGTTTTCTAGATTTATATATTCATAAAAAGCTTTGAACCATTCCATTTTGATCAATGAGTCAAAAGTTATGAGATGTTTTAGTTTGTGGGCAAGTATGGATTTTCTACTCTAAAATAAACTTTGAAGTCCTTTATTTAACTCAATTTTCAATATTTTTGGAAAAAAATAAAAACCTTAGATTTAGATTGTTTATTAGAACATTACAACCATTGGGATTGGGAATTTTCAATTTCATTAATAAATTGTTAACAATTTTGTATTTTGAATTATTCTCTACATCTTTCTACTTACTATTTTCTTCTTATACATTGCACAATTCTACATGATCTGAAATTTTTCAAGCATGCAACCAACTTGTATTGAAGAATGAATCTAAAGAAGCACCACCATTTTAAACATTTTTTCATACAAATGTGACCTTGTGAAGTGCAGCTGCCCGTTTTTTCACACGCCCCCCAAAAGGATTTATGTCACTTCAAATGCTAATATCTTGCAATCTACACGGTGGAATTTTCTGAATTTTTTTCCACATCTTTCCAATCTAGTGAACTACAAGATCCTACGGTTATATATGACCTAAAATGATATTTTTCAAAAATTTGATACTTGTATTAGAAATGGCAGTTTGTGAGGGGTTTTGGTGATAACATAGTCAAGGAACTTTAGGGGTTAAGAGAACCTCATATAGTCATATCAAATCCATTCCAACAAATTTTACTCAAAAAATGATAATATTTTTCTTGTAATTCAATTGAGAAGGAATTTTGAAACTCTCCATTCAAAATTTATAAAATAATATTGGTAATAGCAATATAGCACTGGTGAATCTAACTATACTGATGGAATCTACAAATTTTCAATTTTTATTTATTTGTATACCAATTCAAAAATATATTCTTCTAAATAGCACTTTGTAATTATTTTTCTGAAATCATCAATTGTGGAGGAGATTCGAGACGTTTGGGGGTTAATCAAATGCAAGCTTACTTGCAAATTCACAAAATCCCCCAATTAGTGTTCAACTTCGTGTTATTACTCCATCGCACACTAATTGAATCAAAAGAAGCGTACTACCAGGGTACTGCATAGAAAGTCAAAGGGAGGTATAGTTACATGTGGAAATTATACCCAGGGTAACGCCCTCCTGATCTCCCTGTGGTTAAGTCAAGATTGAATGGTAATCACCTTGCACTATTTCCATGAACGTCCCTCAATTGCAACCAAGCGGCTTTCCTGATCGGCACCCTTAAGTCCTAAAAACAATTGAACGACATCAAGCAACGCTGCACATGCGCAATTAGCGGCCGCCACTCTGAGTCAATTCCATTCAACCGTCAAAGATATAATAACCCCAAGCTCCCCCAAGTCAAAACCTTCCCATGACGCAGCAATTAAGAACCTTTATTCTCTCAATTTTTGTAAAAAAAAAAGAAATCAACGAAAACAAAATAAAAAACTCTCTTGTATCAATTACTCAATTTGTGTCAAAAGTAACTAAAACTATAAAAAAAACCCTCTCAAGATTCTCTCATCAAACGTCCCTCTCGCGTCCCAACACATGACCCTTTTCAGATCCCCACCACTAGTTCCACGCTATCTCCACGCGTATCAACGAAACATTTACAAACTCATCAATGGAAATTGTCCATGTGTTTGAAAAAACAAACAAACATATACAAACTTTTATAAATAATATCTAAAATAAAGTCAAACTCATGACAGGGACCTTCAGTTGCTCAAACCCTTTCAAAGCTAGTCACCGGAATGACCAGATTTCCAGTAAAAAATTCAAATCCGTGGAAGTAAATCGCCAACTACGCCGAAAATTTCACACTGCGAAGAGAAAATGGGGAGTGGATCGACGCTGGAGAGCGACTGGTGCAACCGGATGAAACTTGCCGAATGACTCATGCACATTTGCTTCTAGGCAAAGGAATGGGGATTTGAATAATTGCCACTCCTCGAATGGTAGATCAAGGATAAAATAGTCGAAAGTTCGGTACGCGACGTCAAAGAACTCGGAGAGCCTCCGGCTGCTGACTTAGGTGTACATGTGGAAAGAGTAGGACTGATTGATTGTGGGCGGGACTGAGCCACGCAAGTATAAATCCGTCGTAGATACTCCGGCTTTCTCATCAATCAATCTCTCAGTCTCTCAGCTCCTTCAAGCTTCCAAACTTTCAGCTCAAGGGACATCAGATTGCAGGCCCTCCGGAATTCGATTGAGAGGGAGCTCTCGTGTACATACTGCACCGCTTTCAAGTCGTTCAAGTTTAGTGCATTCTCCAGGCCACCTTCGGCATCGACGGTGGAAACGATGGATGTTTCGAGGTCTGCAATCGCGGGCTGCGTGGCCATGTTGGCCATTCTGAGCCTCATGAGCGCACCCGTGTCGGCTGGGCGAAGCCTCTCCAGTTCCAGCGATGGCGGTTGCAAAGAAGGCTTCTACCAGCACTCGTGCCCCAACGTGGAAACCATCATCTACGAGTCCATGCTCAAGTCGTTCCAGAAGGACAGTACGGTGGCGCCGGGCGTGCTCCGCCTCGCCTACCACGATTGCTTCGTCCGCGGCTGCGACGCGTCCTTGCTCCTCGACGGATCCAGCTCCGAGAAAACCAACACCATCAATGCCGGCCTCCACGGCTTCGACGCCATCGACGCCGCCAAGGCCGCCGTGGAGAAGGCCTGCCCGGGCACCGTTTCGTGCTCCGACGTGCTGCAGTTCGCCGTGCGCGACACCGTGAAGTTGACGGGAGGCCAAGGCTGGACCGTACCCGCCGGGCGTCGCGACGGCACCGTTTCCAGGTCTTCCGAGGTGGCGGCCAATCTCATGACTCCCAACAACACCGTGCCTGTGCTGTTGAAAGCTTTCCAGAGGAAGGGTCTGAACGCCGCGCAGATGGTGGCGTTGGCTGGTGCGCACACCATCGGCGTGGCGCCTTGCTTGACGTTCGATGACCGCATCCACGGGGAGAAAGTCGATCCCACCCTCCCGTCCTCTTTCGCGAGTTCTTTGTTGAAGAAGTGCCCTGTGTCTGGTATTACTAGCGTGGACGTGAGCTTGGATTCGGTTTCTCCGAAGAAGTTCGACACGCAGTACTTCAAGAACATCGTGAACAAGCTCGGTTTGCTGACTTCCGATCAGAGCATGTGGGTGGACTCGCGCACGGAAGGCTCCGTGCGTGCGAACACAGACAGGGCGACGTTCAACTCGAACTTCGCGAAGGCCATGGTGGCGATGAGCAAGATCGACGTTCTCACGGGCAGCTCCGGCGAGATTCGGCGAGTCTGCAGCTCCGTGAACTAAGTTAGCGAGGCCATTATTAGTTGAAATGGTGCCCAGGAGCCAGCTACATGGCGGCCACCACGAGTACATAAATTCATTCTTTGTAGACCATCAGTTAGGAATTAGAAGCCATTCATTCCACGTCAGGAACTCAGGATTGATTGGAGACCCGACAATTTCAGAAGGCCGTTACGTTTTTCGAGCGGTGCCTGCAGTCCTCGTTAGTCAGTTTGATTCATGCATGCCCCCTCTTTAATGCAGGGTTGACGAGATTTATGAATTTTATTATTCTTTGGCTTCCGGTGATGTCTACGCTAGTACGACATTTCCAGGCTCGCATGTGTTCATGACACACAGTTCAATCAATTGAATTGGCACTTAGGAAAACTGGTCGCTTCTGGGTAATCTCCAGTGCTCGTTTTCGGAGGGTACCGGTACTCCTAATTTGTTCCGAGTTGAGAATTGAGTGAGTAATGGAGAAGTGAGATCTTTCTTCGTGGGCAGTAGAGGTTCCCCTGACTACCTGTCACAGATGAGGTTTTTGAAGCTAGCTTCACAGGATGCGTTGGAAGCTGGAGTCACAGCTCGGAGTGAAGTCATGAATGAGCCTCACTACGAAGTACCAGAAGAATCATCTGCTTTAAAATTCCGTTCATTTCATGTTCATTGAGTTACCGAATATTCGATTGTATCATTTACCCTCAGCAGTGGACTGCAGTTCTCCGCACAAAGTGGAGTGAAATGACGGGTCAAAACTTTCATATGTGGACGGCTCGGCACAACCGTAGGAAACAACCTATGTAACTTATGTTATTAATTTCTGCTGAGTAGTTTATTTGAGGCTTTTTTTCCCCTAAAAGTCCATTTCATCATATTGGCGATATTCCGCAAAAATTGTGACATATATCTTCAGGAAGGTCTAACTTCAGTCCACAAACTAGGACATTTATAGATTTTGGGTTCAGACCGGGTTCCTTCAACCGAGCCAAAGTATTGCAGTTACATCGCCAGTGTAACGAAATTGAAGTTCCTAGTAGTTGAACTGGATTTGTTTCACATGTATTGATGTAACTTACGGTAATCGTAAAGAATCCCACCGGTAACACTTTGCAGTTATGGTGAATTTCATTGAAATGGCGATATTATTCCGCCATTTCTGACATATTCCATGACATTTTAATGGAATGTCGTGCAATTTCTAACATATTCTGCGCTACTTTAATGGAATGTTGCGCCATTTTACCGTAATACTGCGATTTTAATGAAATTCACTATAGTTGTCCTCTTAATTTTGTAATTTCTTGTTCAAATTCTGGCTAGTACAACGAATGTCATTTGTACTCTTCAGTATCACGCCTGTTTGGCGCGTCGCACTAGAGCGAACCCCGTCGTTTTTCATTCCGGAGCTCCGCAGCTGTGTCGTTTCTCTCTGAAAATGATCTATTGTTAGTATCCAAGTCGGCCCCACGATTTCTCCCTTGTGACTTTTTTCACTCACCTCTCTTTTTGTCGCTATTTAAAGGAATAAAAAGCGACGGGTTTCGCGGTAATGTCGTGAAAATTTGTTAGCCATGACTTCCACCCTAATTAATGAACCAAAACATGAATAGCTGTTTCCAATTCCAAACCTTTCCAAACGAAGTGCGGAAAAATTGTCAGTTGAATACCACAACTAATTAGTCTCCTCAAATACAAAAATGCAAGCTTGTTGAATTACCAGAGCTCTCCGATTGTACAAAGAGATACTGCTGAGTGACACCGATCAAATTCGTGATCCAACTCTCTTAGTGACAGCAGCTGCTCCCCCGAAATTTTGAAATCTCCGATGCTTGGGATCTTGCAATTTTCTCGACATCGAAGATGCTGTCTGCACAACATCTCTGTCCATTTCACTTTCGTCCTCCTCATCTATTACAACAGGAAATTCTGTTACAGGGCTCCAGTGATTTCGGACAGGACATGGTGAATTTAGTGTTTACTGCTAAAATGAGCATTTCTTCGTCACCTCACAAGGAATTTGCAACATCAGGGAACCTTACGGATCATTTTTGGAATCTAAAAAGTTATTCTTTTGAGGTGATATATGATTCTGTACGTACAATGAACTCGATCTAGAATGAGCTCTAGAATACTTGTCGAGAAGAGAAACCAGCACCATGCATACAAAAAAGTTAGAAAATGAACACAAGAATTCAAGGAACTTAAACTACTTCCTGCATCAACGCCAAACCAGAGTACAGATCTGGTGTAAACTCTTCTTAATTTATTCTTTAATCAGTGATGCAGTTGGGGCACAATCGTATTTACAATTCTCTAGGAATCCTCAGAGCTCAATGTGCAGGATACACTCTGTCTCCTACCCACAGGCACTCTCTAATTGCAACAAACGAACTGGAACGACACTTCCTAAAAGGAATACTAGGCTAATAGCCTAAGGGACAGGGAGATTCAGATGAAAACCCTCAGTAGAATGTGGATGGATTTCATCCACCAATACTCCCACTTATCCATACATATTCTATGAAAAATGCTTCTTATCTTCACACGCAGGACACTAAACCCGTTGCACAAAGTGGGACCATTAGGGTGAATTTGTGTTTTGGGCGGCGTCAATGCGAAAAAAAAGTCCCCTATTTTGTGCTGTGTTAATCCTATATTCATCACCCTCCATAAGTTAGCTAATGTCGGGTCTCTGGTTGCAAAGATGAATTCAAAATTCAATTTTTTTTCATATGTGGCAAATAAAAAAAATCCCTATATTTTTTTCCCAAGGGTTAATTCATCTTGTTGGTTCCACTTTGTTTATCATCTTGCTCTTCATACTCCCACTCATTCTTGTAGAATGTACAAATGCCCACTAGCTTCCATAGTCTTTGAAAAGCATCTTGGGGTAATACCATCCAGTCCTTTTTTTTTACTTTATAAAAAATTGCCATGATGGCGATCACTTAAAATTTGGTGAAGCATTGTATTTCTACATTCATCCATCTTTAGGACCAAAAAACACTTTCCAATCATATTCATGTACTTTCATCCCAATTTGGTAGTTTCATCGACATTTTTAATGGAAATGGAAAATTTCTAGTGAAAAAGATTAATTTTATCTAACAAAGAATAGATATGTACTTTGAAATGGTGTGATATGGTCACACTGTGCCCCCAAAAAAAGTTTTGATACCTTAATAAACATATCAACAATCTATTTTGCAGTATGTGCTAGTATACCTTGTGTTGTTGCCACAACTAAAATAAAGGTAAAAATAATTTTCTAATTTGTAAGAACTTTGAAATTCAATATCTTTTGTATACGAAGGAGTGCAATGCTTTGATTTGTGGCATTTGGACATGTGATGTGAAAGTTATGTTTTTTCTAAAATAAAAGATAATTTAATTTAATTTTTTAATTTAAAAATAATTCAAAATCTATAATTTTCACATCTATAAAACTATTAGAAATTCTATTCAAGACTCACATATAGTCTCCAACATCATGGGCATCATGGATGGTACTTATTTACTGCCAAACTTCAAGGATGACAATTGCATGACAATCACAATATTTGAAATAGTATGAAAACAAAATTAACCATATAAATTAAATTTAATGAGAATAGTGTGATTAACATCCATAGTGCACCTCACATATTCACATATTTTCCAAATTAGTTTGAGGGAGTGTTATTAATTATTACTACTCAAGGGGTTTTCAAATCACATTAGCTTGTGTGGTGATTAGTACTCCAAACTGCAATTTTGTCAAAATTGCTCAATTAGGACATCCAAAATTGTAACATGTATCTTCACATGGGTCTAATTTTAAGCCACAAACTATGTACACAACAAATTAAGATGGATGTAGGATTCTCTCTGTGCATCCTAAAATGTGGCAAACGGTATTGGGATACCGCCAATTCGACCAAATTGATGTTTGCTGGGAGTTCGTGATTCAGATTTAACAGCCTCTATTGAATTGGCACAATGAGCACACATTTCAGTGTGGAATTGGGAAGTCACACTGAGCAATAACGTTTTTTCTGTTGAATTGGATATGCACTGTGGACTGCGTTTTTGTAGGCGGTCACAACGACATTGTCCATTCCTGCACTCAATGTGTGAGTAGGATTAAGGTAGAAAGACCCATTAAGGGCTTTGAATGTAATTTCTATTAATAGACGTTCAACAAATTATTGGACCAATGGACCTTATCAGCAAGAGAAAAATATAATTTGTGTGTACTTTCGTATATATTATTTGGACACTACGAGAAGAAGTTGTGAATTTTTAAAGAGTCAAGGAGAAATGCATCTACTATCGACTCTAGGGTCTGATATATTTAGATGTAGTACATCCTTGTAATCACATCTATTCACATCCAAAGATTATCCAACATTTTAGAACAAACAGTTATGTGGTTATGGGTACAAAAAAGGTTATGGATAATGCTACCTTAAGCAATTCTGGTGAGGTTTATAATTACTTCAAACGATGGAATCATTGCCTCTCAGTTGAGGTGTGGTTGTGAAGTCTGCTTTGAAGGGTGTGGTTGTTGATGTGATTCAATGATGCGTGTTAAACTCTTCATTTGTAACTTCGGTTTCAAGTTTCTTTTTCATTCTCCAGTCAAGGCACCTTCACATCTATAAATCCAAGACCTAGTGGAGTTTTTTGGTTTTCCTTTTTACCTCATTTTATCATTAGCCTAATTTAGATACTCTATCAATTCTTGCCTAAAGTCTTTTTAATTTTATATCCCCATTTTTTCCCTAGAATTTTCCTTTTGTTTTCTCCTAATTGCCTTTCTTAGCCTTTAGCAATAATTTTGAAGATTCCTAGCCCTATCTAGCGGAAAACTCACTAATGGATAATTGTAGTGTAATCCGAAGTACTAACACTTCCAACTTGTGAATTTATGCATAATGTTTATATTTTTCATTTTATAAAAGGTGAACCAAGATGGTGGTTCACACTTTACCTTTCTGAATTTGTAATTTCAAATTTGTCTAATTAATTGGTTAGTTTAGGGTCTTTGTATTCTCTTAAATCTTTTCTTTTTTTTATTCATTTCATCTATTTTGTCTAACATGTGTTTTCTTTATTTTGAAAATGTCAAAAGAAAATTTACTATTGACAAAAATGTTTTAGGAGCTTGTTCTTTTTTTTAAAAAGAATTTTGTAGATTTCTCCATTCTTTAATTTGGGCGGTAATTAAAGGACATCAACAAATATTTATTATAGTTTAGATAATAGACATCAATAGAAATCTCATGACTTGATTTTCAAAGGGCAAATAGAGAAGAAAAAAATGGATGATCAAGTGCCAAATTATACCAATTATAATTCAAACCAATCAAGATTGAATAACTTCTTGCCTTATAAGAATGTTGATCATCCTTCTAGAATATGACAAAACAATTAATGAAAATTTTGAAAAAGGACTACATATATGTGAAGGCCAAACTAGTTCCATATTTCCACCCTAGAGGTCATTATTGAAACCAAATAAAAAGAGAAATATTCATATATTATACATTGAAAATTCTTTGTACATAATTACACTTTTGGAGATTGCATTGAATCCTAGAAAATAATATGCGGTATATAATTAAAAACTCACTTCACTAAATTCAATTACTTTACTTATTTTCTTCTACAATTTCCATACTCAATAATCTCATTTAATTAAGGTAAGACTATAAGTCCATAACCACCAACTTTTTACTTTCACCATCCTACTTTGGGTCCCATTTCCACTACAAAATTCATCCAAATTTGTCCATTTTAAGACAATCTCAATGCATTAATGGCAACAAGGGTTAATGTGTTAGAACTTCAATAGTAAATCCTCAAATGTTAATAGACACATGCAATGGCAGTTATAGGTTGTGTATAGGACATTTGTGAGTCTAGTCTATTATGGTTTTGTAATTTCAAGGTAGACCACTTCAGAAATGCATAGAAATTACAATTTTAATCGGAAAATTATAATTCTACTTGGGTTTGATTTGTGAAACATGTGCACACTTCTAAAACATATATATGCCCCATTTGGAGTTGGCCACAAGATAGTCAAATTGCAAATCAAGGTGGTAATAGGTTTGCCTACTTTAAATGAAAATGTTCAAAATAATACAAAATCTCAATAAGTATGAGAACTAAGATGTTATACAATAATTAAAATGATATAGTACTAAAAATAGCTGGAAAAAAAAAATATTCATATTTCTATATAAAATTTAATATAAAATTTATTACATTTCAATATTACTTTAGGTTTCAACAATATCATTGCATTTGATAGTATTCCAAATTATAAAATAATTAAATATAAGTTATGCAAAGCTTGATTTTTATACTATTACATTCCTTTACAAATTGATGCTGTCCTTTCTTTATAGGATTGGTCACTAGAGAACTCCTTACTAGCACATTTGTTGTGGATGTGAGATTGCAAAAATTTCCAAGTCCATTTGCAATATTTACACTAGTGTGTTTTGTGCCGTGGCTATAGTCAAAATAAAAGTAAAAGTAATTTTTTATATTTTTAAATCTTAAAACTTTGAAATTCTGTAACTTTCACACTAAAGGTCCAATGGGCCACGAAACCATCCATGCACTCCTTTGCCTCACAGAGGGCTTTCTAACAGTACCAAGAATGCAACTAGGGGACGTATGGTCTCGGAGATTTCACTATAACAAACAAACAAACAATACAATACAAAACCAATGGCCTAACTTAAAGTATGGATCATGATAAAATTGGAACCTTTTCATTTAGTTCCATGAAGTAAAGTATGATGAGCAATTGCAAAACAAGGTTCAATGGTTTCAACTATCCCGTCATGTTTGAAGATCATTAGAATTTACCCCCCAAAGGCCTAAACATTGCACAAATGATCAAAAAATGACTGATCAATGACATTCAAGATTAATGTAGAAATAAAGAATGTAACTATTGGTCCATAAATCAGATCATTTTTGAATTTATAACAAATTTTGTTAAAATGATACTCATTCTGCAACTTTGGCACTTTTACAATTTAAACTACAATCATGGTCTAAAACCTATACCTGTCCAACATGATTTAGACTGTACAATTTGAAAATGGCCTATGGAAAATCGCCATTTCAACAAAATTTGCAATATTTTGACAAATACGCAAACATTCAAATATTCAATGCCTGCTAGACACCTTTTACATGAAATTTTCAACCCGGCGTGTCTGCTCAGCAAGGGACGTCGGACTTCACGCACGCGCCTCACGAAGCCTTCCTTCGGACGTGGGTCCAAGCTCCCATTCCAGATTTTCCTGAAAATTTCATATCTGAACGTGTCAGCTTCCTTGAAGGAAGTTCATCCGGCGGTGCAGCTGCTTCGGAGTGTCGGGACGACTTCCCGAAGTAAAAGAAGTTGTCAACCGGGCGTGGGTGAGTTCGCCCGGGGAACCAGCAAGTCGGGTTGAATACCTGACCCATTGACCTCTGGCAAAGGCGAGTAAAATACAATAATTATTAAACTAATTTTCGTACTCACTGGCGGCACGCTCTTTCAGTTACTCGTTGAGACGACGGACTTGCTGTGCACGAGGCAAGCCGAGATTCACTGTTTCAAGAGGACGGAGACCTTAGCTGGCATGGAGTCAGTTTGGACATATATAAGCGTGGTGAGTCCTCCGCACTTCTCATCAACTGACAGAGCAACTCTCAATCAAGGACTCCACAGCTAATTCAAGTGCCAAGCTCTCCCTCGATCTCGACCTCGCTCTCACACAAATACTTCTCAACTTAAGGCAGATTCTCTGAAGTTCGACTTTGCGCATTCCAGTTGGATCACTGACAACAGACCCGATCGAATTGCATTCATCCAGTTGGGTGATTCGAATTCCTCGAAATCTAGAGCGCGATGGCCGTTTCGAGGTCTGTGATGGGCAGCTGGGTGGCCATGCTGTGCACGGCAGCAGTCATTCTCAGCTTCATGAGCGCACCCGTGGCTGGTGCGAGTCGGAGCCTCTCCAGTTCTGGCGGAGGCGGTTGCCAAGAAGCCTTCTACCAGCAGTCGTGTCCTAACGTGGAAACCATCATCTACGAGTCCATGCTCAAGTCGTTCCAGAAGGACAGTACGGTGGCGCCGGGCGTGCTCCGCCTCGCCTACCACGATTGCTTCGTCCGTGGCTGCGATGCGTCCTTGCTCCTGAATGGATCCAACACTGAGAAAACCAGCATCATCAATGGCGGCCTCCACGGCTTCGACGCCATTGACGCTGCCAAGGCCGCCGTGGAGGAGGCTTGCCCGGGCGTGGTTTCGTGCTCCGACGTGCTGCAGTTCGCCGTGCGCGACAGCGTGAAGCTGACGGGAGGACAAGGCTGGACCGTACCCGCGGGCCGGCGTGACGGAACGGTATCCAGATCCTCCGAGGTGGCCGCGAATCTGTTGATGCCCAACAACACGGTGCCGGCCTTGTTGAAGGCTTTCGAGAAGAAGGGCTTGAACGCCGCACAGATGGTGGCGCTGGCTGGCGCTCACACCATCGGGAAGGCGCCGTGCTTGACCTTCGACAACCGCATTCAGGGCGCCAAGGTCGACCCCACCATGCAAGCTCACTTCGCCGAGGACTTGAAGAAGAAGTGCCCCATGGCCTTCATCAACAGCACTCAAGTGCCGCTGGACTTGGTGTCGCCCACGAAATTCGATTCGCAGTACTTTAAGAACATCGTGAACAAGTTGGGGTTGCTCACTTCCGATCAGAGCATGTGGGTGGACTCGCGCACCAAGGGCTCCGTGAGCGCCAACACCGACAGCGCCACCTTTAATGCCAACTTCGCCAAAGCCATGGTGGCGCTCAGCCAGGTGGATGTGCTCACGGGCAGCGCCGGCGAGATCCGGCGAGTGTGCAGTTCCGTGAACTAAGTTAGCCAGGCCATTATTAATGGAATTGGTGCCCAGGAGCCAGCTACATGGCCGGCACCACTAGACAGTACAAAATTCATTCTTTTGGACCATGAGTTAGAAATTAGAAACCATCCATTCCACGTCAAGATTGGTTGGAGATCCGACGATTTTAGAAGGGCGTTTGCTAAACGGTGCCTGCACTAATTCGTCGTTAGGTAGTTTGATTCATGCCCCCACTTCTATTCGGAGATGACGAGATTTATGAATTTTATTATTCTTTGGCTTCCCGTGATGTCTAGCTGTTCATGACACACAGAACTTCAATCAATTGAATTGGCACTTCGGATAATTGGTCGCTTCTGGGTAATCTCCATTGCTCGTTTTCGGACGGTACCGGTACTCCTAATTTGTTCCTAGTTGATGATTGAGTGAGTTATGGAGAAGGGAGATCTTTCTTCGTGGGCAGTAGAGGTTCCCCTGACTAACTGTCGCAGATGAGGTTTTTGAAGCTAGCTTCACTGGATGCGCTGGAAGCTGGAGTCACAGCTCGGAGTGAAGTCATGAATGAGCCTCACTACGAAGCACCAGCCTTTCAAATTACGTTGATTGTTCGTTGAGTTAGTGAATATTCAACATCCTTTAATTGCTCTCAACAGTGGACTGCAGTTCTTCGCACAAAGGTGAGTGAAATGACGGGTCAAAACCAGTGTTGGGCAGGGGTTGGGTTTTGGAGATTTGAGACGGGTAATGATATTATTTTTGAAAGGGTAGCATTGAGGTTACTGGTTCCAGAGTGTGCTTGAACAAAGAAACAAAGGTTTCCATAAAATTAGGAATGCTTTGTGGACATCAATGTGTTGTTGAAATAGGAATTTAAACTTTTGGAAATGCATACCAAGTTTGTGTGTGCAATGGAATCAATCAAGATTGCCCAATTGTTGACTAGTTGATGGGTGTTTTTAATTCATGCGAGCTGACACTCAAGCTAGTACATGAACAAACTACCAAAATTCTGATTGTTATAGATATAACAAGAATCTAACACAACACTAAAAAAAGAATGAACGTCAAGATCATGTACTTTTTGAGAACCTGAAGATATAGAAAATTTAATTTCACTTATTGCAACTCTCCCACTTCAATTGGAGTTCATGGAATTGCAGCACTTGCACTCAGAACCACTACTGACTGGTAGTCGGAGTGCCGTATTGTTTCACATGTAACGGTAATGGTGAAAAATCCCACCGGGCACAATTTGTAGTTGTCGTCTTAATTTTGTAATTTCTTGTTCAAATTCTGGCTAGTACAATGAATGTCACATGAAAATCTGGCTTCCGTACTCTTCAGTATTACCCCTACTGAGGGCGATGTCAAAAATTTGGCAGCCAGGACTTACACCCTAACTGATGAGCCAAAATATGAATAGCTGTTTCCAATTCCGAAGTCCCAACCTAGCTAAACGAAGTTCGAAAAAATTGTTTGTAGAATACAGGTCTCGAACTAATTAGGCTCGTCAAGTCCCAAATGCATACTTGTGCAATTACTAGAGCTTTCCGATAGTTCAAAGAGATATTCCAGTGACACCGAATTCGTGATTGAACTCTGGTAGTACGGAATTTTATGTTGAAATGGTGGTATTCCATATGATATTTTTCTGTTCATTTCCTCTTGTTAAAGTCAATTTTGTTGAATTGCCGTATTTCCACAAGCTTGGCACTTTTCACGAAGGTCTAATTTCAGTCCATTCTTGGTCATTCTTGTGCCATTACTAGAGCTTTCCGATAGTTCAAAGAGATATTCCAGTGACACCGAATTCGTGATTGAACTCTGGTAGTACGGAATTTTATGTTGAAATGGTGGTATTCCATATGATATTTTTCTGTTCATTTCCTCTTGTGGAAGTCAATTTTGTTGAATTGCCGTATTTCCACAAGCTTGGCACTTTTCACGAAGGTCTAATTTCAATCCATTCTTGGTCACCAAGAGTCGTATGATAATCTGTTTGTGAGCCTAATTTTGGCCTTTGCATCCTTCAGATAAGACGTTAAGTTGGCGAGATGATTATTTCCATATTCAGTAGCGAAGTGAAAATTCAATCTCTATTCTCCTACTAGAGAGAAGCTTAAAATGGCAAAGTTCAATGAGTTGGCTCGGATCTGTAATATTCCTTGATTTTAGAGCTCGGGTCACTTAAACTTCACAATGTTGGCACTCAAAATCACTTCTCAAGTTAAAACAATTACAACGGTAAACTCTTAATTGTCACGACACAACATCACAATCCTAAGAGATGATATCAACTTCAGACAGTGTGGCTGCAAATATTCTCCGTGTTATATTGTTCCTTCAAATCGATGAACATTCATACACACAAGTTCTTTACTGAAGAAGAAAGCACATGGCTTAATTGACCACAACATCTTTGCAAATGCTAGTGTTATGCATCAATTAGATCCACGGTTGCAATTTTTAGTGGTCCTATTCAAATTTAGAGCATATGAAAACAGGGTGTGTTGGGCAAACACTGCAACAACATTCCATATTTTGACAGGTGTTAGACCATCAAAGTTCACAAAATGTGTTATGGTGGTTGTTCCATCAATGACTTATGTATTGGTCCAATGATGTGGAAAATAAAACTATTAGAAATTCTATTCAAGACTCACATACAGTCTCCAACATCATGGGCATCATGGATGGTACTTATTTACTGCCAAACTTCAAGGATGACAATTGCATGACAATCACAATATTTGAAATAGTATGAAAAACAACATAAATCATATAAATTAAATTTAACAAGAATAGTGTGATTAATGTCCGTAGTGCACCTCACATATTCACATATTTTCCAAATTACTGTGAGATAGTGTTATTAGTTATTACTACTGAAGGGGTTTTCAAATCGCAGTAGCTTGTGTGGTGATTACTATTCCAAACCGCAATTTTGTCAAAATTGCTCAATTATGACATCCAAAATTGTAACATGTATCTTCACATGGGTCTAATTTTAAGCCACAAACTATGTACACAACAAATTAAGATGGATGTAGGATTCTCTCCGTGCATCCTAAAATGTGGCAAACGGTATTGGGATACCGCCAATTCGACCAAATTGATGTTTGCTGGGAGTTCGTGATTCAGATTTAACAGCCTCTATTGAATTGGCACAATGAGCAGACATTTCAGTGTGGAATTGGGAAGCCACATTGAGCGATAACGTTTTTTCTGTTGAATTGGATATGCACTGTGGACTGCGTTTTTGTAGGCGATCACAACGACATTGTCCATTCCTGCACTCAATGTGTGAGTAGGATTAAGGATTTAAGGTATCCACATTCATAACCATGAATTTAAGGGTTTTGAACATAATTTCTATTAATAGACATTCAACAAATTATTGGACCCTATTAGCAAGAGAAAAATATAGTTCATGTGTACTTTCAAATATATTATTAGGACACTGTGAGAATAAGTTGTGAATTTTTTCAAGAGACCACTAGAAATGCACATAAAACTGACCCTAGGGTCTGATATTCAGATGTAGACTTACATCCTTGTGATCACATTATTCACTTCCAAAGATTATCCAACATTTTAGAGGAGACGGTTGTGGGTACAGAAAAGTTTATTGGTAATGCTACCTTCACCAATTCTGGTGAGGTTTCCAAATCAATGCCTCTCAGTTGGGGTGTGGTTGTGAAGTCTGCTTTCAAGAAGAATCAAGTGCAGATTTGCTCACCTCAGCTAATGTAACCACAGCAGCGATAAGAAGAGGATTCTTCTGTTTTCTCTCATTACTCAAGGAAACATTCAAGGCTATGAGATCCACTGGAGACAATATGCAAACGAAACAGAAACGTGGAGGGAAGAGCGCTCAGAAACGCCATGTGGAGACGGTTATATATTTTGGTGACAGCTGAAGAAGACGGCGAGGCAGGGGTCCGGGGTCGCAATCTGAGAGTCGCGGAAGGGACCCACTCGACTGGCACGCAGGCCCACCTTTAGCTCGAGGGGGGTGGGTACTAAAAGTCTCGCCGCATGATCCCCCAGTTACTAATATTCCCGCTAATATTACTCCATCGCATTCTAATAGGGACTACCAGTGTACTACCAGGGTACTACCAGGGTACTACGGACACGTACGAGTTCTTCCCCATAAGGCCACAAGGACGTCTGATCTTCCAGCTATTGTAAGTCAAGATTGAATGGTAATCACCTCGCACTGTTTCGTTGAACGTCCTTAATTTCAACCAAGCTGCTTCCCTGATCGTCACCCTTTTGTCTTAAAACGATGAAACGAAATCAAGCAACGCTGCATATGCGCAATTAGCGGCCGCCACTCTGTCAATTCAATTCAACCGTCTAATAACCTCACGCTCCTCCCCAGTCAAACCCTTCCGATAATGCAGGAATTAAGACAATCTCTTCTCTTAATTTCTGTCAAGAAATAACTATCAGGATGATCACCCATTTCCGATCACTTATGCAATTCGGAAGGATTTCGAAATTTCCTAAATTTTTCCCCTTAAGAGAAAAATGATCATTCTATTCGTCCCATTCTCGATAAGTTGGTAAACCTATTTCCAACCATAGGATGGTTCCAAAAAGTCGATGTAAGGCTTCCAATGTACACGTTGTGTTCATATAAGCTTTCAATGGACAGCTCCTGGACTTTTATGTTGTCTCTAGGTTCCTGTGGTGCATGAGCTGTGACCTACAATTCACCTGATCGGAAATGGAGCAGCCTAAACTACAAGACTGGCAGGCTGATCTCGAAAATGGGTGATCTCCTTTTAAAACAAAATAAAACTGTCTTCTCTCAAACCTCCCTCTCGCGTCCCAACACGCACTCCTCTTCAGGACCCCACCGTTACTTTCACAGGATCACAGTGTCTCCACAAGTACCAACGGAAACGTTCCTAAACTCTTATAAAAAATATCCAAATTCAGCCAGGTCATGATGAAAAGGACTAAAAAATCACCTGGAGGAAACCCTTTCAACGCCAGTCACCGGAATGACCGGATTTCCAGTAAAAAATTCAAATCCGTGGAAGTAAATCGCCAACTACGCCGAAAACTCCACACTGCGAAGAGAAAATGGGGAGTCGATCGATGCTGGAGAGCGACTGGTGCAACCGGATGAAACTTGCCGAATGACTCATGCACATTTGCTTCTACGCAAAGGAATGGGGAGTTGAATAATTGCCACTTCTCGAATGGTAGATCAAGGATAAAATAGTCGAAAGCTCGTTACACGACGTCAAAGAACTCGGAGAGCCTCCGGCTGCTGACTAATTAGGAGTACGTGTGGAGAAAGTAGGACTGATTGATTGTGGGCAGGACTGAGCCACGCAAGTATAAATCCGTCGTAGACACTCCGGCTTTCTCATCAATCAATCTCTCAGTCTCTCAGCTCCTTCAAGCTTCCAAACTTTCAGCTCAAGGGACGTCAAATTGCAGGGCCTCCGGAATTCGATTGAGAGGGAGCTCTCGTGTACATACTGCACCGCTTTCAAGTCGTTCAAGTTTAGTGCATTCTCCAGGCCAACTTCGGCATCGACGGTGGAAACGATGGGTGTTTCGAGGTCTGCAATCGCGGGCTGCGTGGCCATGTTGGCCATTCTGAGCCTCATGAGCGCACCCGTGTCGGCTGGGCGAAGCCTCTCCAGTTCCAGCGATGGCGGTTGCAAAGAAGGCTTCTACCAGCACTCGTGCCCCAATGTGGAAACCATCATCTACGAGTCCATGCTCAAGTCGTTCCAAAACGACCCCACTGTCGCGCCCGGCGTCCTCCGCCTCGCCTACCACGATTGCTTCGTCCGCGGCTGCGACGCGTCCTTGCTCCTGGACGGATCCAGCTCCGAGAAAACCAACACCATCAATGCCGGCCTCCACGGCTTCGACGCCATCGACGCCGCCAAGGCCGCCGTGGAGAAGGCCTGCCCGGGCACCGTTTCGTGCTCCGACGTGCTGCAGTTCGCCGTGCGCGACACCGTGAAGTTGACGGGAGGCCAAGGCTGGACCGTGCCCGCCGGGCGTCGCGACGGCACCGTTTCCAGGTCTTCCGAGGTGGCGGCCAATCTCATGACTCCCAACAACACCGTGCCCGTGCTGTTGAAGGCTTTCCAGAAGAAGGGTCTGAACGCCGCGCAGATGGTGGCGTTGGCTGGTGCGCACACCATCGGCGTGGCGCCTTGCTTGACGTTCGATGACCGCATCCACGGGGAGAAAGTCGATCCCACCCTCCCGTCCTCTTTCGCGAGTTCTTTGTTGAAGAAGTGCCCTGTGTCTGGTATTACCAGCGTGGACGTGAGCTTGGATTCGGTTTCTCCGAAGAAGTTCGACACGCAGTACTTCAAGAACATCGTGAACAAGCTCGGTTTGCTGACTTCCGATCAGAGCATGTGGGTGGACTCGCGCACGAAAGGCTCCGTGCGTGCGAACACTGACAGGGCGACGTTCAACTCGAACTTCGCGAAGGCCATGGTGGCGATGAGCAAGATCGACGTTCTCACGGGCAGCTCCGGCGAGATTCGGCGAGTGTGCACTTCCGTGAACTAGCCACACTAATTTATGGATTTCATGCCGCAGCCACAATTTTCATCGTCCCGCAGTTCGGAGTTGCGAGACACCATCAATTAATATAGCATTACATGATTCTTTTGTTGATCTTGAATTGTAGGATTCATTGGACGGCATACAGTCGACCAGTAGATTATTGGAGACGTAGTCGACGAATGTGGATCGTTTCCGGGTATTGCCTAGTTTGGTGTGCAACCATCAGAGTTTGAATCTCTTTTATAATAATTTGAATAATTCCTTCGATTGGTGGCTTGTTGAATTTGAGACTTGACTCAAGGTCTATGTCATCGCTTCTGGGCGCATCTGAAATTTGGAGATCTCTTTGGGCTACTCTAGAGCTAGAATGCTTGTGTAAAGCGACCGTGGAATTACTGACGACGTCAATTTCGTTGAATTTTTGTCGGAATTCCACGACTTTGGTGATTTTCAAGGTGAGCGCCTTAACAAAATTTTTGTTCTGAGAGCTATGTGTTGATGATCTTGGCAATTTTTAAAGTCTGGCATCACGCTAATTTTGTGAGATTTGAAGCGTCACACAGCGTGTCAATGGATCTTAAAAATACATTTGAATCGATGTATTTAGTCATAGAATTTGTGGATTATTAAGGGGGCTTCGTTTCTTGATGACAACGTCGATTTCGTTTAATTGGCGAGATTTCATGACATTACCAATTTTCACAGATCTATACAAGTCCTAGTTTTGGATCTGTGGAGATGTATATCACAATTTCTGGACCCATAATTGCGCCAATTTGGCAAAATTGGCAATTTAATTTGAAGTCACAATGTAGTCTAAAGAAGAATCAATTGAAGGCTCACTGTGTGTTCACTCATTTTTAAGAATATTTGAAGCCAATTCAATATGTGTGTATATTCAATTGGAAATTCCAATGATGTAAAGTGATTTGAAAGAGTTGGTGAAGAGTTATATATAGTATAGGGTGATTGCAAGAAAGATCGGTCCTATTTTGCGTCACATTCAAAGTGAAAAAGTTGTTTTTCACTAGAGCCTTTGGAGGTAGAGCTCAATGAGCTTGAAATTTTTATTGGAGATGGATAACTTGATTGTAATGATATCCCTTATTTTTTGTAGAAATTTTTAAAAATAATTTCTTATTTAAAAGTTAATTTTGCTAATTTGTCACACTTTGGGGTTTAGGATTTTTTCGTACTAGAACTATTGCAAGAAAGACCGAACAATTTATGTAGTGTTTTGCCAAAACAATGATTTCTACGCTCAGTACTAGGAGTACTATGACTCTACAAGTACTACGAAATCGAGAAATCTTAGCCGTTGATCTAAGAAATCGACGGCAGAAAGTACCGTTTTGAGTATTATGATTACTAGTAAGTACTAAAATAGTACTATTTGAAAAAAAAGATAGTTTGTCACAGAAAATATATACAACGAGATATTAATTAATAATAAAGAGAAAATCATGAACAAAAAAAACTAAAAAATTGGCAATTTGTGAAGACTTGATGGAGATCAGATTTCACCAAAAAGATGAAGTTAAAACCATCTTCAATGTTCAGAAGTGTGCACACAAGGGAGCCCTATCTGCACGAATATGGAGGCCATAAAATAATGTATTTTTAGATTTCCTTTGGTGGACACATGTACTTCTACTATGGGAATAGACCACAAAAATTTCAGCTCTAGATCATTAATTTTGGATACTCCACAATACTTAAAACCCCTAAACCCGAAAGTGTGATAAATTAGCCAAATTGATTTTTAAATATAAAATGATTTTTGAATTTTTTTGAAAAATAAGGGATATGATAAAAATCAAGTTAGTCATCTCCAATAAAAATTTCAAGCTCATCGGGCTCTACCTCCAAAAGTTCTAGCAAAAAATAACTCTATTACTTTGAATGTGATGCAAAATAGGATCGGTCTTTCTTGCAATCACCAACTAGGGAGTATCCAAAATTAATGATCTAGAGCTGAACTTTTGTGGTCTATTCCCATAGTAGGAGTACAAGTGCCTACCAAAGGAAATCTAAAAATACATTATTTTATGGCCTCCATGTTCGTGTAAATAGGGCTCTCTTGCATGCACGCTTTTGAACATTGAAGATGGTTTTGACTTCATCTTTTTGGTGAAATCCAATCACCATCAAGTCCTCACATATTGCCAATTTTTAGTTTTTTTTGTTCATGATTTTTTATTTTTTATTAATTTATATCTCATTGTATCTATTTTTTGTGACAAACTGTCTTTTTTTTCAAATAGTACTATTTCAGTATGTATTAGTAGATATAGTACTCAAAATGATACTTTTAGGAGTTTTTTTGCCGTCAATTTTTTAGATCAAAGACTAAGATCTTTCAATTTCATAGTACTTGTAGTATTGAGCGTAGAAATCATTGTTTTGGCAAAACACTACAAAAATTGAACAGTCTTTCTTGCAACCACCCTATACAGTATTGAAATCAATTTTTACTTCATTTAGTTCTTTGTTTCTACTTTATAAAAAAGAATTCATTTATTTCACTTTTTTTCTTTTTCTTTTTCTTTATTGAATTATATTCTTAAAAATTATGTAACAAAATTTTATTTATTTTTTGTACATTGGAAAAAAAATGACACTTAAAAAATATTTATTTCAAGTTTTTATGAATTGTTTTTTGTTAACCATTTAGTTCAAATTTGTGCTTAGCATGGCACAACTATAGAACCCGAGCATCATTTGAATTACAAATTATGTTTTGAAGAAGCTAAACCCCATTTGAGTTTATTGAAAACAAAGATTTTGTACTTTTTTAAGATTTTGTAGTGACTACAATATAAGATCTACTTCTGGAAGTCATATGAATTCCATCTTCTAAAATCTATTAGGATGTAGACAATATGCTAAAATTTGATGAGCCCATTATAATGATTTGATTTACCTTGCCTAAAACACAAACTCACCCTGCTGGTCCCACTTCATGCAATGGGTTTACTATCCTGCATGTGAAGATAAGAAGCGTTTCCCGTAGAATATGTATGGATGAATGGGAGTATTGGTGGATGAAATCCATCCACATTCTATTGAGGGTTTTCATCTGAATCTGCTTGTACCTTAGGCTATTAAGTAGGTACACCCAAAAGCACAAATAGGTACATAACTGAATTTAGGAATGTTCACTTTCTGTAGATGGCGCTTTTAGGCACAGGTCGATTTGGGGGGTACCCACCTCAGTCTAGTATTCCTTTTAGGAAGTGTCGTTCCAGTTCGTTTGTTGCAATTGGGGGGTGCCTGTGGGTAGGAGACAGAGTGTGTCCTGCACATTGAGCTCTGAGGATTCCTAGAGAATTGTAAATACGATTGTGCCCCAACTGCATCACTGATTAAAGAATAAATTAAGAAGAGTTTACACCAGATCTGTACTCTGGTTTGGCGTTGATGCAGGAAGTAGTTTAAGTTCCTTGAATTCTTGTGTTCATTTTCTAACTTTTTTGTATGCATGGTGCTGGTTTCTCTTCTCGACGAGTATTCTAGAGCTCATTCTAGATCGAGTTCATTGTACGTACAGAATCATATATCACCTCAAAAGAATAACTTTTTAGATTCCAAAAATGATCCGTAAGGTTCCCTGATGTTGCAAATTCCTTGTGAGGTGACGAAGAAATGCTCATTTTAGCAGTAAACACTAAATTCACCATGTCCTGTCCGAAATCACCGGAGCCCTGTAACAGAATTTCCTGTTGTAATAGATGAGGAGGACGAAAGTGAAATGGACAGAGATGTTGTGCTGACGGCATCTTCGATGTCGAGAAAATTGCAAGATCCCAAGCATCGGAAGTTTCAAAATTTCGGGGGAGCAGCTGCTGTCACTAAGAGAGTTGGATCACGAATTTGATCGGTGTCACTCAGCAGTATCTCTTTGTACAATCGGAGAGCTCTGGTAATTCAACAAGCTTGCATTTTTGTATTTGAGGAGACTAATTAGTTGTGGTATTCCACTGACAATTTTTCTGAACTTCATTTGGCAAGGTTCGGATTTGGAAACAGTTATTCATGTTTTGGTTCATTAAGTAGGGTGGAAGTCACGGCCACCAAATTTTCACGTCGCGCCAAACAGGCGTGATACTGAAGAGTACAAATGACATTCGTTGTAGTAGCCAGAATTTGATCAAGAAATTACAAAATTAAGAGGACAACTATAGTGAATTTCATTAAAATCGCAGTATTACGGTAAAATGACCAACATTCCATTAAAGTGGCGCAGAATATGTTAGAAATTGAAAGACCTTCCATTAAAATGTCCTGGAATATGTCAGAAATGGCGGAATAATATCGCCATTTCAATGAAATTCACCATAACTGCAAAGTGTTACCGGTGGGATTCTTTACGATTACCGTAAGTTACATCAATACATGTGAAACAAATCCGGTTCAACTACTAGGAACTTCAATTTCGTTACACTGGCGATGTAACTGCAATACTTTGGCTCGGTTGAAGGCACCCGGTCTGAACCCAAAATCTATAAATGTCCTAGTTTGTGGACTGAAGTTAGACCTTCCTGAAGATATATGTCACAATTTTTGCGGAATATCGCCAATATGATGAAATGGGCTTTTACGGGAAAAAAAGCCTAAAATAAACTACTCAGCAGAAATTAAAAACATAAGTTGCATAGGTTGTTTCCGACGGTTGTGCCGAGCCGACCACATATGAAAGTTCTGACCCGTCATTTCACTCAACTTTGTGCGGAGAACTGCAGTCCACTGCTGAGGGTAAATGATAGAATCGAATATTTGGTAACTCAATGAACATGAAATGAATGTAATTTTGAAACAGATGATTTTTCTGGTACTTCGTAGTGAGGCTCATTCATAACTTCACTCCGAGCTGTGACTCCAGCTTCCAACGCATCCTGTGAAGCTAGCTTCAAAAACCTCATCTGTGACAGGTAGTCAGGGGAACTTCTACTGCCCACGAAGAAAGATCTCACTTCTCCATTACTCACTCAATTCTCAACTAGGAACAAATTAGGAGTACCGGTACCGTCCGAAAACGAGCACTGGAGATTACCCAGAAGCGACCAATTTTCCGAAGTGCCAATTCAATTGATTGAACTGTTTGTCATGAACACATGCGAGCCTGGAAATGTCGTGCTAGCGTAGACATCACCGGAAGCCAAAGAATAATAAAATTCATGAATCTCGTCAACCCTGCGTTGAAGACGGGGCATGCATGAATCAAACTGACTAACGAGGACTGCAGGCACCGCTCGAAAAACGTAACGGCCATCTGAAATTGTCGGGTCTCCGATCAATCCTGAGTTCCTGACGTGGAATGAATGGCTTCTAATTCCTAACTGATGGTCTACAAAGAATGAATTTATGTACTCGTGGTGGCCGCCATGTAGCTGGCTCCTGGGCACCATTTCAACTAATATTGGCCTCGCTAACTTAGTTCACGGAAGTGCAGACTCGCCGAATCTCGCCGGAGCTGCCCGTGAGAACGTCGATCTTGCTCATCGCCACCATGGCCTTCGGGAAGTTCGAGTTGAACGTCGCCCTGTCAGTGTTCGCACGCACGGAGCCTTCCGTGCGCGAGTCCACCCACATGCTCTGATCGGAAGTCAGCAAACCGAGCTTGTTCACGATGTTCTTGAAGTACTGCGTGTCGAACTTCTTGGGAGAAACCGAATCCAAGCTCACGTCCACGCTGGTAATACCAGACACAGGGCACTTCTTCAACAAAGAACTCGCGAAAGAGGACGGTTTAATGAGGGTTTAGGCATCAAATATTCTTAAAAATGAGTGAACACACAGTGAGCCTTCAATTGATTCTTCTTTAGACTACATTGTGACTTCAAATTAAATTGCCAATTTTGCCAAATTGGCGCAATTATGGGTCCAGAAATTGTGATATACATCTCCACAGATCCAAAACTAGGACTTGTATAGATCTGTGAAAATTGGTAATGTCATGAAATCTCGCCAATTAAACGAAATCGACGTTGTCATCAAGAAACGAAGCCCCCTTAATAATCCACAAATTCTATGACTAAATACATCGATTCAAATGTATTTTTAAGATCCATTGACACGCTGTGTGACGCTTCAAATCTCACAAAATTAGCGTGATGCCAGACTTTAAAAATTGCCAAGATCATCAACACATAGCTCTCAGAACAAAAATTTTGTTAAGGCGCTCACCTTGAAAATCACCAAAGTCGTGGAATTCCGACAAAAATTCAACGAAATTGACGTCGTCAGTAATTCCACGGTCGCTTTACACAAGCATTCTAGCTCTGGAGTAGCCCAAAGAGATCTCCAAATTTCAGATGCGCCCAGAAGCGATGACATAGACCTTGAGTCAAGTCTCAAATTCAACAAGCCACCAATCGAAGGAATTATTCAAATTATTATAAAAGAGATTCAAACTCTGATGGTTGCACACCAAACTAGGCAATACCCGGAAACGATCCACATTCGTCGACTACGTCTCCAATAATCTACCGGTCGACTGTATGCCGTCCAATGAATCCTACAATTCAAGATCAACAAAAGAATCATGTAATGCTATATTAATTGATGGTGTCTCGCAACTCCGAACTGCGGGACGATGAAAATTGTGGCTGCGGCATGAAATCCATAAATTAGTGTGGCTAGTTCACGGAAGTGCACACTCGCCGAATCTCGCCGGAGCTGCCCGTGAGAACGTCGATCTTGCTCATCGCCACCATGGCCTTCGCGAAGTTCGAGTTGAACGTCGCCCTGTCAGTGTTCGCACGCACGGAGCCTTTCGTGCGCGAGTCCACCCACATGCTCTGATCGGAAGTCAGCAAACCGAGCTTGTTCACGATGTTCTTGAAGTACTGCGTGTCGAACTTCTTCGGAGAAACCGAATCCAAGTTCACGTCCACGCTGGTATTACCAGACACAGGGCACTTTTTCAACAAAGAACTCGCGAAAGAGGACGGGAGGGTGGGATCGACTTTCTTCCCGTGGATGCGGTCATCGAACGTCGAGCAAGGCGCCACGCCGATGGTGTGCGCACCAGCCAACGCCACCATCTGCGCGGCGTTCAGACCCTTCTTCTGGAAAGCCTTCAACAGCACGGGCACGGTGTTGTTGGGAGTCATGAGATTGGCCGCCACCTCGGAAGACCTGGAAACGGTGCCGTCGCGACGCCCGGCGGGCACGGTCCAGCCTTGGCCTCCCGTCAACTTCACGGTGTCGCGCACGGCGAACTGCAGCACGTCGGAGCACGAAACGGTGCCCGGGCAGGCCTTCTCCACGGCGGCCTTGGCGGCGTCGATGGCGTCGAAGCCGTGGAGGCCGGCATTGATGGTGTTGGTTTTCTCGGAGCTGGATCCGTCCAGGAGCAAGGACGCGTCGCAGCCGCGGACGAAGCAATCGTGGTAGGCGAGGCGGAGGACGCCGGGCGCGACAGTGGAATCGTTTTGGAACGACTTGAGCATGGACTCGTAGATGATGGTTTCCACGTTGGGGCACGAGTGCTGGTAGAAGCCTTCTTTGCAACCGCCATCGCTGGAACTGGAGAGGCTTCGCCCAGCCGACACGGGTGCGCTCATGAGGCTCAGAATGGCCAACATGGCCACGCAGCCCGCGATTGCAGACCTCGAAACACCCATCGTTTCCACCGTCGATGCCGAAGTTGGCCTGGAGAATGCACTAAACTTGAACGACTTGAAAGCGGTGCAGTATGTACACGAGAGCTCCCTCTCAATCGAATTCCGGAGGCCCTGCAATTTGACGTCCCTTGAGCTGAAAGTTTGGAAGTTTGAAGGAGCTGAGAGACTGAGAGATTGATTGATGAGAAAGCCGGAGTGTCTACGACGGATTTATACTTGCGTGGCTCAGTCCCGCTCACAATCAATCAGTCCAACTTTTTCCACACGTACACCTAATTCGTCAGCAGCCGGAGGCTCTCCGAGTTCTTGACTTAGCGTACCGAACCTTCGACTATTTTATCCTCGATCTACCATACCAGGAGTGGCAATCATTCCAATCCCCATTCCTTTGCCTAGAAGCAAATGTGCCTGAGTCATTCGGCAAGTTTCATCCGGCTGCACCAGTCGCTCTCCAGCGTCGATCGACTCCCCATTTTCTCTTCGCAGTGTGGAATTTTCGGCGTAGTTGGCGATTTACTTCCACGGATTTGAATTTTTTACTGGAAATCTGGTCATGCCGGTGACTGGCGTTGAAAGGGTTTCCTCCAGGTGATTTTTTAGTCCTTTTCATCATGAGGCTGAATTTGGATACGGAGTATTATTTATAAGAGTTTATGAACGTTTCCGTTGGTACTTGTGGAGAGAGCGTGAAACTGTGAAAGTAACGGTGGGGTTCTGAAGAGGTGTGCATGTTGGGACGCGAGAGGGAGGTTTGAGAGAAGACAGTTTTATTTTGTTTTAAAAGGAGATCACCCATTTTCGAGATCAGCCTGCCAGTCTTGTAGTTTAGGCTGCTCCATTTCCGATCAGGTGAATTGTAGGTCACAGCTCATGCACCACAGGAACCTAGAGACAACATAAAAGTCCAGGAGCTGTCCATTGAAAGCTTATATGAACACAACGTGTACATTGGAAGCCTTACATCGACTTTTTGGAACCATCCTATGGTTGGAAATAGGTTTACCAACTTATCGAGAATGGGACGAATAGAATGATCATTTTTCTCTTAAGGGGAAAAATTTAGGAAATTTCGAAATCCTTCTGAATTGCATAAGTGATCGGAAATGGGTGATCATCCTGATAGTTATTTTTTGACAGAAATTGAGAGAAGAGATTGTCTTAATTGCTGCGTTATCGGAAGGGTTTGACTGGGGAGGAGCGTGAGGTTATTAGACGGTTGAATTAATTGACAGAGTGACGACCGCTAATTGCGCATGTGCAGCGTTGCTTGATTTCGTTTCATCGTTTTAAGACAAAAGGGTGACGATCAGGGAAGCAGCTTGGTTGAAATTAAGGACGTTCAACGAAACAGTGCGAGGTGATTACCATTCAATCTTGACTTACAATAGCTGGAAGATCAGACGTCCTTGTGGCCTTATGGGGAAGAACTCGTACGTGTCCGTAGTACCCTGGTAGTACCCTGGTAGTACACTGGTAGTCCCTATTAGAATGCGATGGAGTAATATTAGCGGGAATATTAGTAACTGGGGGATCATGCGGCGAGACTTTTAGTACCCACCCCCCTCGAGCTAAAGGTGGGCCTGCGTGCCAGTCGAGTGGGTCCCTTCCGCGACTCTCAGATTGCGACCCCGGACCCCTGCCTCGCCGTCTTCTTCAGCTGTCACCAAAATATATAACCGTCTCCACATGGCGTTTCTGAGCGCTCTTCCCTCCACGTTTCTGTTTCGTTTGCATATTGTCTCCAGTGGATCTCATAGCCTTGAATGTTTCCTTGAGTAATGAGAGAAAACAGAAGAATCCTCTTCTTATCACTGCTGTGGTTACATTAGCTGAGGTGAGCAAATCTGCACTTGATTCTTCTTGAAAGCAGACTTCACAACCACACCCCAACTGAGAGGCATTGATTTGGAAACCTCACCAGAATTGGTGAAGGTAGCATTACCAATAAACTTTTCTGTACCCACAACCGTCTCCTCTAAAATGTTGGACAATCTTTGGAAGTGAAGAATGTGATTACAAGGATGTAAGTCTACATCTGAATATCAGACCCTAGGGTCAGTTTTAGGTGCATTTCTAGTGGTCTCTTGAAAAAATTCACAACTTATTCTCACAGTGTCCTAATAATATATTTGAAAGTACACATGAACTATATTTTTCTCTTGCTAATAGGGTCCAATAATTTGTTGAATGTCTATTAATAGAGATTATGTTCAAAACCCTTAAATTCATGCTTATGAATGTCGATACCTTAAATCCTTAATCCTACTCACACATTGAGTGCAGGAATGGACAATGTCGTTGTGACCGCCTACAAAAACGCGGTCCACAGTGCATATCCAATTCAACAGAAAAACGGTATCGCTCAGTGTGACTTCCCAATTCCACACTGAAATGTCTGCTCATTGTGCCAATTCAATAAAGGCTGTTAAATCTGAATCACAAACTCCCAGCAAACGTCAATTTGGTCGAATTGGCGGTATCCCAATACCGTTTGCCACATTTTAGGATGCACGGAGAGAATCCTACATCCATCTTAATTTGTTGTGTACATAGTTTGTGGCTTAAAATTAGACCCATGTGAAGATACATGTTACAATTTTGGATGTCATAATTGAGCAATTTTGACAAAATTGCGGTTTGGAATAGTAATCACCACACAAGCTACTGCGATTTGAAAACCCCTTCAGTAGTAATAACTAATAACACTATCTCACAGTAATTTGGAAAATATGTGAATATGTGAGGTGCACTACGGACATTAATCACACTATTCTTGTTAAATTTAATTTATATGATTTATGTTGTTTTTCATACTATTTCAAATATTGTGATTGTCATGCAATTGTCATCCTTGAAGTTTGGCAGTAAATAAGTACCATCCATGATGCCCATGATGTTTGAAACTGTATGTGAGTCTTGAATAGAATTTCTAATAGTTTTATTTTCCACATCATTGGACCAATACACAAGTCATTGATGGAACAACCACCATAACACATTTTGTGAACTTTGATGGTCTAACACCTGTCAAAATATGGAATGTTGTTGCAGTGTTTGCCCAACACACCCTGTTTTCATATGCTCTAAATTTGAATAGGACCACTAAAAATTGCAACCGTGGATCTAATTGATGCATAACACTAGCATTTGCAAAGATGTTGTGGTCAATTAAGCCATGTGCTCACAAACAGATTATCATATGACTCTTGGTGACCAAGAATGGATTGAAATTAGACCTTCGTGAAAAGTGCCAAGCTTGTGGAAATACGGCAATTCAACAAAATTGACTTCCACAAGAGGAAATGAACAGAAAAATATCATATGGAATACCACCATTTCAACATAAAATTCCGTACTACCAGAGTTCAATCACGAATTCGGTGTCACTGGAATATCTCTTTGAACTGTCGGAAAGCTCTACTAATTGCACAAGAATGACCAAGAATGGACTGAAATTAGACCTTCGTGAAAAGTGCCAAGCTTGTGGAAATACGGCAATTCAACAAAATTGACTTTGACAAGAGGAAATGAACAGAAAAATATCATATGGAATACCACCATTTCAACATAAAATTCCGTACTACCAGAGTTCAATCACGAATTCGGTGTCACTGGAATATCTCTTTGAACTATCGGAAAGCTCTAGTAATTGCACAAGTATGCATTTGGGACTTGACGAGCCTAATTAGTTCGAGACCTGTATTCTACAAACAATTTTTTCGAACTTCGTTTAGCTAGGTTGGGACTTCGGAATTGGAAACAGCTATTCATATTTTGGCTCATCAGTTAGGGTGTAAGTCCTGGCTGCCAAATTTTTGACATCGCCCTCAGTAGGGGTAATACTGAAGAGTACGGAAGCCAGATTTTCATGTGACATTCATTGTACTAGCCAGAATTTGAACAAGAAATTACAAAATTAAGACGACAACTACAAATTGTGTTCGGTGGGATTTTTCACCATTACCGTTACATGTGAAACAATACGGCACTCCGACTACCAGTCAGTAGTGGTTCTGAGTGCAAGTGCTGCAATTCCATGAACTCCAATTGAAGTGGGAGAGTTGCAATAAGTGAAATTAAATTTTCTATATCTTCAGGTTCTCAAAAAGTACATGATCTTGACGTTCATTCTTTTTTTAGTGTTGTGTTAGATTCTTGTTATATCTATAACAATCAGAATTTTGGTAGTTTGTTCATGTACTAGCTTGAGTGTCAGCTCGCATGAATTAAAAACACCCATCAACTAGACAACAATTGGGCAATCTTGATTGATTCCATTGCACACACAAACTTGGTATGCATTTCCAAAAGTTTAAATTCCTATTTCAACAACACATTGATGTCCACAAAGCATTCCTAATTTTATGGAAACCTTTGTTTCTTTGTTCAAGCACACTCTGGAACCAGTAACCTCAATGCTACCCTTTCAAAAATAATATCATTACCCGTCTCAAATCTCCAAAACCCAACCCCTGCCCAACACTGGTTTTGACCCGTCATTTCACTCACCTTTGAGCGGAGAACTGCAGTCCACTGTTGAGAGCAATTAAAGGATGTTGAATATTCACTAACTCAACGTAATTTTCAACGTAATTTGAAAGGCTGGTGCTTCGTAGTGAGGCTCATTCATGACTTCACTCCGAGCTGTGACTCCAGCTTCCAGCGCATCCAGTGAAGCTAGCTTCAAAAACCTCATCTGCGACAGTTAGTCAGGGGAACCTCTACTGCCCACGAAGAAAGATCTCACTTCTCCATAACTCACTCAATCATCAACTACGAACAAATTAGGAGTACCGGTACCGTCCGAAAACGAGCAATGGAGATTACCCAGAAGCGACCAATTATCCGAAGTGCCAATTCAATTGATTGAAGTTCTGTGTGTCATGAACAGCTAGACATCACGGGAAGCCAAAGAATAATAAAATTCATAAATCTCGTCATCCCCGAATAGAAGTGGGGGCATGAATCGAACTACCTAACGACGAATTAGTGCAGGCACCGTTTAGCAAACGCCCTTCTAAAATCGTCGGATCTCCAACCAATCTTGACGTGGAATGGATGGTTTCTAATTTCTAACTCATGGTCCAAAAGAATGAATTTTGTACTGTCTAGTGGTGCCGGCCATGTAGCTGGCTCCTGGGCACCAATTCCATTAATAATGGCCTGGCTAACTTAGTTCACGGAACTGCACACTCGCCGGATCTCGCCGGCGCTGCCCGTGAGCACATCCACCTGGCTGAGCGCCACCATGGCTTTGGCGAAGTTGGCATTAAAGGTGGCGCTGTCGGTGTTGGCGCTCACGGAGCCCTTGGTGCGCGAGTCCACCCACATGCTCTGATCGGAAGTGAGCAACCCCAACTTGTTCACGATGTTCTTAAAGTACTGCGAATCGAATTTCGTGGGCGACACCAAGTCCAGCGGCACTTGAGTGCTGTTGATGAAGGCCATGGGGCACTTCTTCTTCAAGTCCTCGGCGAAGTGAGCTTGCATGGTGGGGTCGACCTTGGCGCCCTGAATGCGGTTGTCGAAGGTCAAGCACGGCGCCTTCCCGATGGTGTGAGCGCCAGCCAGCGCCACCATCTGTGCGGCGTTCAAGCCCTTCTTCTGGAAAGCCTTCAACAAGGCCGGCACCGTGTTGTTGGGCATCAACAGATTCGCGGCCACCTCGGAGGATCTGGATACCGTTCCGTCACGCCGGCCCGCGGGCACGGTCCAGCCTTGTCCTCCCGTCAACTTCACGCTGTCGCGCACGGCGAACTGCAGCACGTCGGAGCACGAAACCACGCCCGGGCAAGCCTCCTCCACGGCGGCCTTGGCAGCGTCAATGGCGTCGAAGCCGTGGAGGCCGCCATTGATGATGCTGGTTTTCTCAGTGTTGGATCCATTCAGGAGCAAGGACGCATCGCAGCCACGGACGAAGCAGTCGTGGTAGGCGAGGCGGAGCACGCCCGGCGCCACCGTACTGTCCTTCTGGAACGACTTGAGCATGGACTCGTAGATGATGGTTTCCACGTTGGGACACGACTGCTGGTAGAAGGCTTCTTGGCAACCGCCTCCGCCAGAACTGGAGAGGCTCCGACTCGCACCAGCCACGGGTGCGCTCATGAAGCTGAGAATGACTGCTGCCGCGCACAGCATGGCCACCCAGCTGCCCATCACAGACCTCGAAACGGCCATCGCGCTCTAGATTTCGAGGAATTCGAATCGCCCAACTGGATGAATGCAATTCGATCGGGTCTGTTGTCAGTGATCCAACTGGAATGCGCAAAGTCGAACTTCAGAGAATCTGCCTTAAGTTGAGAAGTATTTGTGTGAGAGCGAGGGAGAGATCGAGGGAGAGCTTGGCACTTGAATTAGCTGTTGAGTCCTTGATTGAGAGTTGCTCTGTCAGTTGATGAGAAGTGCGGAGGACTCACCACGCTTATATATGTCCAAACTGACTCCATGCCAGCTAAGGTCTCCGTCCTCTTGAAACAGTGAATCTCGGCTTGCCTCGGGCACAGCAAGTCCGTCGTCTCAACGAGTAACTGAAAGAGCGTGCCGCCAGTGAGTATGAAAATTAGTTGAATAATTATTGTATTTTACTCGCCTTTGCCAGAGGTCAATGGGTCATGTATTCAACCCGACTTGCTGGTTCCCCGGGTGCACTCACCCACGCCCGGTTGACAACTTCTTTTACTTCGGGAAGTCGTCCCGGCACTCCGAAGCAGCTGCACCGCCGGATGAACTTCCTTCAAGGAAGATGACACGTTCAGATATGAAATTTTCAGGAAAATCTGGAATGGGAGCTTGGACCCACGTCCGAAGCAAGGCTTCGTGAGGCACGTGCGTGAAGTCCGACGTCCCTTGCTGAGCAGACACGCCGGGTTGAAAATTTCATGTAAAAGGTGTCTAGCAGGCATTGAATATTTGAATGTTTGCGTATTTGTCAAAATATTGCAAATTTTGTTGAAATGGCGATTTTCCATAGGCCATTTTCAAATTGTACAGTCTAAATCATGTTGGAGAGGTATAGGTTTTAGACCATGATTGTAGTTTAAATTGTAAAAGTGCCAAAGTTGCAGAATGAGTATCATTTTAACAAAATTTGTTATAAATTCAAAAATGATCTGATTTATGGACCAATAGTTACATTCTTTATTTCTACATTAATCTTGAATGTCATTGATCAGTCATTTTTTGATCATTTGTGCAATGTTTAGGCCTTTGGGGGTAAAATTCTAATGATCTTCAAACATGACGGGATAGTTGAAACCATTGAACCTTGTTTTGCAATTGCTCATCATACTTTACTTCATGGAACTAAATGAAAAGGTTCCAATTTTATCATGATCCATACTTTAAGTTAGGCCGTTGGTTTTGTATTGTATTGTTTGTTTGTTTGTTATAGTGAAATCTCCGAGACCATATGTCCCCTAGTTGCATTCTTGGTACCATTAGAAAGCCCTCTGTGAGGCAAAGGAGTGCATGGATGGTTTCGTGGCCCATTGGACCTTTAGTGTGAAAGTTACAGAATTTCAAAGTTTTAAGATTTAAAAATATGGTCAATTTCATTAAAATGGCGGTATGATGATGAAATGGCGCAACATTCCATTAAAATGGCGCAGAATATGTTAGAAACTACACGGCATTCCATTAAAATGGCGCAGAGTATGTCAAAAATGGCGCATGGCATACGCCATTTTAATGAAATTGCCCATAAATATAAAAATTACTTTTACTTTTATTTTTACTATGGCAACGGCACAAAACACACTAGTGTAAATAATGCAAATGGACTTGGAAATTTTTGCAATCTCACATCAACAACAAATGTGCTAGTAAGGAGTTCTCTAGTGACCAATCCTATATAGAAAGGACAACATCAATTTGTAAAGGAATGTAATAGTATAAAAATCAAGCTTTGCATAACTTATATTTAATTATTTTATAATTTGGAATACTATCAAATGTAATGATATTGTTGAAACCTAAAGTAATATTGAAATGAAATAAATTTTATATTCAATTTTATATAGAAATATTAATATTCTTATTATTTTTTCAGCTATTTTTAGTACTATATCATTGTAATTATTGTATAACACCTTAGTTCTCATACTTATTGAGATTTTGTATTATTTTGAACATTTTCATTTAAAGTAGGCAAGCCTATGACCACTTTGATTTGCAATTTGACTATCTTGGGGCCAACTGCAAATGGGGCATATATATTTTTTAGAAGTGTACACATGTTTCACAAATTAAACCCAAGTAGAATTATAATTTTCCAATTCAAATTGTAATTTATGTGCGTTTCTAAAGTTGTCTACCTTGAAATTACAAAACCATAATAGACTAGACTCCAAATGTCCTATACACAACCTATAATTGCCATTCCATGTGTCTATTAACATTTGAGGATTTAGTACTGAAGTTGTAACATGTTAACCCTTGTTGCCATTAACCCCTAAAGGACCAAACGGTGTTTGTTGGCAACATAGCAATTTCAGGCAGCTCACTACGGATGGAATTTTTACTTTTTTTCTTTGAAATTTTCACAAAACATGTGCCCAAGGAATAGCTTTAAGACCCAACAATTTTCATAACTTTTGAATACATGGTTAAAAAGTTATTGTATGATATGTTGTTTTCATTGCTCGGCGGGCAGCCCAGGCAGCAAAAAAATCTTCTTTAAAAATCAATTTTTTTTAAAATAAAAATTTGAAATTGGTTTTCCTAATTTTTATATACATGGAAAGCTTTGAATCACTCTATTTTGATTTATGAGACGAAAGTTATGAAGAGTTTTAGTTGTGGGTAGTTTGTGGGTAGTAATGGAATCTCTACTCTAAAATAAGCTTTGAAGACCTTTATTTCACTCAATTTTTAATATTTTGAGAAAAAAATAAAAACTTGAGGTGTATATTGTTTATTACAACAATTTCACCATTGGGATTGTCATTTTTCGATTCCATAAATAAATTATTAACAATTTAGTATTTTGAATCATTCTCTACTTCTTTCAACTTACTATTTTTTTCCTATATGTTGTACAATTCCAAATGATCTAAAATTTTTCAAGCATGTAGCCAACATCACTTGAAGAATAAATCCAAAGAGTTTCAACCATTTTGGACATTTTTTCATAATTATCTGACCTTGTGGAGTGCATTTTCCCGGATTTTTGCTAGGCCAAAAAATGGCTTTTTGTCACTTCAAATGCTAATATCTTGCAATCTAAACGGTGGAAATTTATGAGATTTTTTCCACATCTTCCCAAACCAGATTAATACAAGATCATACGGTTACATTTGTCCAAAAATGTATTTTTTCTAAAATTTAGTACTTATACTAGAGATGACAGTTTTGGAGCGTTTTTGGTGAAAACATAGTCAAATACCTTTAGGGGTTAATGCATTGAGATTGTCATAAAATGGACAAATTTGGATGAATTTTGTAGTGGAAATGGGACCCAAAGTAGGATGGCGAAAGTAAAAAGTTGGCAGTTATGGACTAATAGTCTTACCTTAATTAAATGAGATTATTGAGTATTGAAATTGCAAAAGCAAATAAGTAAAGTAATTGAATTTAGTGAAGTGAGTTTTCAATTATATACCGCATATTATTTTCTAGGATTCAATGCAATCTCCAAAAGTGTAATTATGTACAAAGAATTTTCAATGTATAATATATGAATATTTCTCTTTTTATTTGGTTTCAATAATGATTTCTAAGGTGGAAATTGTTGAAGAACATGTACATATTAGTGTAGATAGTGTACATTCAGCCCTAGGAGTAGAATTAGACTCTTAGTTAGACTTAGAGTCTATTGGGTGTTGCTTGTAGTCAAAGGCAGCCCAAGGTTGCTAGTTATCCCACATGGTTTGTGGATGACTAGTGAAAGGCTTTTAGCTTATGTTCAGCCCATACATGGGCCTTGGTATCTTCTACCATCTAAGTAAAGCCTTTCTGCATTCAAAACTTAATAGGTTATGGGCCCACACACTTGGTGTTGCACATGAGGGAGAAATTCAAGTCATTTGGAGAAGTTCTTGGAGCTTGGAGGAGCATACTGAATTTGGGCTCTTGGTCACCTACAAACCATATGGTATGAGTAAATTTTCCAAAACAAAAAAAAAATTCTTTGAAGTGCATCTTTTGTTTTGAGCTTTTGTGGGCTGGTTTGTGAGGTTTGGAGTCCATTTTTGAGTGTGACATTGCTCATGATTGAAATCAGACCTACTTAGGGCTGGTTTCATGCTCCTTGTTTGAGTTTGTGCTTACAAGTGTACATTGGCAGCCCATTGGGGCTGATTGTGCACTTGGGTACATTGGTGATTGTCATTTTGGCAATTGCAATCTTGTGAGAGTCCTTAGTGAGGCTTGGGAGCATTTGTGGGTTGCATTAGGCGTTTCCATGCATTGAGGGCTGAGTGGTGCCCTTGTGAGTGAGTGAGACGAAATTGTGATCCTAAAAAGGCTGATTTGTGCCCTTGTGAGTGTGTGAGACCAAGTAGTGGACTTTGTGAAGCAAGAGGGCTGATTTGTGCCCTTGTGAGTGTATGAGACCTCATAGTGGACATTGTGAACTCAAGAGGGCTGATTTGTGTCATTGAGAGGGAGTGACACCTAATTGGGGTTCTTGAGTGACTTGGTGAGCCAAGTAGGGCTGGTTGAGCCCATTGTGGTCCATGAGGTGCTCATTGTGAGTGGGAGCTTCAATCTAGGGCTGATTGGAAGTTCTTGAGATCTTTGGAGTGTGGAATATCCAATTTGTGAGGAGAATTGTGAGTTTCCTTGTGTTTTTGAAGTAGCACCAGCCCATGATGAGCATGTGGTGGTTGTGAGCTTCATTAGGGTCTGATTTGGTGAGGAGAGGAAGTGTTGTGCTTGTGAGGAGTGGTGTGGCGTTCTTAGGGTTCCAAGGTGCTTGTGAGGGCTGATTGGTCCCAATTCAGCCCAATTCGCCCCAAGGGAGTGTTTGGGGGCTGAATTCAGATTGGAGACCTTGTGGGTGCTGCCACCAAGTGGGAGCTGATTCAACATGGCTTCAAGTGGAGGAGAGGGCATCCGGATCATTGACAAGTTCAATGGGGAGAACTTTGGGATGTGAAAGTTCAAGATGGAGATGATTCTTGCGGAGAAGGATTTGTGGGAGGTGGTGGATGGGAGTGAGGAGCCTCCAAGTGAAGATGTTGATTTGAAGACCAAGAAGGCGTTTGAGAGGAAGGAGAAGAAGGCCTTTGCTCTCATTGCAATCAACCTTGTGGACCGGCAAATTGCACACATCCGCCATCGCAAAGGACCAGCCCAAGCATGGACCACCCTTTGCAACATCCATGAGACCAAGAGCCTCTCCAACATCCTATTTCTGAGGCGCAAGTTTTTCACTATGAAGATGCAAGAGGAGGATGACATCTTGGATCATGTCAACAAGATCAAGGCTCTTGCGGATCAGCTCGCTTGCTTGGAGGCCCCCGTCACGGATGGAGATGTGGTGATGACCTTGTTGGAGAGTTTGCCACCCTCCTATGAGTACCTCATCACCGCCTTGGAGACAAGACCCACCAAGGAGCTGACCATGGAGTTTGTGACGGCACGCTTGATGCATGAGATGACCAAGCGCAAGGAGAATGAGGCCCAAGGGGAGGGATCAGCCCTTGTGTCAAGACATGGCAAGGGAGGCAACACCAAGGCGTTCAAGGAGACAAGGACGTGCTTCAATTGTGGCAAATCAGGCCACATTGCCAAGCATTGCAAGGGCAGCCAAGCCAAAGACAAGGGGAGTGCACACCAAGCTTGCCAAGTGGAGGAGGAGGAGGACTTTGCTTTTGCCACCTATGGAGGAGGGGAGAAGGCCAACATGTTCACTTAGATTGTGGATTCGGGGGCCACTCAACACATGACCAGCCATAGAGATGCCTTCCACACCTATCAGCCCATTGTGGGGAAGAGGATTCATTTGGGAGACAATGGTATGGGGGAGGCTCTTGGCATGGGGGAGATTCTTGTGGAGGTGCAAGTGGAGGGGAAGACCAAGAGGATTCAGATCCAAAAGGCCCTCCATGTCCCCAAGTTGCATGCCAATCTGATTTTCGTGAGCCAATTGTCTTTGGGAGGTTTGAAGGTGCATTTCAACATGGTGGGGTGTGTGGTGAGGTCTCCTAGTGGTGTTTTGATTGCATCAGCCCCCCATGAGGGCAATTTGTACCACCTCCACTTCACCAAGGTGAATGGCACTTCCATGGCTTGTGTGGCCCAAGGATCAGCTCATGAAGACCTTGTGGGGCTTTGGCATAGGAGGCTTGGGCACTTGAATGTGAAGAGCATGAAGAGCCTTCAACACATTGTGAAGGGGCTGAACCTCTCTTCTTGCAAGCATGATTGGAGTTCTATGGTGTGCAAGGGGTGCATTGAGGGGAAACAAGCAAGGCAGCCCTTCCCCAAGGATGGGGCCACAAGGGCCAGCAAGCCCTTGGAGCTTGTGCATTCAGATGTGTGCGGGCCAATGAAGACCACATCCATAGGAGGAGCAAGGTATTTTGTGACTTTCATTGATGATTTCTCACGCAAGATTTGGGTGTACATGCTGAAGTGCAAGAGTGAGGTGTTTGGGCGTTTTGAGACTTGGAAGGCCCTTGTGGAGGCCCAATCTGAATGCAAGGTGAAGGTGCTGCAGTCGGATAATGGAGGAGAGTATGTGTCCAAGGCCTTTGAGGCCTTCTTGAAGGCTCATGGCATTGAGCACCACACATCAGCACCTTACACTCCTCAACAAAATGACGTAGCAGAGCGTGCGAATCGGACCATTGAGGAGATGGCTAGGTCCATGATTCATGGCCAAGGGCTGAAGTATGAGCTTTGGGGGGAGGCCGTGTCCAATGCGGTGTATACAAGGAACCGGTGCCCCACACAAGCTTTGACAAGCAAGACCCCCCAAGAAGCTTGGAGTGGAATCAGACCTCATGTGTCTCACATGCGCACCTTTGGGTGCATTGCCTATGCCTTGGTGCCAAGTGCCAAGAGGACCAAGTTGGATGCCAAAGGCACCAAGTGTCTTTTCCTTGGCTATTGTGAGGGAACCAAGGCTTATAGGCTGATGTGTGTGGAGACCAAGGCCATCATCAAGTGTCGTGATGTGACCTTCTTGGAGGAGGAAGGAGCTGATCCCAAGCTCTTGGAGATGAGCCCAAGTGGGAGTAGTGGAGGACCAGCCCAAATGGTGGGCACAACTCCAAGAGTGGACATGGAAGAGGAAGGAGATGAAGAGGAGGAAGAAGAAGACTTGGTGGAGCCCAAGAAGAAGGTGGCCACACCCAAGGTGAAGAGACCAGCAGCCCCTTCTCCAAGCACTTCACCCAAGGTGTAAGAGCATGATCAGCCCTTGGAAGAGCAAGAGGAGCCTCATTATCCAACAAGGACCCGCAAGCCCCTTGGAGATTGGTGGCTGAATCACATTCTTCCCCCACAACATGAAGAACAAGCCAATGTGGCTTTCCTTGGAGATCCATCCACACTTGGAGAGGTGTTGCGTTGTGAGGATGCAAGCAAGTGGGAGGCGGCCATGCAAGAGGAGTACAAGGCCCTCATTGCCAAGGGGACATGGGAACTTGCTGCCCTCCCTCCCAAGAGGTCAAGTGTGGGTTGCAAGTGGGTTTTCTCCACCAAGAAGGATGCTTTGGGGCACATTGTGAGGTACAAGGCAAGGCTGGTTGCCAAGGGGTTCTCCCAAGTGGAAGGGGTGGACTTCAATGAGACGTTTGCCCCCGTTGCTAAGTTTAGCACCATTAGGTGCATTGTGGCTCTAGGGGCAGCCATGGACTTGGAGATGCACCAAATGGACGTCAAGATGGCTTTCCTCAACCCCAAGCTAGAGGAGGTCATCTACATGGATCAGCCCCAAGGCTTTGTGCAAGAGGGGCAAGAGCATCTCAAATGCAAGTTGAAGAAGGCCCTCCCCGGGCTGAAGCAATCCGGGAGGGCATGGTATAGAGATATTGATGCCATGTTTGCAAGGAAGGGCTTCCAAAGAGGAAATGTTGATCACTCTTTGTACACCATGCAAAGTAGTGAGCATTTGGTGATTGTGATTCTCTATGTGGATGATCTGATCCTCCTTGCAAGTGACATGACCAAGATGCTTGAAGTGAAGGCTATGCTTCACAAGGAGTATGAGATGACGGATCTTGGAGAGTTGAGCTATTGCCTTGGAGTGGAGTTCAAGAGGGATAGGGCTGCCCGCACCATCACCATGAGCCAACACAAGTACCTTGAAGAGATCTTGAAGAGGTTCAACATGGAGGAGTGCAAAGCCATAGGTACACCCCTTGACACTCATGAGAAGTTGCCCAAGCTCACGGATGCTGATTTTGAGGAGGTGAGGGCTGAAATGCAAGGTGTGCCTTACAAGGCAGCGGTTGGTTGTTTGATGTATGCCATGGTGGCTACAAGGCCTGATTTGGCCTTCCTGGTGAATGTTGTGAGTCAACACATGTCCAAGTATGGCCCTAAGCATTGGGCTGCGGTCAAGAGGGTGATGAGGTACCTTCAAGGCACACTTGGCTTGGAGTTGCAACTAGGAGGTGCTGAAGTGAGTTTGCATGGATATTGTGATGCGGATTGGGCGGGTGATGAGGGGGATAGGAGATCCACCACTGGCTATGTGTTTATGCTTGGAGTGGGTGCCATTTCATGGAATTCGAAGAGGCAGCCCACCATAGCTCTTTCTACAACGGAGGCGGAGTACATGGCCATGAGCCATTGCACCAAAGAGGCCATTTGGCTAAGGTAGCTCTTGGCTGATGTTGGGCTTGTGCAAGAGGGGAGCACACAAATTTTGTGTGACAACCAAGGTGCCATTGCTTTGGCCAAGAATCCCACCCACCACTCAAGGACAAAGCACATTGATGTGCAACACCATTTCATTCGTGAAAGAGTGGAGGCTGAGGTGATTGAGCTCAAGTATGTGCCTACTCAAGCTATGGTTGCTGATGTGCTGACCAAGGCTCTTGGGAAGCCCCAACACCTTAACTTGATTGAGAAGATGGGCCTTCGTGCCTTTGACCACTCTCAAAGTGGGAGTGTTGAAGAACATGTACATATTAGTGTAGATAGTGTACATTCAGCCCTAGGAGTAGAATTAGACTCTTAGTTAGACTTAGAGTCTATTGGGTGTTGCTTGTAGTCAAAGGCAGCCCAAGGTTGCTAGTTATCCCACATGGTTTGTGGATGACTAGTGAAAGGCTTTTAGCTTATATTCAGCCCATACATGGACCTTGGTATCTTCTACCATCTAAGTAAAGCCTTTCTCCATTCAAAACTTAATAGAAATATGGAACTAGTTTGGCCTTCACATATATGTAGTCCTTTTTCAAAATTTTCATTAACTGTTTTGTCATATTCTAGATGGATGATCAACATTCTTGTAAGGCAAGAAGTTATTCAATCTTGATTGGTTTGAATTATAATTGGTATAATTTAGCACTTGATCATCCATTTTTTTCTTCTCTATTTGCCCTTTGAAAATCAAGTCATGAGATTTCTATTGATGTCTATTATCTAAACTATAATAAATATTTGTTGATGTCCTTTGATTACCGCCCAAATTAAAGAATGGAGAAATCTACAAAATTCAATTTAAAAAAAATAACAAGCTCCTAAAACATTTATGTCAATAGTAAATTTTTTTTTGAAATTTTCAAAATAAAGAAAACACATGTTAGACAAAATAGATGAAATGAATAACAAAAAGAAAAGATATAAGAAAATACAAAGACCCTAAACTAACCAATTAATTAAACAAATTTGAAATCACAAATTCAGAAAGGTAAAGGTTGTCTTATTACTTAGATGAAAAGCTCCTCAAACCATTCTAACATTGTTGTCCAAGTCAAAAAACACAACCCTTGTAGAACAAGATTCCCTCAAATTATCAATTCTAACACCAAACATGTCAAAGTCCTTCAAATGGCCAACATGTCATGTCAAATTTGGCTTTAATAAAATATGCCATGAATTCTTGATCATTGTCATACTTGGTCAAATTTGTAGCTTCTAAGTTAACCCTGTAGTATTTTATGAGCCAAAATGGATTTTTGCATTTTAGGAAAGCCTCTATGAATGAATTTTTATTATTCTATTCTAATACTTTTATATATAATTGTCACAATTCTAGGAATACCTTCTAGCTCCAAACAACCTCTAGAGCCCCTTCTGGGCTCACCATGCTTCAATTCCAAAATCACTTGGATGACAATTGACTAACATTGCACACACCACGCACCCACAACATTAGTTCTCATTTCCAACTCATATTGCTAAGTCCCAATCCTCGAGACTACTAGCACACATGACACCTAGCATGTCACTTGATGACATAAGGTAATACTTCTATTTATTGTGCTAGGACTCATAGTGGTACTACTCAATACAATCCTAATCACCCTTGAGTGTCATTCCATTCCATAATAGGTCTTTTGTATATTTGTTACTTTCACATCAAAACTAATCAGAACTTACAACTCATAACACATTGAAAATGGCCTACCAAGGACTCCATCCAACCGGTGCCAAGGGACACACACACAAGTTTCCTATGGTGCCTTGAAACTAGTGGTGAAATTGCATCACCAACCTTACTAACCTTGAATCACCATGACTCACCAAGGCTCCAAGGAGTGAAGAAAGAGACCAATCCCTCATTTAGTATTCTTTGTGGTATTCGGCAACCCACCCCCTTGTAGATTAAAGAAAATTCCAAAAAAGAACTTAGATTTTGGAAGACCACCATTTCTAACTGAAATCGCCAAGTTACAACCCCATTTGGACTCTAGGACTTCCAAACAACGTTTACAACTTTGCAGTTAAGGCTCCAAATTTCACATGCAAGCTCATTTTGGATATCTAAGCAATGAGTAGATGTCAATGGATTGTTTACTTGTCTCCTCTGGACAAAGTCTCACAAATTTATGGCCCTCCAAAGATTTGGGTTCACATGGAGTGGCATCACACCTTCACCACAATCCTTCTCTTGGCCATAATTTTAGGCTCATAGCTTAGAACCTCATAATTCTTGGCATTCTAGCTTCCTTGTTTTCATATCTTTCTAATGATATTCTACATACCATAATTTCTTGAGTGATTCCTTAAGGAACCCTTCACTCCAAGCCCTTAAGAGTCCCAACACCACTAGGACACCACCAACTTTGAAAGGCTATAATTTATAGCCAATTAATCCAAATCACACATTCATTGGATGGTTAGAAGTGCATTCTCAAGAGCTTTCTAAGAATGTATAAGATGCTACCATTCTCTTTTAATTCAAGGTGTTATTGCACCCTCTTAACTCAAGAGTCTCTCATTTCTCCCTTCTTAAACTATTACAAGGCTTGAGAAGTCACCCCTAAGGTCCTTCTTACTCACTAAGGCACTTTAGGCACCCCAAAGAGATAGGGGCATGACAATAATAGTAGATTGGTTCCTCTAGCTTTCCAACAAACTAGTTTGCAATTTTTCAACAACACCAATGAAAAGGAAAATACAAAAATCACTTATGGTATAAATTTTTATGTTACAAAAAATGAAATAATGGTGGGTTTTGGAAGAAAAACGAATTTGTGGTTAAAGATTTACATCATATTTAAATTTTTTAAATTTTGGGCATCTAAAAAAGTATAATTAAAAAATTGAAAAGATATTTTACATGAAAATAGTTTTATATCTAAAAAAGAAGCTCTTGTTCACTCAAATTTGATTAGAGAATCTCTAATGTGAATTAAAAATTATGAGTACTTTTATTTTACAAAAAGGCATAGAATCTTTTTTTTAAATATTCTACAAAGTTCATTTTATAAATCAATTTTCAAAAAAAATTTACAATAAAAATGTATATAGAGCTTAGATGGTTTACTACAACATTCTTCACTACAAAAATTTTACATTTCAAGTTTGTTTTAAATTTATTAGCAATTTTGTTTTATTTATCATCTTCTCACATCTAGCTGCACAATTATTCTAATAAGGATGAAAACTAAATAGAAAGATTTGTTGTTTTTTTCTATAGATTCTCCATTTCATTTTCCAACATAATGTTCACAAGTTCTATTAAGAAAATGCAATTTTTTTCTCATAAATTTTCAAAGTTGAACCCTCTTTATTAGGAAGTGTTGAAAAAAACTTATTGAACTACTTTGAACATCATAATCTTGGAGACACTTAGTAAGTAGGTTCTAAAAATTGGTATAAATGTAAACATACAAGTTTGGTACAAGATCCTATGGTTAGAAGTTGCAAATGAGATTATAAATGTATCTACTCCACTCCTTGTTTTCAAAATATAATAATATATTTTTATTTTGAAATACTTTGTTTCAAAAAACACCAAAAATCTTTATAGATTAAATTTAAATATTCTTGAGAGAGATATGCCAAACCAAATTTACCTATAGATCAAAGAAAAGAGCAATTGGGTTTTATAATGTTATAAAGTGTCGTTATGGATTGTGAGGGTTGATCTCCTTCAAGGGGGCCTAGGCTTCTTTACATTTTACTTGAAAGAGTCATTGAGTAATAAATTGAAGCATCATCTATTTGACTACTTTAACCTTGAAAGTCCAAGGGCTTACAATGAAAGAAACTCTATGTTTTTGGTCCCTTGTATGAATGGAATATAAGACTTTGAATCCTCTTAACATCAAATACTGCATTGTAGAGTTGAAGGAAAATATTTTTATAGTAGAGACTTGAATTGAGAAACTTGGAAAAAAAATCCCCAAACAACTCAAATTTCAATCTTTAAAAAAATGTTAAGGAAAAGTAGGTACAAGATCAAAGGAAGACTACATCATTGGTAGCTCTAAGATGAAATTGAAACACACTAATCCCAATTGTTGATTGTTCTGGCAAGGTAAATAGAACATTTTTTCTTTATAATAATATGAAAATGGAGTTCAAAAGAAATCCTATAAGTTATTTTCTCGAAAAAATGCAATGATTCCTCATAAAACAAAAAGCTACATAATTTTCTCATCACTAATCCAAATGGAATTAATCAAAACAATCAATGTTAATAAGTATCTAATAAAATGAAAATAAATTGAAAAATTCATTTCAAATTTCTGTATTTTTTTATTCCTACCCAACAAACTACTTTAAATGTTGTTACCATATCTTTGCTCAAAATAAGAATTTCATAATTGTAAAGCTAATGTATTCTCTATTTGCATAAAAAGTTTCAAAAAATCACATCAACAATTGAAATCATGAGAACCTATCCAAATTCCCAAGCATTCAATAAAATGACTTCAGGACTATAGGGGGTTAATTCATATACTAGAATAGTATAACTAGTCACAAGTTCATGTAGAGACAAACTTTGTTCACAAAAGTGTTCTAAAAGTATCTTCAATTTCAAATATTCCTCTAGCCCAATGAAATCAAAGTCTTCACCCAAGCACACTAGAGATGGCCTCAACAACTTCCTCACATATCCACACTATTATAACAACCCCACTATCAACTAGAAGTAGTATAGCTAGCTCATTAAAAACTCACCCAATCATACAATAGTTGAGGACTTCTTCAATGACAAAAGATTGCTAAACTTATTATTCACGTCTAAATGCCAAAGACCTTATTTAACCTTCTTGGAACTTTCTCTAAATTGAACAAAAAGCCAACATTAAAAGTTTAATAAAAGAAATTGAATTATATCTATACAACATTCAAACTACACATGTTCAAGATCACATTGGAGAAGAAAACACAACAATATCACATATGAATTCAAAGTTTCTAATGTTTGATCATATAGTGTTACAATTGTGATAGTGACTTGAAGAATTTCAAAGCTCTTTTCACATGTCAAATCTATAAAATTGGTCACCAAAAGAGTATGCGGTTGAAGGATAGAGCATGCATAACAACCCAAAAATACTAAACGGAAGGAAGACCTGTAGGAGCAGCAGGGACCCAGTGAAGATAGAAGGCGTGAGGGACACCACTAACCAGCACATGGCCGGAGGAAGGAACTTCTCATGCACAATATCATATTTAGAAGATTCCAATTAGCAATGTGACATTTGGAAGCGTCTGTTGGGTGGACCCCACAAGCTTCTAAGTTAGAAGGCCTGCCGACGCAGTTCGATGAAGTTGACCTTAGAAACTTGATAAAATAACTAATGCAACTTGCAAACGCTTGTTGGGGAAGAATTGAATTCAAGTTGTTGGGGAAGAACTGAACTTCCGTGTTTAGGAATTTCAAGAGCGCGCCGTCTCCCAAGGACTTCAGAGGCCTGGGGGTGCAATTTGCCGAGTTCGCGATGCAAATCAATTTGTCAACAAGGACAATCGTAAGCTGCAACCGGAAAATATTTGACTAGCCAGGTCATTATAATATAATTACTTTAATGTTAATACTGAGGCTCTTTCACTTATTCGGAGATGACAACGAACTTCCTGTCCACACGGCGAGACGTTATTACTATTTATAGAGATGCGAGACCTTGACATACAACCATTTTGTACATAGGGGTGGGTGCTCTGCACTTCTCATCAGTTGCAAGCAACTCTTAATAACGAACTCAACCGCTAATTCAAGTGCGCAGCTCTCTCCCGATCCCTATCATTTCAGGTGATGATGGATTCTTCCGTACATATTAAGCCTCACAAAACCACCCATTCTACTCGAAGGTCCAGACTATCTAATTGACGCTGGCCACACAAAGTACGACGAAGTACAACCTAGGCATTCAATTAATGAACCGAAATAAACATACATACTCAGCCATAAGAAGGTTAACCAATGTACTAACTTTCAGGGTAATAAAGGCAGACTCAAAACCGACAGAGCAGCCACCAATATACTACACATCCAATCCTCCTATGAAAGGAAATTCATCGTTGCAAATGAATTACTAACTTGGTGCAAGGTCCTAAAACTTAGGTGACGCAGGCATAGATAAGACAAGAAGAAATGAAACGAACGGTAGACAGCATGTTCCTCACCTATACAGAGCTTTAGACTCAACGCCCAAGGGACTTGACAAAAGTTTATGCAAAAGTGGTATTAAGCAATACCATTAAGTGACGCACAGGAGCTCAACTGCTAACTAGCCGCCAAAACCGTAGAGGGTTCTGCCCTGGCGCTTCAGGGCATAAACCACGTCCATAGCCGTAACGGTCTTCTGCCTAGCATGCTCAGTGTAAGTGACAGCATCTCGGATAACATTCTCCAGAAAGATCTTCAACACCCCGCGAGTCTCCTCATAGATCAACCCACTGATGCGCTTCACTCCACCTCTCCTAGCCAAACGCCGAATGGCCGGCTTCGTAATCCCCTGGATGTTGTCCCGCAACACCTTCCTGTGACGCTTGGCGCCACCCTTGCCAAGACCCTTGCCTCCCTTGCCACGCCCAGACATGGCGAACACTCACGAGAACGTAGTAACAAATCTGTGGAGTCGAGAGCAAGGCAGAGAAGCGGAGAGGTTGAGAACACAACTGATGAGGGAGCTGAGAGAGCGAGGGAACCATATGATGGCCTCTGAGAGCGGGAAGGAAGGGAATTTGAATTCAATCGATATGGCAC